>JAAKFY010000025.1:978463-1013463 GCA_011823955.1 Dissostichus mawsoni
CTATATACTATGTGGTGTTTCAATAAATACATATTTTAAAGCCCAACAAAAAAAATCAAAAGGTCAAATATATTCTACTGACCACAAACTCTCTAACAGATCTTCTGGGTCCTCATTGAGGTACACACACAGCCCCTTGAGAAGACATTCCCGCCCTAAATCGACATCATCAACCTAAGTGAAGGGGAATAAGAAAATAAAGAATCTGTTTTGCTCAATGAAATGTGTACATATTGACTCGATGTATAATTTCCTTAAAATTAATTCTTACTTGAGTCATGTTTGACATAATACAGTTCAGACGCTGGCCTATCTGTCCTCCTCTCTTCTCAAAAATCTTCAGAAGTTTGTCAGATAGCACATCCAGCTGAGAGAGAAATCTTGATTGGAGGGGCAGGGTTGTTATGCGCTTAAACTCTGCATTTATCAAAGAAAACAAAATATCACAGTCATAAAAATCATCAAATCATTTCATTTTCTAATGATGTTATGATTGAAGTTGTGTGCTAAATGTATTTACAAAATCACATACCAGGCATATCTTGCCTCAAAAACGATGCAGAGAAACTAGTCCATGCATTTGTTACTTCAAGGCTAGCTTATTGTAACTCTTTATTATCAGGGTGTACCAAAAGTCAGTTAAGTTGCTTCAGCTGATTCAAAATGTATTGACCAGAGCACGGAAAAGGGACCACATTACTCCTGTTTTGGCTCCCTGTAGAACACAAGATAGAATTTAAAATTATTCTTCTCGCCTAAGCCTTAATGGGCAGGCGTCATCTTTATCTTAAAGAGCTCATTATACCCTACTGTCCACTAGGGCATTGCGTTCCAAGAATGCAGGGTTGTTGGTTGTTCCTAGCAAAATCAAATGCAGTCGAATACACAAGTCCTGCAATAAACCTCCTTCATGGAGGTGATCATACTTTTTGTTAAAACTCTGTGAGAGGTCTTTTTACAAAAGCTCTTTTTGGAGGATGGAATCTGTGGTGCTGTTGAATGGTGTTGTGATATAGTGAGAATAACTTTTTATATCAAGTACGAACAACCAGGTTAGACTACATTACATTTAATTTAGTTTACGTTTTTTTCCAAAGCGACTTAAAATAAGTTACTGTAATGTAAGACTGCATATAAGAAACACCCTTATAGCCATTTCAACAAACAAAACATTATCCCTTTTGTGAAGGAGGCTTTATCGCAGAATGTTTGGCTTTTGCCTAATAAATCAGAAATGTGTGTATCCCTGCAATGTTTGCAGTATGTAAATGTTATAATAAATATTCAAAATTGTCAGACTAATACCAGTTTTCAATTTGTTAAATCAAGTTTAAGTTAGTCAAGTACAAAACATTTGAATACTCACCATTTACTACAGAGCCTTTGGAACAATTCAAAGCAAGGCTGAGGTCAATCTTCTCCACACCAATGACCTATCACAGAAAAACATATTTGAAATTATTTCATTATTCACACACAAATAAAACAAAAATGTTCTGCTCCTTAAAGGCGACATTTACCATTTAATGATGTACCTTTAGGTTAATATGAACCGACTTCGGCCGAGATGGGCGCCTCCAGTGTAAAAAGCTACAGTATACTAATGCAATGAGTACAACTTTGTCCGGAGCCATACACATCAGCGTTGCGAGCTCATTTCCATTGGATTCAATGGAGACGTGCACTGGCTGCCAAGGTCTTTTTTTTCTGGCCGCGGCCTTCAACTTTGGGACCGCAGCAGCGCGCAGCGCTCGTCATGTGACGAGGAACAACCAATCACAACCGAGAAACATCTCAACTTCCGTAAACACAAGTGTACGGCAAATATGGAAGATAAGTTCATTTCACAGCGGGTGGATCGTAACCCTGACTTTAAGATCTGTCCGGCAACACAATCATTAATATCCTCCACTTTCCAGTATCAAGTGTCGCTTTCCGGGACACACAAAATGGTGTCTGTTTTGATCCGCTCTGTGTGTATTTACGGTATTTCCATGAACACAGAGCAGATCAAAGCAGATACATATACACCGTTTTTTAGGGAAAACACTGCGGTCCCACAGACAATATTATAATATATCTTTAACAATCAACACCTTAAATGGGTAAAGATGGTCGCTTAACGTAGCCTACTACCGTACAACCTGCCTCAGCACCCCTAAAAGTCGGCACAAGAGTAAACATGCAGAGCCGGACCGACGCAGTAAAGTTCTACGCTGCCTGACAGCAGACATGAAACAATCATTTAAAACAAGACGTACCGCAAACATGCCGCAAGCTCATCCATCGGCTATGACTCCCCCCCCCCCCCCCACTGAGCTCGGCTTAATGTGCATAACTTTGGGCAAGGTTCATAGTTTTAAATATTGTAAAGCAAGCAACTGCCGGACTTACGCTCTACAAATACTCACACTATAAAAACACGCTAAACACAAGTCAATCAATATAAACTCACCTTATGATTTTCATGGCTTTATCCTAGCTAACACCAGTGAATGACAATGTTTACAAATTGACAGCTGTATTTACGTTGCTCGTTGTAATGGCAAATGTGAACTCAGCTTTATGCAAACAATGCATCTTGTGATAACCTGTAACTATGATGAACATTTGATGACATTAAATAACTTTTAATAACTTTTACCTTGTAGAGATCTCCTCGGAACAGAACCAGCTTACTCCTCTGATGCGGGAAGAAAATATGGTGGACCCCTCAAATTGAACAACCCCACTTTCCCCTTTTTTTCAGTGTAGTCTCGGTTATGCCCTGCAAATTGCAGCTGCCCATTATGTCTTCAAATTGGTTATTTAGTACAATTTAACTCTTTGTTTGTTTTGTTTTTCTGTGTTGTAAAACCTCTTATATTCTTGTAGCTGCAACATTCAAATAAAGTTTTTGATTCTGCAAATTACCACCCTTATCTGCCTGACAGGTTTCAGAGTCTAACCTGCTCCCCGTCTTTACTGTTTGGACACTATTGGCGCATTTCCACTGCAGCACGTGGTTTGGCACGGCACGCTTAAACCGTGCCGTGCCAAACCCGGCCCGTTTTTTGTTGCATTTCCACTAGGGGTAGTTCCGGCTAACGGGTACTGTTTCACAGTGTTTCTGGCTCTCCAAAATCCAGGTTCTTTCCGGGCCAACACCCGGGCTGAGTATGCTAAACTAGAGAGAGAAAACTGGCAAGGGGGCTACAACTACAACAAGATGAACATATGTGACCGTGATTTAATTGTAATACACGTTTCTAAATGATGCCGAAGTAACAACATACTGATACCGGTTAGTAAACACCATGAATTAATGCTTTGACGAGTCTGCAGACAGACGGCGAGGAGAAACACCTTTTAAAATGCGTGTTGTCTAAATGGAGATCGGCTAAGCTAACGCAGTATATGCTCCGTCCACACTCACAACAACGGCCTGCAGACATAAATAAAGCAGCGCCTGTATTCTCCATGACACAGACAGGCTGTGGTTTGGACTTGTTTAACTTGTGTCTAGTTTCTGAACAGATATGAGGAGCTGTGAGCTCTGAGGGCTAACAGCTAACGGCTGATGTTGGTTTTCTGGGGTTCGCATTGAAGATGACGTCACGGCTCCGCCTACACTGCGTTACTATAGTTACTGCCCCAGCTACTAAACTGTAATGGAGACGCAGCATAAAGTGAGCCTGGCCTACCAAGGCCTAACTATACCGTACTAAGCCGTACGAGGCCCTGCAGTGGAAATGCGCCATAACACAGATGTTTTAATTTGAACACTTTTTTTCATCATAAAAAGTCAAATGTCAATGAACACTTATTAACATTTCTAAGGCAAGAACACAAAGATTATGTTTAAGTTGTCTTGTTTCGTTCCATCATATTTACATTTCTGAAACACGATGTTTATCACACATGAGCTACTTCCTGGCATTTATTTACCCTGGGACATTTTCCTGACTAATACAAATCAATACGTCTGGCAGCTTGATTAAAAACTGTTTACCTTTCATCTGTTAGCAAGTAAAACACAACACCAAAGCTGGGTTCATTCAAAATGAAGGCATTTTTTAAACCTTGTTTTACAATAATTTACAAGGCTTCACTGCTGTAGGGCCTGCTGCCATGCCCCACTAACAACCAACCTAACCCAACAATGGCACAAAGAGAGGCCTTTTATATACCAATCACTTAGGGTTTACCATAAACAGGGTGTTATACTAACATTGATATTACAGTGAAAAGTAAAGTTTAAAAATACTAAACATTACACAAAAATAACAAACATATATTAAATAAATGTTATATTAACATACTGTATGAGACAAAAACCTAATATAAAGCCACAAGATACATCTCATAGACATTCCCCACCCCCTGCTCTATCCTGCTTTGTAAAACCCACCTGGAACTATAAGACGCTAAAATGCTTTATATATTTTCTTTTTATCATTTTTAAACTGCTTTTTTGCAAGACACTGTATATTATAAATTATTTGAGCAATTAAACCATAGCTCTGTGCGCTAATCACCATGTTATTAATTTACAGGCGCCGTGGGAAATCCAGCCACCCGACATCAAAAATAAACACAAGTTCATCTACGGAAATAAACCTTCAGTTAATGGTTTTTAAACATCACTCTTCTTTGAGCCATTATTATATGAATGCCTTTACTAAAGCTGTATAAGGGAATGGAGATTGAGATCTTGCGGCATCTTAGATCACCTCAGTTACATACTCAACAACCCCTCCCGACACTTTATGTCAGCTTTGACAACTGTAACCGTCACATGTGTCTGCCAACTGATGTATAGTTTTAGAAAGCCGTGTTGCCTCGTTTAGTTGAAATGCTGACACAACATTCCCACTACTTGTTCTGCTACGCACAATTCTTTATACTTATTTTTATTCCGCCAGGTTTTTTTGTCCCTCTTCTGCTCCCACATTAACATCGCAGAAACTCCGTTCAAACATCAAAACATTCAGCTCGTCGGGAATCGATTGCTATTACTTTTCTCATTCATAACTTTCATATTTCCCGAGATACATCCCATAATACATCAAATTCTTAACATGGAAGTCAATGGAGAAACTCTTCAGACTTGAAAAATCTTCATGCGACTTCAACTGCTAACTGCTCCTTCATACTTTCACTCAGAAACCTCATCCCAACTTTAAAATATTACACATCTTCCTGACATTATTCGTGTTACAGAACTTTTAAATCTGATTCATACTTTTAGAGATATACACATTGTTCAGACCTTGGTAAAGAGGCCTTCTTCAGATTTTAACATTAGTGTGTATTGCGCAGCTCGTTAAGGTGCGTGATGTCACAGCTAGAGTGGAGGACAGCTTGAAATTCGCCCTCATCTTTTTTTTTTTTAAACCTGCCATAATTCCCAAACCCTACACTCCTGAAAAATAATTAAACAAAATGCCTCTTGAGGGCATGAAGTGACAAAAACGTTCAACATGTCTCCATTAAAGCCCATTGTAAATTCAGCCTGATCTTTCCTCACAGCAGCAGCCGCACACCTTTAGTTAATCTGCCAAAAAGGTCACATTATTGACCCGAAAGTACACAAAAGCAGACTGAGACGCTCGTCAGGGTCCTGGGATGCTTCACGCGTTGAAATTTCACCGATATCTGTTACGGTTCTTCAACAAAACGTTCACATGTAAGAGCTTTATCTCTCATTAAGAACAATGGAAAGGCTCTCCTCTCACTGATTACTGCCATCACCATGGTAACCTTTGATCACAGGACACACACAGGTGTTTGATAACATCGTCACCTCAAACACAAACACCTGTGTGATGATGTCATAATTCCAACTGACATGCTCAGAACGCCACCAAACATCACATGAGGTTAACACTGTGGCCCTGAACAGCTCTACGTCAAATCTGTTGTTACATAATGTGGTGTTACCATGGTAACACATCCCTTGCCATAAAATACGATGCCGCTGTAACTCCAATGGACAGTCCGATCGCCCCCCAATCTTCACCTGTATATCACCGGTCCATGGCTCAACAGCTCTACGCCAAATCTGGGATCTCACCATATGCCATTTCCATGGAAACGCATCCCTCGCCAAAAAACACGATGTTGTCGTAACTCCTATGGAAATGGTCAAAACACCACCAGACTTCAGATAATGGTTAATGGTCCAGCCTTCAACATGTCTATGTGCCATTAGTGAGTTTTCCTCAAAAGCTGTTGCCATGGCAACGCATCCCTCGCCGTAAAACACGATATTGCTATAACTCCTATGAAAATTGTCAAAAAGTGCTCAAACTTCACATGTGTGCTAACAGTCCAGCCGTGAAGACATCTACGGGACAGTTTTGAGATTTCTTCAAATGCCGTTGCCTTGGCAACATTACGCTCGCTATGAAACACGGTTTTCTCATAACTTCAGTGAAAATGCTCCAAACGGCCAAAAACTTCACAGGTTTGGTAACGATGCAGCCATCAACACATCTAAGCGTATTATGGGGTGTCATAAAATACCGTTGCCATGGCGACAGATCATTCGCCATCAAGTTAGTTTAAAAGTTTGCAGTTCAAATATTCTGCGGCTTTTCCAAGCCTTTTTACTTTCTTTTCTTCTCTTATCACACATTCAAGCCCCCAGTGTCCATTTATCATTTCAATCTAAATTCTTCACTTTCTTCTTACACATTACATTTCAGCATAGCAATTCAGTGTCAGCTTTTCAGCATAAAGCATTCCCACTAGCAATTTCTTCAGGAATTGCATTCTCTAGTTTTAAATAACGTGCATTAAAGTAACCCGATAACTGATGAATTAAGAATATGTTCTTGTAAAGTAAGTGGTAGGACATTACTTCCTCATGTTTTTTTCTGTTTGTTTCCTGTTGTGTTGTTCCGTGTGTGTGTCTGTGTCTCCAGGGCTGGGCGTGGCTGACCGGCTTCCTCCTTCCTGCCACTATTCCCCCTGACCACCCCAACTCAAATGACCCTGCCCTCATTGCTCAATAAAGCCCTTGATAAGTCTGCTAATGGCTCTAGTCTCGGTGTTTGCGCTCTGGATTCAGTCTTGTTGCTCTATGTTACTGAATGATGTTCCTGTTATGAAAAGACGATACAACATTTTTTGAATGTAATATATGATCATGACCTGCGATGCCTGAGATCCTGAGCGCAGCTTCCCACGCTTCTTTAAACGTGTTACTAAGTATCATGTATTATTATTATTATTATTAAAATAACTCTTTACAAAATGTTTGGTGCATGATTTTGTTAGTTTTAATTGTGTTGTCTTAAAGTTATTTAAACATTGTACATCTTCAGAATGAAATCCAATTAGATTGTGACCCAGTTCCGGAAAAACTATTTTATTCTGATAGCTGCAACATTCAACTCCAGTTTTTCATTTAGCAGGTTTTCCATCCATATCTGCCTGACCGCTGTTTAAAGTAACCTGTTCCCTGTCTGTACGGTTGAGACACTAAAACTGATACATACAGAGTGTAGGTTCTCAATAAGAAAAACATTTTCATCACAAAAGTCTAATTTCAATAAATACTACGCAACATTTCCAAGGCAATAACACAAATATGATATTACGTTGTTGTCTTGCTTGTTTTTTCCATCACAGTTACATTTCTAAAATACCATGTTCACCACAGATGAATTACTATGTGTACCACACCTTCAGCTATTCTTCTGGGATAACTGCCAGGCACTTACCACTGGTTATACCTGTCATCTGTTGGAAAATTAAACCCAACACTAAAGATGGGTTTATTCAAACTGGGGTAATTTTATAAACCTTGTTTTACGTTCAGCATTCACCAAAGATTCAATAATCATTCATAATCAATTCACACAAAGGTTTTCTGCTCCAATTATGTACAGTGTAGTCCATGTTGACTGTCATGCCGATTCAAACATTTAGCAGCAACTGAAAAATGTCTTAGGGAAAAATTACTTTAAAAGATATTTGTGATCTTTTTCAGCATAAGCTGTTGGTCTCAGACACCTAATCAAAAATTAAAATGTAAATAGGTATTTTCATTTTTCACATTTTGTCAGCACCCATGCTTTATGTTGGCTTCCATAACTATAATTGACACATGCATTCTTAAAGGTGTGTCTGTTTACTGATCTATAGTTTGATAGCATACAGTTTTGCCTCGGGGCAAGCTTCATAAATTATTATGCAATGACAATGTGTTTACTACACAACCGTTCCCAAAAGTTTGAACAGAAGTTAAGTATAAAGTTCTCCCTGTGATGTTAAAACAGTCTCAGAAGAACCCTATATACAGTATGTTCTTTCACATTATAACCATTCATTATGTCGATGTTATTTGTGTTTTCAGCAACTTACTATTTATTAACAATTGAATTACTTTCCTTCTTCTAATGTTAAACCTATTGTCTTTTAAATGCAGATAAAACTATGTATGGGACCTGTACATGTAGTAAATCTGAATACTTATGAGAATTCAATTCAAGTTCTACTTCAGAATGCATATTAAAGTGAAAAATGTTGAGAAAATAGCTAAACCTATAACATGCATTAAAGGAGGCTATTACTCGATGAGTTAAGAATATGTCAGATAGAGTCTTGTTGATCAAGTTATATCATTGTGGTGGAAATTCCACACTTAATCACCTTCTGGTAAGAAAAGAACAAATATACAAGCTTAAACCAAAAGTTGTGTTATTTAATAAAGAGTTATAGCATTTACCGTAATCAATCGTATTTCCAGCTGGAAAGGAAAGATAGCCTGTTCCACTGATGTGGTAAGTAAATCTGACCCCGTTACACAGAAAAGCAGTAATTTATACAGAGGAGAGAGCAAAAGATGGGAAGGGGAACAGCCAATGACATTTGACATTACAGGGTATTGAAGATTGGTGGCTAGACAGGGGTTAAGTGATGTTAATTCGCCTGACAATGGTCACAGTGGCACCCTTCTGTCTGTTGAATGCTAGAGAACAAAAGGAGGCCAGTCTGTGTATTGAAGGTGGGAAGAAGCTTGGGAGTGACAGCCGTAGCTTACATCAAACTGAATTACATTACATTACATGTTACCTGTTAGACGCTTTTATCCAAAGCGACTTACATACTCAATACTGTGGACAATCACCACAGGAGCACTTTGGGTGAAGTGTCTCAGGGACACAACGACATGCTGACTGCAGTGGGGTTTGAACCTGTGCCCCTGATCCCAACACCATCGCACAACTCACTGCGCCACACGCCTCCTTCGCCTGAATATGTGGGAAAAAGCCAACAATAATTGTATATGATTAAATGAGACTTAATGATACATTAACAATAATGATCATGAATGCTTCATCTTCATCATACATGTTATAAACTCATGTATTTTATTGGTTTAATGGATTTTGTTCATGATTCCGTTTCTGCTTTAATTGCTGGAAATTTACAGTATGACTGTTGCTGTTTTTGTTCTATGGTTTTAATATAAATACAGCACACTGCTGATCCAAGAATGAATGAATATCTACTACAGTGTTCTTAAAAGAAGAAAAAAATAATGATGAAATGTAATATGTAATATAACGACCTGAGATAATGCAGCTTTCCACATAAGTGCAATTTAACTCTTTATTAAATGTGGTGCTTAATTTAATGTTTGTTTTAATATTGTTATCTACAAGGTATTTTAATAGTGTCCGTCTTCAGAGTGGAAACCAATATGATTGTGACCCAGTGCATGAATGTTTTTTAGCAATAACTATATTCTCGTAGACACAACATTCAAATCAGTATTTCACTTTGCATATTTCCATCCTTATCTGCCTCACAGGGGTCAAAAATATTTCCTGCTCACTGTGTATACTGTTTAGCAGTGACACGCGGTGAGATCAGTGAATGGGGCATGGAGGGAGAGGTGGGCTATTGAGAAATATCCAGTGGCTGCAGCCCTGGATATTTCTCAATAGCCCCTGGTCTGCTTGTCGCATCGCCCTCAGTCAGTTTGCGTGTCATAAACTGTAATACTACTGTTAACCAAGGGAAATTGTACAATGACTAGCATGTTGGTTAGGGCATCCATATTTTCAAGAGCGAGTGTGGCATACAGTCGTATTATTCGGGTTTATTCAGTAGTTAAAAGTTAGTAGTAGAAGATGATATGAAGCTCAGCGTAAGTTCAACCAGGAAGACCGTCTATTCACTATTCCTACATAACTACTCTCTCTCCTCTCAATAAGTGATCGGGGCGTCACTCTCCAGCTTAACCAATCACTTCGCTCTATTCCCAAGAGCCTATCATAGCGCTCTGCCAAACCTTTTAAATCTGCTCTTCCCACTCTGACAGCTGTCATTTCAGGTGACTTTCGCAACACACAGACAGCAATCGTCAAACTAACCTTGTACTTCATGGTATTATGATTCTCAAAACGTCCAATTCATAGTACTCAGATCAGCTTCCAGCAGGATCTTGATCCGGGCCCGACACACTGCCTGAGTCCCTACGCAACTTCCTCAAGCTGCCGCTCGGTATCCTGCAGCAGCTCACCAGCAGCAGAGGCAGATCTCCTCCTTTCCAAACTGCAGCAGCAATGCATTACTCCAGCTCCAGGCCTATCTCTTCACCAGCTCTGCAGGCTCGCAGATCAAGCTACAGGCGGCGTTCCCCAGCTCGAGTCAGCGGCTCTAGCCGGCTACCCGCAAACCCGGACGCGGAAGCTCCTCTGGCTTAATGGAAAACCTCCCCGGCTTGCTCCAACGCTCACCATAGCAGCCGCCCCCGGGTAATAGCTCGATCAAGACCCTGTATCTCTGGCTTACTTCATGCAAACAATTGACGGCGCACGCCTTCAGTCTCTCGAGAGGGCATCACCGGCATCAGGGCCGCTCAAATCATCGCATGCGAAGCTTCACCCCATCTCTGGTTTCAACCATCACAGCCCCTCCCGTAGGTAGGGCTTAGGCCTATATCCGATAGCAGCTACATCTCCTCCCGGCTCAGTAGTTCGCACTGGACAACAAGTTGCAGTCGTAAGCGGCTAGCAGTTTCACGGCACAGCTCCGGGCTCTCGCCCCCTTCTGCCTAGTGCGCCGCTTTCCTCCTGCGCCTCCTGCGCCTCACCTCTACGTAACAACAAGGCGTCAGGTGCAGCCCTGGCAAGAAGGCAGTTTGCAACAAGTTCACGAGAATGTCCGACGTATGCCATTGCTATCTTTAGTTCCAAGGTTCAGGGTAAAGGTAAGTACAAGATAGGTAAAGTAAAGATAGTTCCTCACTTCTCCCACATACGTTATATAAAAAAAAAATATATATATATATAGGCTATATATATATATAATGCTATGCTATCAATGCTATCAAAGAGGCAGCTTCGTTTTCCAGCTTCTAGAGAGACGTAAATCAAGGCAACTTCATCGGCCCCTCCTGTAATATTCTGCTCCATGGACAGTTAACTGACTCAGTGCTTCTCAAAGTGTGGTCCGCGGACCACTGATGGTCCGTGAGCGCCCCCTAGTGGTCCACGAGTATATTGGTAACATTTCACTTTTGAAATAAATAAATACATTTAAGTTTTCCGCAATCTCGCGGGAATATCTCCGCAATGGAGCGAGTTTAAGTTTCACTTTCGATTGCATGATATAGCGCAGCACAACACCTTCATCTCACATGTTGCCACTTGTTGTACCATTTTCAGGCGATTTGTAATCTGTTCTAGAGAACGATGTGATTTTGGGTATTTGTGGAGTTAGGTGGACCGCGTGTGTTTTTGGTATGAAAAAGTTTGAGAAACACTGGTCCACATCAACAGATGAAGCGTATTACTGCTCGTCAGCATGTCCATGTTTATTTCACTTGTGTGAACCCGCAACATCAACATTACGTCAAAGATCTTCTATTCACACCAAGATGTTACATCTCCCTTCTTTTGAAAATAAAGTATTGCTGCATATCAAATTACAATCATATGCATTAAAAAAATATATAAATTCAAGTCTAAGGCACTATATCAACCACTTGCGCATAGTACTGTATCACTGAGGGTAATATAAACTGGTAAATCAACATTTAGTTAATTCTTCTGCAGTATAACCTTACATTCTAAACGGACGAGCTCACCTGCCTGCGTTATTCATCGTGTATGAACCGAAGATGTTTTGCTCTGTTTGCAGAGAGTCACCCTCCTCTTCCTCGACTACGGTTGGGACATGACATGACATGACAACAGTACAATGCTTCCTCTTTCTACGCACGGATGATAATGCAATCAAATTATTAGCGTGCAGGCCAAGAATGGCTCTCCAAAGCAGATATTAACGACGCTCTTAAAGTTCCCACTCATCCATCCCAGTGGAACTCCTTCAGCCTCAGGTGGGAGTCAAGTATAAAAAAAAAAGATTTTAAAAACAAAAGTTGCTCTCCTCAGTCCAAATCACCCACTGCTCAGGGAGATCCCCTCATGCGTTGCCCTTTACGCCATCTAGTGTTCAAATACAACGTTACATAACATTGTAACCGCTCAACTGGAAAGAAGAGAAAAAGAAGAAAGAAGAAGAGACTCCTTTTAGAAGCACGGCGTTTCTAAATCAAAGAGGAACTATACGCTCAGTCACACATCGTGCATTTCCCCGACTCTTAACATGTTTTATTTCACGAAACTGTGTCTCAGGGCTTCTTAACATTTAACAACCTATTAATGTGTCATACCCACTTAACGGGAAGAAACTCAGCTAACTGACGATACAAACCATTTTTACCGAAACAAAACACAAGTCTCACAAGAAGCGTCTAGATGAGCCCTGAGCGAAAAAATGCTAACGCACTTAGCACAGAACTCACGGTAGAAATATTTTATTACTTATCGGATCTGCACAAGCAAGATATCAGCTAGCAAGCTGAGATTCCACAGATTCTAGAGGTATTAGTATCATCACTGTGCGATCAAATTAAAACGATAAAAACGCTGCCGAAGGTTAATCCATAGGTTAATCCAATGTGTCTGTGTCACTTTGAAATGATTACTGATAATCCATCATTCCATTTTTGTCAAAAACGGAGATTTCATATTAGCTGTTATTAGCACTAGGTTCTGGGCATTCTGGCTGCGCATCACTCATTCACCAATGGGTAATATTTAGATGGATTTTAGGAACTTCTCTCTCGATTTATTGGCTCTAACGGTTCTAAAGAGCTGTCAATCATCAAAATCGACCGAGGGGGGCCAGAGATTCGAAAATGCACCCAAATGACCGCAGAAGCAGAGTCCTGCACGGGTCTGATTTTCAAGACCCACTCCCGCCCCGCACCCGCGACGTGCAATACCGAACCCGCCCTGCTACCCGCACATATTGCCAATTAGTTCCGCAACCCGACCCAACCCGTCGGCACAAGATCCGCAACCCGACCCGAACCCGCATATATATGAGCAGTGAAAGAATTTACAGACCGGCCCAGTCATTTTGAATGTGGCGCGCTCAGCAGCAGAATGGCGGTGCAGATGTTATGATTATGCGCAGGCCCGCGGGGGAGAGTGGTCAGAGGTTATGCGCCGGCCCGCGGGGGAGACGTCATAGGATTTAAACATTACATTAAATGATTATCATTTTTATATATTTATGATGCAACACCCGCGATCTGACCCGCATCTTCTTTGTTTTACCCGGACCCGAACCCGAATGTCTTTTGTTGAAAAAATACCACCCGCGAATCACTGATTTTACGGGTGGGATGCAGATCTCCATCCCGTCGGGTACCCATGGGTACCCGACGGGTGGGATGCAGATCTCTGCCCAGAAGTGGGTTTTTTTTTCTAAATCTCTCTAAAAAGGTCAAATCTCACTTGTTTTGGACGGACACTATAATTTACATTCTTTTAATATGTTCAATCTGAATTTACTTTAAAATACAAAAATCCTATATTGATTCTGACTTTTCTACATCCAACTCACAGGTTTATCATTACTTTGAGAAAAAAGATTATTAATTTACCCCTTTTAGAAGGGAAGTTATCGTCATTTGTTCTGGGAATGTCATTTTCGAGCCTGAGAACTGAAAAACAGGCTTAAACAGGTTAAAGAGTGTTTGCTGGTGTTCTTTTGGTAGGACAAGCTGACTTTTAGCTCCTGTTTTCCTGTAGACGATCTCTTTGTTATTGACAAACAGATTTTGCCACTGTCTCATTAAGACTCTTACATCTGGATGTTCTGTTTTAAGCAGGTTGTCGACTTTAAACTGTAGAACACGACCAATGACAGGATCTCTCTTTTGGCTTTCTCTAATTTGCTCAGATGTTAAAGGTATAGTCAGGGGAGGTGAACAGGCTTCGCTAACTAAGGCCAGTGTGTCTATATGAGATATCGGTAGCCAGGCTGGTGAAGTGTCTTTTTGTATTGTCACTCCCTTAAAGAGTTGCATGAATAAATGGGACATCTGGGTGTTGATACAACTATAAATCTGATCCAGGACAGATTTTATTGGGCCCGAAGGCCCAGTGACACTGAAAATTGGTGACTCAAGTGTGTGAGTGTCTGAAGGCAAAGAGACCACACAAAGCATCTAGAGCCCCTCTGACCTCAATAGTGACGACAAGCCCTTTTGAGCTAGTTTCAATAGACTTTTTGCATTTAGAGACATGTAAACAGGGATTTGAGTATATTTGAGTAGAAATGGATCATTACTCGCTTTGCCCAGGCCTCCTAAAAACAAATCTGCAAAAACTGTGGTTGAGAAACTGTTCAATGATTATGCCCTGCGCTTTGGATTTCCAGAGAAAATTCTCCATGATATGGGCAGAAAGTTTGAAAACCACAGGGACCGTTTCAATGCAAAAAAAAGTCCATCAATTAGACAGGCTCATATTTCCGCAATGCATTGACAGAGGGAGCTGATATTTGAACGGTGATATATAGGCCACCATATGATGTATTGGTGTGAAAATTGAGACATTTGGACAATGTCAAATATTTATAAAAGTTGCAGGGATTACAAACTTGGTATAGTGACAGTTGGTACCCGTTGTAGCACACCCACAACGTTTGGGGCCAGGCACACTTGTTTGCCCGTTTAAAGCACGTTTAATCCTAGTAACATGTTTCCTAATTTTTTCCCAAGTGCGGCAAAGAAATTACATGGTCTTAGAGCTCCCCCTGCTGGAAAATGTGTATATTGCATTTTTTGTAACTTTCATAATTCTCCTGCCACTGGCTGGAGAATTGGCGTGAATTTGCATATGAATTGGACGTCTCAATCCAATTGAGAGGACATTTGTACAATTGCGGGAGAAATCCCATGTTAGCTCTGTCCATAATGTGGAGAATTCCCTTACATGCTTACTCAACAGACTATCATCAGTGCCTCAAACACAATGAACATAAAAGGCAAAACACCTGGAATTGTATTTTGTAAGGGCCTCTATTGCAAAAGGTAAAGAAGAACGATTGGATCTGGTATGCGCTGCCTTTGTCAAGGTTGAACATTGAAAAGGTCGACAATGAGTACAGTACATTTTTGCCAGCCTTGGATTGCTAAACATCGAGCAGAATGGCGCAGCAAAGCGTGCTGGGCCCATAACCCAGAGGTCGATGGATTGAAACCATTCTCTGCTAATTGTAAATGCTTTGGATCAGCAGATCCATTCTCTGTCCATTTTAACCCTGTTTACAAGGCCATATTTACATAAGACGATGCATCCATTATCACAAGTGCTAAAGTGTAGCCGATGCAAACGTTGCTGCGATTATCAACCTATAGTCCTCCAATCCTCCAACTGAGCTATGGAGGTGTGCGTACAAGCTTAAATTGTTCAGCCTGTGTATTGATGCGGAAAGTAATCATCAAACAACAGTTGTCTTGCAAAGCTTCAACATTCACTCGTCTACTGACCCTGGATGGGGAAATTGTCAAGATTTGGGAAGAGCCCTATGAGTAATTCGAGGAGCCAAAACAACACATCTTGGGCCGCAGCCAGGCATAGGAGAGGTGTGGTCTGTTGAGCACAAAATTGCCTCTCTGCTTCAAAGGATATTGTTCTGTTTGTTTCAACGATCTATGACCTTGGCACATACTGGTGCAGTTTGCAGTTGAAGGTGAAGCGTTAGAGAGATGAGTTAGTTACATGTCTGAGTCTCTGTGTAAAGATACCATCTCTTTGTATACAATGTGGACATTTTATGTGGTTCCATGGTGTAATGGTTAGCACTCTGGACTCTGAATCCAGCGATCAGAGTTCAAATCTCTGTGGAACCTTTCTTTGAGTACCCTGAAAAAAGCCAGCTTCTACATCTCAGGAGGATCTTGTAGCAGGATAGTGGTTTCAATATAGAAGATGAAGAGTGACTTGAGAATAAGTCTATCTAGTCAAGTCAAGGGAATAATCTGAGTGGCGTTAGGAAAACAACCTGGTCCTTAACACCTCTAAAACCAAGGAGTTGACGATTGACTGCAGGAAAACAAAGAAGGAAGTCCACCATATGTATGGTGAAGTGGAAGGCGTGGAGAACTTCAAGTCTCTTGAAGTCATTATGTCAAAACATCTTACAAGGACCTCCAACACATCACACCGCGTTAAAAAGGCCCAGCAAAGACTCAAAGACTAAAAAAAGCCAGGCTCCCACGGAAACTTTGTGAAGAAACAAGGGGATGAGTGGTAACTGGCTCACTCTGCCCTTTACCTCCACACTACATTACATTACTGTTAACAGGTAGATATTGAACCCTACTGGAGCTGTTTTCACTACTCTCCCGTTGCCAGCAGTCATACATTCCATGCATTCCGTTTCACAAGCTTCACATACAGATACAGCATTCCCTGGTGGTCTAGTGGCTAGGATTCGGCGCTCTCACTGCCGCGGCCCTGGTTCGATTCCCGGTCAGGGAAGACTCTTTACTTACTTAATATCACAGCCGTTTCATTAAAAAACAACTCCCACATAAAACTATACATTGTGCGGACATTGTGCCGGCATTGTGCCGGCATTGTGCCGACATTCCGTGTGGTTCCATGGTGTAATGGTAAGCACTTTGGACTCTGAATCCAGCGATCCTAGTTCAAATCTCGGTGGAACCTTACTTTAAATAATAATAATAATAATTCATTTATTTTAAATACATTTCAGGTGGTGAAGAAGCTGTCTGGGCAGGGACGTGGCTCAGCCGACTGGTTTACCAGCATCGGACATGAGTACTCCCAGATAGCTCATTTTGTGCTGACTTGCGAGGAGTCCAAACAGAAGCTGCAACCCATGTGCCTTGGAGTCATGGAAAGGTTCCGGCTGGCCAATCAACCGGTTCCTAAAATCCTGTACATTGACCGTGGGTGTTGTCGTGCTCAGGGCCCTACATCTGTGGAGACAATGTTCCAGGCTTGGTTTGACGGTGGTATGGTTGTGCATCTGGACATCTTCCACTGGATCCACCGGTTTGACGCAGCCATACGCACGGAATCACACAGCAAGTATGCTGTGTTCAAGTCCGCTCTTGCTGGGGCAGTGCTGGCCTACAACCGCACTGATCTAGAGCTGCTCATCAAGGCTGTCAGAGCCAAGGGGCCGGACAAATGTAGGTCCGTCACAGACGAGGATGTTGTCCGCCTGTAAATCACCAGGGATCAGTTGCAACACCATGTGCGGAGGGTCACACTCGGAGCTCAGGAAACATTCCTACTCATCCACCTGGCCATTGAAGAGCTAAAGGGCCCAGCTGGGCTCGACCAGAGTGGAGTGAGACTCTTTAAAACACCTGGTATATATAAGATCTCATACAAAAACATTATTGCAGCTTCAATACAGATGATGTAGCATATAAAGTGAGAATAACAAACTGTATGTATGTGCCTTTACAGGAGCCATTCATGAGATGTGGGTAGGGCAGCAGAGACACCTGGAGTGCATCCAGGATCCACCAGGCATGAACATGTATAGGGTGGCCCGTACCATAACTATCAACAATGTGGACCTGCCCTATTATAAATGTCTGCGTGGAAGCAAGAGCCTGGAGGGATTCCACAAGTTTCTGCCTCACATGATCCCAGGTACACAAGTGTAGTCGCTTTAATTAATAATAACAATAATATATGTCTAATAATAAAAAGCAATAAAAGTACAATTTCAAAAGCGTAGGAACTGGAAAGCAGTTAGAATTAAAAGCAAATGAATCCTCTTGAAATAGAACATGTCAAATTGGAGAAAATTAATCATTTAAATTGGCCTATGCATACAAATTGTTCTGAATGTTATTCCAGATTGCAGATAAGCATTTCCCAAGCTCAGTAATAATCAAAATATCGAAGCTTTTTTAAAAAGGGTCCTCATTACAAGAGAGCAGCAAATAAATGTAAAGGGCGAGAAAATCCTTCTTTTAAAAAAAAATGACTGATCTGTAGATGTCACACGTTGCCTGCCCATCTCTTTTCTTTTTTGTTGCATCTAATGATGGATTTGGTGAAAATAATAAAATACTAACATTTACACAACAATTCAATTAAAGCTTTCCGTTACTCTACCTCCTCTTCTGACGTCCCCATTATGCAGCACGGCCATATCAGGTTTACCTGATAAGTGGCATCGCACGCTGGAACTGCGACAGGAGCTCTGATGCCGTGTTTGGTGGCAAGGGACGGCATCACAGGCCCTACTAATGTGGATTCCAACGAGCTGCTGGGGTTGGAGTACCTTTTCAGCCAGAGCACTGGTGAATCCGGCCCCTTTACACTGGAGGACATCATCAATGATGGCCCCAGTCCAGATGAGGAGGTAGTTCAGCCCGGGCAGCCCACTCCAGATCCTGAGGCAGACGAGGCGTACCAGAGCGATGGGGAGTCACATGAGAATGTGCTGGATGCCATCCTGCCACACATCACACTCGTCAGAGGCGAAACCTCCACTGTCAACCCGCCCGCTTTTGTAAGTTACTTGGTGTCTTCTAGAATGAAATTAAAATGCACGGATTGCTGGATCATGTATCCATTTCAACTTACCACATTTGTATGTCATTTCTTTAACAGGAGGATGCCTGCAGTCAAAACCCTCTTCCCGGCTTCGAGAAGTTATAGAGGTTCTGCTCACTGCTGTGTTAACGCTGTACAAAGGCGTGGAATTAAATGCACGAAACAGAGACAAACAAAGTATCAAAATAAAGTGTTTTAATGTAAACAGGTCATAACACACTGAATACATAAAGCGACAAAACAAACACTCAATAAACTGTCTAACCTATACTATCAAAAACTACAAAAACTAATACAAAAATACTTACTTAATCTAACTCTCTATGGACGATAACTATATGACAATGACAAATTATCTTAACGCTGGAATGCTTGGAACACACAAGACAATCTGGCAACGAGACAGGGGAAGACGAGAACTATATATACTAGACAGACAACACCAGGTGAAGACAATTAGACAATCACAACAGCGGGAAAACAGAAAAGTAAAATGTACTTTAGACACATGAGGGTAGACAAGACTATCAAAAATAAAACAGGAACCTATCTAAACACATAACATAAAACCTAAACTAGGGAACAATCTTAGCAGAGCCGTCTACGCACAACAGTACCCTCCCCTCTAGGGACGACACCCGACGGCCCAGGGACCTCCGGATGACACCTGTAGTAGTCCTCGATTAGGTCTTTGCCCACGATAAAACTGGACGGGACCCAGGACCGTTCTTCAGGACCGTAGCCCTCCCAATCAACCAGGAATTGACGACCTCGGCCTCGTTTTCTCACTGACAGGAGACGTTTGACAGAGTACACCGGACTGCCATCAACAACACGGGGGGGGGGGGGGTTTGGAGGGTGGAACCACGGGACTGTCCAGAACCGGCTTGATGCGGCTGACGTGGAACGTTGGATGAACCCGTAGTGACCTGGGCAGACGGAGACGGACAGATACAGGATTCATTATTTTTGTGACAGGAAATGGACCCACAAACCTTGGAGCGAGCTTCTTTGACAAGACCCTGAGTGGCAAATCCTTTATGTTAAACACATAACATAAAACCTAAACTAGGGAACAATCTTAGCAGAGCCGTCTACGTGTCACAAAGTGAATAAGTCATTACGTTACAGTGAGATGGATGGTTAAACCTTTTATATAAGTGTTGCATGTTACTTATAGTGTTGTGATTTTAATGTGGTGTGCTATATAGCAATGAACTCTTTATGTGCATGTTCGTTTAACCTCCTCAACAAACTGTCACAACAAAGACACAGACACTGCCAGTGGCCAAATCCACTCCCCCATAAATACGCCGACTACCTGTTAGACGGCGCGCTTCTTCTCTTGACAGTTGCTTCCTGCTCATCGCCGAGATCGGACCGGATCGGTTCCTTCCTGCTCCTCCTCACCTCGCCGCAGATCGGACCGGAACGGACCCTTCCTGCTCCTCCTCACCTCGCCGCAGATCGGACCGGAACGGACCCTTCCTGCTCCTCCTCACCTCGCCGCAGATCGGACCGGAACGGACCCCTCCTGCTTCTCGCCGAGAACGGACCTCTGCAGTTCCTCCTCCTGTCGGCTGGACCAGACCCTCTCTAACCATCGGATGCAACGCTTAACAACCTCCAAATAAAGGGAAGTAGCTAATTCTCCTGCTTTTGTGCGTGTGGGTTGTTTGTCACGAAAGCTACGTTGCTGTCCCCTGAGTCTCCTTTCTGTTTGTTACCGAGGGCTCCGAGACTAGAGGCTGACGGACAGAGTGTGGCGCGCCGGCAGAGTGGGAGTCCCGGCACTGGATTTCCTGGAAGGGACTGGAACATTGCACCTCTGTCTGGCTAAAAGGGAAGACCGGAGTGGAGCTCGGTTCCAAGCGGACAGGACTTTCATGATTTTATAAACCCCTGCTGAACAGTATTTCCCTAGAAACGGGTTTTATTTCATTGAACATTATTTTTACTTTACGCTACTTAAGTATTTTATCAAGGAGTGTTTTAAAGTAACTTTGTATCAATAAACCGTTTTAAACCCATTGTGCTGTCCTTCTCACTGTATTGGTGTGGCCTGGAATCCGAATCTTTTAAATATAAATTTGATGTTAACAGGCCTCGCTAGGCTGTTACATACGCACAACATGCTGGTGGAGATTGGTCTCGTAGAGGACAAGCTGTCACTTGTCACCGTGCAGAGGAACACGATCCTGGCTGCCTGGAATGCAGTGGAGGACCATGACAAACAGCAGCAGAAGTTCAACCAGTTGTACAGAATGCACTGGGGCAACACCCTGTACTGCCGCACTAAAAGAGACAACCTTGTTGATGGCGTGCTGCTGTGATACAGCGTGTTAAGATGGGCATTCGCTACGCACCAGCACAACAAGACATCAGTGCTCAGAACAACAGGTTAATGTACACACTGGTGAAACTGCTGTGGTTGAAGTCACCACAGGGTTATCGCAAAAGCCCAAAGAGCACCATCTTGAAGGCTTATTAGAGAATCCAGCACCGGGTTTTGGTGGACGATCCAGTCTTGTGTAAAGCAGGCTTTCCTCTGCCAAAGATCAACATCAAGACGGTGCATGACTTCATCTGTGCTCAAGAGCGCCTCCTCAACCTGCGTGCAACCAATCAGCCAGAGATGCTCTCCAAGAACACTTCTGTTTCCTCTGCTGACTTGCCTCCAGCCCCACACCAGCCAGCAGTCCTCCCTCCACCAGACTACCCCCTGATGCAGTACGTGCCAACACCCAGCACGGCAGGGCGCTTCTTGAAGGGAAGGAGGGACATCATGCCTTTCTCACACCCTCAGACATCACTGCCACCTGTGTCACTGCCATGGCCTGTAAGACCAACCCCAGCCCCCAGACCTTTGCCCTCCCCCTCTCCATCCACAGCAACCCGGGTGATTGCTGGCCCTCCACAAGGCCCATCCTGCCTGTCAGTGAGTCAGTCCCAGGGATTGCTGGACATTAGAAACCTCCCATACTGCCTGCCACCAGTACCATCACAAGACCTGTGAGATCCTTTTTCCCTGGCCCCATCCTGCCTGCCAGCCGACCCCAGTCATTGCTGGCCCCTCCTCAATGCCCTTACTGCCTGTCATTCAGGCAACCCCGTCTGTTGCTGGTCTGGATGTGTCTGTCCACCCAACAATGCCTGAAATACCGGCTACTCTTGAGTGCAGTCCTTCATCCTGGGCAAGATCTACGCTGTACAAGCGCAAGGTGATGGACGAGCCCTCAGGAGTAGGAGCCAAAGTGTCCCGGGTTCAAAAGCTGCCGGCGTGCACATGCTGTGGCCAACCCACCCAGGGGCACAAAAAATACAAAAGGAAAGTCTTCTGCGCTGTGAAGAGGATCTCTCCATCAAAGGGTCTGGAGAACACGGTGTACAACAGCTTTGAACATTTTACATCTGTTGTTGACACGTTGAAGCAATGACCTGTTGCTATGTAAATATTGTAAATAGTCCTTTTAATGTTTTTCAACTTGCTGTGTTATCATTATCATTCATATGTACGTCATTAATGTAAAAAGTCTAAATAGTTTTTTGTACATCATTGTGTTTATAATTGTACATAATTTAACTGTAACACTATGGTGTTTTCAATTGAATGCACTTTATACAATAAAGTGGTCAGTGCTACAGTAACAGTGAGTCGTGAAATATAAATTATTAAATGCAATAATGGGGATTCATTTGTTTATCTAAATATAGGGACAAAGGAGTGCCACATTACTTGCACAGTACAAAATGTTCAGATGACTTTGCCCAAAAGCAAACATTTAAGTTGCTTGAGTCAGAATCAGAAAATCTTAAACCACTTTTAAAATCAGACTCTCAAGTCATAAGGAAATCCATAAAGATATGTCACTGAAGAAAAGACACATTTATTTGAATGAAATAAGCTTTATTTCAATGGAAACAATAAGTACATTAATGAATACATATCATGAATTATGTAGAACTTATTTATACAAATACACACATATGGAATAGATACAAATAATACAAAAGTCTGTGCCTTTACAAAGATAGCAGTGACATGTAAATAAATGTCATTAGGGAGAAGAAAGAATTCTCACATCTGATTGGAAAAAAAACACTACAGTAATGGGAATAAATCACAACAATTATATACTTTAAAAAAGAATAGTTGATATTGTGTTGTTATAGCATCATTATATCATAATAAATATAGCACATTTTAAAGGTCCAATTTCACACATATTGAATACATACATATTGTTAATGCTCATAAATAAGTATAAAAAAGTCATTGTGAAATGACATTTAATGATAGAAAACAGTAATGCTATCTTCTGGATTCACCTCATAAGAGCACTCAAATAAATGCAAGGTGCTCACTTCTTAATACATTTGGTGAAAATAGACCTAGTATATTTATAACCAGGGCTGCACATAACTAGTGCACAGGTGCGCATGCGCACCCCCCGCCAAAAAAGAGCACCGGATCATTTGAAAAAAGGCGCCAACTTTGAGAGAGAGAGAGAAAAGAGAGAGAGAGAGAGAGAGAGAGAGAAAAAAGAGAGAAGAGAGATAGAAAAGAGAGAGAGAGATATTTGCGAGTTGCATAAGAACTGGTAAGATAGCAGGGTTTCCCAATGTACCCTATGTGTGGGTTATACCCTCACTCTACCCCTCGCTATCGCGTGAAGGGTCTGCTTTATGCGCTCCGCACAGTAACCCTGCTGCGTGCTCACTAGCGCACCCCCCCCTGTTCATAAAGTCAAGTACCCCTCAAAAGGTCCGGTTTATTTCATTTTAAGGATGCGCACCGAGCAACATCTCCAGGTGCTCCTTTGAGAACCAGGGCAAAAAAGTTATGTGCACCCTGTTTATAACTACATAAACTGATTGATTGACAACAACATGAAGGTGTTCACATCACACTTTGACCACATGAGGGAGCTAATATCCTCATTGCCATTCTGTAAATGATCCGTGGTTATGTAGGTCAATAGGTCAAATGTCATTTTAAAAATGTGGGCCAATGGCGTCACTTACAATTGCTCTTCGATAAGGCCGATTGCCATTCTCAGTGGTCAGCATAGCCTGGGTGCAATGGCCGAGCCTCGCCCTGGGTGAACCACCTTGGTGATCATGGTATCTCCCCTGCCAGGTAAGTATGAGTTGGATGGGTCAGAGGCAGGGGAGTCTTGCGGCGACAAAGGACACTGCGTAGCGGTTCCTGCCTCTGAGCCGGCCAACGCAGCCCATCAACCACATTTAACTGTGGTTTGTTAGGCGTTCAAGATTTTGAATAGCAACAGGATTCAATCGAGGCACACATCGAGGCATGTCTATCTCTCATTCAGGCCCCTGGGGTACACTGTGTCGAACCTGGCTATCCAAAGTCTCTCACACCTGCGTCTCTGGGCCACCGTCCATCTGGAATTGGACTCCAGGACCGTTGCTTGAACGGATTGCCATCCATGGAGCAGGAAGTGAGTAACTAATGGGGTAAGTGTGTTTTTTCTTCTGAAAATGTTATATTTATGTTGAGTGAACCTTATAAAAATTGTGTTACCAGTTTTACCCACATACTGTAATCCACAATGTTTACATGTAATAAGGTAGACACAGTTTTTTGATTGTAGGCTGCCCAGACCGTGTGTTTTATAAACATTGTTGTTGTATTTGCTGCACAACCAGATCTGGTGCTGAAAACATTCCCTGTGACCCCTGGATTTTGGGGTCAACATGGGTTGTATCTTTGCTTTGACCAGGTAAGAATGCAGGTTTCTGTTTTTCCTAAACGCTGCAATTATACTGTGGTCTTGCAAAATGTCAGTTTTTCCTATAATGTTTTGAAAGTTGGATTTGATGACTCTGACTAGTTTAACAGCTGACTGGGAATATGTAGTGATAAAAGGCAATATGGAGGAGACCAGACAGGGTTTGGTCTGTTGAAAAGTTTTAAAGGATTTTCTCAGAAAGGAACGAGAGTACCCTCTAGTGGTCAATGCTTTATTAAAAAGCGTTTTGGTGGCCATTTTAAAATCCTCTTGGTCACTGCATATTCTATGGAATCTCAAAAGATGTGATTTAAACAATCTCGCATAAGTGTGCTTCGGATGGGGGCTTTGTGGAGCAGGGCGTGGGTGTCTGTCTCCTTAAAAAATACTTTAGCATCCAATTTATGGGTTTTATGGAAGATAATTCCTTTGAATGTGGTGGTGACAACAAATAAATCAAATCCTCCTTTGAGTGAGACCACACGCCCCAGATGTCATCCAGATATCTAAAATAATATGTGGGAGTTTTTTTGTCAGGAGGACAGGACAGAAGTTTCCCACTCTGCCATGAAAATGTTAGCATAGGCAGGAGCAAACTTCTTTCCCATAGCAGTGCCTTGGTTAGGGTTTTGGGTTAGCACCATAGACTGTATATATAAATGGACGTAGGGTCCGTGACGTCACCCATAGGATTCTGCAGAGTTGCCGAGAAGCCTAAAGTAGGCGGCGTAACAGTGACGTCAGAGTCTGACTCTCACCTGCTCCAAATAAGGGCAAAGAGGCGGAGCCGAGGCGGGACCTCGTGTTACCGAGCTGGAAGTTCCAGAGCTAGCTGAGGCTACCAAGCTAAGCTAACATGCTCCCCGTCTGCACACTGCCGTCGCATTTTACGTTTCTAAGGTAAGCGGACATGAAACTATTCAGCAAAACTATAAATAATAATCTAAGTTATTGAGTTTTTAGCAGAATACTTCAGAATCTTAAAACCTAACGCTAGGTGCATTCAATCAGCTGACTACGTTTTTCACCACACTTTATAAGCCTGACAATAACCACACCTTCTCTGAGGTGCAGCGTCACAAACAAATGATGGTCCTGATAGACTACAAAAATATTCGGTGTGAAGATCTTTGTTTTCACAATAAAAGTAGTTTCATAGTGAATGTCCTGTACTGGTCTTAAAATCTCATTACATTACATGTTACTTGTTAGACGCTTTTTATCCAAAGCGACTCACATACTCAATACTGTGGACAATCCCACAGGAGCACTTTGGGGTGAAGTGTCTCAGGGACACAACGACATGCAGACTGCAGTGGGGTTTGAACCTGTGACCCCTGATCCCAACACCAAGGCTCCACACGCCTCTCTACACCAGCTTTTAATGTTCCTCTTGGATGTTCTTCTTGACCCTCAGAGAAGGAGAACATGCTGAGTCGTGTCTTTCAGGCATGTCCTTTCCTAACAACAATTACAGGAAACATAAAACATATTATTGCAGAACAAGTGTGTTATTTATGAAAGAGTGTGTGTGTGTGTGTGTGTGTGTGTGTGTGTGTGTGTGTGTGTGTGTGTGTGTGTGTGTGTGTGTGTGTGTGTGTGTGTGTGTGTGTGTGTGTGTGTGTGTGTGTTTAGGGGCTCTAGATATCATTATTTTGTAATTGTAATGTGTTTTTTTTATTTCAACAGTGAGCTACAAAGACAATCAGATGATGAATGAACAGTATGAAGTTCATCAACATTGAAATATATTTTATCATCTAAATAATATGAACTGTTATCAAAACGTAGTGCTGTAGAACTTGCTCTGTTGGCTCTGAAGGATCACTTTGACCACGTTTTTTACAGACAATAGAGAGATAAATAGCAGCAGTTCTCACTACGTGTTAAATAGCTTTGCCTTCAATACATTAGAAAGCTGACAAAGTCATGTTGCTTGTTAACTTCTAAATGTAAACTTTTGCATGGAAAAAACCCTCAACTTCACTGATGTGTAGGTGATCGAGTATTTAGTATTGTTTAATGGAATGTATATCAGTGTATTAAAGTCAATACTTCATTTATTTAAACCAATATCTTTCTTGATTCTTTGTACAGTGTGAAAAAGGAGTCTTTGTACCTGTGCTGATGATCAGTGCTGAGTCCAGTTCTGTCTCTCTCTCTGGTCCAGCCTGTCTGCATCACCTGGACACTTTAAACTAACAGATATATGTGTAAGAACCATGTGTACAAACAATATAACTTGTTCTCTTCTGTTGAACATGTTGGATTGTGTATTGTCCGAGTCAGGGTCCTTTTTATTTTACTGTAACTTTGGAAGAAACAAATGGAATGCAATGAATAAGCTTAATTTGAACTGAAGCACACATTACGTCTGATCTAATATTTTTAACAAATCTTTCCTTGTCCCTAAAGCATTGACGAGGCTATTCATCGTCCTTAAATGCAGGCATTAAGAGCAACATTTCACGTTCTACAGCCACAATCAAATAAATAGTAAGCATTGGTTTTACCAATGCTATTGGTTTGATTCCAATTTGGTAATACAATTAATAAAAACAACAAGGTTTGGGTTCGTTCTTCAGAAATGTCTGTGACGTTAACGTGTAAGCTCAATAATGAACTCCAGCTCAACAAACCATATTGTAATATCTAAGTAATCATCTTGCAATATGACATTAATATTTGTAATACACACACATCTTATTGTGAGGTTGATTTCACATACAGTACGCCGCTCTTCAACATTGACGTTAGCTTGTCTACATAATCGACCATAGCGAATTTAAATGAACCTTAGCGATGCATAAAGTTACCTTCCTCATAAAATATCTCTCTAACTTACAAGGATGACCTTATTTTACCAACCTCAAACAGAAGCCGTTTGTGCTACAATTACCATCGTTAGCACAGATGTAGCTAGCTACCACTGCCTTACACGCTAACCCAAGCCTTAACATTCATTACGTAGCTGATTAAAATCATAAACACATGAATAAAGTACTCGAATTTCACTTACCGCAAAACTGCATTCATGCACCGTCTGTTTGAACCGCAGAGCGAGTCACAAGAGTCCGATATATAAGCATGAAGAACAAACAAACACGGCCGAGTTCAAGTTGTGTCCCCCGGATGAACTGAGCAGGCAGAGTCCCTGTAGCTTCACGGAGCAGCTAGCAGAGAGACAAGAAGCTAACAGCAGCAGTCACTTGACAGACCTGTCACTCAAAGTGACCACGCCCTAATTTATGCATAACTTTAAGACTGAATAATAATTAAACAGATGAGTTGAGAAAAATGCACCCCCAGACAGTTGTCACGAAGGGGAATCTAACTATACAGAGAATATGGTTTTTTGAACCACGATGTAAACATGTTTATTTCTGCTGTAAAGTTGGGCATTTTAACATGGGGGTCTATGCAGACTGCTCCTACTGGCACTAGAGGAACTGCAGTTTGAGGCACTTCCTTATTGCCCTCCCGGCTCTGCCCCAGAGTTTGCCGCTTGGTTAGCACCTATTTAAAAACTCCTGTAGTAAAACCAATACAAGTTTATAGAAGCCCTGTTTGGTCTGTGTTAAAAAAATGTAAGAAAACGCAATAAAAGGGATAAAAGACATCTGATAAAAGACATCTGTTAAAAGACCCGGCAAGTGGATTAAAAACATCTGGCTAAAAGGACCGAGGTTGACTTTGTTTAAAATCGGCATGCAGGTAAAATTTGTGTTAAAAAATGATAAATAAATAAAAGTGCTTTAAAAAATAAGTGCTTTTAAAAACAAGTGCTTTTAATAAAAATCACATCAACCTAAATGTTAAAATATGTATAATATAAAACAAATATGTAAAATGTAAAATATAAAATACACACGGGTTAGTAGGCACACGGGGAGGGGAAATATCTTAAAATAAAGTCAACCAAGTGTCCCTAAAAGTGTTTAAAACCCAGGCCGAGGTCTAGAGGGGGGTGCAGGTGAGACATGGGACACGCCTCGGATGATGTTTAGAAATACTTTATTAAGGGGTTATTTCCGGGTGTTCCCTGCGGGAGGCTCCAACATCCATTTAGAAATGGAAAGTATAACTAACATATAAACAAAACAATATAAACAATGTTTAAATAGGAAACGGGGGATTCATAATATATAAAAATAATAAAAGATATAATCTCCTCATTTTAAACCTAATGACACAAGAAAACATGCAATACAGTGCAAACATAGAATAAACTGTGATATGTAAAATATAAATAATAATAGATAAAATGTAAGAAAAATGTATAAAATGGTAATAATAATAATAATAAAAAATAAAATAAAATATGCATTTAAATTCATAAAAGAGTCCAGATGAGGAGGATTTATAAAATAAGGATAGGAAATATGTATAATAATAAATAATTATTACACAGATAAATACTACAATATAATAAATAAATATTTAAATAGTTAATTAAAAAAGCTACATTAGTTAAAAAGCAATCCAATTAGGTAAATATTATATATATATATATATATATATAAAGATACACATTTGAAATAGGATGGAACTTCTGGTTTGCCATCACCGCAGAGAGGGGGTCTAAAAACATCCGGAGGGGAGGACAGGAGGGACCTGTCAAGTTACAAGTCTTAAAAAAGGTAAGTAATCATTTTAAAATGTGTAAAAGAGATTTAAAAACCATCTGATAAAAAGCAGGCAGACCCATCACTGATATTTTTCATTGAGGCCTGTAGGGTCTATTGTTTTGAGGCGATGAATCCACCTCCTCTCCGCTGCCTGTCGCTGTGCCGTGGTCCAGCTCCCGCTGCTCTCCAGGCCCAAAGACTGGAGGTTCTCTGGGCCATGGAGTTTAAAATGAAGGTAGAGAACGCTCGTACCGTAACCGTTATTTATTCTGTATAAATGTTGTTTTATCCTGAGGCTGATCTCATGCCGCGTCTCCCCCACATAGAGCTTGTGGCAGGCCCTGCACCTGACGGCATAAACCGCATTCTTGGTTGTAGGCCGCAGGGCCCCCCGAGGTTAGCTCCGAGCTTTGAGAAGGGGTTAAAAATGTGGGGAGGCAGATGAAACCAACCTCAGACATTCGAGGCGCCTCCCTAGCCCGGACACTGTTATCCTTGAGTTTAGTGTGGACTAACAGGTCTTTCAGGTTCTTGTTCCTGCGGTAGGCGGAGATCAGCCGACACCCCTCAGCGCGTCACAGTCCGCCCTCGCCCCCTCGAAGTTGGCTTTAAGGCCACTGAGGAGGCTTCCCAGGCTGCTGGAGTAAGTGGTAATCAGCGGGATGAGGGCAGCCCGGACGGCCGAGTGGAGGTGTCTTGATATCTCTCAGTAAAAGTCCGGCCGACCTCCGCCTTGACGGATCTCAGGAAGCGCCTCGAATAATCACCGCACTGAAGAGGGTCCGGGTAGCCTCCCCCACCTGTTTGTTAGGGTTGGATTATATGCATCTATATTACATCGAAACCTAACCTAATTATTTTAATATTACTTTAATATTATTTTAATATTATTTTAATATTACTTTAATATTATTTAATATTATTTATATTATTTTAATATTACTTTAATATTACTTAATTACTTTAATATTATTTTAATTTACTTTAATATTACTTTAATATTACTTTAATATTATTTTAATATATTAATATTATTTTAATATTACTTTAATATTACTTTAATATTACTTTAATATTATTTTAATATTATTTTAATATTATTTTAATATTATTAATATTATTTTAATATTACTTTAATATTATTTTAATATTACTTTAATATTATTTAATATTATTTTAATATTACTTTAATATTACTTTAATATTACTTTAATATTATTTAATATTATTTTAATATTACTTTAATATATTTTAATATTATTTTAATATTACTTTAATATTACTTTAATATTATTTTAATATTATTTTGTCATTTCCTGTAGTCGTGCATTGTATGGGACACAGGCAATTGGATTTGATGAACCCCGGCAGGGCCTCCCTGGGTGAGGATGTCTAGTGATAATGGCCGAAAAACTCAATGATCCCGAGGTCCACTACTGATGTGTGTCGAATACAATTAGATTTTACATATTTTAATATTAATAATGTTATAATAAAATAAATATAAAATGACTAGTTTGGTTCCCATATTTTCCAATCTAGAAGTCAAACATCACTTTGACTGGACTGACCTTACTAGCGTTTTTTGTATTTCTCCTCAACCATATACCCCTGAATAAGACAACAAGAGATAAGACAACAAGAAAATATAAAAAAAAGGAAAGAAAAGTACCTTAAAAGCATCTTCTTCCACTTCTTACCGCTGCTTTTCACCCTAAACCCCTTATCCCTTACCCCCACACCCCGTTTCCCTCTCCTGGTCTATGGCCTCGTAGAGGGTAACGGGGTACAGAGAAGCCTAGACAGGCAGGGGAGTGCATTGACGTAGATACGTTGTGCCTCTTCACCTCTGTTTCTTACCTCTATCTCTTAGGGTCAAAGTTCATATGGCTAGGGATTACTTTGACCGAGATGCGCCGGCCCGTGCCTTGCCTTGGACTTCTGTATAACTGCTCGGGTCTTGATGGACTGAGTGGGGAAGTCCATGAGAAATGTTATAAACCTAACCCTAACATGCATGACATGATTTGCATTGACAGTTTATAGTTGGATGTAACGTATATGTATTTATCTGAAACATATATGTTAAAACTTGCATACAATGTACTCATCCTTTATTCTGTATTCTATTAGATTTAACAATTCATTTTTTATACAAGATTTCTAATAGTTGCAGTCCATCAGCTCTAGAAGTAGTGACTCGAGCTGATGGAGCTTCTCTCTGCTCAAAGCAGAACAGTGGTGTGTGTGTGTGTGTGTGTGTGTGTGTGTGTGTGTGTGTGTGTGGTGTGTGTGTGTGTGTGTGTGTGTGTGTGTGTCTGTGTGTGTGTGTGTGTGTGTGTGTGTGTGTGTGTGTGTGTGTGTGTGTGTGTGTGGTGTGTGTGTCTGTGTGTGTGTGTGTGTGTGTGTGTGTCTGTGTGTGTTGTGTGTGTGTGTGTGTGTGTGTGTGTGTGTGTGTGTGTCTGTGTCTGTGTCTGTGTCTGTGTGTGTGTGTGTGTGTGTGTGTGTGTGTCTGTGGTCTGTGTGTGTGTGTGTGTGTGTGTGTGTGTGTGTGTGTGTGTCTGTGTCTGTGTCTGTGTCTGTGTCTGTGTGTGTGTGTGTGTGTGTGTGTGTGTGTGTGTGTGTGTGTGTGTGTGTCTGTGTGTCTGTGTGTCTGTGTGGTGTGTGTGTGTGTGTGTGTGTGTCTGTGTGTCTGTGTGTGTGTGTGTGGTGTGTGTGTGGTGTGTGTCTGTGTGTGTGTGTGTGTGTGTGTGTGTCTGTGTGTCTGTGTGTGTGTGTGTGTGTGTGTGTGTGTGTGTGTGTGTGTGTGTGTGTCTGTGTCTGTGTGTGTGTGTGTGTGTGTGTGTGTTGTGTGGTGTGTGTGTGTCTGTGTGTCTGTGTGTGTGTGTGTGTGTGTGTGTGTGTGTGTGTGTGTGTGTGTGTGTGTGTGTGTGTGTCTGTGTGTGTGTGTGTGTGTCTGTGTGTCTGTGTGTGTGTGTGTGTGTGTGTGTGTGTGTGTGTGTGTGTGTGTGTGTGTGTGTGTGTGTCTGTGTGTGTGTGTGTGTGTCTGTGTGTTGTGTGTGTGTGTGTGTGTGGTGTGTGTGTGTGTGTGTGTGTGTGTGTGTGGTGTGTGTGTGTGTGTGTGTGTGTGTGTGGTGTGTGTGTGTGTGTGTGTGTGTGTGTGTGTGTGTGTGTGTGAAGTCAGCTGAGCGTTTTGTTCTCCAGAGGATCTTATCTGTGCATTTCTGTTGTTTGTTCATTTCCTCCCACAGAGCAACAATCAGCAGCTCTGTTTCAGTCACATGCAGACAGAGGCTCACACACATCATCATCAAACATATAAATATCACACACATCATCATCAAACATATAAAATATCACACATTCCTTATTAACCTGATATTGTATACTTATTACATCAATTAACTTCTATGGTATATTCATAATTACGTCTATGAGTTTGCATTATTAAATATTCTAAATGGTTTATGAAGTAACAACTTCAAATAAATTCTTCAACAGGTTTTTTATCTGGTTTTGCCTTTAATAAGATAAAGACAAAGAAGACAGCTTCCTAAAGTAATGTCCATCACACAGAATAAAAGTCTTCTTGCAGCTCGGTTCATGAGAAGCTTGTCTTTTTAATGATAAAATCCCGTCTTTAGGGTTTAACTTTAAGGTCACACAGGATGCTAAACATGCAACACATAATATCCTGCCTGCATCTAATGTCCCCCCCTGTGGTCGCCTCGCTGCCCATTGGTGCAGCAGGAGGTCTGTTCCTCCCCCCGAGAGGAAACTCTGAGGAGTGGGAGCAGAGAAGGAGCTCTGAGCGAGCTATTTCCTCTAATTAGCAGCCTCTCCGGCAGCCTCTCGTCTCCGGCAGCCTCTCGTCTCCGGCAGCCTCTCGTCTCCGGCAGCCTCTCGTCTCCGGCAGCCTCTCGTCTCCAGCAGCCTCTCGTCTCCAGCAGCCTCTCGTCTCCAGCAGCCTCTCGTCTCCAGCAGCCTCTCGTCTCCTCGTCCGGCAGCCTCTCATCTGAAGAGCAGAAGAAGAAGTGAGGGACATGGACTCCTGCGCTCTGGAGCTGCTGGCCATGCTGCTGTTCGTGGCGGCGTGGCTCTGCGTGTTAGCATCTACCCTCCTGCCGCAGTGGCTAACCATGTCCACCGCCCTGCTGCCGGTGGAGAGCTACGAGCTGGGCCTGTGGAGACCTGTGTGGTGCAGGACGTGGGGGGGATGGAGTGCCGGGCCTACGACAGCCTGCTGGGCCTCTCCAGAGACCTGAAGCTGTCTCGTATCCTCATGTGTGCTTCGCTGGCCGTGGGCTTGCTGGGACTGCTGGTAGCGACGCCTGGACTCCACATGGTGAACAGCTGCAGGGGGGGCCCCAAGAGGATTTTGACCAGCATAGGGGGGGTGCTGGGGGTCGTGTCTGGAGTGCTGTGTCTCGTCCCAGTGTCCTACATGGCACACTTGGCCGTCATGCATTTCTTTGACGATAAAGTGCCGGATGTGGTTCCTCGGTGGGAGTTTGGAGACGCTCTATTCATCGGCTGGGCGGGAGGGTTCCTGCTGGTGGTGGCCGGGCTGCTGCTGGTCTCGGCCTGCTGGTGTTCACCAGGGGGGGAAACTGAGCCGGCGCTGCAGCGCAGGTACCAGGTGATGTGCACCGATGTGTCCTTCAAGAAGCGATCCGAGTACGTTTAGAGTACGACAACTTACCTGCACCAGGACCACCACCTGTACACCTCTAGACCTGTAGACCTGCACCGGGACCACCACCTGTAGACCTCTAGACCTGTAGACCTGCACCAGGACCACCACCTGTACACCTCTAGACCTGTAGACCTGCACCAGGACCACCACCTGTACACCTCTAGACCTGTAGACCTGCACCGGGACCACCACCTGTACACCTCTAGACCTGTAGACCTGCACCGGGACCACCACCTGTAAACCTCTAGACCTGTAGACCTGCACCAGGACCACCACCTGTAAACCTCTAGACCTGTAGACCTGCACCAGGACCACCACCTGTAAACCTCTAGACCTGTAGACCTGCACCAGGACCACCACCTGTAAACCTCTAGACCTGTAGACCTGCACCGGGACCACCACCTGTACACCTGTAGCCCTATAGACCTGCACCCGGACCACCACCTGTAAACCTCTAGACCTGAAGACCTGCACCGGGACCACCACCTGTACACCTCTAGACCTGCACCGGGACCACCACCTGTACACCTGTAGACCTTCACCGGGATCACCACCTCTAGACCTGTAGACCTGCACCGGGACCACCACCTGTACACCTGTAGACCTGCATCGGGACCACCACCTGTACACCTGTAGACCTGCACCGGGATCACCACCTCTAGACCTGTAGACCTGCACCGGGACCACCACCTGTAGACCTGCAGACCTGTAGACCTTTAGACCTGCACCGGGACCACCACCTCTAGACCTGCAGACCTGTAGACCTGTAGACCTGCACCAGGACCACCACCTCTAGACCTGCAGACCTGTAGACCTTTAGACCTGCACCGGGACCACCATCTCTAGACCTGCAGACCTGTAGACCTGCAGACCGGCACCGGGAACACCACCTGTACACCTCTAGACCTGCACCGGGATCACCACCTGTACACCTCTAGACCTGCACCGGGACCACCACCTATACACCTCTAGACCTGCACCGGGAACACCACCTCTAGACCTGTAGACC
>JAAKFY010000025.1:1018463-1053020 GCA_011823955.1 Dissostichus mawsoni
GCCCCCCCGCCAGCCTGAAGAGCGTCCCAACATTTCTGCGATCCTTCATTGAGAAGTACACCGTCCTCATGGCTGCTGCCGCGCTTAGGTTCCCCAGCAGACCGCAGACCAGCGCCGAAACCATCAGCACCTGCACAGAGATTCAGTCATATATACACCACACAGTCTGCAGGAACTTAGCACATTATTATTAAATATCAACCAGAAATAATCTTTATTATCTGGATTACAGCTGAAACATCACTGTACATACTGTCAATACACATTTTCATATTAAAGTTCAATGTTGCAGTTTAACTTGAACTTCTTCTGTTTACATTTTTTTTTTTTCATTTAACTATTATCTTCTATTTTAATTTATTGTAAAATGGAGCAACTGTCACAAAACCCAATTTGTCGCCCGGATGAATAAAGTGTTCTGATTCTGAAGATTCCGATATTTTTATGATTATCGTGCGGTTGTCTAACTTTTCTGCTAACTTTGATGCTATTAAAACCCACCTCTTCTCCTTAGCGTTTTGACATCTTGTAGATTGTTGCTTTTGTTGCTTTTAAATTGTCTATTGTTTTTACCTATACTTGTTTCATGGTTTGTGAGCTTAGCTGTGGGATTTTGTATGTTAGTTTGTTTTGTTTATTTGACTGTACAGCACTTTGGTCTGGAGGTTTTAAAGTGTTTTATAAATAAAGCTTTATTGTATTGTATCCTCCAAAGATGGCCGCACTGCCACATAACGCGCCATGACTCCTATTCCCTATCATCTCTGTGGGACTCACCTGGGCGACGGGGATCTCTGCCGGGGCGAAGCTGTCCGAGAGGCTGATGCTCCGACAGTTCTCGATGGCGGGGAGGGCGTGGCTGTAGAAACAGGCTCTCCAGATGCCCACCCAGGCCACGCCCGAGGTGACCACGGACACGTCAGACACGAACCACAGACGCCACTCGTTGAGGCCGGTGGTGGCGACGGTGAGGATCCAGGCCAGAACCCCAAACATGAGGCCGAGGAACTGCCAGTGGGCCGTGTGAGCCACGTACTTCATGCTAACGCTGAACCAGAGCCGGAGCGCTCAAACACAAACAGACACAGCTGTGATGGAAAGAGGAAATAAAAAACACTTTAATCAGGAGCTCATGATGAAGCTTTTCTGTCCTCCGACTAAAGGAGGAACTACTCTGCACCATGAACCTGAACACCTCTGTATCTCCATCATCTCTGCAGACTGAACCTGAACACCTCTGTATCTCCATCATCTCTAGCCTGAACCTGAACACCTCTGTATCTCCATCATCTCTACAGGGTGAACCTGAACACCTCTGTATCTCCATCATCTCTACAGCCTGAACCTGAACACCTCTGTATCTCCATCATCTCTACAGGGTGAACCTGAACACTCTGTATCTCCATCATCTCTACAGAGTGAACCTGAACACCTCTGTATCTCCATCCTCTCTGCAGACTGAACCTGAACACCTCTGTATCTCCATCATCTCTGCAGACTGAACCTGAACACCTCTGTATCTCCATCATCTCTACAGACTGAACCTGAACACCTCTGTATCTCCATCATCTCTGCAGACTGAACCTGAACACCTCTGTATCTCCATCTCTCTGCAGACTGAACCTGAACACCTCTGTATCTCCATCATCTCTGCAGACTGAACCTGAACACCTCTGTATCTCCATCATCTCTGCAGACTGAACTGAACACCTCTGTATCTCCATCCATCTCTGCAGACTGAACCTGAACACCTCTGTATCTCCATCATCTCTGCAGACTGAACCTGAACACCTCTGTATCTCCATCATCTCTGCAGACTGAACCTGAACCTCTGTATCTCCATCATCTCTACAGAGTGAACCTGAACACCTCTGTATCTCCATCATCTCTGCAGACTGAACCTGAACACCTCTGTATCTCCATCATCTCTGCAGCCTGAACCTGAACACCTCTGTATCTCCATCATCTCTACAGACTGAACCTGAACACCTCTGTATCTCCATCATCTCTGCAGACTGAACCTGAAACACCTCTGTATCTCCATCATCTCTGCAGTGAACCTGAACACCTCTGTATCTCCATCTCTCTGCAGACTGAACCTGAACACCTCTGTATCTCCATCATCTCTGCAGACTGAACCTGAACACTCTGTATCTCCATCATCTCTACAGACTGAACCTGAACACTCTGTATCTCCATCATCTCTGCAGACTGAACCTGAACACCTCTGTATCTCCATCATCTCTACAGACTGAACCTGAACACCTCTGTATCTCCATCATCTCTACAGACTGAACCTGAACACCTCTGTATCTCCATCATCTCTACAGACTGAACCTGAACACCTCTGTATCTCCATCATCACAGACTGAACCTGAACACTCTGTATCTCCATCATCTGCAGACTGAACCTGAACACCTCTGTATCTCCATCATCTCTGCAGACTGAACCTGAACACCTCTGTATCTCCATCTCTCTGCAGACTGAACCTGAACACCTCTGTATCTCCATCATCTCTGCAGACTGAACCTGAACACCTCTGTATCTCCATCCTCTCTGCAGACTGAACCTGAACACCTCTGTATCTCCATCATCTCTGCAGACTGAACCTGATCACCTCTGTATCTCCATCATCTCTGCAGACTGAACCTGACACCTCTGTATCTCCATCATCTCTGCAGACTGAACCTGAACACCTCTGTATCTCCATCATCTCTGCAGACTGAACCTGAACACCTCTGTATCTCCATCATCTCTGCAGACTGAACCTGAACACCTCTGTATCTCCATCATCTCTGCAGACTGAACCTGAACACCTCTGTATCTCCATCCTCTACACTGAACCTGAACACCTCTGTATCTCCATCATCTCTACAGACTGAACCTGAACACCTCTGTATCTCCATCATCTCTACAGACTGAACCTGAACACCTCTGTATCTCCATCATCTCTGCAGACTGAACCTGAACACCTCTGTATCTCCATCATCTCTACAGACTGAACCTGAACACCTCTGTATCTCCATCATCTCTACAGACTGAACCTGAACACCTCTGTATCTCCATCATCTCTGCAGACTGAACCTGAGCACCTCTGTATCTCCATCATCTCTACAGACTGAACTGAGCACCTCTGTATCTCCATCATCTCTACAGACTGAACCTGAGCACCTCTGTATCTCCATCATCTCTACAGACTGAACCTGAGCACCTCTGTATCTCCATCATCTCTACAGACTGAACCTGAGCACCTCTGTATCTCCATCATCTCTACAGACTGAACCTGAACACCTCTGTATCTCCATCATCTCTACAGACTGAACCTGAGCACCTCTGTATCTCCATCATCTCTACAGACTGAACCTGAACACCTCTGTATCTCCATCATCTCTGCAGGGTAACCTGAACACCTCTGTATCTCCATCATCTCTGCAGACTGAACCTGAACACCTCTGTATCTCCATCATCTCCGCATCTTTGTGCTTCTTTAACCCACAGCTCAGCCTGTTTAACCAGATGCATGTTTTATTTTTCATATTCTTATTGCGCTCCATGTTTTGTTAATTTATTTATTTTTATAAATGTTTTTGAAATCTCTTCTTAAAAAGTATTATATATTAGCTTCATTTCTCTCCTGTGCTAATGTGTGCACAATTATAAACCTAAGCTAATCTCTCGGATGAAACTACTACATAATAATACTGAAAGACTTGATTCTGATCACAGCCAGGAGTTCATTTCACTCGGTTTGTGTTTGCACAACAACAGTTAGCATTGAATGATGCCTTATTAGCATATTTAAACATAACCTGTAATACAAAATAATTGTGTTAGTGTCAGTTATGAAGTTGGTGGCTTTCATGGGGATATCTGTTAGTTACACATGTTTCATTCACCTGTGTACAACATGTATGACTTTTATAATACATTCATTAAAAAGTACAAAATATCCTTACAAAACAATAAACATCATTATAGGTTTTATGAGTTCACCATTAATAATAAACCTCTTTTTGAATGTCTGAGAGCGACCCCTCTTTATTAATATTACACAAACTTCTGAATCCATAGTGAACTATTTCATCAGAAATAACCTCTACCACAGGAAGCTAATTATTCTGTGCTTTGTTCTGTGCAGTTTTAAGATCAATAAAAAAACATAGAATCATGAAAGTTATAAAATATTGTGGCAGTTCATATGAATCCGTTGACAGTCCTCTAGATCTCGCCTGCAGCCTGCACATTTTGTTTGTTTCGCGTACCTCAACACATCAGGTTATATATCTATACTGATAATTAAACTTTCTCTAATAAAATGAAGCATAATGTTGAAACTCTTCCTCAGGAGTTATTGATGGTCCTTTAAATGTGGACCCCCCCCCCCCCGTTACCTCCTGCTGATTCCTCTGGATCGGCCTCTTCATTAATCCGGAGTCCTGCTGTCAGAAACTGCTGACTCTCAAAGACACTCCAAAGTCTCCAGCTCTTATCGGAGGAGGCGTGGAGGTTAATGAGTGACTTGGACACCATCACACGATTCAGCAGAAGCTTTTATTTTGAAATAAGGAGCAGCAGCAGTGATGCATCATGGGAAACACAGGTGGGAGGATTGAAATCCAAAACATCTTTAGTGTTGAAATGTATCTCGTAACGACATGTTTAGCATCTGTAATGTGAGCAACACAACAGAACACTTGATCAAAATATTACCCCCCCCCCCCCGACAGGCACTTCAGATGGACTTCACTTGAGTCCAGGTCTGGAGGGTCTGGAGGTCTGGGGGTCTGAATGTGAAGAGCTCTGTTCTGTTCACTGAAGCCCAACAAGTGCTTTCACATCCACCATCTTTACCTCCTGTTAGCAGCTGCTTTGGGGGGGGGGAATAAAGTGAGTGGAACATGACAACATTTTGACACAGCGTGATGAAGATGAGACACTTTCCCTCCTGCTCGGATCCAACAGGCTACAATAAATTACTAAAAAACGTAGACGTGGAAACAAAGCAAACTGCAGGTGGTGCGTTCAGGGACGCCTCGGCTGGAAACAACATGGACGCTACAGAAATGTTCCCACAGTCTTTAAACTCATCCCAGAGTTCAGTTTGTTCTGAAGAGTTCACATAAAGTCTGGAGCTCCTTTTCTCCATTTCTCTGAGAACATATGAATGCAGCCCTAATTGTGCAGGAGGAGGAGGGGAGGAGGAGGAGGAGGAGGAGGAGGAGGGAGGAGGAGGAGGAGGAGGGGCTGCAGGAGGAGTTCTTCAGGGTCTCTAATGAGTCCTCTGCTTCCCTCTGCTGGACACCAGCCGCTACTACAACCCAAGTCTCCTCACAGTTCCTCTCAGACTCTACTTCAGAAGGAGGTCCGGTTCTCCAGGCTCTCCTTCAGAAGGAGGTCCGGTTCTCCAGGCTCTCCTTCAGAAGGAGGTCCGGTTCTCCAGGCTCTCCTTCAGAAGGAGGTCCGGTTCTCCAGGCTCTCCATCAGAAGGTCCGGTTCTCCAGGCTCTCCTTCAGAAGGAGGTCCGGTTTCTCCAGGCTCTCCATCAGAAGGAGGTCCGGTTCTCCAGGCTCTCCATCAGAAGAGGTCCGGTTTCTCCAGGCTCTCCTTCAGAAGGAGGTCCGGTTTTCCAGGCTCTCCTTCAGACCCCGGAGCTGCTCCTCCCCCAGCTTGATCTTGTCCTCCAGCTTGCGCTGCTCGATGAGGAGCGCTGACTTCATCTTCACAAAGTGCTGGTAGTCGGTGAGGAGGTCCTGATGGAGGTGCAGCGACAGGATGTCAAACACCAGACGCTCCCTCCGGTCCAGGTTCTCCTTCAGCTCCTTGGCATCCTCGTGCTGCCGGATCAGAACATTCCTCTTGTCCGTCAGCAGGCGCTGCCAGGAGACAGGAGACAAAGACTTCTCTTATCTATGTGTATATATATATATACATCGATATATCTATATAAACTTAACACAAAAAGTAAGGACATTTGTTTTTGGTACATGATTTCTTTGTTGTAAAAATGCTTCTTGGCAACAAATCTTATACAGTTTGAAAGTCCAGTCTGCTAGTGCCGAGCAGAGGAGGTTTGTTCCACTTCACCCACTCACTCCGCTCTGCTGCTCATCCCACTAATGTGGCACCTTTTGAAAGGTAAGGAAACAGGCTGTATATGTCTCACCCTCTCCTGGGGGGGCACCTCCTATATGTATACGTATATATATATATTATATATGTGTATATGTCTCACCCTCTCGTGGGGGGGCGCCCTTCTATATATATGTATATGTATATATATATGTGTATATGTCTCACCCTCTCCTGGGGGGGCACCTCCTATATGTATACGTATATAATATATATATATATATATGTGTATATGTCTCACCCTCTCATGGGGGGCACCTCCTATATGTATACTTATATATATATATATATATGTGTATATGTCTCACCCTCTCGTGGGGGGCGCCCTTCTATATATATGTATATGTATATATATATGTGTATATGTCTCACCCTCTCCTGGGGGGGCACCTCCTATATGTATACTTATATATATATATATATATATGTGTATATGTCTCACCCTCTCGTGGGGGGGCGCCCTTCTATATATATGTATATGTATATATATATGTGTATATGTCTCACCCTCTCCTGGGGGGGCACCTCCTATATGTATACGTATATATATATATATATTATATATATATGTGTATATGTCTCACCCTCTCGTGGGGGGCGCCCTTCTATATATGTATATGTATATATATATATGTGTATATGTCTCACGCTCTCGTGGGGGGGCGCCCTTCTATATATATGTATATGTATATATATATTATGTGTATAGTCTCACGCTCTCGTGGGGGGGCGCCCTTCTATATATATGTATACGTATATATATATATATATATATATATATATATGTGTATATGTCTCACCCTCTCCTGGGGGGGAACCTCCTATATGTATACGTATATATATATATATATATATATATATATATATATATATATATATATGTGTATATTTCTCACCCTCTCGTGGGGGGGCGCCCTTCTATATATATGTGTATATATATTATGTGTATATGTCTCACCCTCTCGTGGGGGGGCGCCCTTCTATATATATTGTATATATATAATGTGTATATGTCTCACCCTCTCGTGGGGGGGCGCCCTTCTATATATATGTATATATATATGTGTATATGTCTCACCCTCTCGTGGGGGGGCGCCCTTCTATATATATGTATATGTATATGTATATATATATATATATGTGTATATGTCTCACCCTCTCCTGGGGGGCGCCTCCTCCTCCAGGCTGTCGATGGCGTTCTCCACCCTCGCCAGGCGTCCCGACAGAGACAGCAGGAGACTCACCACCTTGTCCAGGTCTCCCACAAACATGCGGAACTTTTCGATCTCGTTGGGTTTGCAGAGCAGCTGCACCTGAGCCTCCACTGCCCCCCCCAGCGCATTGTTGTCCTGCACGTCCTCCTGCAGGCTCTGCTGTGCCTCCTGCAGCACAGACAGCTTCCTGCTGAGGCTCTGCATCAGCTGCTGCTGTGGGACAGGAAGTTACATACAGGAACAGGAAGTTACATACAGGGACAGGAAGTTACATACAGGGACAGGAAGGTAAATACAGGAACAGGAAGTTACATACAGGGACAGGAAGTTACATACAGGGACAGGAAGGTAAATACAGGAACAGGAAGTTACATACAGGAACAGGAAGTTAATACAGGGACAGGAAGTTACATACAGGAACAGGAAGTTACATACAGGGACAGGAAGTTACATACAGGGACAGGAAGTTACATACAGGGACAGGAAGTTACATACAGGGACAGGAAGGTAAATACAGGAACAGGAAGTTACATACAGGGACAGGAAGGTAAATAAAGGAACAGGAAGTTACATACAGGAACAGGAAGTTACATACAGGAACAGGAAGTTACATACAGGGACAGGAAGGTAAATACAGGAACAGGAAGTTACATACAGGAACAGGAAGGTAAATACAGGAACAGGAAGTTACATACAGGGACAGGAAGGTAAATACAGGAACAGGAAGTTACATACAGGAACAGGAAGGTAAATAAAGGAACAGGAAGTTACATACAGGAACAGGAAGTTACATACAGGGACAGGAAGGTAAATACAGGAACAGGAAGTTACATACAGGAACAGGAAGTTACATACAGGGACAGGAAGGTAAATACAGGGACAGGAAGTTACATACAGGGACAGGAAGGTAAATAAAGGAACAGGAAGTTACATACAGGAACAGGAAGTTACATACAGGGACAGGAAGGTAAATACAGGAACAGGAAGTTACATACAGGGACAGGAAGGTAAATACAGGAACAGGAAGTTACATACAGGAACAGGAAGTTACATACAGGGACAGGAAGGTAAATACAGGAACAGGAAGTTACATACAGGGACAGGAAGTTACATACAGGGACAGGAAGTTACATACAGGAACAGGAAGTTACATACAGGAACAGGAAGTTACATACAGGGACAGGAAGTTACATACAGGGACAGAAGGTAAATACAGGAACAGGAAGTTACATACAGGGACAGGAAGTTACATACAGGACAGGAAGGTAATACAGGAACAGGAAGTTACATACAGGGACAGGAAGTTACATACAGGAACAGGAAGTTACATACAGGGACAGGAAGTTACATACAGGACAGGAAGTTACATACAGGGACAGGAAGTTACATACAGGGACAGGAAGGTAAATACAGGAACAGGAAGTTACATACAGGGACAGGAAGTTACATACAGGAACAGGAAGTTACATACAGGAACAGGAAGTTACATACAGGAACAGGAAGTTACATACAGGAACAGGAAGTTACATACAGGGACAGGAAGGTAAATACAGGAACAGGAAGTTACATACAGGACAGGAAGTTACATACAGGAACAGGAAGTTACATACAGGGACAGGAAGTTACATACAGGAACAGGAAGGTAAATGCAGGAACAGGAAGTTACATACAGGAACAGGAAGTTATATACAGGAACAGGAAGTTACATACAGGGATAGGAAGTTACATACAGGAACAGGAAGTTACATACAGGAACAGGAAGTTACATACAGGGACAGGAAGGTAAATACAGGGACAGGAAGTTACATACAGGAACAGGAAGTTACATACAGGGACAGGAAGTTACATACAGGAACAGGAAGTTACATAAAGGGATAGGAAGTTACATAAAGGATAGGAAGTTACATACAGGGATAGGAAGTTACATACAGGAACAGGAAGTTACATACAGGGATAGGAAGTTACATACAGGGACAGGAAGTTACATACAGGAACAGGAAGTTACATACAGGAACAGGAAGTTACATACAGGAACAGGAAGTTACATAAAGGGATAGGAAGTTACATAAAGGGATAGGAAGTTACATACAGGGATAGGAAGTTACATACAGGAACAGGAAGTTACATACAGGGATAGGAAGTTACATACAGGGACAGGAAGTTACATACAGAACAGGAAGTTACATACAGGAACAGGAAGTTACATAAAGGGATAGGAAGTCACATACAGGACAGGAAGTTACATACAGGAACAGGAAGTTACATACAGGGACAGGAAGTTACATAAAGGGATAGGAAGTCACATACAGGGACAGGAAGTTACATACAGGAACAGGAAGTTACATACAGGAACAGGAAGTTACATACAGGAACAGGAAGTTACATACAGGAACAGGAAGTTACATACAGGGACAGGAAGGTAAATACAGGGATAGGAAGTTACATACAGGGATAGGAAGTTACATACAGGGATAGGAAGTTACATACAGGGATAGGAAGTTACATACAGGAACAGGAAGTTACATACAGGGATAGGAAGTTACATAAAGGGATAGGAAGTTACATAAAGGGATAGGAAGTTACATACAGGGATAGGAAGTTACATACAGGGATAGGAAGTTACATACAGGGATAGGAAGTTACATACAGGGATAGGAAGTTACATACAGGGACAGGAAGTTACATAAAGGGATAGGAAGTTACATACAGGGATAGGAAGTTACATACAGGGATAGGAAGTTACATACAGGGATAGGAAGTTACATACAGGAACAGGAAGTTACATACAGGGATAGGAAGTTACATACAGGAACAGGAAGTTACATACAGGAACAGGAAGTTACATACAGGGATAGGAAGTTACATACAGGGATAGGAAGTTACATACAGGAACAGGAAGTTACATACAGGAACAGGAAGTTACATAAAGGGATAGGAAGTTACATACAGGGATAGGAAGTTACATACAGGGATAGGAAGTTACATACAGGGATAGGAAGTTACATACAGGAACAGGAAGTTACATACAGGGATAGGAAGTTACATACAGGAACAGGAAGTCACATACAGGAACAGGAAGTTACATACAGGGATAGGAAGTTACATACAGGAACAGGAAGTTACATAAAGGGATAGGAAGTTACATACAGGAACAGGAAGTTACATAAAGGGATAGGAAGTTACATACAGGAACAGGAAGTTACATACAGGGATAGGAAGTTACATACAGGGATAGGAAGTTACATACAGGAACAGGAAATTACATACAGGAACAGGAAGTTACATAAAGGGATAGGAAGTTACATACAGGAACAGGAAGTTACATACAGGGATAGGAAGTTACATACAGGAACAGGAAGTTACATAAAGGGATAGGAAGTTACATACAGGAACAGGAAGTTACATACAGGATAGGAAGTTACATACAGGAACAGGAAGTTACATAAAGGGATAGGAAGTTACATACAGGAACAGGAAGTTACATAAAGGATAGGAAGTTACATACAGGAACAGGAAGTTACATACAGGGATAGGAAGTTACATACAGGGATAGGAAGTTACATACAGGAACAGGAAGTTACATACAGGGATAGGAAGTTACATACAGGAACAGGAAGTTACATACAGGAACAGGAAGTTACATAAAGGGATAGGAAGTTACATACAGGAGTAAACCTGCTGCAGAGCCACTATTTCAAAGTAGTGGGGCGGCTGTGGCTCAGTGGGTAGAGTGCTGGACTTCGAATCAGGGGGTACCAAGTTCGAGTCCCACTGCAGTCAGCATGTCGTTGTGTCCCTGAGACACTTCACCCCAAAGTGCTCCTGTGAGGATTGTCCACAGTACTGAATGTATGTAAGTCGCTTTGGATAAAAGCGTCTAACAAATGACATGTAATGGAATGTAATGTAATGTAATGTAATGTATACCACGTCATCGGGTGGCGCCGAAGGACTGTTTAAATGCATGTTAAATGCCCAGCATTCGGCGCCACTCGATGACGTAGTATACTTGAAATAGTGGCTCTGCAGCAGGTTTACTCGACATTGAGAAACGGCCATGAAGTTACATACAGGGACAGGAAGTTACATACAGTAACAGGAAGTGAACTACAGGAGCAGGAAGTGAAATACAGGAACAGGAAGTGAAATACAGGAGCAGGAATACACTCCTAATAAGAGTGTGTTATTGGGCTGGTACCTTCTTGAAGGCCAGGTCGATGTCCAGCTCCTCCTCAGAGTCCAGCTCTTCCTCTTCCTCCTCTTCCTCCCTCATGTCCTTCATCATGTTGAGGAGCTCGGCTTTAGGAGCAGCAGATGTGCTGTAATAGGACGAGCTGGTTACCATGGAGACGGATGCCGCCATGCTGTCCTGCTCCCTGAAAGACAGACTCCTCTGAATAATTAATAATAAAACTCCTCATGAATAATTAACATTTTAAGTCGCTAGTGTGTTAGTTTGTGTGGGATAATGGGGGGGTCCGTGATCCTGACTGTGATCCTTCTCAACAAAGACTGCTTCGCTGCACCTGATCCTCCTGATCCTGAACCTCACTGAACCTGATCCTCACTGAACCTGATCCTCCTGATCCTCACTGATCCTGAACCTCACTGAACTGATCCTCACTGAACCTGATCCTCACTGAACTGATCCATCCTGATCCGCACTGATCCTGAACCTCACTGAACCTGATCCTCCTGATCCTCACTGATCCTGAACCTTCACTGAAACCTGAACCTCACTAAACCTGATCCTCACTGAACCTGATCCTCCTGATCCTCACTGATCCGAACCTCACTGAACCTGAACCTCACTGAACCTGATCCTCACTGAACCTGAACCTCACTGAACCTGATCCTCCTGATCCTCACTGAACTGACTCCTGATCCTCACTGAACCTGAACCTCCTGATCCTGAACCTCACTGAACCTGATCCTCACTGAACCTGATCCTCCTGATCCTCACTGATCCTGAACCTCACTGAACCTGATTCCTCCTGATCCTCACTGAACCTGAACCTCCTGATCCTGATCCTCACTGATCCTGAACCTCACTGAACCTGAACCTCACTGAACCTGATCCTCACTGAACCTGATCCTCCTGATCCTCACTGAACCTGAACCTCACTGAACCTGAACCTCACTGAACCTGATCCTCCTGATCCTCACTGAACCTCCTGATCCTGAACCTCACTGAACTGATCCTCACTGAACCTGATCCTCTGATCCTCACTGAACCTGATCCTCACTGAATCTGATCTCACTGAACCTGATCCTCACTGAACCTGATCCTCCTGATCCTCACTGAACCTGAACCTCACTGAACCTGATCCTCCTGATCCTCACTGAACCTGATCCTCACTGAACCTGATCCTCACTGAACTGATCCTCACTGAATCTGATCCTCATGAACCTGATCCTCCTGATCCTTACTGAACCTGAACCTCACTGAACCTGATCCTCCTGATCCTCACTGAACCTGAACCTCACTGAACCTGAGCCTCACTGAACCTGATCCTCACTAAACCTGATCCTCCTGATCCTTACTGAACCTGAACCTCACTGAACCTGATCCTCCTGATCCTCACTGAACCTGATCCTCACTGAACCTGATCCTCCTGATCCTCACTGAATCTGATCCTCACTGAACCTGATCCTCCTGATCCTCACTGAACCTGATCCTCCTGATCCTCACTGAACCTGATCCTCACTGAATCTGATCCTCACTGAACCTGATCCTGTTCAACTGAACCTGATCCTCACTGAACCTGATCCTCCTGATCCTCACTGAATCTGATCCTCACTGAAACCTGATCCTCCTGATCCTCACTGAACCTGATCCTCCTGATCCTCACTGAACCTGATCCTCACTGCACCTCCTTACAATCATCATCAGTCTCTCAGAGACCTGGTCTACAGGGAGTCTCACCTGGTCTCAGCAGGGGGGCCCGAAGGCTGTTTGGGGGGGACCTTCCTGCGCTGGTTCCCTCCCTCCAGCAGCTGCCCCCCCCCAGGGAAGATGCCCTCCATCAGGTCCATGGTGGTCTTCATGTGGCTGCGGTCCAGAACCTCAGCAGAGATTATCTTTCCCCACGATGACCCGGGCCAGCGCCTCCCTCCTCTGGTCCTCAGACAGACCCGGAGTCTCCCCCCCCGACCCCCCAGAGTTCGTCTCTCCCAAAGCCCCAGAGGTCTCCCCTCTCTGCAGGGCAGGCCGCTGGTGGCAAACTGTTGGAGGTCATGTGATCTGGGGTGGGGGTCAGGTGGTCCCTGTGGGGGGGGTCAGTGTGTCGGCTGAATGCACTGCAGTGTGAGCCCTGGCCTGCAGAGCCCAGACCAGCGAGGCCCCCAGGAGCTTCAACAGTGGGGGGATCAGGTTGCTGCAGGTATGGACAGTGTCGCTGCCCCCCCTGAATGCAGGATCCTGACGGGGACCCTGGTCCCTGCAGAGGGTCTACTTCCTGTCAGACGCTGCCCCCTAAAACACACATTCAGATTCAGGATCAGGTTCAGGTTACAGCAGCTTCACTCATAGTGGATCCAGACCTCATTCAGGTCTTCAGCTGCAGGAAGCTTCTCTACTGACAGGGTGCATGTTGGCTGATGCCCCCCCCCAGGCTGTCACAGAGGAGACCCCCTTTAAAGGGCTCCATGAAGACCACCCCAAGTAAAGAGACCCTGATCTCACAGCTGTGGTTAATGATGATTATTGTATAAAGACTATACCTGTCCCCGTCTTCCTCCTGGGGGGGGGCTTCGCTGAGTCTCTGGGGGGAGAAGCGAGGAGAAGGGGGCACTGATCCTCCATGAGGGGGGAGAGGGAGGGGGGAGAGGGGAGGGGGGGCAGCTCGGTGTGGTCCTCCGGCTGAGGGGGCCTGTGACACACACACACACACACACACACCATTACATCACATGTCACCTGTTAGACTAACATACAGTCCATACTGTGGGCATTCCTTAGATGTACTCTCCCTGCTGCAGGTACATTAGATGTACTCTCCCTGCTGCAGGTACATTAGATGTACTCTCCCTGCTGCAGGTACATTAGATGTACTCTCCCTGCTGCAGGTACATTAGATGTACTCACCCTGCTGCAGGTACATTAGATGTACTCACCCTGCTGCATGTACATTAGAGTACTCTCCCTGCTGCAGGTACATTAGATGTACTCACCCTGCTGCAGGTACATTAGATTTACTCACCCTGCTGCAGGTACATTAGATGTACTCTCCTGCTGCAGGTACATTAGATTACTCACCCTGCTGCAGGTACATTAGATGTACCCTGCTGCAGGTACATTAGATGTACTCACCCTGCTGCAGGTACATTAGATTTACTCACCCTGCTGCAGGTACATTAGATGTACTCACCCTGCTGCAGGTACATTAGATTTACTCACCCTGCTGCAGGTACATTAGATGTACTCACCCTGCTGCAGGTACATTAGATGTACTCACCCTGCTGCAGGTACATTAGATGTACTCACCCTGCTGCAGGTACATTAGATGTACTCTCCCTGCTGCAGGTACATTAGATGTACTCTCCCTGCTGCAGGTACATTAGATGTACTCACCCTGCTGCAGGTACATTAGATGTACTCACCCTGCTGCAGGTACATTAGATGTACTCTCCCTGCTGCAGGTACATTAGATGTACTCTCCCTGCTGCAGGTACATTAGATGTACTCACCCTGCTGCAGGTACATTAGATGTACTCACCCTGCTGCAGGTACATTAGATGTACTATCCCTGCTGCAGGTACATTAGATGTACTCACCCTGCTGCAGGTACATTAGATGTACTACCCTGCTGCAGGTACATTAGATGTACTCTCCCTGCTGCATGTACATTAGATGTACTCTCCTGCTGCAGGTACATTAGATGTACTCTCCCTGGTGCAGGTACATTAGATGTACTCTCCCTGCTGCATGTACATTAGATGTACTCTCCCTGCTGCAGGTACATTAGATGTACTCTCCCTGCTGCATGTACATTAGATGTACTCAACCTGCTGCAGGTACATTAGATGTACTATCCCTGCTGCAGGTACATTAGATGTACTCACCCTGCTGCAGGTACATTAGATTACTCACCCTGCTGCATGTACATTAGATGTACTCACCCTGCTGCAGGTACATTAGATGTACTCACCCTGTTGCAGGTACATTATGTACTCACCCTGTTGCAGGTACATTAGATGTACTCACCTGCTGCATGTACATTAGATGTACTCACCCTGCTGCAGGTACATTAGATGTACTCACCCTGTTGCAGGTACATTAGATGTACTCACCCTGCTGCATGTACATTAGATGTACTCACCCTGTTGCAGGTACATTAGATGTACTCACCCTGCTGCAGGTACATTAGATGTACTCACCCTGTTGCAGGTACATTAGATGTACTCACCCTGCTGCAGGTACATTAGATGTACTCACCCTGTTGCAGGTACATTAGATGTACTCACCCTGCTGCAGGTACATTAGATGTACTCCCTGCTGCAGGTACATTAGATGTACTCACCCTGTTGCAGGTACATTAGATTTACTCACCCTGCTGCAGGTACATTAGATTTACTCACCCTGCTGCAGGTACATTAGATGTACTCTCCTGCTGCAGGTACATTAGATGTACTCACCCTGCTGCAGGTACATTAGATTTACTCACCCTGCTGCAGGTACATTAGATGTACTCACCCTGCTGCATGTACATTAGATGTACTCTCCCTGCTGCAGGTACATTAGATGTACTCACCCTGCTGCAGGTACATTAGATTTACTCACCCTGCTGCAGGTACATTAGATGTACTCACCCTGCTGCAGGTACATTAGATTTACTCCTGCTGCAGGTACATTAGATGTACTCACCCTGCTGCAGGTACATTAGATGTACTCACCCTGCTGCAGGTACATTAGATGTACTCACCCTGTTGCAGGTACATTAGATTTACTCACCCTGCTGCAGGTACCTTAGATTTACTCACCCTGCTGCAGGTACATTAGATTTACTCACCCTGCTGCAGGTACATTAGATGTACTCACCCTGCTGCAGGTACATTAGATGTACTCACCCTGCTGCAGGTACATTAGATTTACTCACCCTGCTGCAGGTAGATTAGATGTACTCACCCTGCTGCAGGTACATTAGATTTACTCACCCTGCTGCAGGTAAATTAGATTTACTCACCCTGCTGCATGTACATTAGATGTACTCACCCTGCTGCAGGTACATTAGATTTACTCTCCTGCTGCAGGTACATTAGATGTACTCACCCTGCTGCATGTACATTAGATGTACTCACCCTGCTGCAGGTACATTAGATTTACTCACCCTGCTGCATGTACATTAGATGTACTCACCCTGCTGCAGGTACATTAGATTTACTCTCCCTGCTGCAGGTACATTAGATGTACTCACCCTGCTGCATGTACATTAGATGTACTCACCCTGCTGCATGTACATTAGATTTACTCACCCTGCTGCAGGTACATTAGATGTACTCACCCTGCTGCATGTACATTAGATGTACTCTCCCTGCTGCAGGTACATTAGATTTACTCTCCCTGCTGCAGGTACATTAGATGTACTCACCCTGCTGCATGTACATTAGATGTACTCACCCTGCTGCAGGTACATTAGATGTACTCTCCCTGCTGCAGGTACATTAGATTACTCTCCCTGCTGCAGGTACATTAGATTTACTCTCCTGCTGCATGTACATTAGATGTACTCACCCTGCTGCAGGTACATTAGATGTACTCACCCTGCTGCAGGTACATTAGATGTACTCTCCCTGCTGCAGGTACATTAGATGTACTCACCCTGCTGCAGGTACATTAGATTACTCACCCTGCTGCAGGTACATTAGATGTACTCACCCTGCTGCAGGTACATTAGATTTACTCTCCCTGCTGCAGGTACATTAGATGTACTCACCCTGCTGCAGGTACATTAGATGTACTCACCCTGCTGCAGGTACATTAGATGTACTCACCCTGCTGCAGGTACATTAGATTACTCACCCTGCTGCAGGTACCTTAGATTTACTCACCCTGCTGCAGGTACATTAGATTTACTCACCCTGCTGCAGGTACATTAGATGTACTCACCCTGCTGCAGGTACATTAGATGTACTCACCCTGCTGCAGGTACATTAGATTTACTCCCTGCTGCAGGTACATTAGATGTACTCACCCTGCTGCAGGTACATTAGATTTACTCACCCTGCTGCAGGTACATTAGATTTACTCACCCTGCTGCATGTACATTAGATGTACTCACCCTGCTGCAGGTACATTAGATTTACTCTCCCTGCTGCAGGTACATTAGATGTACTCACCCTGCTGCAGGTACATTAGATGTACTCACCCTGCTGCATGTACATTAGATGTACTCACCCTGCTGCAGGTACATTAGATGTACTCTCCCTGCTGCAGGTACATTAGATTTACTCACCCTGCTGCATGTACATTAGATGTACTCTCCCTGCTGCAGGTACATTAGATGTACTCACCTGCTGCATGTACATTAGATGTACTCACCCTGCTGCAGGTACATTAGATGTACTCTCCCTGCTGCAGGTACATTAGATGTACTCACCCTGCTGCATGTACATTAGATGTACTCACCCTGCTGCAGGTACATTAGATTTACTCTCCCTGCTGCAGGTACATTAGATTTACTCACCCTGCTGCAGGTACATTAGATTTACTCACCCTGCTGCAGGTACATTAGATTTACTCACCCTGCTGCAGGTACATTAGATTTACTCACCCTGCTGCAGGTACATTAGATTTACTCACCCTGCTGCCGCAGCTTTGCTTTCGGTCCGGGAGTATTCTGTCTCAGACTGTTCAGCAGGAACTTGAATCCTCTGTGAATACAGATGAACAAACAGTGAGTCCGTTGTGCTGAACCCCCCCCCACACAGAAACAGAGCGGCTGGTGCTGCAGCTTCCTGGTTTTCAGTTGTGTTAGTGGTATAATATAATAGAGAACAGAGAGTGGTCAGCGTGTGGCTGCAGCTTCCTTGTTGAAGGTAGACTTATAGTTAGCAATATAATAGTAATAGTGAATAGAGAGTGTTGCTGCCGCTCTTAGCTCAGGTGTGTCTCGAAGAACAAACATTAATATTGACTTGGCTCCTTCCTGCTCCTTCAGTGCTGTTTGTCTTTATGACACAGTTACAGCCACCAGGCCTCTTGTTCTGATCACTCTGTGTTAATGAGCCATACATATATCATTTATGTTTCTATCCACGTTTTATTAAGTCTGCAGAACTCTGAAATCAGCTTAGGGTGCGTTCACACCAGCCGTTTATAGTCCGGTTGAATCGAACCCTGGTGCGTTTAGCCGCTTGGTGCGGTTCATTTGGGTCGGTGTGAACACAATCCGAGACCTCTTAAGTGATCTAAACAACCGGACTCTGGTCCGCTAAAATAGGTGGTCTCGGAAAGCTTGCTTGCGAACTCTGGAGCGGTTCATTGCTGGTGTGAACGCAGTCCGCACCAAAACAAAGGAAGTGTAGTATTTGCGCGTCATTTCCTGTTGTGCAACTGGTGGAAAAATGAGCGGCAGGGGACAAACGTGGAGCTATGAGGAACACAGACGCCTCCTGGATATCTGGGCAGAGGAGAACAATTCTCAACTGTTGGAGAAGGTCCATAAAAATGCGGAGGTGTTCAAAATCTGAAAAAAAAGCACCGCGATTTCCGTGTTTACCTGTGGTTTTTACCCGCTTCATGTCTGACCAATTGTTGAACAGCATTTCCGGTCACAGTTTATAGTCCATTTGAGTTTTTGCCAGTGTGAACGCAAACCGAACCTTCTGAAAAATGAAACAATGTAACAAACTGTCGTCTGGTGCGCACCAGAAAACGGACTATTAGGTGTGAAAGCACCCTTAGACTGATGTGGGATCAGATTTGAATAAGTCAACTGCATCCTGTTTGTTCTGACAGTATATCTGTTTTAATATCACTCTGGGACTATTGTGGGCAGCTTCTCCAAACTTTAGCAGATGTCTTCGGGCTCACTTTGTTGAATCACCATAACCACAACCCTACTTCGTTAAGATCTCCAGCACCCGTAAAAAGCTGCTTTAAGACCTGAACAACTTCCTCTTTGGTGAGTTTGTTTGTTTGTAATATTCTGTCAATTACCTCGTTTTTATTTATTATACATTTTGCTCGTATGTTTGAAAAATACAAAAATCATATCTGTTTCAAAATGTATTTAAAAATCACTTGACTTGAAAGACAGATTTCCTAAAGTCCTTCAGGGAGACTCACCTGTCCGGACCTTTGGGCTGAAGGACTGGATCTGGACCTCTCGTGGAGGCAGGTGGGGTTCCTCCTCCCCTCCGGGTCCAGGATGTTCTCTGCTGATCGGTACCGACCCGAGGACCTGGTTTCCTGGACGTTCTTCTGTGTGTTCCACTGGGCCTCGTACTCAGCAAAGGTGCCAAGTCGCTGCTGGTCCAGGACTAGGTGCTGGTCTAGGACCGGCTGATGTGCAGGGTCTCCCTGGTTCAGGACCCTCACTGAGTCCTCCTTTGGTTCAGGGGTCCAGCAGAGACCTCGGGCCCTGGTCTCAGAGGGGATCTCTGCAGGGGTGCTGTGGAGAACTGGTTTCCCACTGAGGAGCTTATTTTGGTCCAGTAAGGAGCTTTCATTGCAAGGAGGATCTTCCTTCACCCCAACTTGGTGGATTTTGTCCGGCTCAGAGAAAGACCTGACCTTCTTCTCTGCAGGAAACCGCTTACGGCCCCCAATGCGGGTCACCGGACCCCCGAGTGTTTTACCCATCACAGATTCAGAAACTGTGGGCAAAGGGGGACCCTCCTTCCTGTAGTTCTGTGAGGCCTCAGCTGCAGGGGCCTCTAGTAAAACCAGGTCTCTCCTCCTGAAAGATGTGGCCTTGAGCACCCTGGCTTGTGCTTCCTTCAGGTGGTCCTTGTAGGAGCTGGTGAAGGATCTGTCTGCAGAGGACGGAGGGTCTCCTTCAGGCCTCCAGACCTCCTGGTCCTCGTCAGCCTCGTTACCAGGAAGGCTGCTGGTGCTCTTCTGCAGATGGCTCTCCTCATCTGGATCTGGTTCCTCAGAGTGGTGGCAAAGCGGTCGCTGCGCCACGCCTGCTGGTCTTCAATGGACTCCTCAGGGTTCAGGACTCTCGTTTTCTCAGTTTGCCCGGCAGCATCCATGGACAGGGAGTGAAGCATGGGGGTGTCCTGGGGGCAGATCTTGTTGCTGACCTGATGTCTGAAGTCCTGTGGGGGCAGAGACCTCCTCTGTTCGGGGGGTCTGCTCGCAGGATAACTCTGCAGCCCCCGGTCCTCAGGGCTGGGTTTGGTTTCCAGCCCTGTGGTCACCTGGATAATGTTGTATCCATTACTGTCTTTGCTGTGAGGGGAGTGTTGGGGGGCCTGAGTCTTCAGGCTGGTGGTCTGCAGGCTGACAGCTGGGGGGTCTGTGCTGAGGCTCCTTCCTGACAGGGGGGGATTATTCTGTGTGGTGACACAGTAGTACCGGCTGCTGTCAGAGATCTGTTCAGAGGAGCTGAGGATCCTGCTCTGGTTCTGACCGCAGGGTGCAGAACTGTTGGTGTTCAGGTCCTGCAGGTCCTGCATGCTGCAGTAAGACCCCCCTGCGGTAGGAGGCTTTGGGACGGAGACAGTCCAGGTCTGAGGGTAGAAAGTGCTCTTGTCACTGTGGTGTCTCGATGGGCGGGATGCCTGTTGGAGCTACACTCGTTCTGGTTCTGGTTCGGTGCTTCAGATGACGGCGGGTTGTGAGCGCGGCGGCTCTCAGTGAAAGCCTTGTGTGGTTCAGGGCCTGCAGGGTAGGGGGGTATAAGGCCTCGCTCATGAACTTTAGTGGCAGCAAAGCTGTCGCTGCGAGCAGGCGGGGGGGGCGGGGGGGGAGAGGGGGAGGAGGTCTTCTTTTTCTCCGGGACATGCCAGACCGGGCCTAAGCTGGTTCTGCTGGAGGTCGAGTGCCGGGCCGGGTCGTCGGTCTGTGCAGAGGGGAGGCCCGGCATCTGGAAGTAGGCCAGCTTATCCTCCGGCCTGTGGCCCTCCCTCAGGCTCGGGGGGGTCCTGGGGTTCCTCCCCCCCGCCTCCCACTGACTCACCTGATGAACCACGTTCTCCGTGGAGGCCGCGATGCTCCTGTAAAGGGTGTAGTCAGGCGTCCCGGAGCTGGTGGAGAAGGAGCTGTATGCCGAGTCTCGCTTCCCCCCCAGATGCTCCTCCATGCTGCTGGTTGGGGGGGAAAGAGGGCCAGAGGGGGGGGGACCTGGTCTAAGCTGTCCATGCTGCCGTGGGAACTGAACTGATCGGACACTCTGAGCGGGGGGGTCTGATCCCAACCAGAGGACAGATCTGAGGAGGAGCTAGAGAGCAGACAACATGAGATCAACTGAGGGATCTACTTTCTGTTAAAGACCTACAGATGATCACTGAGGGATCTACTTTCTGTTAAAGACCTACAGATGATCACTGAGAGATCTACTTTCTGTTAAAGAACTACAGATGATCACTGAGGGATCTACTTTCTGTTAAAGAACTACAGATGATCACTGAGGGATCTACTTTCTGTTAAAGAACTACAGATGATCACTGAGGGATCTACTTTCTGTTAAAGACCTACAGCTGATCACTGAGGGATCTACTTTCTGTTAAAGAACTACAGATGATCACTGAGGGATCTACTTTCTGTTAAATAACTACAGATGATCACTGAGGGATCTACTTTCTGTTAAAGAACTACAGATGATCACTGAGGGATCTACTTTCTATTAAAGAACTACAGGTGATCACTGAGGGATCTACTTTCTGTTAAAGACCTACAGTTGATCACTGAGGGATCTACTTTCTGTTAAAGAACTACAGATGATCACTGAGGGATCTACTTTCTGTTAAAGAACAACAGATGATCACTGAGGGATCTACTTTCTGTTAAAGACCTACAGCTGATCACTGAGAGATCTACTTTCTGTTAAAGACCTACAGCTGATCACTGAGGGATCTACTTTCTGTTAAAGACCTACAGCTGATCACTGAGGGATCTACTTTCTATTAAAGAACTACAGGTGATCACTGAGGGATCTACTTTCTGTTAAAGACCTACAGTTGATCACTGAGGGATCTACTTTCTGTTAAAGAACTACAGATGATCACTGAGGGATCTACTTTCTGTTAAAGAACTACAGATGATCACTGAGAGATCTACTTTCTGTTAAAGAACTACAGATGATCACTGAGGGATCTACTTTCTGTTAAAGAACTACAGATGATCACTGAGGGATCTACTTTCTGTTAAAGACCTACAGCTGATCACTGAGGGATCTACTTTCTGTTAAAGACCTACAGCTGATCACTGAGGGATCTACTTCTCATTTTATAGACCAAACATTTTCTCAGATAATCCAGAAAAAATAAAGGGAGATGGATATATTTTCAGCCCTCACACAGATTATCTGAAGCGCTTGATACCTGAGGCTGGACAGTTACCTGGCATCATTTATGGTGTGCCACACCTGCGTGGGTGGAGCCTGAGGTTTGGCAGTCTCTGATTGGTTCTCGTTGAACTTGGTGGAGTGCCAGGAGTGAGGCCGGCTGATTGGCTGGTTCCTCCTGCAGAGAGCGCAGATGCAGACACATTACATGACATTATATTATCTTATATTATATATTCTATCACATTAATCACAGAACAGGAAGTCCCTACTGCAGGCAGCAACACAACCAAAGTACATTTCTAAAATATCTTCTTCTTTTTCTGTATTTATAATGACACTGGGATTTGTGTGGCATTTTGAATTCACTCAATTTCCATAAAAATAAATAAGCATGACTTTTTAAATAGCAACAAAAAAGTGAATTTATACTGAGCTAAAAGGTGGCTGTCATTTTTTATATCCATTATTTATAGCCACATCTCCCTATTCAAAACATTTTCATCACATGGACTATTTGCATACGTACAAAAGGTGAAGAGAACATATGACAAGGACAGGGAACACATCAACCATTTCACTTCCTTCACAGACACTGACCATGTGTTTACAACACACACACACACACACACACACACACACACACACACACACACACACACACACACACACACACACACACACACACACACACACACACACACACACACACACACACACACACACACACACACACCACACACACACTAATGGGATGAATCACAGGCCGCTGAGGATGATCTAAATCTAAATTGCTAAATGCAATGTAATGTAATCTCTGGAAACATGATGTATGTGATCACAGGGAGGAAGAGGAGCTACTGATGAAGAGGAGCTACTGATGAAGAGGAGCTACTGATGAAGCCACAGAACCGTACCTCATGGAACTTCGTAAAATCTTCGTGAGAAAACTTCTCGCCACATTCACATCATCCTCAGAGGGTGTTTTCTGAGCAACTATATCCATCATTTTCATATTCCTGCCAGCAGGGGGAGGAACACACACACACACACACTGAGAACTCAGACAGGTCAACTGTTTGTGAGATTCTGCAGATTCTGTGCACACTGAGAAAGTATTCATGATGTGGCTCTGTTGTCCTACAAGATGTAATTTCCCCCCCCCCCCTTGACACTGGTATAACTGCCATGGATGGTTGATAAATCAACTATCAGACTCATAGATTATCCTCATCATCAGACTCATAGGTTATCCTCATTATCAGACTTATGGTGTACAGTAGGTTATCCTCATTATTGAACTCCTAAAGTACAGTAGGTTATCCTCATTATTGAACTTGTAGGTTATCCTCATTAGACTCATAGAGTACAGTAGGTTACTTTCAAGACCTCCTCACCCTGGTTCACACCCACACTCCGTAAAATGAAGCAGCGAGGCCGCCAACTTGAACATCTTTCAAAGAAATCATCCCTCACAGTCCATTACATAAGCTACAAACTCCATCTCAATGCATACAAAGATGCTCTTATTGCCGCTAAATCTACCTACCTCTCCAACATCTTCACTGACCCCTCCCGTAACCCCAGGACCCTCTTCTCCACAGTTAACAAGCTCTTCAAACCCCATGCTGATAACCTCCCTACTTCTACTTCCGCTACTTGCAGCTCATTCCTCCAGTTTTTCGCAGACAAAATTAACGCCATTAACCACTCCTTCTCAGCTCCATCTGATATACAAGCATCTCCCCCAACCTCCACCGCTACCACTTCTCCCCCCATCTCCCTTGACCTCCTGACTCCACCTCCCCAGCGCCGCCTCTCCCAGTTCAACCTTGTTACCCCACTTGAAATACTCCATCTGATCGGTTCCTCAAATCCCACAACCTGCTCCCTTGACCCTTACCCACTCCTCTCCTGAAGTCCTGCCTCCCCGTCCTCTGCCCCTATCTTGCTAACCTTTTCAACTCCTCGCTGTCCCATGGAACAGTCCCCTCTGCCTTCAAAACTGCTGCCGTTACTCCAATCCTCAAAAAACCCGGTCTTGATCCCTCCTCCCTCACTAATTACCGCCCCATCTCCAACCTACCATTCCTCTCAAAAACTCTTGAACGCATTGTAGCCAAACAAATTCATTGCCATCTCCAAACCAACCAGCTTTACGAACCCCTTCAGTCTGGATTTCGTCCTCACCACAGTACAGAAACTGCACTCGTCAAAGTCCTCAATGACCTCCTCACCTCTGCTGACACTGGTTCCCTCAATATTCTCATCCTCCTCGACCTGAGTGCAGCCTTCGATACCGTGAGCCACAACATCCTGCTCACCCGACTCAGGGACATTGGTATTGAAGGTATTGCACTCAGATGGCTCCAGTCCTACCTCACTGATCGATCCCACTTCATCTCCCTCCCCAACCACTCCTCTGCCACAGCCTCAGTCACCCAAGGCATTCCTCAAGGATCAGTACTTGGCCCCCTCCTCTTCATCATTTACATCCTCCCCTCGGTCAGATACTCCACCACTTCAACCTGGACTTCCACTGCTATGCTGATGACACTCAGATCTACCTCAGCACCAAATCCCTCCATAACCCACCCCTTACCCACATTGATTCCTGTCTGACAGCTATTAAAACTTGGATGCAACATAACCTCCTCAAACTGAACAGCAACAAAACAGAACTCCTCCTAATCGGCTCCAAATCCACCCTCAGCAAGGCCACTAACATAACACTCACCATTGATGGCACCAGTGTTTCCCCCTCCAATCAGGCACGCAACCTTGGCGTAATCTTTGACCCCACCCTCTCCCTCGAACCTCACATCCGCCAAAACCTCATTTTTCCACCTCCGCAATATTGCAAAAATCCTACCCTCTCTCACCCGCCCCGCAGCCGAACGAGTAATCCATGCCTTCATTTCCTCCCGCCTTGATTACTGCAACTCACTTCTTTACGGCATCAGCACTACATCCCTCAACAGACTCCAACGGGTTCAAAATGCAGCTGCACGTTCTTACGCATACCAAATCATGGCATCACATCACCCCAGTCCACAAAGACCTCCACTGGTTCCTGTCTCCCATCGCATCAACTACAAAATTCTGGTCCTCACCTACAAAGCACTCCACCATCTGGCCCCCCCTTATCTCACAAACCTTCTCACTCCTTATCAACCCCCACGGTCCCTCAGATCCACCGCAGCCGGACTCCTATCCATTCCCACATCCACACTCTGCAGCTTTGGGGACAGAGCCTTCTCAGTGGCAGCTCCTACGCTCTGGAATTCCCTCCCCCAAGATCTTCGTGACTCTGAGTCCCTCACAGTCTTTCAGTCCCGCCTCAAAACACATCTTTTCAACTCTGTCTACCCATAAGCCCCCCCCCTCTCAATCAACTTCCTCTTGACTGCCTTTTTTTGTTTTCTTATTTTACTATATTATTTGTTTGCCTGTCCTTGTTTGTCTACCCTCCCTCATACTGAAAAGCGTCTTTGAGTTGTGAAAAGCTCTATAAATAAAATGTAATTATATAGGTTATCCTCATATAGACTCATAGAGTACAGTAGGTTATCCTCATTATTAGACTCATAGAGTACAGTAGGTTATCCTCATTATTAGACTCATAGAGTACAGTAGGTTATCCTCATTATTAGACTCAGAGTACAGTAGGTTATCCTCATTATTAGACTCATAGAGTACAGTAGGTTATCCTCATTATTAGACTCATAGAGTACAGTAGGTTATCCTCATTATTAGACTCATAGAGTACAGTAGGTTATCCTCATTATTAAACTCATAGAGTACAGTAGGTTATCCTCATTATTAGACTCAGAGTACAGTAGGTTATCCTCATTATTAGACTCATAGAGTACAGTAGGTTATCCTCATTATTAAACTCAGAGTACAGTAGGTTATCCTCATTATTAGACTCAGAGTACAGTAGGTTATCCTCATTATTAGACTCATAGAGTACAGTAGGTTATCCTCATTATTAGACTCATAGAGTACAGTAGGTTATCCTCATTATTAGACTCATAGAGTACAGTAGGTTATCCTCATTATTAAACTCAGAGTACAGTAGGTTATCCTCATTATTAAACTCATAGAGTACAGTAGGTTATCCTCATTATTAGACTCAGAGTACAGTAGGTTATCCTCATTATTAGACTCATAGAGTACAGTAGGTTATCCTCATTATTAGACTCATAGAGTACAGTAGGTTATCCTCATTATTAGACTCAGAGAGTACAGTAGGTTATCCTCATTATTAGACTCATAGAGTACAGTAGGTTATCCTCATTATTAGACTCATAGAGTACAGTAGGTTATCCTCATTATTAGACTCAGAGTACAGTAGGTTATCCTCATTATTAGACTCATAGAGTACAGTAGGTTATCCTCATTATTAGACTCATAGAGTACAGTAGGTTATCCTCATTATTAAACTCAGAGTACAGTAGGTATCCTCATTATTAGACTCATAGAGTACAGTAGGTTATCCTCATTATTAGACTCATAGAGTACAGTAGGTTATCCTCATTATTAGACTCATAGAGTACAGTAGGTTATCCTCATTATTAGACTCATAGAGTACAGTAGGTTATCCTCATTATTAGACTCAGAATACAGTAGGTTATCCTCATTATTAGACTCATAGAGTACAGTAGGTTATCCTCATTAGACTCATAGAGTACAGTAGGTTATCCTCATTATTAGACTCATAGAGTACAGTAGGTTATCCTCATTATTAGACTCATAGAGTACAGTAGGTTATCCTCATTATTAGACTCATAGAGTACAGTAGGTTATCCTCATTATTAAACTCAGAGTACAGTAGGTTATCCTCATTATTAGACTCATAGAGTACAGTAGGTTATCCTCATTATTAGACTCATAGAGTACAGTAGGTTATCCTCATTATTAGACTCAGATACAGTAGGTTATCCTCATTATTAGACTCATAGAGTACAGTAGGTTATCCTCATTATTAGACTCATAGAGTACAGTAGGTTATCCTCATTATTAAACTCATAGAGTACAGTAGGTTATCCTCATTATTAGACTCATAGAGTACAGTAGGTTATCCTCATTATTAAACTCAGAGTACAGTAGGTTATCCTCATTAGACTCATAGAGTACAGTGGTTATCCTCATTATTAAACTCAGAGTACAGTAGGTTATCCTCATTATTAGACTCATAGAGTACAGTAGGTTATCCTCATTATTAGACTCATAGAGTACAGTAGGTTATCCTCATTATTAGACTCATAGAGTACAGTAGGTTATCCTATTAGACTCATAGAGTACAGTAGGTTATCCTCATTATTAGACTCATAGAGTACAGTAGGTTATCCTCATTATTAAACTCAGAATACAGTAGGTTATCCTCATTATTGAACTCATAGAGTACAGTAGGTTATCCTCATTATTAAACTCATAGAGTACAGTAGGTTATCCTCATTATTAAACTCAGAGTACAGTAGGTTATCCTCATTATTAAACTCATAGAGTACAGTAGGTTATCCTCATTATTAGACTCATAGAGTACAGTAGGTTATCCTCATTATTAGACTCATAGAGTACAGTAGGTTATCCTCATTATTAGACTCATAGAGTACAGTAGGTTATCCTCATTATTAGACTCATAGAGTACAGTAGGTTATCCTCATTATTAGACTCATAGAGTACAGTAGGTTATCCTCATTATTAGACTCATAGAGTACAGTGGGTTATCCTCATTATTAAACTCAGAGTACAGTAGGTTATCCTCATTATTAGACTCATAGAGTACAGTAGGTTATCCTCATTATTAAACTCAGAGTACAGTAGGTTATCCTCATTATTAGACTCATAGAGTACAGTAGGTTATCCTCATTATTAAACTCAGAGTACAGTAGGTTATCCTCATTATTAGACTCATAGAGTACAGTAGGTTATCCTCATTATTAAACTCAGAGTACAGTAGGTTATCCTCATTATTAGACTCATAGAGTACAGTAGGTTATCCTCATTATTAAACTCATAGAGTACAGTAGGTTATCCTCATTATTAAACTCATAGAGTACAGTAGGTTATCCTCATTATTAAACTCAGAGTACAGTAGGTTATCCTCATTATTAGACTCATAGAGTACAGTAGGTTATCCTCATTATTAAACTCAGAGTACAGTGGGTTATCTCATTATTAAACTCAGAGTACAGTAGGTTATCCTCATTATTAAACTCAGAATACAGTAGGTTATCCTCATTATTAAACTCAGAGTACAGGGGTATCCTCATTATTAGACTCAGAATACAGTAGGTTATCCTCATTATTAGACTCATAGAGTACAGTAGGTTATCCTCATTATTAGACTCATAGAGTACAGTAGGTTATCCTCATTAGACTCATAGAGTACAGTAGGTTATCCTCATTATTAGACTCATAGAGTACAGTAGGTTATCCTCATTATTAGACTCATAGAGTACAGTAGGTTATCCTCATTATTAAACTCAGAGTACAGTAGGTTATCCTCATTATTAGACTCATAGAGTACAGTAGGTTATCCTCATTATTAGACTCATAGGTACAGTAGGTTATCCTCATTATTAGACTCATAGGGTACAGTAGGTTATCCTCATTATTAAACTCATAGGGTACAGTAGGTTATCCTCATTATTAGACTCATAGAGTACAGTAGGTTATCCTCATTATTAGACTCAGAGTACAGTAGCTTATCTCATTATTAGACTCATAGAGTACAGTAGGTTATCCTCATTATTAGACTCATAGAGTACAGTAGGTTATCCTCATTATTAGACTCAGAGTACAGTAGCTTATCCTCATTATTAGACTCATAGAGTACAGGGTTATCCTCATTATTAAACTCAGAGTACAGTAGGTTATCCTCATTATTAAACTCAGAGTACAGTAGGTTATCCTCATTATTAAACTCAGAGTACAGTAGGTTATCCTCATTATTAAACTCAGAGTACAGTAGGTTATCCTCATTATTAGACTCATAGAGTACAGTAGGTTATCCTCATTATTAGACTCATAGAGTACAGTAGGTTATCCTCATTATTAGACTCATAGAGTACAGTAGGTTATCCTCATTAGACTCATAGAGTACAGTAGGTTATCCTCATTATTAGACTCATAGAGTACAGTAGGTTATCCTCATTATTAAACTCAGAGTACAGTAGGTTATCCTCATTATTAGACTCATAGAGTACAGTAGGTTATCCTCATTATTAGACTCATAGAGTACAGTAGGTTATCCTCATTAGACTCATAGAGTACAGTAGGTTATCCTCATTATTAAACTCAGAGTACAGTAGGTTATCCTCATTATTAAACTCAGAGTACAGTAGGTTATCCTCATTATTAAACTCATAGAGTACAGTAGGTTATCCTCATTATTAGACTCATAGAGTACAGTAGGTTATCCTCATTATTAGACTCATAGAGTACAGTAGGTTATCCTCATTATTAGACTCATAGAGTACAGTAGGTTATCCTCATTAGACTCATAGAGTACAGTAGGTTATCCTCATTATTAGACTCATAGAGTACAGTAGGTTATCCTCATTATTAAACTCAGAGTACAGTAGGTTATCCTCATTATTAGACTCATAGAGTACAGTAGGTTATCCTCATTATTAGACTCATAGAGTACAGTAGGTTATCCTCATTAGACTCATAGAGTACAGTAGGTTATCCTCATTATTAAACTCAGAGTACAGTAGGTTATCCTCATTAGACTCATAGAGTACAGTAGGTTATCCTCATTATTAGACTCATAGAGTACAGTAGGTTATCCTCATTAGACTCATAGAGTACAGTAGGTTATCCTCATTATTAAACTCAGAGTACAGTAGGTTATCCTCATTAGACTCATAGAGTACAGTAGGTTATCCTCATTATTAGACTCTAGAGTACAGTAGGTTATCCTCATATTAAACTCAGAGTACAGTAGGTTATCCTCATTATTAGACTCATAGAGTACAGTAGGTTATCCTCATTATTAGACTCATAGAGTACAGTAGGTTATCCTCATTAGATATAGAGTACAGTAGGTTATCCTCATTAAAACTCAGAGTACAGTAGGTTATCCTCATTATTAAACTCAGAGTACAGTAGGTTATCCTCATTATTAGACTCATAGAGTACAGTAGGTTATCCTCATTATTAGACTCATAGAGTACAGTAGGTTATCCTCATTATTAAACTCATAGAGTACAGTAGGTTATCCTCATTATTAGACTCATAGAGTAAGTAGGTTATCCTCATTATTAAACTCATAGAGTACAGTAGGTTATCCTCATTATTGACTCATAGAGTACAGTAGGTTATCCTCATTATTAAACTCAGAGTACAGTAGGTTATCCTCATTATTAAACTCAGAGTACAGTAGGTTATCCTCATTATTAAACTCAGAGTACAGTAGGTTATCCTCATTATTAAACTCAGAGTACAGTAGGTTATCCTCATTATTAGACATAGAGTACAGTAGGTTATCCTCATTATTAAACTCATAGAGTACAGTAGGTTATCCTCATTATTAGACTCATAGAGTACAGTAGGTTATCCTCATTATTAAACTCATAGAGTACAGTAGGTTATCCTCATTATTAGACTCATAGAGTACAGTAGGTTATCCTCATTATTAGACTCATAGAGTACAGTAGGTTATCCTCATTAGACTCATAGAGTACAGTAGGTTATCCTCATTATTAGACTCATAGAGTACAGTAGGTTATCCTCATTATTAAACTCAGAGTACAGTAGGTTATCCTCATTATTAGACTCATAGAGTACAGTAGGTTATCCTCATTATTAAACTCAGAGTACAGTAGGTTATCCTCATTATTAGACTCATAGAGTACAGTAGGTTATCCTCATTATTAAACTCAGAGTACAGTAGGTTATCCTCATTATTAGACTCATAGAGTACAGTAGGTTATCCTCATATTAAACTCATAGAGTACAGTAGGTTATCCTCATTATTAAACTCAGAGTACAGTAGGTTATCCTCATTATTAAACTCAGAATACAGTAGGTTATCCTCATTATTAAACTCAGAGTACAGTAGGTTATCCTCATTATTAGACTCAGAATACAGTAGGTTATCCTCATTATTAGACTCATAGAGTACAGTAGGTTATCCTCATTATTAGACTCATAGAGTACAGTAGGTTATCCTCATTATTAGACTCATAGAGTACAGTAGGTTATCCTCATTATTAGACTCATAGAGTACAGTAGGTTATCCTCATTATTAGACTCATAGAGTACAGTAGGTTATCCTCATTATTAAACTCAGAGTACAGTAGGTTATCCTCATTATTAGACTCATAGAGTACAGTAGGTTATCCTCATTATTAGACTCATAGGGTACAGTAGGTTATCCTCATTATAGACTCATAGGGTACAGTAGGTTATCCTCATTATTAAACTCATAGGGTACAGTAGGTTATCCTCATTAGACTCATAGAGTACAGTAGGTTATCCTCATTATTAAACTCAGAGTACAGTAGGTTATCCTCATTATTAGACTCAGAGTACAGTAGGTTATCCTCATATTAACTAGAGTACAGTAGGTTATCCTCATTATTAAACTCAGAGTACAGTAGGTTATCCTCATTATTAAACTCAGAGTACAGTAGGTTATCTCATTATTAAACTCAGAGTACAGTAGGTTATCCTCATTATTAAACTCAGAGTACAGTAGGTTATCCTCATTATTAGACTCATAGAGTACAGTAGGTTATCCTCATTATTAAACTCATAGAGTACAGTAGGTTATCCTCATTATTAGACTCATAGAGTACAGTAGGTTATCCTCATTATTAAACTCATAGAGTACAGAGGTTATCCTCATTATTAGACTCATAGAGTACAGTAGGTTATCCTCATTATTAACTCAGAGAGTACAGTAGGTTATCCTCATTAGACTCATAGAGTACAGTAGGTTATCCTCATATTAGACTCATAGAGTACAGTAGGTTATCCTCATTATTAGACTCATAGAGTACAGTAGGTTATCCTCATTAGACTCATAGAGTACAGTAGGTTATCCTCATTATTAGACTCATAGAGTACAGTAGGTTATCCTCATTAGACTCATAGAGTACAGTAGGTTATCCTCATTATTAACTCAGAGTACAGTAGGTTATCCTCATTATTAGACTCATAGAGTACAGTAGGTTATCCTCATAGACTCATAGAGTACAGTAGGTTATCCTCATTATTAAAACTCAGAGTACAGTAGGTTATCCTCATTATTAAACTCAGAGTACAGTAGGTTATCCTCATTATTAAACATAGAGTACAGTAGGTTATCCTCATTATTAGACTCATAGAGTACAGTAGGTTATCCTCATTATTAACTCATAGAGTACAGTAGGTTATCCTCATTATTAAACTCAGAGTACAGTAGGTTATCCTCATTATAAACTCAGAGTACAGTAGGTTATCCTCATTATTAAACTCAGAGTACAGTAGGTTATCCTCATTATTAAACTCAGAGTACAGTAGGTTATCCTCATTATTAAACTCATAGAGTACAGTAGGTTATCCTCATTATTAAACTCATAGAGTACAGGTTATCCTCATATTAGACTCATAGAGTACAGTAGGTTATCCTCATTATAAACTCATAGAGTACAGTAGGTTATCCTCATTATTAGACTCATAGAGTACAGTAGGTTTCCTCATTATTAGACTCATAGAGTACAGTAGGTTATCCTCATTAGACTCATAGAGTACAGTAGGTATCCTCTATTAGACTCATAGAGTACAGTAGGTTATCCTCATATTAAACTCAGAGTACAGTAGGTTATCCTCATTATTAGACTCATAGAGTACAGTAGGTTATCCTCATTATTAGATCATAGAGTACAGTAGGTTATCCCATTAGACTCATAGAGTACAGTAGGTTATCCTCATTATTAGACTCATAGAGTACAGTAGGTTATCCTCATTATTAAACTCATAGAGTACAGTAGGTTATCCTCATATTAGACTCATAGAGTACAGTAGTTATCTCATTATTAGGACTCATAGAGTACAGTGGTTATCCTCATTATTGAACTCATAGAGTACAGTAGGTTATCCTCATTATTAAACTCAGAGTACAGTAGGTTATCCTCATTAAACATAGAGTACAGTAGGTTATCCTCATTAGACTCATAGAGTACAGTAGGTTATCCTCATATTAGACTCATAGAGTACAGTAGGTTATCATTATTAAACTCAGAGTAGTTTTTTATTTCAGTAGTAGTACCATTATTAAACTCATAGAGTACAGTAGGTTATCCTCATTATTAGACTCATAGAGTACAGTAGGTATCCTCATTATTAGACTCATAGAGTACAGTAGGTTATCCTCATTATTAGACTCATAGAGTACAGTAGGTTATCCCATTATTAACTCATAGAGACAGTAGGTTATCCTAATTATAGACTCATAGAGTACAGTAGGTTATCCTCATTATTAGACTCAGAGTACAGTAGGTTATCCTCATTATTAGACTCATAGAGTACAGTGGTTATCCTCATTATTAGACTCATAGAGTACAGGTTATCCTCATTATTAGACTCATAGAGTACAGTAGGTATCCTCATATTAGACTCATAGAGTACAGTAGGTATCACTTATTAGACTCATAGAGTACAGTAGGTTATCCTCATTATTAGACTCATAGAGTACAGTAGGTTATCCTTCATTATTAGACTCATAGAGTACAGTAGGTTTATCCTCATTATTAACTCATAG
>JAAKFY010000025.1:1059020-1061520 GCA_011823955.1 Dissostichus mawsoni
TTACCTTATCTTACCTTACCTTATCCTATCTAATCTTATCTTACCTTATCTTATCTTACCTTACCTTACCTACCTATCTTACCTTATCTTATCTAATCTTATATATCTTACCTTATCCTATCTAATCTTATCTTACCTTACTTATCTTATCTTACCTTACCTTATCTAATCTTATCTTATCTAATCTTATATTATCTTATCTTACCTTACCTTATCTTACCTTATCTTATCTAATCTTATATTATCTTATCTTATCTTATCTTACCTGATCTTATCTTACCTTATCTTACCTTATCTTACCTTATCTTATCTAATCTTTATTATCTTATATTATCTTATCTTACTTACCTTATCTTATCTTATCTAATCTTATATTATCTTATCTTATCTTACCTTATCTTATCTTATCTAATCTTATATTATCTTATATTATCTTACCTTATCTTATTTTATCTAATCTTATATTATCTTATCTTACCTTATCTTATCTAATCTTACTTATCTTATATAATCTTATCTTATTTACCTTACCTTACCTTATCTTACCTTACCTTATCTAATCTTATCTTACCTTATCTTATCTAATCTAATCTTATATTATCTTATATTATATTATCTTATTTTACCTTACCTTATCTATCTAATCTTATCTTATCTTATCTTACCTTATCTTATCTTATCTTACCTTGTCTTACCTTACCTTATCTTATCTAATCTTATATTATCTTATCTTATCTAATCTTATCTTACCTTACCTTATCTTACCTTACCTTATTATCTTATCTTATCTAATCTTATATTATCTTATATTATCTTATATTATCTTATCTTACCTTACCTTATCTTATCAATTTATCTTATCTTATCTAATCTTATCTTATCTTACCTTATCTTACCTTACCTTATCTTATCTTATCTTACCTTACCTTATCTTATCTTATCTAATCTTATATTATCTTATCTTATCTTACCTTATCTTACCTTATCTTATCTTATCTAATCTTATATTATCTTATCTTATCTTATCTTACCTTATCTTATCTTATCTTACCTTATCTTATCTTCTTATCTAATCTTATATTATTTATATTATCTTATTATCTTACCTTATCTTATCTTACCTTACCTTATCTTATCTTATCTTACCTTACCTTATCTTATCTTACCTTATTATCTATCTTATCTAATCTTATCTTATCTTACTTACCTTATCTTTCTTATCTAATCTTATCTTACCTTATCTTTTCTTACCTTATCTTATCTTATCTTTTTTATCTTATCTTATCTAATCTTATATTATCTTATCTTACCTTACCTTATCTTTTCTTATCTTACCTTATCTTATCTTATTAATCTTATATTATCTTATCTAATCTTATATTTATCTTATCTTATCTAATCTTATTTTATTTTACCTTATCTTACCCTATCTTATCTTACCTTATCTTTTCTTATCTACCTTATCTTATCTTACCTTATCTTTTCTTATCTTACCTTATCTTATCTTACCTTATCTTATCTTATCTTTTCTTATCTTATCTTATCTAATATCTTATATTATCTTATCTTACCTTACCTTATCTTTTCTTATCTTACCTTATCTTATCTTATCTAATCTTATATTATCTTATCTAACACTACAGCAGAGGATCCGAGACTCACTTCCTTTCAGATCCGACCAAAAGAGTTTCCCCAAATAATTTTTGGAGAAAATCTCCAATGTTTACTTTTTGGGGGAAATTGCAGAATTGTGACTTTTTTCCAAAATCCCGAAATTCAGATTTTCTTTATAAAAATCTCGAAATGTTTACCTTTTCACAAAATTCTCACTTTGCCCCAAATTCTCAAAAAGTATTTCCCTATTCTCAAAATGTTGACTATTTCAAAAATCCAGAATTCAAACTTTTTTCTAAAAATCACAAAATTCGAAATTTTCCTCAAAATCCTCAAAGGATACTTTCAGAAAAAGTCAAAACATGTTTTAACTTTTTTCTCAAAATCAAAGACTTCTGATTGTTTTTCTCAGAATTCAGATTTGTTGGTGTTGTGTCTGTGTGTGGTGTGTGTGTGTGTGTGACGTCTGGTGTGTGTGTGTGTGTGTGTGTCTCTGTGTGGTGTGTGTGTGTGGGGGTCTGTGTGTGTGTGTGTGTGTGTGTGTGTGTGTCTCTGTGTGTGTGTGTGTGTGTGTGTGTGTGTGTGTGTGTGTGTGTGACCCCTCAGGTGAGACAGCCAGCCTGGTGCTCCAGTCGTCCCTGCAGCCCCTCCCCTCCCCCGCCCCCCTGCTGGTTGCCGTGGTGATGCGTGACGGAGCGTCCGGCCTCACACACACCGGCACGGTGACGCTCACTGTGTGTCCCTGCCTGCGGGGGGGCATGCACCTGGAGGAGCGGGGGAGAGGGGGGAGAGTGTGTGCCTCCCCCTGAACTCCCCCTCCCCCTCCCTCATCTTCAGCCTCGTCACCTTCCTCTCCATGCTGGCCTGCGTCACCATGCTGCTCGGT
>JAAKFY010000025.1:1066520-1075349 GCA_011823955.1 Dissostichus mawsoni
GGATGTGGTGTTTCTGTTGGTCCCTGAAGGCATCATCTCCCTGGTTCTGTTGGTCCCTGAAGGCAGCATCTCCTGGTCCAATGAGTTTTCATTTAGACACTTCATTCTCCTCAGCTTGAATTCACCACAGGGCATATTTCAGGATAGAAACCACATTGAGAAAGGAAGTATCTGGAGCACGCAGAGGTCAGAGTTCATACAAACAGATAGAATATGCAAAGAGCAAAGAAAGGCCATAAGGATTAGAGGCATGTGAATAATAATGTTTCCAAATATGCCTCTGATTCACCAGACCAAGATGCTAAATATAAACACCTTTACAGAATAAGTCCTGAAATTCCTACAAACAGATGAAAACAGTAAAGACATCAACATGCAGAACAACCCTTACGAAGAATGGAAACATAAGAGTTGATGCTTAATGTAAACGTGCAGAATGAGCTGTGACTGGTCGACCTTTTAGAAACCCAAAATGAACTGATGCAATGGGGAAAATATTTACAAAACTGAAATAAGTTTGTCCTCTCTGAGCCTCCGTACTTCTCTCCCTGCTCGTCTCTGACTCACCAAACAGTCGCCCAACCCAAGAAGCCCAAGACGCTACGAACAGACGCAGAATGTCATACAATGTGCTAACCACCTGAAAAAGCTCTGCAGAAAACTGTGTTCTTTAAAGAAACCCCAAACATCTCAAATCTAAACCTCTGAATAAGTTTGTCCTCTCTGAGCCTCCGTACTGTCCTCCCTGTATCTGACCCCCCCTCTCTTGTTTACAGATTAATCCAGCAGAGTTGCCCCCCCCCTCCACTGTGACCCCCTGCAGCCTCATGGACTCCCTAAGCTCCGCCTCCTCTCAGCGGGGGGGCCGGCGGGGGTCCAATCAGACTCAGATCAGCACCGACTCCTCCATCCCGCTCGGAGCCCCCCCCCTCCGCCCCCCAGCTGCAAAACGACTCCTACAGCATCGTGGGGTCGCTCAGCGCCAGCCGGGGGGGGGCCTCTCTGGGGGGGGGGCAGGCAGTGGGAGCGACGCTACTGAGCATGTGCAGACCGAGGAAGGACCTCCTTCCACCTTCACCTGGGGAGGGAACGCCCCCCCCGCGGCCCTTCCCCATGGAGGAGCTCCTGAACATCCGGTTGGACCAGCTGACCTGCGACCCCTCGCTGCCCCCCTTCGACTCCCTGCAGACCTATCAGTTCGAGGGGCGGGACTCCAGAGCCGAGAGCCTCAGCTCATTGGACAGCGACGGGGGAATGGGGGGGCGGCGGGGGAGGGGGGGGGAGGCATGGAGGAGCTGAACCAAAAGTTTCAGAGGCTGGTGGAAATCATCCGGGAGAGAGAGGGGGAGACGGGGGGTGAGACGGGGTTAAGAGAGAGTTTGAGATGGGGGGTGAGACGGGGGGTGAGACGCCTCAGAAACTGAGTGAGGACAAGGAGCCGCAGAGATGGGACTTCTAGAAACTCTCAGTGCTGCAGATCTACCGGGACATCTTTCAAGAGAGGGTACAAGGACTGAAACAAGACACTCTTAGAGGACACTCTTTGAGGGACTCTAGAGGACACTCTTGAGGACACTCTCTGAGGACACTCTCTGAGGACACTCTGAGGACACTCTTAGATGACACTCTCTGAGGACACTCTCTGAGGACACTCTTTGAGGACACCCTTAGAGGACACTCTCTGAGGACACCCTTAGAGGACACTCTTAGAGGACACTCTCTGAGGACACTCTTTGAGGACACTCTCTGAGGTCACTCTAAGAGGTCACTCTTTTTTCTCCAGATGACCACCACTGATGGCTCTGAAATATCATTATTTTCCCAAAGCCATACAAACTGTTCACAGTCCAACAGTTTTCACCCCCACTGTGTTTGCACATGGATCTGTCGCTCTTCACACTACAGTCATTAATAATGCACTCGGCTCCCACAGCTCACGTTATGAAAAATTCACTTTTTGAAATATGTATTCTGAGCCCTGAAAGCTGCATTGTTAGAAAATAGATCTGAACCGTGATATTTAATATTGATAGTTTAATAGGGCCACGCTTCTTACTATAGTCCTGCAGAGACTCCAGGAAGTAGTCAGCACCACAGCAGCTCACTATGCAACATGGTCTCTGTCTAAAACTGTTTTCTGATGAAGAGTAAATGATATGCACATGTAGTCAGTCTCCTTCAGTTGCTGCTCATGAGTGGAAAGTTTTTTGGGGAAGGGTGGGGGAAATGACGGTGGCCGTCAGGTGCCAACGCGCTACAACGTCCTGAAACTATTCCATCTGCAGCTTTAGAAAGGATGCAGATATAAAAACCCAAATGTTCCTCATGAGGAAACATCTTCAGAACAACACATGCAGCGTTTAGAAAACATTCAGCAACTTGAGGAGACATGCGCAGCGTTACTAAAAGCTGCAGAAGCCACACAGCTGGGAGACCAGGGGACACTAAAGAGTGACGCACACAGCTGGGAGACCAGGGGACACTAAAGAGTGACGCACACAGCTGGGAGACCAGGGGACACTAAAAATTGACGCACACAGCTGGGAGACCAGGGGACACTAAAGAGTGACACACACAGCTGGGAGACCAGGGGACACTAAAGAGTGACACACAGCTGGAGACAAGGGACACAAGAGAGTGACGCACACAGCTGGGAGACCAGGGGACACTAAAGAGTGATGCACACAGCTGGGAGACCAGGGGACACTAAAGAGTGATGCACACAGCTGGGAGACCAGGGGACACTAAAAATGTACGCACACAGCTGGGAGACCAGGGGACACTAAAGAGTGACACACACAGCTGGAGACAAGGGGACACAAGAGAGTGACGCACACAGCTGGGAGACCAGGGGACAATAAAGAGTGACGCACACAACGGAGACCAGGGGACACTAAAGAGTGACGCACACAGCTGGGATACCAGGGGACACTAAAGAGTAACGCATACAGCTGGGAGACCAGGGGACACTAAAGAGTGACGCACACAACGGACACCAGGGGACACTAAAGAGTGAGCACACAGCTGGACACCAGGGGACACTAAAGAGTGACGCACACAGCTGGGAGACCAGGGGACACTAAAGAGTGACGCACACAGCTGGGAGACCAGGGGACACTAAAGAGTGACGCACACAGCTGGGAGACCGCGGTTGCAGTGGAATAGTCCATTTAGCTCAGGCACCTTCCTAACGGAGTGAAATGACCCGGAAGTACGTCAGTGGCAGCCATGATAGGTGCCGTTCAAATTCTCTAAATCAGCGGTTTTCAAAGTGTGAGGCGCGCCTCCCCTGGGGGCGCCAGAGAGCTTCAGGGGAGGCGCAGCGTGTGAAAAAAAAAGTGACACTTGCACACTTTTGGCTGTCTGTGGAGACCGAGTTCCCCCACCTCGGCTGTAAAAGTGCTCATTCCCTTCACCTCCACCTCCCTGTGTGAGTGCTCATTCCCTTCACCTCCACCTCCCTGTGTGAGTGCTCATTCCTTCACCTCCACCTCCCTGTGTGAGTGCTCATTCCCTTCACCTCCACCTCCCTATGTGAGTGCTCATTCCCTTCACCTCCACCTCCCTGTGTGAGTGCTCATTCCCTTCACCTCCACCTCCCTGTGTGAGTGCTCATTCCCTTCACCTCCACCTCCCTGTGTGAGTGCTCATTCCCTTCACCTCCACCCGCCTGTGTGAGTGCTCATTCCCTTCACCTCCACCTACCTGTGGAGTGCTCATTCCCTTCACCTCCACCTCCCTGTGTGAGTGCTCATTCCCTTCACCTCCACCCACCTGTGTGAGTGCTCATTCCCTTCACCTCCACCTCCCTGTGTGAGTGCTCATTCCCTTCACCTCCACCTCCCTGTGTGAGTGCTCATTCCCTTCACCTCCACCTCCCTGTGTGAGTGCTCATTCCCTTCACCTCCACCTCCCTGTGTGAGTGCTCATTCCCTTCACCTCCACCTCCCTGTGTGAGTGCTCATTCCCTTCACCTCCACCCACCTGTGTGAGTGCTCATTCCCTTCACCTCCACCCACCTGTGTGAGTGCTCATTCCCTTCACCTCCACCTCCCTGTGTGAGTGCTCATTCCCTTCACCTCCACCCACCTGTGTGAGTGCTCATTCCCTTCACCTCCACCTCCCTGTGTGAGTGCTCATTCCCTTCACTCCACCTCCCTGTGTGAGTGCTCATTCCCTTCACCTCCACCTCCCTGTGTGAGTGCTCATTCCCTTCACCTCCACCTCCCTGTGTGAGTGCTCATTCCCTTCACCTCCACCTCCCTGGTGAGTGCTCATTCCCTTCACCTCCCACCACCTGTGTGAGTGCTCATTCCCTTCACCTCCACCTCCCTGTGTGAGTGCTCATTCCCTTCACCTCCACCCAGGGGCGTCGCCTGGACCTGAAACATTCGGTGCTTAGCCCACAGTGGTGGCGGCCGCGGCGCTACAGTGGAATGTTCTACTGCTACACTCCCCACAAGCACCACACAGTACACCCGCGACTGTTACAATGAAGGCTCGATCATCAGCTCACGGCATATAGGCAGGGGTAAAGTGCTATTTTTTATGTGGGGGGCAGACCTCACCTCCTCTAGGGGGTCCGGGGGGATGCTCCCCCGGGAAGATTTTTTATTGAAGTTAAAAAAATCAGTTTATAAAAAAATGTCTCATGCATAAAGATGAAAATATCCTGTTTGTTGTAATTCATTCATGAAGGAGTTAATAAATCACACACTGATGGAACATTACTATATTGTAATTATATATATATAGGCTTTTTCTATAAAAAATGTTCTGAAGTTAAAAGCATCAATCTGGTGCACTTTGAGAGCTATGGATACATCTCTCAACATATGAAACAGAACTGTAAACAGATTTTATTTTTCTTTATGGAATATTCTACTAATCACTCCCCTTTTAAACTGTATTCTTGTTTTACTGTCATATAGTATTTCATACCTGTTTTTCATTTATTCTCTTGTTGATTTATAACTATAATGATCATATGAAGGTGGTGCCGCGGAAATAATCTTTTGAATAATTTGTGACCAAACCGTTTTGAGAACCACTGAGATAACTTAGACTAAATTTCAGTATCTAAACACTCAGAGAGTCCTTTAGCTCCCTGAGCCTCTCAGTCTGACAGGAGAGAGTCCTTTAGCTCCCTGAGCCTCTCAGTCTGACAGGAGAGAGTCCTTTAGCTCCCTGAGCCTCTCAGTCTGACAGGAGAGAGTCCTTTAGCACCCTGAGCCTCTCAGTCTGACAGGAGAGAGTCCTTTAGCTCCCTGAGCCTCTCAGTCTGACAGGAGAGAGTCCTTTAGTTCACTGAGCCTCTCAGTCTGACAGGAGAGAGTCCTTTAGCTCCCTGAGCCTCTCAGTCTGACAGGAGAGAGTCCTTTAGCTCACTGAGCCTCTCAGTCTGACAGGAGAGAGTCCTTTAGCTCCCTGAGCCTCTCAGTCTGACAGGAGAGAGTCATTTAGCTCCCTGAGCCTCTCAGTCTGACAGGAGAGAGTCATTTAGCTCACTGAGCCTCTCAGTCTGTCAGGAGAGAGTCCTTTAGCTCACTGAGCCTCTCAGTCTGTCAGGAGAGAGTCATTTAGCTCACTGAGCCTCTCAGTCTGTCAGGAGAGAGTCCTTTAGCTCACTGAGCCTCTCAGTCTGACAGGAGAGAGTCCTTTAGCTCCCTGAGCCTCTCAGTCTGTCAGGAGAGAGTCATTTAGCTCCCTGAGCCTCTCAGTCTGACAGGAGAGAGTCCTTTAGCTCCCTGAGCCTCTCAGTCCTGACAGGAGAGAGTCCTTTAGCTCCCTGAGCCTCTCAGTCTGACAGGAGAGAGTCCTTTAGCTCCCTGAGCCTCTCAGTCTGACAGGAGAGAGTCCTTTAGCTCACTGAGCCTCTCAGTCTGACAGGAGAGAGTCCTTTAGCTCCCTGAGCCTCTCAGTCTGACAGGAGAGAGTCCTTTAGCTCCCTGAGCCTCTCAGTCTGACAGGAGAGAGTCCTTTAGCTCCCTGAGCCTCAGTCTGACAGGAGAGAGTCCTTTAGCTCCCTCAGCCTCTCAGTCTGTCAGGAGAGAGTCCTTTAGCTCACTGAGCCTCTCAGTCTGACAGGAGAGAGTCCTTTAGCTCACTGAGTCTCTCAGTCTGACAGGAGAGAGTCCTTTAGCTCACTGATCTCTCAGTCTGACAGGAGAGAGTCCTTTAGCTCACTGAGTCTCTCAGTCTGTCAGGAGAGTCCTTTAGCTCCCTGAGCCTCTCAGTCTGACAGGAGAGAGTCCTTTAGCTCACTGAGTCTCTCAGTCTGTCAGGAGAGAGTCCTTTAGCTCCCTGAGCCTCTCAGTCTGACAGGAGAGAGTCATTTAGCTCCCTGAGCCTCTCAGTCTGACAGGAGAGAGTCCTTTAGCTCCCTGAGCCTCTCATGTCTGTCAGGAGAGAGTCATTTAGCTCCCTGAGCCTCTCAGTCACACAGAGAGACGAGACAAGAGGAGAGAAACAGTCAGTGATCAGCACGATAGATTCAAACACACACAGAGACGAGACAAGAGGAGAGAAACAGTCAGTGAGTCAGCACGATAGATTCAAACACCACAGAGAGCGAGACAAGAGGAGAGAAACAGTCAGTGAGTCAGCACGATAGATTCAAACACACACAGAGAGACGAGACAAGAGGAGAGAAACAGTCGGTGAGTCAGCACGATAGATTCAAACACACACACAGAGGACGAGACAAGAGGAGAGAAACGTCAGTGAGTCAGCACGATAGATTCAAACCACACAGAGAGACGAGACAAGAGGAGAGAAACAGTCAGTGAGTCAGCACGATAGATTCAAAACACACAGAGACGAGACATGAGGAGAGAAACAGTCAGTGAGTCAGCACGATAGATTCAAACACACACAGAGACGAGACAAGAGGAGAGAAACAGTCAGTGAGTCAGCACGATAGATTCAAACACACACAGAGAGACGAGACATGAGGAGAGAAACAGTCGGTGAGTCAGCACGATAGATTCAAACACACACAGAGACGAGACATGAGGAGAGAAACAGTCAGTGAGTCAGCACGATAGATTCAAACACACACAGAGAGACGAGACATGAGGAGAGAAACAGTCGTGAGTCAGCACGATAGATTCAAACACACACAGAGAGACGAGACAAGAGGAGAGAAACAGTCAGTGAGTCAGCACGATAGATTCAAACACACAGAGACGAGACAAGAGGAGAGAAACAGTCGGTAGTCAGCACGATAGATTCAAACACCCACACAGAGAGACGAGACATGAGAGAGAGAAACAGTCGGTGAGTCAGCACGATAGATTCAAACACACAGAGACGAGACAAGAGAGAGAAACAGTCGGTGAGTCAGCACGATAGATTCAAACACACAGAGACGAGACAAGAGGAGAGAAACAGTCGGTGAGTCAGCACGATAGATTCAAACACACAACAGAGAGACGAACATGAGGAGAGAAACAGTCGGTGAGTCAGCACGATAGATTCAAACACACAGAGACGAGACAAGAGGAGAGAAACAGTCAGTGAGTCAGCACGATAGATTCAAACACACACAGAGACGAGACATGAGGAGAGAAACGTCAGTGAGTCAGCACGATAGATTCAACACACACAGAGAGACGAGACAAGAGGAGAGAAACAGTCAGTGAGTCAGCACGATAGATTCAAACACACACAGAGACGAGACATGAGGAGAGAAACAGTCAGTGAGTCAGCACGATAGATTCAAACACACAGAGAGACGAGACAAGAGGAGAGAAACAGTCAGTGAGTCAGCACGATAGATTCAAACACACAGAGAGACGAGACAAGAGGAGAGAAACAGTCAGTGAGTCAGCACGATAGATTCAAACACACACACAGACGAGAACATGAGGAGAGAAACAGTCGGTGAGTCAGCACGATAGATTCAAACACACACAGAGAGACAGACAAGAGGAGAGAAACAGTCAGTGAGTCAGCACGATAGATTCAAACACACACAGAGAGACGAGACAAAGAGAGAAACAGTCAGTGAGTCAGCACGATAGATTCAAACACACACAGAGACGAGACATGAGGAGAGAAACAGTCAGTGAGTCAGCACGATAGATTCAAACACACACAGAGAGACGAGACATGAGGATAGAAACAGTCGGTGAGTCAGCACGATAGATTCAAACACACACAGAGAGACGAGACAAGAGGAGAAGAAACAGTCAGTGAGTCAGCACGATAGATTCAAACACAGAGACGAGACAAGAGGAGAGAAACAGTCGGTGAGTCAGCACGATAGATTCAAACACACACAGAGAGACGAGACATGAGGAGAGAAACAGTCGGTGAGTCAGCACGATAGATTCAAACACACAGAGACGAGACAAGGAGAGAAACAGTCGGTGAGTCAGCACGATAGATTCAAACACACAGAGACGAGACAAGAGGAGAGAAACAGTCGTGAGTCAGCACGATAGATTCAAACACACACAGAGAGACGAGACATGAGGAGAGAAACAGTCGGTGAGTCAGCACGATAGATTCAAACACACAGAGACGAGACAAGAGGAGAGAAACAGTCAGTGAGTCAGCACGATAGATTCAAACACACACAGAGACGAGACATGAGGAGAGAAACAGTCAGTGAGTCAGCACGATAGATTCAAAACACACAGAGAGACGAGACAAGAAGAGAGAAACAGTCAGTGAGTCAGCACGATAGATTCAAACACACACAGAGACGAACATGAGGAGAGAAACAGTCATGAGGTCAGCAACGATAGATTCAAACACACAGAGAGACGAGACAAGAGGAGAGAAACTCAGTGATCAGCACGATAGATTCAAACACACAGAGAG
>JAAKFY010000025.1:1076349-1078849 GCA_011823955.1 Dissostichus mawsoni
CCTTATCTTATCTTATCTTATCTTATCTTACCTTACCTTATCTTATCTTATCTTAACCTTATCTTATCTTATCTTATCTTACTTACCTTATCTTATCTAATCTTATCTTATCTTACCTTACCTTACTTACCTTATCTACCTCTCTTATCTAATCTTATATTATCTTATCTTATCTATCTTACCTTATCTTTCTTACCTTATCTTACCTTATATTATCTTATCTTACCTTACCTTATCTTATCTAATCTTATCTTATCTTATCTTACCTTACCTTACTTATCTTACCTTATCTTATCTAATCTTATATTATCTTATCTTATTTATCTTACCTTATCTTACCTTATCTTACCTTATCTAATCTTATCTTATCTTCTTATTATATATCTTATCTTACCTTATCTTACCTTATCTTATCTAATCTTATATTATCTTATATTATCTTATCTTATCTTACCTTCTTATCTTATCTAATCTTATATTATCTTATCTTACCTTATCTATCTTATCTTATCTAATCTTATATTATCTTATCTTATCTTACCTTATCTTATCTAATCTTACATTATCTTATATTATCTTATCTTATCTTACCTTACCTTATCTTACCTTATCGTATCTTATCTTACCTTACTTATCTTACCTTACTTACCTTATCTTATCTTATCTAATCTTATATTATCTTATCTTATCTTACCTTATCTTACCTTATCTTATCTTATCTAATCTTATATTATCTTATCTTATCTTATCTTACCTATCTTATCTTATCTTATCTTACCTTATCTTATCTTATCTTATCTAATCTTATATTATCTTATCTTATCTTACCTTATCTTATCTTATCTTACCTTACCTTACCTATCTAATCTTATCTTACCTTATCTTATCTAATCTAATCTTATATTATCTTATATTATATTATCTTATCTTACCTTACCTTATCTAATCTTATCTTATCTTATCTTACCTTATCTTATCTTATCTTACCTTATCTTACCTTACCTTATCTTATCTAATCTTATATTATCTTATCTTATCTAATCTTATCTTACCTTACCTTATCTTACTTACCTTACCTTATCTTACTTATCTTAATCTAATCTTATATTATCTTATATTATCTTATCTTATCTTACCTTACCTTATCTTATCTAATCTTATCTTATCTTATCTTACCTTATCTTACCTTACCTTATCTTATCTTATCTTACCTTACCTTATCTTATCTTATCTAATCTTATATTATCTTATCTTATCTTACCTTATCTTACCTTATCTTATCTTATCTAATCTTATATTATCTTATCTTATCTTATTTACCTTATCTTATCTTATCTTACCTTATCTTATCTTATCTAATCTTATATTATCTTATCTTATCTTACCTTATCTTATCTTACCTTACCTTATCTTATCTTATCTTACCTTACCTTATCTTATCTTATCTTATCTTACCTTACCTTATCTTTTCTTATCTTATCTTATCTTACCTTACCTTATCTTTTCTTATCTAATCTTATCTTACCTTATCTTTTCTTACCTTATCTTATCTTATCTTACCTTATCTTTTCTTATCTAATCTTATCTAATCTTATATTATCTTATCTTATCTAATCTTATCTTATCTTACCCTATCTTATCTTACCTTATCTTTTCTTATCTTACCTTATCTTATCTTACCTTATCTTATCTTATCTTATCTTATCTTACCTTATCTTATCTTACCTTATCTTTTCTTATCTTATTTATCTAATCTTATATTATCTTATCTTACCTTACCTTATCTTTTCTTATCTTACCTTATCTTATCTTTTCTAATCTTATATTATCTTATCTAACACTACAGCAGAGGATCCGAGACTCACTTCCTTTCAGATCCGACCAAAAGAGTTTCCCCAAATAATTTTTGGAGAAAATCTCCAATGTTTACTTTTTGGGGAAATTGCAGAATTGTGACTTTTTTCCAAAATCCCGAAATTCAGATTTTCTTTATAAAAATCTCGAAATGTTTACCTTTTCACAAAATTCTCACTTTGCCCCAAATTCTCAAAAAGTATTTCCCTATTCTCAAAATGTTGACTATTTCAAAAATCCAGAATTCAAACTTTTTTCTAAAAATCACAAAATTCGAAATTTTCCTCAAAATCCTCAAAGGATACTTTCAGAAAAAGTCAAAACATGTTTTAACTTTTTTCTCAAAATCAAAGACTTCTGATTGTTTTTCTCAGAATTCAGATTTGTTGGTGGGTGTGTCTGTGTGTGTGTGTGTGACGTCTGTGTGTGTGTGTGTGTGTGTCTCTGTGTGTGTGTGTGTGTGTGTGTGTGTGTGACGTCTGTGTGTGTGTGTGTGTGTGTGTGTCTCTTTGTGTGTGTGTGTGTGTGTGTGTGTGTGTTGTGTGTGTGTGTGTGTGTGTGTGTGTGTGTGTGTGACCCCTCAGGTGAGACGGCCAGCCTGGTGCTCCAGTCGTCCCTGCAGCCCCTCCCCTCCCCCCCCCCGCCC
>JAAKFY010000025.1:1083849-1136890 GCA_011823955.1 Dissostichus mawsoni
CTTCAGATATTAAACCACAACGTGTGTGTCTGACTTTGTGTGTGGCCCCCTTCAGATATTAAACCATAACGTGTGTCTGCTTTGTGTGTGGCCCCCTTCAGATATTAAACCACAACGTGTGTGTCTGACTTTGTGTGTGGCCCCCTTCAGATATTAAACCATAACGTGTGTTTCTGACTTTATGTGTGGCCCCCTTCAGATATTAAACCACAACGTGGTGTCTGACTTTGTGTGTGGCCCCCTTCAGATATTAAACCATAACGTGTGTTTCTGACTTTGTGTGTGGCCCCCTTCAGATATTAAACCACAACGTGTGTGTCTGACTTTGTGTGTGGCCCCCTTCAGATATTAAACCATAACGTGTGTGTCTGACTTTGTGTGTGGCCCCCTTCAGATATTAAACTAACGTGTGTGTCTGACTTTGTGCCCCCCCCCCCCCCCACGCAGATGGTTCACTCAGCCGAACCCTGCGAGGTCCCGGACGTACAGCTGGTCCCGCCCCCCCCGACCCAGCCTGCCCCCCCCCCAGAGGCCCGGCTCGGCCCCCATTTACGGCCGGCTCTGCCTCGGCCTCCACACCCTGCCAGTCCTCAGGGACCACCCGGGGGGGGGGGCGCTGGAGGGGGGGATCCCACAGTTGATCTCCGGGCTCAGCGGGGGCTTCCCGGGGTCCAGAACCAGAGACCCTTCCAGTCCCTGATCTCTCCTGGGGGGGGCCTGGCTGGTTATGGATCAGAGAGGCTGCTGCAGAAGATCCCCGACATACGAGAGGGGGGGGGGCTGCTGACCTTCAAGAGGAGCAGGAGCACACAAAGGTCAGAACATACTGAAGATGTGCAGAAATGATATGAAGCAGAGAGAGGCCAAACAGATCAGAGTCAAGTTCTTACTGTTTCCCAGAGGATGTGGTGTTTCTGTTGGTCCCTGAAGGCATCATCTCCCTGGTTCTGTTGGTCCCTGAAGGCAGCATCTCCTGGTCCAATGAGTTTTCATTTAGACACTTCATTCTCCTCAGCTTGAATTCACCACAGGGCATATTTCAGGATAGAAACCACATTGAGAAAGGAAGTATCTGGAGCACGCAGAGGTCAGAGTTCATACAAACAGATAGAATATGCAAAGAGCAAAGAAAGGCCATAAGGATTAGAGGCATGTGAATAATAATGTTTCCAAATATGCCTCTGATTCACCAGACCAAGATGCTAAATATAAACACCTTTACAGAATAAGTCCTGAAATTCCTACAAACAGATGAAAACAGTAAAGACATCAACATGCAGAACAACCCTTACGAAGAATGGAAACATAAGAGTTGATGCTTAATGTAAACGTGCAGAATGAGCTGTGACTGGTCGACCTTTTAGAAACCCAAAATGAACTGATGCAATGGGGAAAATATTTACAAAACTGAAATAAGTTTGTCCTCTCTGAGCCTCCGTACTTCTCTCCCTGCTCGTCTCTGACTCACCAAACAGTCGCCCAACCCAAGAAGCCCAAGACGCTACGAACAGACGCAGAATGTCATACAATGTGCTAACCACCTGAAAAAGCTCTGCCACCTCTGCAGAAACTGTGTTCTTTAAAGAAACCCCAAACATCTCAAATCTAAACCTCTGAATAAGTTTGTCCTCTCTGAGCCTCCGTACTGTCCTCCCTGTATCTGACCCCCCCCTCTCTTGTTTACAGATTAATCCAGCAGAGTTGCCCCCCCCCTCCACTGTGACCCCCTGCAGCCTCATGGACTCCCTAAGCTCCGCCTCCTCTCAGCGGGGGGGCCGGCGGGGGTCCAATCAGACTCAGATCAGCACCGACTCCTCCATCCGCTCGGAGCCCCCCCTCCGCCCCCAGCTGCAAAACGACTCCTACAGCATCGTGGGGTCGCTCAGCGCCAGCCGGGGGGGGCCTCTCTGGGGGGGGGCAGGCAGTGGGAGCGACGCTACTGAGCATGTGCAGACCGAGGAAGGACCTCCTTCCACCTTCACCTGGGGAGGGAACGCCCCCCCCGCGGCCCTTCCCCATGGAGGAGCTCCTGAACATCCGGTTGGACCAGCTGACCTGCGACCCCCTCGCTGCCCCCCTTCGACTCCCTGCAGACCTATCAGTTCGAGGGGCGGGACTCCAGAGCCGAGAGCCTCAGCTCATTGGACAGCGACGGGGGAATGGGGGGGCGGCGGGGGAGGGGGGGGGAGGCATGGAGGAGCTGAACCAAAAGTTTCAGAGGCTGGTGGAAATCATCCGGGAGAGAGAGGGGGAGACGGGGGGTGAGACGGGGGTTAAGAGAGAGTTTGAGATGGGGGGTGAGACGGGGGGTGAGACGCCTCAGAAACTGAGTGAGGAGAAGGAGCCGCAGAGATGGGACTTCTAGAAACTCTCAGTGCTGCAGATCTACCGGGACATCTTTCAAGAGAGGGTACAAGGACTGAAACAAGACACTCTTAGAGGACACTCTTTGAGGACACTCTCTGAGGACACTCTCTGAGGACACTCTCTGAGGACACTCTTAGATGACACTCTCTGAGGACACTCTCTGAGGACACTCTCTGAGGACACTCTTTGAGGACACCCTTAGAGGACACTCTCTGAGGACACCCTTAGAGGACACTCTTAGAGGACACTCTCTGAGGACACTCTTTGAGGACACTCTCTGAGGTCACTCTAAGAGGTCACTCTTTTTTCTCCAGATGACCACCACTGATGTCTCTGAAATATCATTATTTTCCCAAAGCCATACAACTGTTCACAGTCCAACAGTTTTCACCCCACTGTGTTTGCATATGGATCTGTCACTCTTCACACTACAGTCATTAATAATGCACTCGGCTCCCACAGCTCACGTTATGAAAAATTCACTTTTTGAAATATGTATTCTGAGCCCTGAAAGCTGCATTGTTAGAAAATAGGCCTCGTGAAATATAGATCTGAACCAGATATTTAATATTGATAGTTTAATAGGGCCACGCTTCTTACTATAGTCCTGCAGAGACTCCAGGAAGTAGTCAGCACCACAGCAGCTCACTATGCAACATGGTCTCTGTCTAAAACTGTTTTCTGATGAAGAGTAAATGATATGCACATGTAGTCATCTCCTTCAGTTGCTGCTCATGAGTGGAAAGTTTTTGGGGAAGGTGGGGGAAATGACGGTGGCCGTCAGGTGCCAACGCGCTACAACGTCCTGAAACTATTCCATCTGCAGCTTTAGAAAGGATGCAGATATAAAAACCCAAATGTTCCTCATGAGGAAACATCTTCAGAACAACACATGCAGCGTTTACTAAAAGCTGCAGAAGCCACACAGCTGGGAGACCAGGGGACACTAAAAGTGACGCACACAGCTGGAGACCAGGGGACACTAAAGAGTGACGCACACAGCTGGGAGACCAGGGGACACTAAAGAGTGACGCACACAGCTGGGAGACCAGGGGACACTAAAAATTGACGCACACAGCTGGGAGACCAGGGGACACTAAAGAGTGACACACACAGCTGGGAGACCAGGGGACACTAAAGAGTGACGCACACAGCTGGGAGACCAGGGGACACTAAAGAGTGACGCACACAGCTGGGAGACCAGGGGACACTAAAGAGTGACGCACACAGCTGGGAGACCAGGGGACACTAAAAATTGACGCACACAGCTGGGAGACCAGGGACACTAAAGAGTGACACACACAGCTGGGAGACCAGGGGACACTAAAGAGTGACGCACACAGCTGGGAGACCAGGGGACACTAAAGAGTGACGCACACAGCTGGGAGACCAGGGGACACTAAAGAGTGACGCACACAGCTGGGAGACCAGGGGACACTAAAATTGACGCACACAGCTGGGAGACCAGGGGACACTAAAGAGTGACACACAGCTGGAGACCAGGACACTAAAGAGTGACGCACAAACAGCTGGAGACCAGGGGACACTAAAGAGTGACGCACACAGCTGGGAGACCAGGGGACACTAAAAATTGACGCACACAGCTGGGAGACCAGGGGACACTAAAGAGTGACACACAGCTGGGAGACCAGGGACACTAAAGAGTGACACACACAGCTGGAGACAAGGGGACACAAGAGAGTGACGCACACAGCTGGGAGACCAGGGGACACTAAAGAGTGATGCACACAGCTGGGAGACCAGGGGACACTAAAGAGTGATGCACAAGGCTGGGAGACCAGGGGACACTAAAAATTGACGCACACAGCTGGGAGACCAGGGACACTAAAGAGTGACACACACAGCTGGAGACAAGGGGACCAAGAGAGTGACGCACACAGCTGGGAGACCAGGGGACAATAAAGAGTGACGCACACAACGGAGACCAGGGGACACTAAAGAGTGACGCACACAGCTGGATACCAGGGGACACTAAAGAGTGATGCACACAGCTGGGAGACCAGGGGACACTAAAGAGTGATGCACAAGGCTGGGAGACCAGGGGACACTAAAAATTGACGCACACAGCTGGGAGACCAGGGGACACTAAAGAGTGACACACACAGCTGGAGACAAGGGGACACAAGAGAGTGACGCACACAGCTGGGAGACCAGGGGACAATAAAGAGTGACGCCACACAACGGAGACCAGGGACACTAAAGAGTGACGCACACAGCTGGATACCAGGGGGACATAAAGAGTGACGCATACAGCTGGAGACCAGGGGACACTAAAGAGTGACGCACACAACGGACACCAGGGGACACTAAAGATTGAGGCACACAGCTGGACACCAGGGGACACTAAAGAGTGACGCACACAGGGGAGACCAGGGGACACTAAAGAGTGACGCACACAGCTGGGAGACCGCGGTTGCAGTCGAATAGTCCATTTAGCTCAGGCACCTTCCTAAGGAGTGAAATGACCCGGAAGTACGTCAGTGGCAGCCATGATAAGTGCCGTTCGAATTCTCTAAATCAGCGGTTTTCAAAGTGTGAGGCGCGCCTCCCCTGGGGGGCGCGCCTCCCCGGGGGGCGCCAGAGAGCTTCAGGGGAGGCGCAGCGTGCGAAAAAAGAAAGTGACACTTGCACACTTTTGGCTGTCTGTGGAGACCGAGTTCCCCCACCTCGGCTGTAAAAGTGCTCATTCCCTTCACCTCCACCTCCCTGTGGGAGTGCTCATTCCCTTCACCTCCACCTACCTGTGTGAGTGCTCATTCCCTTCACCTCCACTCCCCCTGTGTGAGTGCTCATTCCCTTCACCTCCACCTACCTGTGTGAGTGCTCATTCCCTTCACCTCCACTACCTGTGTGAGTGCTCATTCCCTTCACCTCCACCTCCCTGCGTGAGTGCTCATTCCCTTCACCTCCACCTCCCTGTGTGAGTGCTCATTCCCTTCACCTCCACCCACCTGTGTGAGTGCTCATTCCCTTCACCTCCACCTCCCTGTGTGATGTGCTCATTCCCTTCACCTCCACCCACCTGTGTGAGTGCTCATTCCCTTCACCTCCACCACCTGTGTGAGTGCTCATTCCCTTCACCTCCACCTCCTGTGTGAGTGCTCATTCCCTTCACCTCCACCCAGGGGCGTCGCCTGGACCTGAAAACATTGTATCTAACACTAGGATGGTTCTGAGATTGTACCTAACACTAGGATGGGTCTGAGATTGTATCTAACACTAGGATGGGTCTGAGATTGTATCAAACACTAGGATGGGTCTGAGATTGTATCTAACACTAGGATGCGTCAAATGCAGAGAGCTCTTTTCTAATTAAATATAAGATTTTGAGAAAAATACCCAAAAAGTCAGAAGTATGACATTTTGGACAAAAGCCTGAATTTTTTTGATTTAAAAATAAAAAGAACGAATTTTGAGAAAATGCAGAATTCCAACATTTCAGAAAATGTCTTGTTCAAGGTCTTCAGGGCGGTGGTGGCAAAGTCCATGCTCTTATAGTAGCTATAAGAGCGTCCCAATACGAACACTCCCTCCATCTCTCCCCTGAACTCTCCACCCTGCCTCCCACCTTTCCCTGCCCCAAATGGTCCTGGACTTTAACCCCCCCCCACACACACACACACACACACACAAACCTTCCCTCATCCAGCACCAGTCACTTTTCTGCCCATCTCCGCTGCTACTGCACTGAAACTCTACTTTGAACATTTTAAATATATTATTAACATTTTAAATTGCATACCCCGGTTATCTAGGCCCTTTTTGTTTTGTTTTATGTATACATGTCACACTGTGGGACTGCGGGAAACGATATCTCGAGATTTCTGGATGTATAACGCATGTAGTAATTTTGCCAATAAAGCTGACTTTGACTTTGACACTGCTCTCTTAATGATCAATAAGTGGAGAGTATAATGCTGGGTAATACGGGAACACAGCACTACACACAGAAAAGTGTGCGTTTTGACTATTTATTACAAATTCCTCTATACTGGTGTTGAAAAGAAGACACCGTGATTTTTATTTGGTAAATCGTCTGTACGGTCTGTTGTGATTTTCTACACCAATGATAACGTTGCTAGCTCACCACATACAGCTTGGTGACAGTCAGTAAGACACAAAGTTAGTTTAACCTTTAGTTCCTCTGACGCCATCTTTATGATTGTGAAATTCACACTCTGAGTGATGTAAGATTAAGCAAGAGGGTCCCTTTAAGTGATCTGGAGGACTGCTGCAAAAACACAGAAGTGTGTCAGTGAAGAGGAGGCAGAAATAGGAACGGGGATTCAACATGGCGGCCGGGTTCTTTTACGTGATCCAGCACTTTATTTATGGTGTCTGAGATCTCCTTAGGTCATATCTGTAAATGTGAGCATGAGAGAAGAAAGGCAAGGACACTAAAGTTAGACGTCTTTTTTAATGAAATATAATTAAGGACAGGTATATTCAACAGAAAACACTTCAATTTGCAATTTAAATGTTTTAAAGGTTTTAAAGGTCACATTATTTTAGGAATGAGTCAGACCCGACATGACGTTGTACATTACCATCAATTATAGTTTCATTAAAATGTGTAATTTAGGCATTAAAACTTCTCATAAAGAGGAAAAAAGGGCGACATTAAGCTTAAGTTTGTTGTTAACTATCGAGCTCTTGATGCTCATGACCTTAGTAACTGAGTTTGTAATATCACGTGAATAAGACGACACCTAAATCTGAAGACTAAAGAAACATGCATTAACTAGTTTGCTAAAGCTAATTGGCCTAGCTTAGCAGCGTAGCGGTTATTAGCATCTCTGATTCCACTCTCTATCGGGACGTTTCTCTCCAACTGATCTTTAGAAACCTGAGTCGAGATGCAGAACATTCAGATTTGAAACATAATGGCGGATAAATGAACACCAAATAAACGAATGCTAAAAGCAAACTAGCCTAGCTTAGTAGCATAAATACCGTGTCACAGATTTCAAGAGCTTTCATGAGGTCGAGTTTGAGTTCATCACATAATGAAATGTATGTTTTATTTATTTAACCAGCTCACGACCACTGAAGGAGAAACAAGAAGACATTTTATTGGTGGAACATTTCCCATTTTTGAGTGCAGACAAAATCAGAAATTATCACTTTAATAAACTTTAATTGTGTTTTACTGAACAATATTTCATGTTACATTCTGTTCTTGTATATCTTATCATATGTACATGTGTTTAGACCCCTGGATTCCTTGGTCACTTCATACACTCTCTGCACTATTTGGCTTATTGTATTTATGTATTTTCCTGACAGTTATTTAGCTCACTTCATCTGAACTACTTGCACACTTGTCTGCAACACAATTCTTGCACTATTTTTATATTTCTTTTATTGTTTTATGTCTTGTATAACTTGGTTGCATCGTTGGAGGAGCTCCGGACTGAAGGTTTTCATTGTTATTTCTACACTGTAGCTCTGTGCATATAATGATAGTATTGTTCCTTCATTGGTCAAACAGGTAAACCCTACAATACTTTGGTCTCAGCTAAATTGGAGGACAGATTAGTATTTAAAACCACAAAATGTGATATTGTTTCCTGCCTTGTAATCTCAATAAAACTTTGATATACAGCAGTGCAGTTTATTAAGGTGTTTGAAATTCACAATAAAGACAACTATTCTCTTCTCCTGAGACTTTATCTTCTCCATCATAAACCCTGTGTTTACTGAGACTCTGTTTACTTTTGGACTCCTCAGAAGACATCTTCATCGTCGCCTCTAAACTTGCTCACTAGATCCGGGGCTGCGTTAAGTAATCATCCTAATCGTCTCCACTAACGACTTGCTCACAAATGCCGGGGCTGCATTAACGTAATCATCCTCATCGTCTCCACTAACGACTTGCTCACTAGATGCCGGGGCTGCGTTAACGTAATCATCCTCATCGTCTCCACTAACGACTTGCTCACTAAATGCCGGGGCTGCATTAACGTAATCATCCTCATCGTCTCCACTAACGACTTGCTCACTAATGCCGGGGCTGCATTAACGTAATCATCCTCATCGTCTCCACTAACGACTTGCTCACTAGATGCCGGGGCTGCGTTAACGTAATCATCCTCATCGTCTCCACTAACGACTTGCTCACTAAATGCCGGGGCTACGTTAACGTAATCATCCTCATCGTCTCCACTAACGACTTGCTCACTAGATGCCGGGGCTGCGTTAATGTAATCATCCTCATCGTCTCCACTAACGACTTGCTCACTAGATGCCGGGGCTGCGTTAACGTAATCATCCTCATCGTCTCCACTAACGACTTGCTCACTAGATTGCCGGGGCTGCGTTAACGTAATCATCCTCATCGTCTCCACTAACGACTTGCTCACTAATGCCGGGGCTACGTTAACGTAATCATCCTCATCGTCTCCACTAACGACTTGCTCACTAGATGCAGGGGCTACGTTAACGTAATCATCCTCATCGTCTCCACTAACGACTTGCTCACTAGATGCAGGGGCTACGTTAACGTAATCATCCTCATCGTCTCCACTAACGACTTGCTCACTAGATGCCGGGGCTGCGTTAACGTAATCATCCTCATCGTCTCACTAACGACTTGCTCACTAGATGCCGGGGCTACGTTAACGTAATCATCCTCATCGTCTCCACTAACGACTTGCTCACTAGATGCCGGGGCTGCGTTAACGTAATCATCCTCATCGTCTCCACTAACGACTTGCTCACTAAATACCGGGGCTACGTAACGTAATCATCCTCATCGTCTCCACTAACGACTTGCTCACTAGATGCCGGGGCTACGTTAACGTAATCATCCTCATCGTCTCCACTAACGACTTGCTCACTAGATGCCGGGGCTGCGTTAACGTAATCATCCTCATCGTCTCCGCTAACGACTTGCTCACTAGATGCCGGGGCTGCGTTAACGTAATCATCCTCATCGTCTCCACTAACGACTTGCTCACTAGATGCCGGGGCTGCGTTAACGTAATCATCCTCATCGTCTCCACTAACGACTTGCTCACTAGATGCCGGGGCTGCGTTAACGTAATCATCCTCATCGTCTCCACTAACGACTTGCTCACTAGATGCCGGGGCTGCGTTAACGTAATCATCCTCATCGTCTCCACTAACGACTTGCTCACTAGATGCCGGGGCTGCGTTAACGTAATCATCCTCATCGTCTCCACTAACGACTTGCTCACTAGATGCCGGGGCTGCGTTAACGTAATCATCCTCATCGTCTCCACTAACGACTTGCTCACTAGATGCCGGGGCTGCGTTAACGTAATCATCCTCATCGTCTCCACTAACGACTTGCTCACTAGATGCGGGGCTGCGTTAACGTAATCATCCTCATCGTCTCCACTAACGACTTGCTCACTAGATGCCGGGGCTGCGTTAACGTAATCATCCTCATCGTCTCCACTAACGACTTGCTCACTAATGCGGGGCTGCGTTAACGTAATCATCCTCATCGTCTCCACTAACGACTTGCTCACTAGATGCCGGGGCTGCGTTAACGTAATCATCCTCATCGTCTCCACTAACGACTTGCTCACTAGATGCCGGGGCTGCGTTAACGTAATCATCCTCATCGTCTCCGCTAACGACTTGCTCACTAGATGTAAAGGAATCTGTATAACCTGTTAGGTATAATTATAACCTTGGCTCCACATATCGTCTGTGTAAAATGTATGCTTATGAAACTAGACCAAATGTCTTATTTTCCTTTGTTTGCTGTGCTCAATTGTGTGTGCGTGACTTAGGAATGTAGTGGATCCAGTCGCCCCCCGGGTTTTAATGGGCCGGATAGGAGGGGGGGTTGCAGGAGAAAGGTAATAAAACTGACACCATTGAGTCTATGCAGAGATTGTACTGAGAGAAAGATTGGGATACGGAGTGGTACGGCCAGGTGCGGAGGAGAAACGAAGATAAGGATTGGTACCTCACCCCCGTTCAACCCAGAATTGTTTATTTTATGGCTGCCATAAAAGATGGCCTGGGACTGATCGGCGGCGCAGGAGATCCAAACTTCCCACGGCTATGGCTGACTCACTCTGATTCGCCCAGGAGTGAGTCCACCAATGGATGAACACCTAGGGAGGAGCAACCGACACAACTCCTCCCACAGAACTCCTCTATTTGTGTGCATAAATATTGTGAATTCTGTACCCGCGGGCGCCTCTGTTCGGTCTGACTGTCTGATACGTACAGCGCACGGTGGGGAAGAGCGGAGGCCCGAAGTACTTCGTTATATTAGTACTTCGTTATATTGTACTGTTGTTTTCTACCATTAAATCAGCTTATTGTTAATCTCATATCTCTGTGTCTGAGCCCTTCCTTTCATAGCAGACCACTCATCAAACGAACGGCGCGGAGCGGGCTTGAACCTTCAACCACTCAGAGGGGTGGTGCTCCAAAATCCAACAATTTGGTGACCAACCGACGTGATGAGTAGGGTCTCATAGAAGGAACACCGGCAGCCAGCGGACGAACGGTCCAGGGAAGACACCTCGAATACCTCTGACAACTAAACCAGGGCGCCCCACAACTGAAAGGTGAGCAGATACCTGTTATTATCAAAATCTGTGATTGGCTATACTACAACATTTTAGAGTTGTCAGCGGCATTTTTCAGTGTTTTAGTCTTACGGTAGAAAGAACAGTACTACAGAATAACACTTTCCAGTCTCAAAGAGGAGCTGCAGTTGTGTTATATGTGGGGTATTTCAAGAGGAGAAACGCAACTTTCAAAATCAATTTGAAATGACCGGATCTCGCAAACTCTTGCTGTGGGGTTAATCTAGAAGACTAAACGTGACGATAAAGAGATTCTGTAGACTGGGTTTCGACTCCTTGCCAAAAGCCACATCCTCGTAAGAGGGTGTCGAAGCGCTTTTGGAAGTCTCTCCATCTGTTGAAATATACATCGCACTATAAAAGTCAACTAGACTGTACGGGGAATATGATTAATTGTGTAACGAGATTTCAGTGGTTTAAAATGAGTAAAGGAAGTCCAGCTGAAATACTCTGAGAAATAAGGTGACACACACAGTAATTCTTAGACGAATTCTGGGGTTGGGGCTCACCGACTAACGTACACAGGCAACCCTTAGACGGATCTGGGGTTACGTTAGATATATTTATTTTGAGTGTGATGAAGTGTGGCTTGATATTGAGTAAGAAAAAGGTTGATAGGCGCTGTGAGAATGGGTCTGCAGAGAGAATTTCGCCTTGATGCCAACTGTCTGTTATCAGCCTGCAGCCAGGGAGGAGAAATCAGCAGAGCTGCCTGCACTGATGTGTGTGTGTGTGTGTGTGTGTGTGTGAGGAAGTCCGTGGATTGGTCAATTTGGACCAATCAGCGGGGACTTAACGTAACGGCTAAGCGGTCCTACGACGCTGGTTATCAACTCGGTAAATCAAGCCAGGGTTTCTCTCTCCAGCTGAGAGCGCGTTCACGTGAAAGGGACAAGTGTACTAACAGCGCAGCGTCATACTTCATTAATGAAAAGTAAACTAATACTAGACAAATATGAACTTTAAACATCCATGACTTAAACATATAATCCAGGATACAAGCCACATAGTTGCACCTGCAAGGTGAATATAGAACAACTGGTTAAAAAATAAATAAACTACCGAGTGTTTGAAAGCGTACAACAGTTTTATATTATCACTGCTGCCCATCTAAGACACGAGTGGATCTGACTTTAATTAGCCTACATTTGAGTTGAGTGTTTCGTCAACCTAATGTGTTGCTTAAAATAATACTCTGCATACAGTATGTGACAATGTAAGTGTTGCACGGTCAGATACGGCTCGAGAAGCTGACTCAGACAAGGAAATATATGATATATTATGATATTATATGATCAATGATGTGATATGAATGATAAGTGCGACACGTCGGCGTCTTCTCTTCATACGGCAGTTTAAAGTAAAATTTCCTTTATCCTGTAATATGACTTGATAGATTTAAACTCCGCACACTGAGCTCTGATCAGGCGGTGTTTTCACTGAGTTGATCTCTTTTCTATAGACGCCGGAGGCAGGCAGCGTCAGGTAAAACAAGTTATTTAGCCTTCCCAAACCTGAGCTTTACGCGCCGCCTATGGAGCAAAGGTTATTGTAGACTGGGTTTCGACTCCATGCCTTGGGCCGCATCCTCGTAAGAGGTGCGAAGCGCTCTTGAGAGTCTCCGTAACTGGTTGAAATACACCTCGCACCGAAAACTATCAGACTGTATACCGGTGGGAATAAAACTACAATAATTAGTAAATTATAGTATGCAGAAATATCTGGTATTTTTTATAAAAAACTAAAACCTTTAGGAGAAGCAGATACGAACGAAGTCAAAATGGAAGGAGAATGAATGTGAAGAGAGAGATAGAAAGAAGAGACGGAAAGATTGGAGAGAGAGAGAATAGAAAGGGAACAGTGGGGACAAGCAGAGAGATTGATACTTAGCGGACTTAACCCGGAGATCATAAAAAGGCGAGCAGGGATCTCCGTTTCTTACACGATCAGATGATCGCAGAGAATAGAGTAGAGGGTGACGAGGCAATAAGTCTCCTAGCCACAGCACTCAATACATACGAGCGACAGTTGGTTCAGAAATTAGAAACTCTCAACAAGCAGAAGGCAGGTTTTATCAGGGCTTCTATTAACAAAGAAAAGGAGCTAGTTGACAAGCTAAGGAGAATAGGCCATAACGCAGCCTTAGTTATGAATGGAGTGGCAGTAGCCTGCCCTCTGAGCAAAACTCCCGCCAAAAATCTGCCCACCCATAGCAGCCCCTCCCACAGAAGTGATAGAGCCAGTCAGGAAGGAGAAGCCATATGGTGGGCCCCTCCCAGACATCCCAGAGGGCGGTCCCCTCCTCTATCCAGATTTATACAACCCCTTAAGACCCGACCCCCTCCCTATACGCTTCCCTCCACCTCTAACCCCCCCTCACCCAGTTCCCCTCATGACATTAAAAGAACACCTGTATCAACACATACCCCTACAGATGAAGAAATACTTGACTTTGTTGCAAAACGCGTCAAATTTTTTAGGACTATGAAAGATGAAACCTCTGCCTCTGACAGAGAAGACACGGCAAGTCAAGACGGCACAGGGGACTCCACCTTCCTCTGAAACAGGTTGATATAGCCGGTGTCGGACTTTGTTTATGAACACATTAACTGAGGGACAGGTTTCTCCCCATTTGAGCTGACCCACGGCCATCAGTTTCCGGGTCCTGGAGCATTAGCAGTAGGGAAAGAAGTAGAAGAGATGGATAGCAAACCATACTACCAGCAACTTAAGGGCTTGGTATGAGATTTCTCCACCCAGGTTGCTGACGCCAAAGGGGGACCGGAGAAGCACGAGGCTAACACCGCAGAATTCATCTGGCTGAAGGTCATCCGTCCGAAGTGGCTCAACCCAAGGTTCACCGGCCCGCACAGAGTGACTCAGAGGACATCACATGCAGTTCGCCTCGAAGGAAAGGGGGAAACGTGGTATCATTGGAGCCAGTGCGCCGTTGGAAAACCTCCAGCAAGGACGTTAGACGACATCAGAACTGACATCGCTGCAGCAGGACGAGAGAACGACACATCTGACGACGACAGCCCAGCAGAAGCAACGACCCATACAACAGATGACAAGGACAAAGACACAGAGGTAACAACAGGCGATCTTGGAAAGGAGATTACGGCCGGCGAGGAGGCGGACACGAGTCTACGGGACCCCGACCCCTGAAACACACGACTCCATATAGGACCCGACTTTTTTACTCCCACCTTTAGGGGCACTTTCCAATAAGTAGCAGCATTTGTATGCCCACCTATAGGGCCTCTTTCTAATAAGAGTAGTAGGTTATATATCGAGAGGTTAGCCCTATAGTTAAAGGCAGTGAAAGTCCCCCAATTTACTGAACCTTATATTTAACAGGTTCTGGGAGCACAGTATTTACCATTACAGGGTACTATTTTACACCCTGTTTTAAAGAATCTCCTTAGGAGATTTTAGCATTGTGTTCAGAGGAACCTAATTACAATAACACGGACCACTGATTAAAGGTACTGTTATGCACATGTTTTTGAGTGGCAAGTGACAATAAAGAGGAGATATGGGTGAATTGAAGTGGTGTCTTAGTAGTGTGCAGGGAAGATAAAAGAAGCAAACAGGATGTTGTGCCAGATAATAGCATGTTGAGTGTTATTAAAAGGTATACATAGGAAGAGGCACAGGAATAGTTTGACATATTGCTTAGTTCAACAGTTGCATCTGGTTTGTTTAATCTGTACTGTGATGGGAACTTCTGAAGCAAAGTCTGTTGCAACACAACACAATAATGACAGACTGTGGATTACACTTCCTTATTGTTTGTTGGTGTACTCTGCTAGTGGGAATCGTGGTTTACTTGGGACACTGTTTGTATCTTAAACACCATTCTTAGTTATATGGCCCATTAGCGAATAGCCTTATTATTTGATTGGGTGTTAATTCCTTGTGTCCTAGTAAATCTCCTATTATTAATAACAGAAATAATGTGTGTTCACCCTTGCCTTTATTTTTGTTTTAATGATTCCATTGACCACCCAGACTCCATTCCCCCGCCAGAGGAGTCCGTAACTAGGGTAAAACGGGCCAAACATGAGGTAGTTGTTACCAAAATGTCTCCTAAACAAACCTTCACTTTCCAAGCAGGTAGTGATGGAATAATGTAGACAGGATCAACTATGTACATTACAATGTGCTCCGTTTAGCTAATCTCACTAGGGACGCTGTAGAAGGACTCGCTGAACAGCTGGGGCCGACTTCCCTTATGGCAGTTCAGAATAGAATGGCCCTTGACATGCTGTTAGCTGAGAAAGGAGGTGTGTGTTCAATGTTTGGTGATATGTGTTGTACTTTCATTCCAAACAATACGGCTCCGGACGGTTCCGTCACAAAGGCTTTAGAAGGCCTTCGCACACTATCCATAACTATGCATGAACAATCAGGGATACACAACCCCTTGGAGGAATGGTTTACAAACATGTTTGGTCAATGGAAAGGTTTAATAATGTCTTTTTTGATTTCTATAGCTACTTTTATTGCCATTTTAGTAACATGTGGTTGTTGTTGTGTGCCTTGTATCCGCTCATTGTGTGTTAGATTCATCAGTTCCACCATTGAAGGAAAAGCTGTCCCTCCGTACCAAATGCCCTTGTTGGCTTATGCATCGGAAGGAGAGGACAGTATGATGGCTCAGCAGACAAGGACGCAGTTTTAACATACTTTGGTCTCCCTCCACTGTCATAAGAGGTTGTTCTGGTGGGCAGTCCCCAAAGGTTTAAGGTACTCTAAATCCCAGCTTCTGATGGTTTATATAATGTTGGGGGACAGACGCAGTAGAAAAGAATGACAGTGGTTATGTTTCGAATGCTTTGTGTGAATTGATCTCTTGAGGTGAGATCAAAAGGGGGATTAAAGGAATCTGTATAACCTGTTATATAATTATAACCTTGGCCCCACATATCGTCTGTGTAAAATGTATGCTTATGAAACTAGACCAAATGTTCTTATTTTCCTTTGTTTGCTGTGCTCAATTGTGTGTGCGTGACTTAGGAATGTAGTGGATCCAGTCGCCCCCCCGGGTTTTTAATGGGCCGGATAGGAGGGGGGTTGCAGGAGAAAGGTAATAAAACTGACACCATTGAGTCTATGCAGAGATTGTACTGAGAGAAAGATTGGGATACGGAGTGGTACGGCCAGGTGCTGAGGATAAACGAAGATAAGGATTGGTACCTCACCCCCGTTCAACCCAGAATTGTTTATTGTATGGCTGCCATAAAAGATGGCCTGGGACTGATCGGCGGCGCAGGAGATCCAAACTTCCCACGGTTATGGCTGACTCACTCTGATTCGCCCAGGAGTGAGTCCACCAATGGATGAACACCTAGGGAGGAGCAACCGACACAACTCCTCCCACAGAACTCCTCTGCATTTGTGTGCATAAATATTGTGAATTCTGTACCCGCGGGCGCCTCTGTTCGGTCTGACTGTCTGATACGTACAGCGCACGGTGGAAGAGCGGAGGCCCGAAGTACTTCGTTATATTAGTACTTCGTTATATTGTACTGTTGTTTTCTACCATTAAATCAGCTTATTGTTAATCTCATATCTCTGTGTCTGAGCCCTTCCTTTCATAGCAGACCACTCATCAAACGAACGGCGCGGAGCGGGCTTGAACCTTCAACCACTCAGAGGGGTGGGTGCTCCAAAAAATCCAAAAGATGCCGGGGCTGCGTTAACGTAATCATCCTCATCGTCTCCACTAACGACTTGCTCACTAGATGCCGGGGCTGCGTTAACGTAATCATCCTCATCGTCTCCACTAACGACTTGCTCACTAGATGCGGGGCTGCGTTAACGTAATCATCCTCATCGTCTCCACTAACGACTTGCTCACTAAATACCGGGGCTACGTTAACGTAATCATCCTCATCGTCTCCGCTAACGACTTGCTCACTAATACCGGGGCTACGTTAACGTAATCATCCTCATCGTCTCCGCTAACGACTTGCTCACTAAATACCGGGGCTGCGTTAACGTAATCATCCTCATCGTCTCCACTAACGACTTGCTCACAGATGCCGGGCTGCGTTAACGTAATCATCCTCATCGTCTCCACTAACGACTTGCTCACTAAATACCGGGGCTACGTTAACGTAATCATCCTCATCGTCTCCGCTAACGACTTGCTCACTAAATCCGGGGCTGCGTTAACGTAATCATCCTCATCGTCTCCACTAACGACTTGCTCACTAGATGCCGGGGCTGCGTTAACGTAATCATCCTCATCGTCTCCTAACGACTTGCTCACTAGATGCCGGGGCTGCGTAACGTAATCATCCTCATCGTCTCCACTAACGACTTGCTCACTAGATGCCGGGGCTGCGTTAACGTAATCATCCTCATCGTCTCCGCTAACGACTTGCTCACTAGATGCAGGGGCTACGTTAACGTAATCATCCTCATCGTCTCCGCTAACGACTTGCTCATAGATGCCGGGGCTGCGTTAACGTAATCATCCTCATCGTCTCCGCTAACGACTTGCTCACTAGATGCCGGGGCTGCGTTAACGTAATCATCCTCATCGTCTCCGCTAACGACTTGCTCACTAGATGCCGGGGCTGGCTGCGTTAACGTAATCATCTCATCGTCTCCGCTAACGACTTGCTCACTAGATGCCGGGGCTGCGTTAACGTAATCATCCTCATCGTCTCCGCTAACGACTTGCTCACTAGATGCCGGGGCTACGTTAACGTAATCATCCTCATCGTCTCCGCTAACGACTTGCTCACTAGATGCAGGGGCTGCGTTAACGTAATCATCCTCATCGTCTCCCCTAACGACTTGCTCACTAGATGCAGGGGCTGCGTTAAATAATCATCCTCATCGTCTCCACTAACGACTTGCTCACTAGATGCCGGGGCTGCGTTAACGTAATCATCCTCATCGTCTCCGCTAACGACTTGCTCACTAGATGCCGGGGCTGCTTTAACGTAATCATCCTCATCGTCTCACTAACGACTTGCTCACTAGATGCCGGGGCTGCGTTAACGTAATCATCCTCATCGTCTCCACTAACGACTTGCTCACTAGATGCCGGGGCTGCGTTAACGTAATCATCCTCATCGTCTCCGCTAACGACTTGCTCACTAGATGCCGGGGCTGCGTTAACGTAATCATCCTCATCGTCTCCGCTAACGACTTGCTCACTAGATGCCGGGGCTGCGTTAACGTAATCATCCTCATCGTCTCCGCTAACGACTTGCTCACTAGATGCCCGGGCTGCGTTAACGTAATCATCCTCATCGTCTCCTCTAACGACTTGCTCACTAGATGCAGGGGCTGCGTTAACGTAATCATCCTCATCGTCTCCACTAACGACTTGCTCACTAGATGCCGGGCTACGTTAACGTAATCATCCTCATCGTCTCCACTAACGACTTGCTCACTAGATGCAGGGGCTGCGTTAACGTAATCATCCTCATCGTCTCCACTAACGACTTCTCACTAAATACCGGGGCTACGTTAACGTAATCATCCTCATCGTCTCCACTAACGACTGCTCACTAGATGCCGGGGCTACGTTAACGTAATCATCCTCATCGTCTCCACTAACGACTTGCTCACTAGATGCCGGGGCTACGTTAACGTAATCATCCTCATCGTCTCCACTAACGACTTGCTCACTAGATGCCGGGGCTGCGTTAACGTAATCATCCTCATCGTCTCCACTAACGACTTGCTCACTAGATGCGGGGCTACGTTACCGTAATCCTCATCGTCTCCACTAACGACTTGCTCACTAGATGCCGGGCTGCTTTAACGTAATCATCCTCATCGTCTCCACTAACGACTTGCTCACTAGATGCCGGGCTGCGTAACGTAATCATCCTCATCGTCTCCACTAACGACTTGCTCACTAGATGCCGGGGCTACGTTAACGTAATCATCCTCATCGTCTCCACTAATGACTTGCTCACTAGATGCAGGGGCTGCGTTAACGTAATCATCCTCATCGTCTCCACTAACGACTTGCTCACTAATACCGGGGCTACGTTAACGTAATCATCCTCATCGTCTCCACTAACGACTTGCTCACTAGATGCCGGGGCTGCGTTAACGTAATCATCCTCATCGTCTCCACTAACGACTTGCTCACTAGATGCGGGGCTGCGTTAACGTAATCATCCTCATCGTCTCCACTAACGACTTGCTCACTAGATGCCGGCTGCGTTAACGTAATCATCCTCATCGTCTCCACTAACGACTTGCTCACTAGATGCCGGGGCTGCGTTAACGTAATCATCCTCATCGTCTCCACTAACGACTTGCTCACTAGATGCCGGGCTGCGTTAACGTAATCATCCTCATCGTCTCCACTAACGACTTGCTCACTAGATGCCGGGGCTGCGTTAACGTAATCATCCTCATCGTCTCCACTAATGACTTGCTCACTAGATGCCGGGGCTGCGTTAACGTAATCATCCTCATCGTCTCCGCTAACGACTTGCTCACTAGATGCCGGGGCTGCATTAACGTAATCATCCTCATCGTCTCCGCTAACGACTTGCTCACTAGATGTAAAGGAATCTGTATAACCTGTTAGGTATAATTATAACCTTGGCTCCACATATCATACTGTGTAAAATGTATGCTTATGAAACTAGACCAAGTGTTCTTATTTTCCTTTGTTTGCTGTGCTCAATTGTGTGTGCGTGACTTAGGAATGTAGTGGATCCAGTCGCCCCCCCGGGTTTTTAATGGGCCGGATAGGAGGGGGGGTTGCAGGAGAAAGGTAATAAAACTGACACATTGAGTCTATGCAGAGATTGTACTGAGAAAGATTGGGATACGGAGTGGTACGGCCAGGTGCGGAGGAGAAACGAAGATAAGGATTGGTACCTCACCCCCCGTTCAACCCAGAATTGTTTATTTTATGGCTGCCATAAAAGATGACCTGGGACTGATCGGCGGCGCAGGAGATCCAAACTTCCCACGGTTATGGCTGACTCACTCTGATTCGCCCAGGAGTGAGTCCACCAATGGATGAACACCTAGGGAGGAGCAACCGACACAAAACTCCTCCCACAGAACTCCTCTGCATTTGTGTCCATAAATATTGTGAATTCTGTACCCGCGGGCGCCTCTGTTCGGTCTGACTGTCTGATACGTACAGCGCACGGTGGAAGAGCGAGGCCCGAAGTACTTCGTTATATTAGTACTTCGTTATATTGTACTGTTGTTTTCTACCATTAAATCAGCTTATTGTTAATCTCATATCTCTGTGTCTGAGCCCTTCCTTTCATAGCAGACCACTCATCAAACGAACGGCGCGGAGGGGGCTTGAACCTTCAACCACTCAGAGGGGTGGTGCTCCAAAATCCAACAGATGCCGGGGCTACGTTAACGTAATCATCCTCATCGTCTCCACTAACGACTTGCTCACTAATGCCGGGCTGCGTTAACGTAATCATCCTCATCGTTCCACTAACGACTTGCTCACTAAATACCGGGGCTACGTTAACGTAATCATCCTCATCGTCTCCGCTAACGACTTGCTCACTAAATACCGGGGCTGCGTTAACGTAATCATCCTCATCGTCTCCACTAACGACTTGCTCACTAGATGCCGGGGCTGCGTTAACGTAATCATCCTCATCGTCTCCACTAACGACTTGCTCACTAGATGCCGGGGCTGCGTTAACGTAATCATCCTCATCGTCTCCACTAACGACTTGCTCACCAGATGCAGGGGCTGCGTTAACGTAATCATCCTCATCGTCTCCGCTAACGACTTGCTCACTAGATGCAGGGGCTACGTTAACGTAATCATCCTCATCGTCTCCGCTAACGACTTGCTCACTAGATGCCGGGGCTGCGTTAACGTAATCATCCTCATCGTCTCCGCTAACGACTTGCTCACTAGATGCCGGGGCTGCGTTAACGTAATCATCCTCATCGTCTCCGCTAACGACTTGCCATAGATGCCGGGGCTGCGTTAACGTAATCATCCTCATCGTCTCCGCTAACGACTTGCTCACTAGATGCCGGGGCTGCGTTAACGTAATCATCCTCATCGTCTCCACTAACGACTTGCTCACTAGATGCCGGGGCTGCGTTAACGTAATCATCCTCATCGTCTCCGCTAACGACTTGCTCACTAGATGCCGGGGCTGCGTTAACGTAATCATCCTCATCGTCTCCGCTAACGACTTGCTCACTAGATGCCGGGGCTGCTTTAACGTAATCATCCTCATCGTCTCCGCTAACGACTTGCTCACTAGATGCCGGGGCTGCGTTAACGTAATCATCCTCATCGTCTCCGCTAACGACTTGCTCACTAGATGCCGGGGCTGAGTTAACGTAATCATCCTCATCGTCTCCACTAACGACTTGCTCACTAGATGCCGGGGCTGCGTTAACGTAATCATCCTCATCGTCTCCACTAACGACTTGCTCACTGAATACCGGGGCTACGTTAACGTAATCATCCTCATCGTCTCCGCTAACGACTTGCTCACTAAATACCGGGGCTACGTTAACGTAATCATCCTCATCGTCTCCGCTAACGACTTGCTCACTAAATACCGGGGCTGCGTTAACGTAATCATCCTCATCGTCTCCGCTAACGACTTGCTCACTAGATGCCGGGGCTACGTTAACGTATCATCCTCATCGTCTCCACTAACGACTTGCTCACTAGATGCCGGGGCTACGTTACCGTAATCCTCATCGTCTCCACTAACGACTTGCTCACTAGATGCCGGGGCTGCTTTAACGTAATCATCCTCATCGTCTCCACTAACGACTTGCTCACTAGATGCCGGGGCTGCGTTAACGTAATCATCCTCATCGTCTCCACTAACGACTTGCTCACTAGATGCCGGGGCTACGTTAAACGTAATCATCCTCATCGTCTCCACTAACGACTTGCTCACTAGATGCAGGGGCTGCGTTAACGTAATCATCCCTCATCGTCTCCACTAACGACTTGCTCACTAAATACCGGGGCTACGTTAACGTAATCATCCTCATCGTCTCCACTAACGACTTGCTCACTAGATGCCGGGGCTGCGTTAACGTAATCATCCTCATCGTCTCCACTAACGACTTGCTCACTAGATGCCGGGGCTGCGTTAACGTAATCATCCTCATCGTCTCCACTAACGACTTGCTCACTAGATGCCGGGGCTACGTTAACGTAATCATCCTCATCGTCTCCACTAACGACTTGCTCACTAGATGCCGGGGCCGCGTTAACGTAATCATCCTCATTGTCTCCACTAACGACTTGCTCACTAGATGCCGGGGCTACGTTAACGTAATCATCCTCATCGTCTCCACTAACGACTTGCTCACTAGATGCCGGGGCTACGTTAACGTAATCATCCTCATCGTCTCCACTAACGACTTGCTCACTAGATGCCGGGGCTGCGTTAACGTAATCATCCTCATCGTCTCCACTAACGACTTGCTCACTAGATGCCGGGGCTACGTTAACGTAATCATCCTCATCGTCTCCACTAACGACTTGCTCACTAGATGCAGGGGCTGCGTTAACGTAATCACCTCATCGTCTCCACTAACGACTTGCTCACTAAATACCGGGGCTACGTTAACGTAATCATCCTCATCGTCTCCACTAACGACTTGCTCACTAGATGCCGGGGCTGCGTTAACGTAATCATCCTCATCGTCTCCACTAACGACTTGCTCACTAGATGCCGGGGCTGCGTTAACGTAATCATCCTCATCGTCTCCACTAACGACTTGCTCACTAGATGCCGGGGCTGCGTTAACGTAATCATCCTCATCGTCTCCGCTAACGACTTGCTCACTAAATACCGGGGCTACATTAACGTAATCATCCTCATCGTCTCCGCTAACGACTTGCTCACTAAATACCGGGTCTACGTTAACGTAATCATCCTCATCGTCTCCGCTAAAGACTTGCTCACTAAATACCGGGGCTGCGTTAACGTAATCATCCTCATCGTCTCCTCTAACGACTTGCTCACTAGATGCCGGGGCTACGTTAACGTAATCATCCTCATCGTCTCCACTAACGACTTGCTCACTAGATGCCGGGGCTGCGTTAACGTAATCATCCTCATCGTCTCCACTAACGACTTGCTCACTAGATGCCGGGGCTGCGTTAACGTAATCATCCTCATCGTCTCCACTAACGACTTGCTCACTAGATGCGGGGCTGCGTTAACGTAATCATCCTCATCGTCTCCGCTAACGACTTGCTCACTAGATGCCGGGGCTGCGTTAACGTAATCATCCTCATCGTCTCCGCTAATGACTTGCTCACTAGATGCCGGGGCTGCGTTAACGTAATCATCCTCATCGTCTCCGCTAACGACTTGCTCACTAGATGCCGGGGCTGCGTTAACATAATCATCCTCATCGTCTCCACTAACGACTTGCTCACTAGATGCCGGGGCTACGTTAACGTAATCATCCTCATCGTCTCCACTAACGACTTGCTCACTAGATGCAGGGGCTGCGTTAACGTAATCATCCTCATCGTCTCCACTAACGACTTGCTCACTAGATGCAGGGGCTGCGTTAACGTAATCATCCTCATCGTCTCCACTAACGACTTGCTCACTAGATGCCGGGGCTACGTTAACGTAATCATCCTCATCGTCTCCACTAACGACTTGCTCACTAGATGCAGGGCTGCGTTAACGTAATCATCCTCATCGTCTCCACTAACGACTTGCTCACTAAATACCGGGGCTACGTTAACGTAATCATCCTCATCGTCTCCACTAACGACTTGCTCACTAGATGCCGGGGCTACGTTAACGTAATCATCCTCATCGTCTCCACTAACGACTTGCTCACTAGATGCAGGGGCTGCGTTAACGTAATCATCCTCATCGTCTCCACTAACGACTTGCTCACTAAATACCGGGCTACGTTAACGTAATCATCCTCATCGTCTCCACTAACGACTTGCTCACTAAATACCGGGGCTACGTTAACGTAATCATCCTCATCGTCTCCACTAACGACTTGCTCACTAGATGCCGGGGCTGCGTTAACGTAATCATCTTCATCGTCTCCACTAACGACTTGCTCACTAAATACCGGGGCTACGTTAACGTAATCATCCTCATCGTCTCCACTAACGACTTGCTCACTAGATGCCGGGGCTGCGTTAACGTAATCATCCTCATCGTCTCCACTAACGACTTGCTCACTAGATGCCGGGGCTACGTTAACGTAATCATCCTCATCGTCTCCGCTAACGACTTGCTCACTAAATACCGGGTCTACGTTAACGTAATCATCCTCATCGTCTCCGCTAAAGACTTGCTCACTAAATACCGGGGCTGCGTTAACGTAATCATCCTCATCGTCTCCTCTAACGACTTGCTCACTAGATGCCGGGGCTACGTTAACGTAATCATCCTCATCGTCTCCACTAACGACTTGCTCACTAGATGCCGGGGCTGCGTTAACGTAATCATCCTCATCGTCTCCACTAACGACTTGCTCACTAGATGCCGGGGCTGCGTTAACGTAATCATCCTCATCGTCTCCGCTAACGACTTGCTCACTAGATGCCGGGGCTGCGTTAACGTAATCATCCTCATCGTCTCCGCTAACGACTTGCTCACTAGATGCCGGGCTGCGTTAACGTAATCATCCTCATCGTCTCCACTAACGACTTGCTCACTAGATGCAGGGGCTGCGTTAACGTAATCATCCTCATCGTCTCCACTAACGACTTGCTCACTAGATGCCGGGGCTACGTTAACGTAATCATCCTCATCGTCTCCACTAACGACTTGCTCACTAGATGCAGGGGCTGCGTTAACGTAATCATCCTCATCGTCTCCACTAACGACTTGCTCACTAAATACCGGGGCTACGTTAACGTAATCATCCTCATCGTCTCCACTAACGACTTGCTCACTAGATGCCGGGGCTACGTTAACGTAATCATCCTCATCGTCTCCACTAACGACTTGCTCACTAGATGCAGGGGCTGCGTTAACGTAATCATCCTCATCGTCTCCACTAACGACTTGCTCACTAAATACCGGGGCTACGTTAACGTAATCATCCTCATCGTCTCCACTAACGACTTGCTCACTAGATGCCGGGGCTGCGTTAACGTAATCATCTTCATCGTCTCCACTAACGACTTGCTCACTAAATACCGGGGCTACATTAACGTAATCATCCTCATCGTCTCCGCTAACGACTTGCTCACTAAATACCGGGTCTACGTTAACGTAATCATCCTCATCGTCTCCACTAACGACTTGCTCACTAGATGCCGGGCTGCGTTAACGTAATCATCTTCATCGTCTCCACTAACGACTTGCTCACTAAATACCGGGCTACATTAACGTAATCATCCTCATCGTCTCCGCTAACGACTTGCTCACTAAATACCGGGGCTACGTTAACGTAATCATCCTCATCGTCTCCACTAACGACTTGCTCACTAGATGCCGGGCTGCGTTAACGTAATCATCCTCATCGTCTCCACTAACGACTTGCTCACTAGATGCCGGGCTGCGTTAACGTAATCATCCTCATCGTCTCCGCTAACGACTTGCTCACTAGATGCCGGGGCTGCGTTAACGTAATCATCCTCATCGTCTCCGCTAACGACTTGCTCACTAGATGCCGGGGCTGCGTTAACGTAATCATCCTCATCGTCTCCGCTAACGACTTGCTCACTAGATGCCGGGGCTGCGTTAACGTAATCATCCTCATCGTCTCCACTAACGACTTGCTCACTAGATGCAGGGGCTACGTTAACGTAATCATCCTCATCGTCTCCACTAACGACTTGCTCACTAGATGCAGGGGCTGCGTTAACGTAATCATCCTCATCGTCTCCACTAACGACTTGCTCACTAGATGCAGGGGCTGCGTTAACGTAATCATCCTCATCGTCTCCACTAACGACTTGCTCACTAGATGCCGGGGCTGCGTTAACGTAATCATCCTCATCGTCTCCACTAACGACTTGCTCACTAGATGCTGGGGCTACGTTAACGTAATCATCCTCATCGTCTCCACTAACGACTTGCTCACTAGATGCCGGGGCTGCGTTAACGTAATCATCCTCATCGTCTCCACTAACGACTTGCTCACTAGATGCTGGGGCTGCGTTAACGTAATCATCCTCATCGTCTCCACTAACGACTTGCTCACTAGATGCAGGGGCTACGTTAACGTAATCATCCTCATCGTCTCCACTAACGACTTGCTCACTAGATGCCGGGGCTACGTTAACGTAATCATCCTCATCGTCTCCACTAACGACTTGCTCACTAGATGCAGGGGCTGCGTTAACGTAATCATCCTCATCGTCTCCACTAACGACTTGCTCACTAGATGCAGGGGCTGCGTTAACGTAATCATCCTCATCGTCTCCACTAACGACTTGCTCACTAGATGCCGGGGCTGCGTTAACGTAATCATCCTCATCGTCTCCACTAACGACTTGCTCACTAGATGCCGGGGCTACGTTAACGTAATCATCCTCATCGTCTCCACTAACGACTTGCTCACTAGATGCCGGGGCTGCGTTAACGTAATCATCCTCATCGTCTCCACTAACGACTTGCTCACTAGATGCCGGGGCTGCGTTAACGTAATCATCCTCATCGTCTCCACTAACGACTTGCTCACTAGATGCTGGGGCTGCGTTAACGTAATCATCCTCATCGTCTCCACTAACGACTTGCTCACCAGATGCCGGGGCTACGTTAACGTAATCATCCTCATCGTCTCCACTAACGACTTGCTCACTAGATGCCGGGGCTACGTTAACGTAATCATCCTCATCGTCTCCACTAACGACTTGCTCACTAGATGCCGGGGCTGCGTTAACGTAATCATCCTCATCGTCTCCACTAACGACTTGCTCACTAGATGCCGGGGCTACGTTAACGTAATCATCCTCATCGTCACTGGATTCTCTTTCCTCTCCGTCCTCTTCGCCCTCTCTGAAGTTAGCACAGCTCTCTTGCTGCTCGTAGACATCGATGTCCTCTTCCTCTCCTCGCCCTGATTTCTGTTTTTCTGGGTGACCAAGTCATCCACATTCACATAGACGTTCTCCTCTTCCTCCTCTTCCTCTTCATTTATGGCTGTGACAGACACTGAAACACAGGCAGGAGGTGTTTCATGAAGATCAGATTTAATTCTTCATGCTTTCAAACTAGTTAACGCTCTCCAGGTTTCTAAGAGTTCGTATATTGTCAGACTTCATGCCCATAATCCAGAAGTCATGTTATAATAATGTACCCTCTGGTTCCTCTCTCCAGTTCATCAGACATGTCTTTATCACCACGCATGTATTTGTTTTATCTGCCCCCAAAATACAAGTAAATACTGTGATTTCCAGGATTCATTATGTATTTGATGCACAGCCCTAATACACAAGCATTGGATGAAACACTTTTTTTCTTCACTCATATCGTCCATGCATGTACTTTGGTCAAAATGTGAACTCAAAGTGTATAAATGAAATAAAACAGACCAAAGGAACGTGGATTATTGTTTGACTCGAATCTGAAAGCAGTTTGTACCTGAAGGAAATAAAAGATAAAGTATATTAAAAACACAAACAGTCCGTTAAATCAAATACACATACTTGGAGTTTGGTTGAGGTCTCCGGGTCTCCTCCTGTGGATCAGGAAGAAGAAGACCCCCCCCAGCACCAGAAGGACCAGCAGAAGACCCCCCCCCCCACACACTGAGGAGACCAGCACCATCACAGGAACTACCAGAGAAACACATAGTCAGTCATTTCCAAACCGCGTTTGGTGCTTCCTGTGTGGAGGTGAAGGTCCTGGAGGACAGGGTGACCTCGTACAGACAGCTGTAGTTTCCCTGCTGCTCAGGTCCGGCTGCAGGGAAGCTGAAGGAGGCCGAGTGGTTCACTGCCGGCCTGCTGACGTTAAGACGGGACCCAGAGAAGAGGAGGGAGAAGAGTCTATAGTCGATACTGAGGAGCAATGGAGCAGGTGAGGAGGAAGCTGTGACCTCTGGTGACCTCTGCACCTTCAGGGCTCCAGAAAAACCCCTGCTGGGCGACGTCAGGGAGAGGTTGGGCTGATGCAGCGGCACTGAGGGGAAGAAAAAAACAACAACAACAGAACAACAACAAGAAGAAGAAGAAAACATCACAGATCTGCAGGGATGTATATCTCAAATGTGGTGTCTTCAGTCAGAGCCAGTTAGTGTGGTCAGGGAATGGGAAGTTTGGGGCCTTCTGCTGGGACTGCTACCTTTTATGTAGAAATAAGCTCAAACATAACTTAGCGCTTACCGGAAACAAAGAGTCTGACGGAGTCACTGAAGGGAGAGCTGAAGTCTCGTCCTGAGACTCGTATCTGATACTGACACCGGTACCATCCTTCATGGTCCAGGTTCACTTCCTGAATGCTGAAGGAAGCAGAGCTGCTACCTGGAGTTTGGGACTCTCTGTAGGAACTGGTCTTTTCCAGGATGAACGTTGTGTTAGAAAACAGCTGTTGAGGTAAAGAGGCAGCAGGATGCGTGGACATGCTGGGCTTTGGGAGTCCGTCTGAAAGATACAAAAAAAAACTAAATATCTCATCGCTATCACAGCCTTTTTGATTGTCTTTTTTTTAAAGCCTTTGTGTGTCTTTGAAAAATGTTATAAAGTGGAAAAAAGGAGCAATTAATATCAATATCATCAGACAGAAGCCGTGTCACTTGCATGATGTGATTCATTCTACGGAATATTTCAAAAATCAGGCACATCCTAAATCATAACAATGCAGAAACATTCATCCATGCTTTTATCACCTCCAGGCTGGATTCTTGCACTTCCCTTTTATCAGGCTGTCCCAACTCATCATTAAGGACCCTTCAATGAATACTAAATGCTGCAGCACGGGTTTTAACAGGAACAAAGAAGATGGACCACACCACTCCTGTTGTAGCAGCTGTGCTCCCAGTGAGGTCCAGGATTGATTTAAAATACCTTTACATACATACAAAGCGCTCAATGGTCAGGCACCATCCTACCTGCAGGATCTTTTAATCCCCTATTGCCCCTCTAGGGCATTAGGATCCCAGAGTGCAGGTCTGTTGGTGGATCCCAGAGTGCAGGTCTGTTGGTGGATCCCAGAGTGCAGGTCTGTTGGTGGATCCCAGAGTGCACTAAATAAGATCAGGTGCTAGAGCTCTTCCAGTGTTGATTAGAGAGGCAGAGAGTGTCCACACATTTAGGCTGAACACTTTCTCCTCTTTAGTACAGCTAGGTTAGGACTGGTTTTAAACTCCCGTTTAAACATCCTCATGGACCCTTCATTCTATGGAATTGTAATGATTGTATTGTAACTGTATTTGTGTCATCGTGTTGTGTACCCATTCATTGGTATTTTCACATTTATCTTGTCCTTTGACTATATTCTCAGATATGTTTGTTGTTTTTACATCATTCATGTTTGTTGATTTGTGAAGCCCTCTGAGACAAATGTGATTTCTGATATTGGGCTTTATAAATATATTTGAATTGAATTGAATTTGAATAATGACTTAGAAAGTTGAAAAAGAAATGCAACCTCATTTTTATATAATGTTCTTTTTATTATTATTAATGTCAGGCCTTAGTTTTTAGCTCATCTGCTTCCTGTCTTTTTGGAAACAGTTTTCTACCCTTCGTGTCTCTGTGTGTTTTCCCGCGTGCTGCTTGTCTGTTCTGGATCAGTTCGGGTCTGACTACAGTTCAGGGTCTGACTACATTAGGGCTGACTACAGTTCAGGGTCTGACTACAGTTCAGGGTCTGACTACAGTTCAGGGTCTGACTACAGTTCAGGGTCTGACTACAGTTCAGGGTCTGACTACAGTTCAGGTCTGACTACAGTTCAGGTCTGACTACAGTTCAGGGTCTGACTACAGTTCAGGTCTGACTACAGTTCAGGTCTGACTACAGTTCAGGGTCTGACTACAGTTCAGGTCTGACTACAGTTCAGGGTCTGACTACAGTTCAGGTCTGACTACAGTTCAGGTCTGACTACAGTTCAGGGTCTGACTACAGTTCAGGGTCTGACTACAGTTCAGGTCTGACTACAGTTCAGGGTCTGACTACAGTCATGGTCTGACTACAGTTCAGGGTCTGACTACAGTTCAGGGTCTGACTACAGTTCAGGGTCTGACTACAGTTCAGGGTCTGACTACAGTTCAGGTCTGACTACAGTTCAGGGTCTGACTACAGTTCAGGTCTGACTAAAGTTCAGGGTCTGACTACAGTTCAGGGTCTGACTACAGTTCAGGTCTGACTACAGTTCAGGGTCTGACTACAGTTCAGGGTCTGACTACAGTTCAGGGTCTGACTACAGTTCAGGTCTGACTACAGTTCAGGGTCTGACTACAGTTCAGGGTCTGACTACAGTTCAGGTCTGACTACAGTTCAGGGTCTGACTACAGTTCAGGTCTGACTACAGTTCAGGGTCTGACTACAGTTCATGTCTGACTACAGTTCAGGTCTGACTACAGTTCAGGGTCTGACTACAGTTCAGGGTCTGACTACAGTCAGGTCTAACTACAGTTCAGGTCTGACTACAGTTCAGGGTCTGACTACAGTTCAGGGTCTGACTACAGTTCAGGGTCAACTACAGTTCAGGGTCTGACTACAGTTCAGGGTCTGACTACAGGTTCAGGGTCTGACTACAGGTTCAGGGTCCTGACTACAGTTCAGGGTCTGACTACAGTTCAGGGTCTAACTACAGTTCAGGGTCTAACTACAGTTCAGGGTCTAACTACAGTTCAGGGTCTGACTACAGTTCAGGGTCTGACTACAGTTCAGGGTCTGACTACAGTTCAGGGTCTGACTACAGTTCAGGGTCTGACTACAGTTCAGGGTCTAACTACAGTTCAGGGTCTGACTACAGTTCAGGGTCTGACTACAGTTCAGGGTGTAACTACAGTTCAGGGTCTGACTACAGGTTCAGGGTCTGACTACAGTTCAGGGTCTGACTACAGTTCAGGGTCTGACTACAGTTCAGGGTCTGACTACAGTTCAGGGTCTGACTACAGTTCAGGGTCTGACTACAGTTCAGGTCTGACTACAGTTCAGGTCTGACTACAGTTCAGGTCTGACTACAGTTCAGGGTCTGACTACAGTTCAGGTCTGACTACAGTTCAGGGTCTGACTACAGTTCAGGGTCTGACTACAGTTCAGGGTCTGACTACAGTTCAGGGTCTGACTACAGTTCAGGTCTGACTACAGTTCAGGGTCTGACTACAGTTCAGGGTCTGACTACAGTTCAGGTCTGACTACAGTTCAGGGTCTGACTACAGTTCAGGGTCTAACTACAGTTCAGGTCTGACTACAGTTCAGGGTCTGACTACAGTTCAGGGTCTGACTACAGTTCAGGTTGACTACAGTTCAGGTCTGACTACAGTTCAGGTCTGACTACAGTTCAGGGTCTGACTACAGTTCAGGTCTGACTACAGTTCAGGTCTGACTACAGTTCAGGGTCTGACTACAGTTCAGGGTCTGACTACAGTTCAGGGTCCTGACTACAGTTCAGGGTCTGACTACAGTTCAGGTCTGACTACAGTTCAGGGTCTGACTGTCTTGCCTACCTTGCCGTCATTATTCCTAAAACTAAAGTATATTCTGTTTGAATTTTCAATTCCATGAATATTGATGGATTGTATGATATCTATCTCTGCTGTTGATATGCTGAATATTATTTGGTTGGATATCATCATGTGTGAATTTTGAGTTTTGGTCTTTACATTTTTTTTGGAGAATTACTTGATAGAATGCAAAAAAAAGAAAAAAGGAATAGTTCTGATACCCATGGTACCTTTGAGCTAGCTGAAAAGAAGCTGACTTTGAGAAGATAATAACACATATTTCTAAACAGACCACACCAGCGTCCTCACGGTGGTCACAGTTATGAGGCCCAAATCCTTGATCGGTACACTCAGTCACAGAACTTCCATTTCCTGAACAGCCGACATATCTAAGCCAGATTTGTCCGGTCCCCTGACCATAGTGGGCTGAGTGAGGGGCCCTCAGTGCTGAACCACAGCGCAACTGTCTGCACACGACCTGAGCATCGTCTAGATCCCATCCATCATCACACTGTTCCCCAGGTACCGCTGTGGTAGATCTCAACTCTTCCAGAGCAGCGATTGGACCCAGAGCCAGCCAATCTGATCGACCGTCTATAGCAGTGGTTCTCAACTGGTGGGTCGCGACCCAAAAGTGGGTCACGGACCCGTTTAGAGTGGGTCGCGGATGTGTGCCCTTTTTGGGAAAAAAGTCAACTTTTATTTTGAAGGCCCGATGTTCTAACGCTGTGCGTGCAGTGGGCGTTGGACTGGAAGTACCGGAGACCATAAACGGTTTTGAAAACTTCTGTCACGTAGTGATCATCTTCTCAATAAAACATCTTTGTTGATGTTTTTTTCGAGTCTTCTGGCCAATCAGAATCAAGATTGTTGCCGGAAGTCCCCACGGAGAATAACTTTGATGTAGAACTATTCTTTATACATCCATGGGTACAACTTCAGATACAAATGAACACATGATGAGATCTGACCCCTGGTCTGATGATTGACAGGTCACAGAACAATGGGGGCTATCTCCCTTACCCACTAAGTGATTCACACAGACTCTCTCCTCTTTGCTCTGCTCTCTGTGAGGAGCAGCAAGCTGTCAGAACTAAGTGAAACACAAACAATGGCATCAAATATTATCAATATGTCGGGTAGTAATAGATGTATTTATTCTCTTCTCAGAGTGTACCAGAATGCGTAGTTATATGTTAGTCTTTCTAAATCTCTCCTGGGGAGAATCCCCCCAGACCCCCTGCTGGGGTTGGGACACACACACACACACACACACACACACACACACACACACACACACACACAACACACACACACACACACACAAACACACACACACACACACACACACACACACACACACACACACACACACACACACACACACACACACACCACACACACCACACACACACACACACACACACACACACACACACACACACACACACACACACACACACACACACACACACACACACCACACACACACACACACACACACACACACACACACACACACACACACAAAAGGAATAATCAGAAACATCTTCTGATGAAAAACACAGATAATTTAATTGACATATTTCCGTTTAAACTAGGGTTAGGGTTAACCCTAACCCTAACCCTAACTAAGCTTGATATCCTGCAACAATCTTTTAAAAATATATGTTCACATCTGGTGAGTCGATCATTGTCGGAGAAGGACAGGTTGTAAACGCCGTCGCTCGCAGTGCCGTTCTCCTCCGCCCGAGACTCTTCTTCTCCCTCCTCAATTCCAGTCGCTCCTTCTTCTTTTGACTGGGAGGAGAAGAAGAGACAGAGTTGATCGGAGGAAATAAAGTCCCCTCACTTTCAAAATGTAATCCATTCCAGCAACTAGTTACATGTAAAACAATAATCAGTTACCTTATCTGAGGATCGAAGTATAAAAGTGATCTGATTCATTCCTGTTACTTTTGGATTACCTCAAAATCAAATGCAAATAAATAAAAGACAGAAGAAATGATAAGCTGTGATTTTTACTTCAGTGTATTTTTTTCAGAAAAGAAGAAGCCAAGACATTAGTTTGAAAAGACGGTGTCCTCTGCTCGGAGACTTTATGAAACACATGAGGACATAGTTTAAAAAAGGCAGAAATAAATCACAAAACTAATTTATGAACGTTTAGATTCAGCTGCTGAATTACACACACACACACACACACACACACACACACCACACACACCACACACACACACACACACACACACACACACACACACAACACACACACACACACACACACACACACAACACACACACACACACACACACACACACACAACAAACACACACACACACACACACACACACACAACACACACACACACAAACACAACACACACACAAACACACCACACACACACACACACACACACACACACACACAACACACACACACACACACACACACACACACACACACACACACACCACACACACACACACACTGTATCTACAGACTTACTATTTATTTCCTGCCTGCTGTTTGTAATGTGTATTCTGCTCGTACTGTACGTACAGTACGTACAGTACGTACAGCACGTACAGTACGTACAGTACGTACTGTACATGCTGTACATGCTGTCAGATATTTACAGATCTCTCTGCTCTTTCTTCTGTTTCCTGATGGATGGAAACCACATTTTGTTGTCCTGGAACTCTGGACAGTGATTATGAAGCTTAGCGTACCAGGAAGACCGTCTTTAGTCATTCATTCACATATTTCCAGCTTGCTCCTCTCTCTCCTCTCAATCAGTGATCGGAGGCGTCACTCCCAGCTAAACCTATCACTTCGCTCTATTCCCACAAGCCTATCAGTGCATTGCTAACCCTTTAAATCTGCTCTCTCCCCTCCTGACAGGTGTCATTAAGGTGACTCGACGCAGCCCTCCTCCCGAATGATACTCCAGCTCAACGGGGTCTAATTGTCAAAACACCATTACATTCATCTGTGTATTCCTAGCATCAAAACGGTCTCTCCTGATTGAACTGAAGTGAGCCTCACCGTCTCCTCTGCATGACGGAGGTCCCCAGCACCAGCACGATGCCGGCGCCCACGGCTCCCATCACCACCCGAACACGATCAGCCAGGGGGGGGACGAGGGGGGCGCGGGGGCCGCCAGGGTGGGCGGGATGCCAGGAACTCCAGGGTATTATCCGTCAGCAGGAAGGCGCTGTTGATGCGGTTCCTCGACTTCCTTTGGAGAAAACATTGAGATTTTCAGAAAAAGTCAGATTTAGAAATGTCACAGGTCCCTCATCCTCTTCCACAGGAGCGTTAATAGTGTACAGTAAGTATACAGTATTATAGTATATTATATATTTACTATAGTTCAGGACTCATAATGCTGACTCATGTCAGGGTTCAGGACTCATAATGCTGACTCATGTCAGGGTTCAGGACTCATAATGCTGACTCATGTCAGGGTTCAGGACTCATAATGCTGACTCATGTCAGGGTTCCGGACTCATAATGCTGACTCATGTCAGGGTTCAGGACTCATAATGCTGACTCATGTCAGGGTTCACGACTCATAATGCTGACTCATGTCAGGGTTCAGGACTCATAATGCTGACTCATGTCAGGGTTCAGGACTCATAATGCTGACTCATGTCAGGGTTCAGGACTCATAATGCTGACTCATGTCAGGGTTCAGGACTCATAATGCTGAGTCAAAATGGTGGAATGAGCTCCCCATTGACATCAGGACAGCAGATAGCTTACACATCTTCCGGCGCAGACTGAAAACTCATCTCTTTCGACTCCACTTCGAGCGATAGAATTACTAACAAAGAATTACTAACAAAGCACTTATATACTAACGAGGACTGGCTTATCTAAAGCCAGTTGAGTAGCACTTGAAATGTGTTGGCTCTATGAAACCTGATGTTCTTATATGATTCTGTTTTCTTCAAGTTTGGATCTTCCTGGTCGAATGCAATTATTGTAAGTCGCTTTGGATAAAAGCGTCAGCTAAATGCAATGTCATGTCAGGCTTCAGGACTCATAATGCTGACTCATGTCAGGCTTCAGGACTCATAATGCTGACTCATGTCAGGGTTCAGGACTCATAATGCTGACTCATGTCAGGGTTCAGGACTCATAATGCTGACTCATGTCAGTTCAGGACTCATAATGCTGACTCATGTCAGGGTTTAGGACTCATAATGCTGACTCATGTCAGGGTTTAGGACTCATAATGCTGACTCATGTCAGGGTTTAGGACTCATAATGCTGACTCATGTCAGGGTCAGGACTCATAATGCTGACTCATGTCAGTTCAGGACTCATAATGCTGACTCATGTCAGGGTTCAGGACTCATAATGCTGACTCATGTCAGGGTTTAGGACTCATAATGCTGACTCATGTCAGGGTTTAGACTCATAATGCTGACTCATGTCAGGGTTTAGGACTCATAATGCTGACTCATGTCAGGGTTTAGACTCATAATGCTGACTCATGTCAGGGTTCAGGACTCATAATGCTGACTCATGTCAGTTCAGGACTCATAATGCTGACTCATGTCAGGGTTCAGGACTCATAATGCTGACTCATGTCAGTTCAGGACTCATAATGCTGACTCATGTCAGTTCAGGACTCATAATGCTGACTCATGTCAGTTCAGGACTCATAATGCTGACTCATGTCAGGACTCCTAATGCTGACTCATGTCAGTTCAGGACTCATTCCCTCAGGCTTACCTCACTGCCTCCTCCACCTGTCTTCTCTCTACCAGCAGGGTGCGGTTGAGTGGAGACGTCACCACGAACCAGAAGGACACTCGGGGCGTTTCGTCACAAACCAGCACGTTCGACACGCTTCAAACACACGTTCAGAAACCATGAGTCACTTCAGTTAAAACACATCATATAGTTTTACAGTTAATGGTTTTATGCACTTGAACTTTGTGTTGTTTGGTTTGTAAGGCGAAAGACAGAGAGACATCTGAGCTTTAGCTTCTGTAACGTCTTCAGAGAGAAGACAGAGAGACATCTGAGCTTTAGCTTCTGTAACGTCTTCAGAGAGAAGACAGAGAAACATCTGAGCGTTAGCTTCTGTAACGTCTTCAGAGAGAAGACAGAGAGACATCTGAGCTTTAGCTTCTGTAACGTCTTCAGAGAGAAGACAGAGAGACATCTGAGCTTTAGCTTCTGTAACGTCTTCAGAGAGAAGACAGAGAGACATCTGAGCTTTAGCTTCTGTAACGTCTTCAGAGAGAAGACAGAGACATCTGAGCTTTAGCTTCTGTAACGTCTTCAGAGAGAAGACAGAGACATCTGAGCTTTAGCTTCTGTAACGTCTTCAGAGAGAAGACAGAGAGACATCTGAGCTTTAGCTTCTGTAACGTCTTCAGAGAGAAGACAGAGACATCTGAGCTTTAGCTTCTGTAACGTCTTCAGAGAGAAGACAGAGAGACATCTGAGCTTTAGCTTCTGTAACGTCTTCAGAGAGAAGACAGAGAGACATCTGAGCTTTAGCTTCTGTAACGTCTTCAGAGAGAAGACAGAGACATCTGAGCTTTAGCTTCTGTAACGTCTTCAGAGAGAAGACAGAGACATCTGAGCTTTAGCTTCTGTAACGTCTTCAGAGAGAAGACAGAGACATCTGAGCTTTAGCTTCTGTAACGTCTTCAGAGAGAAGACAGAGAGACATCTGAGCTTTAGCTTCTGTAACGTCTTCAGAGAGAAGACAGAGACATCTGAGCTTTAGCTTCTGTAACGTCTTCAGAGAGAAGACAGAGAGACATCTGAGCTTTAGCTTCTGTAACGTCTTCAGAGAGAAGACAGAGACATCTGAGCTTTAGCTTCTGTAACGTCTTCAGAGAGAAGACAGAGAGACATCTGAGCTTTAGCTTCTGTAACGTCTTCAGAGAGAAGACAGAGAGACATCTGAGCTTTAGCTTCTGTAACGTCTTCAGAGAGAAGACAGAGAGACATCTGAGCTTTAGCTTCTGTAACGTCTTCAGAGAGAAGACAGAGAGACATCTGAGCTTTAGCTTCTGTAACGTCTTCAGAGGAGAGAAGACAGAGAGACATCTGAGCTTTAGCTTCTGTAACGTCTTCAGAGAAAGACAGAGAGACATCTGAGCTTTAGCTTCTGTAACGTCTTCAGAGAGAAGACAGAGAGACATCTGAGCTTTAGCTTCTGTAACGTCTTCAGAGAGAAGACAGAGAGACATCTGAGCTTTAGCTTCTGTAACGTCTTCAGAGAGAAGACAGAGACATCTGAGCTTTAGCTTCTGTAACGTCTTCAGAGAGAAGACAGAGAGACATCTGAGCTTTAGCTTCTGTAACGTCTTCGAGAGAAGACAGATACATCTGAGCTTTAGCTTCTGTAACGTCTTCAGAGAGAAGACAGAGAGACATCTGAGCTTTAGCTTCTGTAACGTCTTCAGAGAGAAGACAGAGAGACATCTGAGCTTTAGCTTCTGTAACGTCTTCAGAGAGAAGACAGAGAGACATCTGAGCTTTAGCTTCTGTAACGTCTTCAGAGGAGAGAAGACAGAGAGACATCTGAGCTTTAGCTTCTGTAACGTCTTCAGAGGAGAGAAGACATCTGAATATTTCAGCTTAGAGACAGTATGTTCTGAGTAATGCAGAGACATTTGACTGCAACATGTCAACAACATGAAACAGGAACATTTCTGCAGACAAGCACAGATTAAATACCAAGACGCCTGTCAGAAGACTTGTATTGTGTTAATGTCAGTAATGAAGTGGGGGGGGGGGGGGAGGGGGGGGTGTAAGCCACCTGTAGGTCTTTTATAAATAATATCATTAGTTTACAGTGTTCTCACTCGTAGTTCTGCCCGTCTGCGGTCCTCAGGCGAAGGCCAGCGCCGCTCTGAAGAGGAACATCTCGCTGTCGTTCCAGACGTACTGCAGGAACATTTATACATGCAGCTCATAATACATATCATTCTGGACCATATTCAGTTATTAACATTTACACATGCAGCTCATAATACATATCATTCTGGACCATATTCAGTATATTAACATTTATACATGCAGCTCATAATACATATCATTCTGGACCATATTCAGTATATTAACATTTACACATGCAGCTCATAATACATATCGTTCTGGACCATATTCAGTATATTAACATTTACACATGCAGCTCATAATACATATCATTCTGGACCATATTCAGTATATTAACATTTATACATGCAGCTCATAATACATATCGTTCAGGACCATATTCAGTATATTAACATTTACATACAGAACTGCAACCAATGAGACATTTTGAAAGTCTCTGCAGTATGTTCGATTATATTTGGACATTTGAATACCTTGGACTCTGAGACACTGCGATGGACATTTTGAATATTTCCTGAGGTTCTACACAAATCATTAATCTAGAGAGTAAACTGCAGATTAAAGATCATTCATTGTTGCAGCTCTGTTTATATGGAGCTGTTGAACCAGAACAGCTTATCAGATGGTAAACAAAGAACATTACAATACGTACAGCTTCATCTCCCAGAGCCGTTAGGATGCTGAGTCGCACTTTGTAGCCCTCTGAAGCATCTGTAAAATAACATGTTTATATGTTAGAGGACTCTTTAAAGTAGAGACATACATACTGATATACACCTGAACATCAGCAGGAGAGGACTCTTTAAAGTAGAGACACTACATACTGATATACACCTGGACATCAGCAGGAGAGGACTCTTAAAGTAGAGACACTACATACTGATATACACCTGGACATCAGCAGGAGAGGACTCTTTAAAGTAGAGACACTACATACTGATATACACCTGAACATCAGCAGGAGAGGACTCTTTAAAGTAGAGACACTACATACTGATATACACCTGGACATCAGCAGGAGAGGACTCTTTAAAGTAGAGACACTACATACTGATATACACCTGAACATCAGCAGGAGAGGACTCTTTAAAGTAGAGACACTACATACTGATATACACCTGACATCAGCAGGAGAGGACTCTTTAAAGTAGAGACACTACATACTGATATACACCTGGACATCAGCAGGAGAGGACTCTTTAAAGTAGAGACACTACATATGATATACACCTGGACATCAGCAGGAGAGGACTCTTTAAAGTAGAGACACTACATACTGATATACACCTGAACATCAGCAGGAGAGGACTCTTTAAAGTAGAGACACTACATACTGATATACACCTGAACATCAGCAGGAGAGGACTCTTTAAAGTAGAGACACTACATACTGATATACACCTGAACATCAGCAGGAGAGGACTCTTTAAAGTAGAGACACTACATACTGATATACACCTGAACATCAGCAGGAGAGGACTCTTTAAAGTAGAGACACTACATACTGATATACACCTGAACATCAGCAGGAGAGGACTCTTTAAAGTAGAGACACTACATACTGATATACACCTGAACATCAGCAGGAGAGGACTCTTTAAAGTAAACACTACATACGATATACACCTGGACATCAGCAGGAAAGGACTCTTTAAAGTAGAGACACTACATACTGATATACACCTGAACATCAGCAGGAGAGGACTCTTTAAAGTAGAGACACTACATACTGATATACACCTGAGCATCAGCAGGAGAGGACTCTTTAAAGTAGAGACACTACATACTGATATACACCTGAACATCAGCAGGAGAGGACTCTTTAAAGTAGAGACACTACATACTGATATACACCTGAACATCAGCAGGAGAGGACTCTTTAAAGTAGAGACGCTACATACTGATATACACCTGAACATCAGCAGGAGAGGACTCTTTAAAGTAGAGACGCTACATACTGATATACACCTGAACATCAGCAGGAGAGGACTCTTAAAGTAGAGACACTACATACTGATATACACCTGAACATCAGCAGGAGAGGACTCTTTAAAGTAGAGACACTACATACTGATATACACCTGAACATCAGCAGGAGAGGACTCTTTAAAGTAGAGACACTACATACTGATATACACCTGAACATCAGCAGGAGAGGACTCTTTAAAGTAGAGACACTACATACTGATATACACCTGAACATCAGCAGGAGAGGACTCTTTAAAGTAGAGACACTACATACTGATATACACCTGAACATCAGCAGGAGAGGACTCTTTAAAGTAGAGACACTACATACTGATATACACCTGAACATCAGCAGGAGAGGACTCTTTAAAGTAGAGACCTACATACTGATATACACCTGAACATCAGCAGGAGAGACTCTTTAAAGTAGAGACACTACATACTGATACACCTGTATTCTGCGCTTGCAAGAATACTTTTGGATTGCAGGCTTGGCAGATAGCTTAACACGGAAATAAACACCCAGGAGACAGCAGCTCAGTTTTGGATGTTACTTAATAATTTCCTTTTCATTTCAACTTCCATTTTCATTTCCATTTTGTAAAACTGAAACACAAACAAAACACAGTCACGAGACGTTGTCGCTTTAAGCACTAAATACAAATGAACAAGACTAAACAAACATTCCAAACAGCAGAGTACCTGTTAGCATAAATGCTACAAACATTTCAACTGCTGTTCACATGCTAACAAGTTTAGCATCAGTCATTGTTCTACGTGTTTTTTGAACATACTCAGTTTAAATGTGCAACTAAGACAATATAAGATTTGGTACTTACAGATATAAAGACCCTAGGATTTGAGCAAGGATTTTGTTGACAGGAAACAACCCATGTGCTCCATAGACAGCCAGAAACAGGAAACTACGGCAAGCATTTATGGACACAGTGCAAAACCCCAAACCCTTTGCAGGCCCTCTTAAAGGGGCAGCACACTCCCCGCTTGGTATAATGTACCATACAACTAAGTCCCTTTGAGAAGGAGAACAACTTCAGAGACTGGTCTTGAATACACCCTGGGAGAACCTTCTTTAATCACCCGTACTTCCACTTTACGGACGCTGTTGTCTTGACCAGGAAAGGTATTTACTATAAGTCCTGTAGGCCATTCGTTCCTTTTGACCTGTCCGTCTACGTCTCCGATTTGCAAGTTAGGCTTATCTGCTTGCCATTTTCTTCTTGGTTGTAGTGTTGCAAGGTATTCTTGTCGCCAATGTTTCCAGAATGAATCAGCTAGGCTTTGGACTTGCTTCCATTGACTCCGGTAAAGATCTTTAAGGTCAAGGTCTCCAGAAGGAGCTGAAAGTGAGTCTATTTTGTGTGTCAAAAGCATGGCAGGAGTGAGTACAGTGGGCATGTCTGGATCTGAGGACACTGGAACTATTGGTCTTGCATTCATTATAGCAGTGACGTCTGCCATCAATGTGATGAGGACTTCATGCGAAAGATTGGGAGAGTGCACCTTGAGCAACATAGCATCCAAAATGCGATGAGCAACCCCTATCATCCTTTCCCACACTCCTCCCATATGTGAAGAATGTGGCAGATTGAAGTCCCATGTACAACTCTGCTTCTTGAGGTAAGACTGGAGCTCAGTGTTTCCTGGTGTTATTCCAAGTTCTTTGCAAGCACCAACGAAGTTCGTCCCACTGTCCGAACGAAAAAGCTTTACTGGGCCCCTGATTGCAGTGAATCTTCTTAGCTCAATGTGTACTGCTCTTGTGACTAGACAAGTAAACCTGATGGCCCGGCGCTTGTTTTCTGAGAGACCTCCTCTGGTACGACGAGCGCAGACGTTCCATGGTCCAAACACGTCTAGTCCAACATGGGTGAATGGAGGAGCTTGGGTAAAACGATCAGCAGGTAAATTGGACATTTTTTGATTTTCCACACTTCCTCTTAACCTTTGACAGGTGACACACTTTTATATGATGCTTGATACCAGCTTCTTTCCTCCAAGGACCCACAGACCAGCTGACCTGACAGCCCCTTCAGTGATATGTCTTCCCTGGTGTGCTTGTCGTTCGGTAATATCTCACCAGTAATGTAGTGATGTGATGATGTTTTGGGATGATAATTGGGTGTTTCTCTTCCCAAGAGATTGCAGCAGCAGACAAACGACCACCAATCCTCACCACATCATCTGTATCCAAGATGGGATCAAGCTTTCTGAGGGGGCTGTTCTTTGAAACAATCTCTCCTTTAACCAGAGCCTGTATTTCTCCTTTGAAGGCTTCTTGCTGAATGCAGCGGATGATTATTTTTTTGCCTGCATGAGCTCATCTGCTTTTGACTTATCCCCCTTTTTACCTGTGGAACAAGATCTGACTCTCCAGAAAAGTTTGGCCACTGCTTGGGTGAGTAGCTCCTAGCTGGAAAAGCGCTCAAATCTGTGTGAACCTAGCTGCGTTTCAGAGGTTGTTGTAGCAAAGGTCGTAATTACCGGGCACACATCTGTGTCCAAATCCGGTTCAACAAGCCCAAAGATCTTTTCCTGAGGAGGTGCTCCTTCATCTTTTTTCAGAAAGGAAGGACCTGAAAACCAGTTTGTACCTCCTAAGAACATAGCTGGTACATACCGTGTACCATGATCTGCAAGATTGTGCTCTGTGCTGATGAAGTGCCACTGTTCAGGACTGGTTGACTTTCGTATGCGTGTAACTCTGTTGGCAACGTACACATAGAACCTCCGGTTGCTGTTGTGAATGTAGCCCAACACAACTTTACTGTCTTTGTAGAACTTCAGTGTGTCAATTTTGATATCCAGCTCTTCTACCAACAGCTCAGATAGTTCGACTGCCAGCACAGCTGCACAAAGTTCCAGACGAGGCACAGTATGAGTATGACGTGGTGCTAGTTTAGATTTTCCCATGCAGAATCCAACGTGAACATGTCCCTTACTATCGATTGCTCTGAGGTAGGCCACTGCAGAGATGGCTGTAGTGGATGCATCCGCAAAACACACAAAGTTCTTTGAACTGTGTGGATAGTAAGGAACCGGGTAAGTAAGTCCTGGGAATCTGAAGTAGTTCAAGTGCCATAAGTGAGTCTTTCCAAGACTTCCACTGTGTTTTTTCTTCGGCAGGTAATGGTTCATCCCACTCAGTTTTCCGTACAGAATTGTCTGAGTAGAGCCTTGCCTTGAACTGTTATTGGGGCCACAAAGCCTAAGGGGTCAAACAGGCTGTTGACTGTTGAGAGCACTCCGCGACGAGTAAAAGGCTTCTCTTCCCTGGACACAAGGAAGGTGAATGTATCAGTTTCAAGGTTCCAGCTGAGGCCTAAACTCCTCTGCAAGGGGAGAGGATCTATTCCTAGTTCAAGGTCCTTCAGATCTTTAGCACGTTCCTCAGGGGGACAGGCTTCCATCACTTTCCTGTGGTTTGAAGCTACCTTGTGTAGTCTAATGTTTGAATCAGCTAACATTTCTCTTGATTTGTTCAGCACATGAATGGCCTCGTCGTCAGTAGGGAAAGAGGAGTCCATCGTCAACATAAAAGTTCCTCATGATGAACCGCTTTGCCTCCTTTCCCTGTTCCTCCTGGTCTTGACAGGCAGCTCTTCTTAAGCCGTATATGCCAACCGCTGGAGAGGGGCTATTGCCAAACACGTGGACTGTCATGCGATACTCTTTGACTCTTTGGCAGGGTCATTGTCCTCCAACCATAGGAAACGTAAGAAGTTGCGGTGCTCCTCACAAACTTTGAAGCTGTAGAACATTTGCTCTATGTCTACAGCAACAGGTTCCTTACGGAAGCGAGTGAGGACACCCAAGAGTGTATTGTTGAGATCTGGACCAGTCAACAGAACGTCATTAAGTGAGATGCCGTCTTGCTTGCACTGGAGTCGAACACCGCCTGAATCTGACCTGGCTTGCGTGGATGATAGACTCCAAAGATTGGTAGACACCAACACTCTTGCTCTTCACTGAGAGGGAGCGCAGGTTCAGCATGACCAGACTCAAAGATCTTCCTCATGAAAGTGATCAAATGTTCCTTCATGTCTGTTTTTTTTTTTAAAGCATGTGGCGTAATGTCAGGAGATGCTGGACAGCTTGTGCTCTGTTGTTGGGGAGTTTACATCTTTGTTCTCTGAAAAGAGACGTACGTCCATTTATCAGCACGTTGGTCCTGTAGACATTGATGCAGTCTAGTTTGTGGGCTTTTCCAAGACAGACTTCTCCTATGATCACCCGACCTAGGTCGAGGCGTTGAGCATATGGGGCGTTGTGGGGTCCATTGCACAGCTCCCGAACTTTATGTGCCTGTGGTATATCTCGGCCAAGCAGTATGAGAATGTCTGCAGCAGAATCTAGTGCAGGGATCTTGTCCTCAACCCGGTTGAGATGTGTGTAGTGTTTGCGATCTCAGGCGTGGGAATTTCAGACTTGTCATCTGGGAGCATATCACATTCGATTAGAGTGGGAAGTGAAATACACGTTTTGCCATCCAATGCCTCCATTATGTAATTGTTTGCTCGTCGCTCTGAGGTTTCAAAGACTCCTGAACATGTCTTCAGTGTGTAGGATGCTGTGTCATCATTAACGTCAAAGAGTTCAAAAAACTTTGTTTTTGCCAAGGACTTATTGCTCTGCTCATCGAGGACAACATACATTTTGACAGCTCTCTCTCTCTGGCCTGCTGGATACACTCTGACTAGACACATCTTGGTGCATGATCTTGGCCTTACTGCAGTCCCACAGATGTCAGTGCATTTTGACGTGACAACGAAAAGGAGCAGAATCGTCTTGCTCCCCGCTTGATATCTTGAGGTTACGGCGGCCCCTGGATGTAGTGCAGTCGGGTGGCGGTCACTGTTGCACTCTCTGCACTGAACCTTTTTGTCACAGTCTTTGGCTTGGGGCTGGTTGATGCACAACACCTAAAGCAAATGTTTGAATCCTTAAGATAGGCTTTTCTCTCATCCAGAGATGTTTACCTGAAACCACAACATTTCCTGAGAGGGTGTGGTTTGTGGTGGAGTGGACATTGCTTATCTGGGTCGACAGCTCTTTTTTCTGTTGAGCTTTCATAGCTGTTATCAAAGTCTGCTGAGACCTCTGTCCTCCTTACAGAGACTGGCGTTCTCATGTTGGGTTTGAAAGGCTTCTCAGTCTTGCTTATACTCTGACCACCTGTGAGCTGGGCACAGCTTGGATCATTCAGTATCTTGGCCTGGTCACAAACATACTTTGCAAAGATGAAGAATGGTGGATACGATGCTCTGTGTGTTTCTTTGTAACGTGATGCTAGAGAGACCCACTTGTCATGCAGGGAATAGGGCAGCTTTTGGACGATTGGAGTGATGCCACGAGATGTGTCTAGGTAGCTCAGACCAGGTAGAAATCCATCTGCCTTGGCGGCTTCAAGCTCCAGAAGAATGTCTCCCAGCTCTCTCAACTTTGATTTTCTCTGTTGTTGATTTTCGGGAAATCATCGACTTTTTTGAGGAGTGCATTTTCTATTGCTTCAGGTGACCCATAACAATCTTCCAACCTTTGCCATAGCATATTGACCCCTGCTGCTGCATTGTGGATGTGAACCGATCTGATTCTCTTTGCATGCTCAGAGGATTTCGGTCCAAGCCATTTACACAGGAGGTCGAGCTCTTCTCTTGATGACAGGTTCAAGCCCTCTGTGGAACTGAGGAATGATGCTTTCCAGGCCCAATAGTTTTCCGGCTGGTCATCAAACTGCAATAGCCCGGAGCTAACCATTTCCCGACGTATTAAATACTTGGCCAAATCTGCTGTAGCTGATGAACTAGACTCATTGGCTCTGGGTGAAACATCTGCATGTGGCTGAGCAGGTTGATGAACATGACTGGATGGTCTTGCTGCGTGTGACTGCTCATGATGCTGTAGATGTTTCTGGATGGACCTTCAGCAGGGCGATTATCTGGCTGGCATCTCGCTCCTGATTGTGTGCATGTTGAGCAGGTAATTCAGGAAATCCACCTTCAATGAACTCGTGGCTGTACAGCACCTCTTCCCATGTAGCATTTAGCTTGCTCACCGTCGTCCATTGCGTGCTGGCGCCTCGGTGTGGTATGGGTTGTGGTGGCTTTGAGTCTTGGTGAGAGTCAGGTGCTGGATTCCCTTTGTACCACTCAGTGTACGCACTCTTTAGGCTTGCACGATCTGGATCTCCATATCACCCTCAGCAGCTGCTTCGAGAACTTCAGCTTCAGTGATGGCAACTGCAGCAGCACTTTCTAGCCGCAATGTGTTGAGACTAGCTTTAAGCTCAGCTTTCTTTTGAATCATGTCAGCTTCTCTTTGTGCAAAAGAGGCTTGGACATGCGGCCTCTGCTTTTGCACAAGCTCTAGCTGCCATGGTGTTGACTGAGGACATGCGGCTTGAACGTGAGGTGATGGAGCATTGTGATCGTGTTTCCCACTCATCATTGTTGTCTCCATCATGTAGACTGTAGCTTTGATGACAGCAGAATGCGGTTGTTTCTACTGGTATCCATCTTCTGTGGCAAATCTACAGCGCGGTTTCTTTTTACTATTCTGCCCTTGCAAGAATATTTTGGATTGCAGGCTTGGCAGATAGCTTAACACGGAATAAACACCCAGGAGACAGCAGTCAGTTTTGGATGTATACTTAATAATTTCCATTTTCATTTCAACTTCCATTTTCATTTCCATTTTGTAAAACTGAAACACAAACAAAACACAGTCACGAGACGTTGTCGCTTTAAGCACTAAATACAAATGAACAAGACTAAACAAACATTCCAAACAGCAGAGTACCTGTTAGCATAAATGCTACAAACATTTCAACTGCTGTTCACATGCTAACAAGTTTAGCATCAGTCATTGTTCTACGTGTTTTATGAACATACTCAGTTTAAATGTGCAACTAAGACAATATAAGATTTGGTACTTACAGATATAAAGACCCTAGGATTTGAGCAAGGATTTTGTTGACAGGAAACAACCCATGTGCTCCATAGACAGCCAGAAACAGGAAACTACGGCAAGCATTTATGGACACAGTGCAAAACCCCAAACCCTTTGCAGGCCCTCTTAAAGGGGCAGCACAACCTGAACATCAGCAGGAGAGGACTCTTTAAAGTAGAGACACTACATACTGATATCCACCTGAACATCAGCAGGAGAGGACTCTTTAAAGTAGAGACACTACATACTGATATACACCTGAACATCAGCAGGAGAGGACTCTTTAAAGTAGAGACACTACATACTGATATCCACTGAACATCAGCAGGAGAGGACTCTTTAAAGTAGAGACACTACATACTGATATACACCTGAACATCAGCAGGAGAGGACTCTTTAAAGTAGAGACACTACATACTGATATCCACCTGAACATCAGCAGGAGAGGACTCTTTAAAGTAGAGACACTACATACTGATATCCACCTGAACATCAGCAGGAGAGGACTCTTTAAAGTAGAGACACTACATACTGATATACACCTGAACATCAGCAGGAGAGGACTCTTTAAAGTAGAGACACTACATACTGATATCCACCTGAACATCAGCAGGAGAGGACTCTTTAAAGTAGAGACACTACATACTGATATACACCTGAACATCAGCAGGAGAGGACTCTTTAAAGTAGAGACACTACATACTGATATACACTGAACATCAGCAGGAGAGGACTCTTTAAAGTAGAGACACTACACACTGATATACACCTGAACATCAGCAGGAGAGGACTCTTTAAAGTAGAGACACTACATACTGATATCCACCTGAACATCAGCAGGAGAGGACTCTTTAAAGTAGAGACACTACATACTGATATACACCTGAACATCAGCAGGAGAGGACTCTTTAAAGTAGAGACACTACACACTGATATACACCTGAACATCAGCAGGAGAGGACTCTTTAAAGTAGAGACACTACATACTGATATCCACCTGAACATCAGCAGGAGAGGACTCTTTAAAGTAGAGACACTACATACTGATATACACCTGAACATCAGCAGGAGAGGACTCTTTAAAGTAGAGACACTACATACTGATATACACCTGAACATCAGCAGGAGAGGACTCTTTAAAGTAGAGACACTACATACTGATATACACCTGAACATCAGCAGGAGAGGACTCTTTAAAGTAGAGACACTACATACTGATATACACCTGAACATCAGCAGGAGAGGACTCTTTAAAGTAGAGACACTACATACTGATATACACCTGCACATCAGCAGGAGAGGACTCTTTAAAGTAGAGACACTACATACTGATATACACCTGAACATCAGCAGGAGAGGACTCTTTAAAGTAGAGACACTACATACTGATATACACCTGAACATCAGCAGGAGAGGACTCTTTAAAGTAGAGACACTACATACTGATATACACCTGCACATCAGCAGGAGAGGACTCTTTAAAGTAGAGACACTACATACTGATATACACCTGAACATCAGCAGGAGAGGACTCTTTAAAGTACAGACACTACATACTGATATACACCTGAACATCAGCAGGAGAGGACTCTTTAAAGTAGAGACACTACATACTGATATACACCTGAACATCAGCAGGAGAGGACTCTTTAAAGTAGAGACACTACATACTGATAACACCTGAACATCAGCAGGAGAGGACTCTTTAAAGTAGAGACACTACATACTGATATACACCTGCACATCAGCAGGAGAGGACTCTTTAAAGTAGAGACACTACATACTGATATACACCTGAACATCAGCAGGAGAGGACTCTTTAAAGTACAGACACTACATACTGATATACACCTGAACATCAGCAGGAGAGGACTCTTTAAAGTAGAGACCTACATACTGATATACACCTGAACATCAGCAAGAGACTCTTTAAAGTAGAGACACTACATACTGATATACACCTGAACATCAGCAGGAGAGGACTCTTTAAAGTAGAGACACTACATACTGATATACACCTGAACATCAGCAGGAGGGACTCTTTAAAGTAGAGACACTACATACTGATATACACCTGAACATCAGCAGGAGAGGACTCTTTAAAGTAGAGACACTACATACTGATATACACCTGAACATCAGCAGGAGAGGACTCTTTAAAGTAGAGACACTACATACTGATATACACCTGAACATCAGCAGGAGAGGACTCTTTAAAGTAAAGACACTACATACTGATATACACCTGAACATCAGCAGGAGAGGACTCTTTAAAGTAGAGACACTACATACTGATATTCACCTGAACATCAGCAGGAGAGGACTCTTTAAAGTAGAGACACTACATACTGATATACACCTGAACATCAGCAGGAGAGGACTCTTTAAAGTAGAGACACTACATACTGATATACACCTGAACATCAGCAGGAGAGGACTCTTTAAAATAGAGACACTACATACTGATATACACCTGAACATCAGCAGGAGAGGACTCTTTAAAGTAGAGACACTACATACTGATATACACCTGAACATCAGCAGGAGAGGACTCTTTAAAGTAGAGACACTACATACTGATATACACCTGAACATCAGCAGAGAGGACTCTTTAAAGTAGAGACACTACATACTGATATACACCTGAACATCAGCAGGAGAGGACTCTTTAAAGTAGAGACACTACATACTGATATACACCTGAACATCAGCAGGAGAGGACTCTTTAAAGTAGAGACACTACATACTGATATACACCTGAACATCAGCAGGAGAGGACTCTTTAAAATAGAGACACTACATACTGATATACACCTGAACATCAGCAGGAGAGGACTCTTTAAAGTAGAGACACTACATACTGATATACACCTGAACATCAGCAGGAGAGGACTCTTTAAAGTAGAGACACTACATACTGATATACACCTGAACATCAGCAGGAGAGGACTCTTTAAAATAGAGACACTACATACTGATATACACCTGAACATCAGCAGGAGAGGACTCTTTAAAGTAGAGACACTACATACTGATATACACCTGAACATCAGCAGGAGAGGACTCTTTAAAGTAGAGACACTACATACTGATATACACCTGAACATCAGCAGGAGAGGACTCTTTAAAGTAAAGACACTACATACTGATATACACCTGAACATCAGCAGGAGAGGACTCTTTAAAGTAGAGACACTACATACTGATATTCACCTGAACATCAGCAGGAGAGGACTCTTTAAAGTAAAGACACTACATACTGATATACACCTGAACATCAGCAGGAGAGGACTCTTTAAAGTAGAGACACTACATACTGATATACACCTGAACATCAGCAGGAGAGGACTCTTTAAAGTAGAGACACTACACACTGATATACACCTGAACATCAGCAGGAGAGGACTCTTTAAAGTAGAGACACTACATACTGATATACACCTGAACATCAGCAGGAGAGGACTCTTTAAAGTAGAGACACTACATACTGATATACACCTGAACATCAGCAGGAGAGGACTCTTTAAAGTAGAGACACTACACACTGATATACACCTGAACATCAGCAGGAGAGGACTCTTTAAAGTAGAGACACTACATACTGATATACACCTGAACATCAGCAGGAGAGGACTCTTTAAAGTAGAGACACTACATACTGATATACACCTGAACATCAGCAGGAGAGGACTCTTTAAAGTAGAGACACTACATACTGATATACACCTGAACATCAGCAGGAGAGGACTCTTTAAAGTAGAGACACTACATACTGATATACACCTGAACATCAGCAGGAGAGGACTCTTTAAAGTAGAGACACTACATCTGATATACACCTGAACATCAGCAGGAGAGGACTCTTTAAAGTAGAGACACTACTGATACACCTGAACATCATCAGGAGAGGACTCTTTAAAGTAGAGACACTACATACTGATATACACCTGAACATCAGCAGGAGAGGACTCTTTAAAGTAAAGACACTACATACTGATATACACCTGAACATCAGCAGGAGAGGACTCTTTAAAGTAGAGACACCACATACTGATATTCACCTGAACTCAGCAGGAGAGGACTCTTTAAAGTAGAGACACTACATACTGATATACACCTGAACATCAGCAGGAGAGGACTCTTTAAAGTAGAGACACTACATACTGATATACACCTGAACATCAGCAGGAGAGGACTCTTTAAAATAGAGACACTACATACTGATATACACCTGAACATCAGCAGGAGAGGACTCTTTAAAGTAGAGACACTACATACTGATATACACCTGAACATCAGCAGGAGAGGACTCTTTAAAGTAGAGACACTACATACTGATATACACCTGAACATCAGCAGGAGAGGACTCTTTAAAGTAGAGACACTACAGACTGATATACACCTGAACATCAGCAGGAGAGGACTCTTTAAAGTAGAGACACTACATACTGATATACACCTGAACATCAGCAGGAGAGGACTCTTTAAAGTAGAGACACTACATACTGATATACACCTGAACATCAGCAGGAGAGGCTCTTTAAAGTATAAGTTACAGCTGACGTCACATGGAGGCTAGCTCTTGAGTTAGTTGTTAATCCGGTTTAACTTCAGATTAGAAACATTCCTCACCTGCTTCTGTTGCTCAGTATTGAATGTAGAGTTTTAAAGAGAGTCTAAACTGATTGGATGTGTTGACGTGTACCTACCTGGAGCACAGAGCTGAGCAGCAGCAGAGGACACACAGCAGGAATACAACGTCCTCCATGTTCAACCAGCGGAGAATAATGAGTGTCTCCAGGTTGAGCAGCGTCTCAGAGTTAATGATTGAACCTCCTCTGCAGTAAAAGCTGTTTGCTCAGCTTATATTATTACTGGGAGCTGTTGTTTACCCACTCACAGGTAACTAAGTACATTTACTCAGTACTTCGTTACACTTTAGAGATACTTGTAGTTTATTTTAGTTTTCAATGTTATGATACTGTGTACTCTCCCTGATAATATCTCTCTCTGTGAGTCTGGACACAGATACATCTTATCAGTGTGATGGAGACTGGAATGTGCAGATTGTATCAAAGTGTGATTAAATGTGTGTGTGTGTGTGTGCGTGTGTTGTGTGTGTGTGTATGTGTGTGTGTGTGTGCGTGTGTGTGTGTGTGTGTGTGTGTGTGTGTGTCTGTGTGTGTGTGTGCGTGTGTGTGTGTGTGTGTGTGTGTGTGTGTGTGTGTGCGTGCGTGCGTGCGTGTGTGTGTGTGTGTGTGTGTGTGGTGTGTGTGTGTGTGTGTGTGTGTGTGTGTGTGTGTGTGTGGTGGTGTGTGTGTGTGTGTGTGCGTGTGTGTGTGTGCGTGTGGTGTGTGTGTGTGTGTGTGGGTGTGTGTGTGTGTGGTGTGTGTGTGTGTGTGTGCGTGTGTGTGTGTGTGTGTGTGTGTGTGTGTGTGTGTGTGGTGTGTGTGTGTGTGTGTGTGTGTGGTGTGTGTGTTGTGTGTGTGTGTGTGTGTGTGTGTGTGTGTGTGTGTGTGTGTGTGTTGTGTGTGTGAGATAAGAGCAGATTCGGTCAGATTCTGATGTGGGTACAGGAAGTGGAAACACACTGACCTCCCTGTGTTTAAAGTCAGAGCTCAAAAACATAAAAAAAGAAATAGTATTTCTTTTTTTATCGCCAGAATTAAAAGTCAGAACAAATATATCTATATT
>JAAKFY010000025.1:1137890-1147890 GCA_011823955.1 Dissostichus mawsoni
TCTGAACCAGAGTAGCAGCATGGAGGATGCAGTTTGAACCAGAGTAGCAGCATGGAGGATGCAGTTTGAGCCAGAGTAGCAGCATGGAGGATGCAGTTTGAACCAGAGCAGCAGCATGGAGGATGCAGTTTGAGCCAGAGTAGAAGCATGGAGGATGCAGTTGATCCAGAGTAGCAGCATGGAGGATGCAGTTTGAGCCATAGTAGCAGCATGGAGGATGCAGTTTGAGCCAGAGCAGCAGCATGGAGGATGCAGTTGAGCCAGAGCAGCAGCATGGAGGATGCATTTGAACCAGAGCAGCAGCATGGAGGATGCAGTTTGAGCCAGAGCAGCAGCATGGAGGATGCAGTCTGACCCAGAGTAGCAGCATGGAGGAGCAGTTTGAACCAGAGTAGCAGCATGGAGGATGCAGTTTGAGCCAGAGCAGCAGCATGGAGGATGCAGTTTGAGCCAGAGTAGCAGCATGGAGGATGCAGTTTGAACCAGAGTAGCAGCATGGAGGATGCCAGTTTGAACCAGAGTAGCAGCATGGAGGATGCAGTCTGAACCAGAGTAGCAGCATGGGAGGATGCAGTCTGAACCAGAGTAGCAGCATGGAGGATGCAGTTTGAGCCAGAGTAGCAGCATGGAGGATGCAGTTTGAGCCAGAGTAGCAGCATGGAGGATGCAGTCTGACCCAGAGTAGCAGCATGGAGGATGCAGTCTGACCCAGAGTAGCAGCATGGAGGATGCAGTCTGACCCAGAGTAGCAGCATGGAGGATGCAGTTTGAAACCAGAGTAGCAGCATGGAGGATGCAGTTTGAGCCAGAGCAGCAGCATGGAGAGATGCAGTTTGAGCCAGAGTAGCAGCATGGAGGATGCAGTTTGAACCAGAGTAGCAGCATGGAGGATGCAGTTTGAACCAGAGTAGCAGCATGGAGGATGCAGTCTGAACCAGAGTAGCAGCATGGAGGATGCAGTCTGAACCAGAGTAGCAGCATGGAGGATGCAGTTTGAGCCAGGAGTAGCAGCATGGAGGATGCAGTTTGAGCCAGAGTAGCAGCTGGAGGATGCAGTTTGAACCAGAGTAGCAGCATGGAGGATGCAGTCTGAACCAGAGTAGCAGCATGGAGGATGCAGTTTGAACCAGAGTAGCAGCATGGAGGATGCAGTCTGACCAGAGTAGCAGCATGGAGGATGCAGTTTGAACCAGAGTAGCAGCATGGAGGATGCAGTTTGAACCAGAGTAGCAGCATGGAGGATGCAGTTTGAGCCAGAGTAGCAGCATGGAGGATGCAGTTTGAACCAGAGTAGCAGCATGGAGGATGCAGTTTGAACCAGAGTAGCAGCATGGAGGAGCAGTTTGAACCAGAGTAGCAGCATGGAGGATGCAGTCTGAACCAGAGTAGCAGCATGGAGGATGCAGTCTGAACCAGCGCAGCAGATGGTGGATGCAGTTTGAGCAGAGTAGCAGCATGGAGGATGCAGTCTGAACCAGAGTAGCAGCATGGAGGATGCAGTTTGAAACCAGAACAGCAGCATGGTGGATGCAGTTTGAGCCAGAGAGTAGCAACATGGAGGATGCAGTTTGAACCAGAGCAGCAGCATGGAGGATGCAGTTTGAGCCAGAGTAGCAACATGGAGGATGCAGTTTGAGCCAGAGTAGCAGCATGGAGGATGCAGTCTGAGCCAGAGTAGCAGCATGGAGGATGCAGTTTGAGCCAGAGTAGCAGCATGGAGGATGCAGTTTGAGCCAGAGTAGCAGCATGGAGGATGCAGTTTGAGCCAGAGTAGCAGCATGGAGGATGCAGTCTGACCAGAGTAGCAGCATGGAGGATGCAGTTTGAACCAGAGCAGCAGCATGGAGGATGCAGTTTGAACCAGAGCAGCAGCATGGAGGATGCAGTCTGAACCAGAGTAGCAGCATGGAGGATGCAGTCTGAACCAGAGTAGCAGCATGGAGGATGCAGTTTGAGCCAAGGCAGCAGCATGGAGGATGCAGTCTGAACCAGAGTAGCAGCATGGAGGATGCAGTTTGAACCAGAGTAGCAGCATGGAGGATGCAGTCTGAACCAGAGTAGCAGCATGGAGGATGCAGTTTGAGCCAGAGCAGCAGCATGGAGGATGCAGTCTGAACCAGAGCAGCAGCATGGAGGATGCAGTTTGAGCCAGAGTAGCAGCATGGAGATGCAGTCTGAACCAGAGTAGCAGCATGGAGGATGCAGTTTGAACCAGAGTAGCAGCATGGAGGATGCAGTTTGAACCAGAGTAGCAGCATGGAGGATGCAGTTTGAGCCAGAGTAGCAGCATGGAGGATGCAGTCTGAACCAGAGTAGCAGCATGGAGGATGCAGTTTGAACCAGAGTAGCAGCATGGAGGATGCAGTCTGAACCAGAGTAGCAGCATGGAGGATGCAGTCTGAACCAGAGTAGCAGCATGGAGGATGCAGTCTGAACCAGAGTAGCAGCATGGAGGATGCAGTTTGAGCCAGAGTAGCAGCATGGAGGATGCAGTTTGAGCCAGAGTAGAAGCATGGAGGATGCAGTTTGAACCAGAGTAGCAGCATGGAGGATGCAGTTTGAACCAGAGTAGCAGCATGGAGGATGCAGTTTGAGCCAGAGTAGCAGCATGGAGGATGCAGTTTGAGCCAGAGTAGCAGCATGGAGGATGCAGTTTGAACCAGAGCAGCAGCATGGAGGATGCAGTTTGAACCAGAGCAGCAGCATGGAGGATGCAGTTTGAGCCAGAGTAGCAGCATGGAGGATGCAGTTTGAACCAGAGTAGCAGCATGGAGGATGCAGTCTGAACCAGAGTAGCAGCATGGAGGATGCAGTTTGAACCAGAGTAGCAGCATGGAGGATGCAGTTTGAGCCAGAGTAGCAGCATGGAGGATGCAGTTTGAACCAGAGCAGCAGCATGGAGGATGCAGTTTGAGCCAGAGTAGAAGCATGGAGGATGCAGTTTGATCAGAGTAGCAGCATGGAGGATGCAGTTTGAGCCATAGTAGCAGCATGGAGGATGCAGTTTGAGCCAGAGCAGCAGCATGGAGGATGCAGTTTGAGCCAGAGCAGCAGCATGGAGGATGCAGTTTGAACCAGAGCAGCAGCATGGAGGATGCAGTTTGAGCCAGAGCAGCAGCATGGAGGATGCAGTCTGACCCAGAGTAGCAGCATGGAGGATGCAGTCTGACCCAGAGTAGCAGCATGGAGGATGCAGTTTGAACCAGAGTAGCAGCATGGAGGATGCAGTTTGAGCCAGAGTAGCAGCATGGAGGATGCAGTTTGAGCCAGAGTAGCAGCATGGAGGATGCAGTTTGAACCAGAGTAGCAGCATGGAGGATGCAGTTTGAACCAGAGTAGCAGCATGGAGGATGCAGTCTGAACCAGAGTAGCAGCATGGAGGATGCAGTCTGAACCAGAGTAGCAGCATGGAGGATGCAGTTTGAGCCAGAGTAGCAGCATGGAGGATGCAGTTTGAGCCAGAGTAGCAGCATGGAGGATGCAGTTTGAACCAGAGTAGCAGCATGGAGGATGCAGTTTGAGCCAGAGCAGCAGCATGGAGGATGCAGTTTGAGCCAGAGTAGCAGCATGGAGGATGCAGTTTGAACCAGAGTAGCAGCATGGAGGATGCAGTTTGAACCAGAGTAGCAGCATGGAGGATGCAGTCTGAACCAGAGTAGCAGCATGGAGGATGCAGTCTGAACCAGAGTAGCAGCATGGAGGATGCAGTTTGAGCCAGAGTAGCAGCATGGAGGATGCAGTTTGAACCAGAGTAGCAGCATGGAGGATGCAGTTTGAGCCAGAGTAGCAGCATGGAGGATGCAGTTTGACCAGAGCAGCAGCATGGAGGATGCAGTTTGAGCCAGAGTAGCAGCATGGAGGATGCAGTTTGAACCAGAGTAGCAGCATGGAGGATCGTCATCAAAATAAATAAATAAGTGGTCCGAAAAAGGTTAATGACAAAAGAAATACACATAGCCTTCCTCAGGCAGTGTGTTTGCACCGGGGACAGGAGACCCCCCCTTTGTTGAGAAACTGTAAGAAATGATCAGGGAATCCCTCCGGAGGGGAGTCATGACGACTGGATCTGAATTATCTTCGTGGTTTGTGTTCCAGCTGTCGATCAGCTCGTGCGCAGCGTCTCCACTGGAGCCTGTGCATCTCAACCCCCCCCCCCCCCCCCCCCCCTCCCCGCAGCAACTCGATATCCACCAGTTAAAGGAAATAAAGCTAACGTGTTGTGTTATATTAGCTGTACAATTTACCACATATGGTGTTCTTAGTTTCCGTACCTCCTGTGTTTTACGAGCGACTTCTCAAGTCTTAGCAAACGGCATAACACATGATTAAACATGATAGTATATAAAACCATGCGTCAGTTTAAAGTAATTCTGTCCTTCAGTTTACCGCACCATTTATGAGAATACATTTCTTAACAAGAGAACATCATCGAGGGGTGATCAATAACGTATCCGTATTTATTTATTTCTCCAAGTTATGTTTTTGTGATCACTGAGGAGTCTCAAACAGGCGTTTGTTTAATCATTTTAAGATTGGCTTGAATCAAGTTTTGCAAAGTAATTCTTCATAAATGATAAATGAGAGGTAACATTTTATTCTCCCGTCAAGTTTGTTTTTTATAATCGACTGCTTAGAAACTGGCGTACGCCATCTTTTGAGCGTACGCAACGTTTATAAATGAGGCCCCTGAGCTCCTCCAACAATGCAACATATATAATAAAATACAAAAATAAAAAGGAGTGCAAGAAGTCTATATACATGTAAATAGAATATCATATGTGCAAGAACAGAATATGAAATTAAATAATGTACATTAGTTATTATTGCGGTGATAGCTATTTATATAAATGAGTAGATTGACAACAGGAATGTTTATCGGGGCACTTCACAGAGCTCAGGTGTTTAGCAGTCTTATGGCCTGTGGGAGGAAACTGTCTCTGACTCTGGTGGTTTCAGCCTTTAGGCGGCGCTCAGGGTGAAAGGTGAGTCCGTACCGCGTTGCGTGGCGATGACGGTGATGTTGTGCCACTGCTCCTGCTCGCGGTCCAGCTCCATCACCGTGCTGATGAAGCCCGAGTCTGAGGAGATCCTGAACAGAGCCTCCGGGTCGGACTGAGGGTCGATGGAGAACCTGCAGGAAGGGCAGAATATTATATTAATAATATTCAGTCCATCACAAGTCTATAAGATCAAGTCCCTCACCAGACAGTCTATATAAGATCAAGACCCTCACCAGACAGTCTATATAAGATCAAGACCCTCACCAGACAGTCTATAAGATCAAGTCCCTCACCAGACAGTCTATAAGATCAAGTCCCTCACCAGACAGTCTATAAGATCAAGTCCCTCACCAGACAGTCTATAAGATCAAGACCCTCACCAGACAGTCTATAAGATCAAGTCCCTCACAGTCAGTCTATAAGATCAAGTCCCTCACCAGTCAGTCTATAAGATCAAGTCCCTCACCAGACAGTCTATATAAGATCAAGTCCCTCACCAGACAGTCTATATAAGATCAAGACCCTCACCAGACAGTCTATATAAGATCAAGACCCTCACCAGACAGTCTATATAAGATCAAGTCCCTCACCAGACAGTCTATAAGATCAAGACCCTCACCAGACAGTCTATAAGATCAAGTCCCTCACCAGACAGTCTATAAGATCAAGTCCCTCACCAGTCAGTCTATATAAGATCAAGTCCCTCACCAGACAGTCTATAAGATCAAGTCCCTCACCAGACAGTCTATAAGATCAAGACCCTCACCAGACAGTCTATATAAGATCAAGACCCTCACCAGACAGTCTATATAAGATCAAGTCCCTCACCAGACAGTCTATAAGATCAAGACCCTCACCAGACAGTCTATAAGATCAAGTCCCTCACCAGACAGTCTATATAAGATCAAGTCCCTCACCAGTCAGTCTATATAAGATCAAGACCCTCACCAGACAGTCTATATAAGATCAAGACCCTCACCAGACAGTCTATATAAGATCAAGTCCCTCACCAGACAGTCTATAAGATCAAGTCCCTCACCAGACAGTCTATATAAGATCAAGACCCTCACCAGACAGTCTATAAGATCAAGTCCCTCACCAGACAGTCTATATAAGATCAAGTCCCTCACCAGACAGTCTATATAAGATCAAGCCCTCACCAGACAGTCTATAAGATCAAGACCCTCACCAGACAGTCTATAAGATCAAGTCCCTCACCAGACAGTCTATAAGATCAAGTCCCTCACCAGACAGTCTATAAGATCAAGTCCCTCACCAGACAGTCTATAAGATCAAGACCCTCACCAGACAGTCTATAAGATCAAGTCCCTCACCAGACAGTCTATATAAGATCAAGTCCCTCACCAGACAGTCTATAAGATCAAGACCCTCACCAGACAGTCTATAAGATCAAGTCCCTCACCAGACAGTCTATATAAGATCAAGACCCTCACCAGACAGTCTATAAGATCAAGACCCTCACCAGACAGTCTATAAGATCAAGACCCTCACCAGACAGTCTATAAGATCAAGACCCTCACCAGACAGTCTATAAGATCAAGACCCTCACCAGACAGTCTATGAGATCAAGTCCCTCACCAGACAGTCTATAAGATCAAGTCCCTCACCAGACAGTCTATAAGATCAAGACCCTCACCAGACAGTCTATAAGATCAAGACCCTCACCAGACAGTCTATGAGATCAAGTCCCTCACCAGACAGTCTATAAGATCAAGACCCTCACCAGACAGTCTATAAGATCAAGACCCTCACCAGACAGTCTATGAGATCAAGTCCCTCACCAGACAGTCTATAAGATCAAGACCCTCACCAGACAGTCTATGAGATCAAGTCCCTCACCAGACAGTCTATAAGATCAAGACCCTCACCAGACAGTCTATGAGATCAAGTCCCTCACCAGACAGTCTATAAGATCAAGACCCTCACCAGACAGTCTATAAGATCAAGACCCTCACCAGACAGTCTATAAGATCAAGACCCTCACCAGACAGTCTATAAGATCAAGACCCTCACCAGACAGTCTAAGATCAAGTCCCTCACCAGACAGTCTATGAGATCAAGTCCCTCACCAGACAGTCTATGAGATCAAGACCCTCACCAGACAGTCTATGAGATCAAGTCCCTCACCAGACAGTCTATAAGGACCTTCCAGGTTTAACTCAAGGACCCAACATGTCGTGGACATACAGTGTTTCCATTCCTCTCAGTGGGTAGTCTGTTAAAGTCACAAATATTTTAATTCTGAAAATCAGAATTCTGAGATTTTGTGAAAAAAGTCAGATTTTTTTGATTTTCAGAAAAGTCACAATTTCGGGAAAAAGTCCACATTTTGAGAAGTTGGGAAAAAATCTGACTTATTATGTAAGGGATAATGTGCAGCGAGGCGGTCATTAACACCCTTCACAGGTTGTGTGTACGGATGTGTGTGTACGGGTGTGTGTGTGTACGGGTGTGTGTGTGTACAGGTGTGTGTGTGTACGTCATGCACGACATGCACGATCAAGATGTACAACCACTCTTAAACCCCTGGAATCATTATACAAACAAACACTTCAAATAGTAGATAAGAAATCAGTTTATTCTCATCAGTGCCCAATAATCATAAAATATAACTTGTGGAGCTGGGAAAATGTAATGAGATATGCAAATGCTTGCCTCATGTACAAAATAACACACGGCCTTACCTCACCTCCGCTCAGACATTTGATCACCATACGCACACCTGTAACTAACTCGGTCAACAAGAGCTGCAACAAGAGGAGACTGCGTTGTTCCATGGAGGAAGAGTTCATTCAGCCAATCTTCTTTTTCTTTTAAAGCTGCACCACAGAGGAACTCAGTCCCAGTAACGATTAGAGAACAAAACACCTGCACTTTATTCAAATCTAACTTAAAAACATGGTTAGTGGAAAATCAGCTCTGTCAACACGGACACAATCTGCACTTTGCAACGCTCTGTTTGCACACATGTGCCTTGACCTGTTGCTCTCTGTCTGCTTTGGGAATATCTATTCTTCTTTGGTTTTATGTTTTTATAGATGCTTTCATCGTAATATAAGCATCTATGTTGAATGTTGTTTTACTGATTGTATTTCATTTGAAGTGAATTTTTTTTTTAGGATGACTTTCAACATCTGTCCAGGGACTGCAGATGAAAAGTAGCCTGTTGGCGCATTTAAAGAAATGTTAATCAATGTGCACGGTCCCTGCTTGGCGTCGGGCTCCTGATCCGCCTGTCGGGCGTTCTTTTCCCCATAAGGACCAAGTCGCTGCACATCATCCCGCTCATCACACGGCCACATTCTCAACAAAGTAACGATATGAATTAATTGAAATGCTTTTATGGATTTAGAAAATGATTTTATTGATTTAAAAAATAGTTGTATGTATTGATTTAAATTGACATGCATCCGCTAAGAAAAATAGTCCGTTGTTACCGTTTGAAAAACGTAGCAACGGCAGGAAGGCGGAGCTTTTTGATTACAGATTTGAAAATATCGTTGCTTGCTTTAAAAGTAGCACAATTCATGATGTCAAACCTTGGGAAGTATCTAGATATCCCTGCCCTGATGCCAAAGGAACTGCACACTGAATATGTTTGGCCGTTTGATGTCTATGTCTGGACCGCTGCGTAAAAAGGAGGGTTTCTGCCCCGTTACTTCTCCGCTGTTTTCTTGTCGCTCTTGTCAAATCGAACGGACTTCTTTGTGCAGATGTGAGCTTCCTTAACAACGGTCAATAAATCCTTGACAGCGGTCTGTCTGTTCTGGATTAACAACGTGTCACGTGTTCTGAATTGACCAATCAGAATCGAGTATTCAACTAAGCCATGTAATAATGTAATATAAATGCTTTGGACCTGATGTTGGAGCTCTGGCCGGTGTCGGGGTCCGTGGCACTGACCCGGCCCACGGAGCACAGGGGGGGCAGTTCTCTGACACGTCCAGGTGGTACCGGCTCTGGGAGAAGCGGGGGGGTTCGTCAGCGTTCAGCACCGAGACCCTCACCGTGGCCTGGTCCTTAAAGGGGCCCCTCCTCAGGAACCGGGGGTCCAGCAGGGGGTTGCTCACCTCCACTGAGAAGGTGTACGAGTTACAGCTCTCGTAGTCCAGCAGCTGGGGGGTCACATATATTTTAATTCTAAAAAGTCAGAATTTTGGGGAAAAAGTCAGACATTTGAGATGTTGGGAAAAAGTCTGGATTTTGAGAATTTTGGGAAAAGTCCGGACTATACATATAATCTATATACTGAAGGATCTCTGAGATGTATAACAGAGTTTACACAGCTCTGATTCTGGCTGAGATACAGCTGATGTTCTCCCTGACATCCTCTCAGTGTTCAGAGGTCCTTCTCACTAACGAGGTTTCTTTGGTTCTGGTTCTCAGGGCTCAGCAATGACTGAGAACAGTGAAGTCATCTCAGAGAATATTCAGGTTTCTCTCCTTGTATGTTTGCCTTAAGGCTTTGGGGTATTTTTAAACGTTCAAACTGGATCTCTTTAAGTCCTGATGAAGACTCCTCACTCCTCTCCTTTCACCACATCATCTCTTCTTTACTTTAAGGATGTGAGGAGAGATGGTTAGGAGGGGAAAAGGTTAGGAGAGGAGGTTAGGAGAGGAGGGTTAGGAGAGGAGGTTAGGAGAGGAGGTCAGGAGAGAGTGTGAGGGGAAAAGGTAAGGAGAGGAGGTTAGGAGAGGAGGTTAGGAGAGGAGGTTAGGAGGTTAGGATAGGAGGTTAGGAGGTCAGGACAGAGTGTGAGGGGAAAAGGTAAGGAGAGGAGGTTAGGAGAGGAGGTTAGGAGGTCAGGAGAGAGTGTGAGGGGAAAAGGTAAGGAGAGGAGGTTAGGAGAGGAGGTTAGGAGAGGAGGTTAAGAGGTTAGGAGGTGAGGTTAGGAGGTTAGGAGGTGAGGAGGTTAGGAGAGGAGGTTAGGAGGTTAGGAGAGGAGGTTAGGAGAGGAGGTCAGGAGAGATTGTGAGGG
>JAAKFY010000025.1:1152890-1182935 GCA_011823955.1 Dissostichus mawsoni
CGGACCAATCAGAGGCTCACATCAGAGACCTGATCGGACCAATCATAGGCTCACATCAGAGACCTGATCGGACCAATCAGAGGCTCACATCAGAGACCTGATCGGACCAATCAGAGGCTCACATCAGAGACCTGATCGGACCAATCAGAGGCTCACATCAGAGACCTGATCGGACCAATCAGAGGCTCTGCAGACACACATCTACTTCAACAGATATACGTAAATGATCTTTGGAAACTGAGGGAATAATTTGATTTGTTTTATTTCGAACGTGAAAACAATAATACAAAATAATAATAATAATGAAATGAAACATGAGAATGCTGACACTGTACGAACTTAAGCAGTGTCAAATTAATAAACAAAAATATGTCTGACTTACAAATGATATAAAACAAATGATCTGATTACACATCTGAAAAGGGGGAAGAAGTTTTTACACTTATTGAATCCCTTCTCCCAAAACTAAAGTCTTAACATAATGAAAGCGTAGAGAGCACTGTTCTATAGGACCAGCAGCCACTGAATACGTCTTCTGTTATTGAACGTTAGGGTTTCAAGACTTCATGAAGGGTATAAACTGGTATGAGATGATTATTCTGTGTGTTGAAAGCTCCTCCAGACTGGAATCATTTACCACCAAACACACAACGCTTAACTTCTTTTCAAATGTTTAAAATGCTTTGTCTTCTTTGCTTTTCACTTTTACATTTTACATTTTCACATGACATCACATGACATCACATGACATCACATGACATCACATCACATGACATCACATCACATGACATCACATCACATGACATGACATCACATGACATCACATCACATGACATCACATCACATGACATCACATCACATCACATCACATGACATCACATGACATCACATCACATGACATCACATCACATCACATGACATCACATCACATGACATCACATGACATCACATCACATGACATCACATCACATGACATCACATCACATGACATCACATCACATGACATCACATCACATCACATCACTCACATTACATCACATGACATCACATCACATCACATCACATGACATACATGACATCACATGACATCACATGACATCACATCACAACATCACATCACATGACATCACATCACATGACATCACATCACATGACATGACATCACATGACATCACATCACATGACATCACATCACATGACATCACATCACATCACATGACATCACAACATGACATCACATATACACAACATCACATCACATGACATCAACATCACATGACATCACATGACATCACATCACATGACATCACATCACATCACATGACATCACATCACATCACATCACATGACATCACATGACATCACATCACATCAACATCACATGACATCACATGACATACATCACAACACATCAACATCACACACATGACATCACATGACATCACATCACATGACATCACATGACATCACATCACATGACATCACATGACATCACATCACATCACATGACATCACATGACATCACATGACATCACATCACATCACATCACATGACATCACATGACATCACATCACATCACATCACATCACATGACATTACATCACATGACATCACATCACATCCCATGACATCACATCACATCACATCACATGACATCACATCACATCACATGACATGACATCACATGACATCACATCACATCACATCACATCACATGACATCACATGACATCACATGACATCACATCACATGACATCACATCACATGACATCACATCACATGACATCACATCACATCACATGACATCACATCACATGATATTACATCACATGACATCACATCACATGACATCACATGACATCACATGACATCACATGACATCACATCACATCACATGACATCACATGACATGACATCACATCACATCACATGACATCACATGACATGACATCACATCACATGACATCACATCACATGACATCACATGACATGACATCACATCACATCACATCACATGACATCACATGACATTACATCACATGACATCACATGACATCACATGACATCACATGACATCACATGACATCACATCACATCACATGACATGACATTACATCACATGACATCACATGACATCACATGACATCACATGACATCACATGACATGACATGACATTACATCACATGACATCACATGACATCACATGACATCACATGACATTACATCACATGACATCACATGACATCACATGACATCACATCACATGACATCACATGACATCACATGACATTACATCACATGACATTACATCACATGACATCACATGACATCACATCACATGACATGACATCACATGACATCACATGACATCACATGACATCACATGACATCACATGACATTACATCACATGACATCACATGACATGACATGACATGACATCACATGACATTACATCACATGACATTACATCACATGACATTACATGACATCACATGACATCACATGACATGACACTCACATGACATCACATCACATGACATTACATGACATCACATGACATCACATGACATCACATGACATCACATGACATCACATGACATCACATCAATGACATGACATCACATGACATCACATCACATCACATGACATTACATCACATGACATCACATCACATGACATCACATGACATGACATGACATCACATCACATGACATCACATGACATGACATCACATGACATCACATCACATCACATGACATCACATCACATGACATCACATGACATCACATCACATCACATCACATGACATCACATCACATGACATCACATGACATGACATCACATCACATGACATTACATCACATGACATCACATCACATGACATCACATCACATGACATCACATGACATCACATGACATCACATCACATCACATGACATCACATGACATCACATCACATCACATCACATCACATGACATGACATCACATCACATGACATCACATCACATGACATCACATGACATGACATCACATCACATGACATTACATCACATGACATCACATCACATGACATCACATGACATCACATGACATGACATCACATCACATGACATCACATGACATCACATCACATCACATGACATCACATCACATCACATGACATCACATGACATCACATGACATCACATGACATCACATGACATCACATGACATCACATCACATCACATGACATCACATCACATGACATCACATCACATGACATCACATGACATCACATGACATGACATCACATCACATGACATCACATCACATCACATGACATCACATGACATCACATGTCACCTGTTAGACGCTTTTATCCAAAGCGACTTACATACTCAATACTGTGGACAATCCCCACAGGAGCAGTTTGGGGTGAAGTGTCTCAGGGACACAACGACATGCTGACTGCAGTGGGGTTTGAACCGGTGCTCCCTGATCCCAACACACAGCCCACTGCGCCACAGCCTCCGTTCATGCTTATCCACGAGTTAACACGTACAAAACACTGAGTTTGTGTTTATTATGTTATCGCTGGGCAGCCGTACTTGTTTATGGCCTCTCTGCGGACTGACATGTGTTCTCTAATGTCTGAGGTTGTAGTATCTTGTCTGTTTTATTATTATATGTGTGTAAAGCACTTTGAATGGCCTTTGTCTCTGAAAAGTGCTTTATATGAATAAAACCAACCATAACAGGGAGGCTGTGGCGCAGTGGATAGAGCCTTGGTGTTGGGATCAGGGAGCTCAGGTTCAAACCCCACTGCAGTCAGCATGTCGTTGTGTCCCTGAGACACTTCACCCCAAAGTGCTCCTGTGGGGATTGTCCTCAGTATGGAGTATGTGAGTCGCTTTGGATAAAAGCGTGTAACGAGTGACATGTGATGGAATGACCTTAACAACACGCTGCACCATGTGAGAAAGTACTGAGCTTTAACAGGAAGTTTAATGAGAATCAGGTTTAGGGGAATACTCAATTCTGATTGGTCAGTTTGGACATTTCACAGGTTGTTAATACTGGATAACCCACTGCTGCTAGGGAGGATCGGGGGAGCGAGGGGAAGAGGTTAACAGACGGACAGGAAGTCAACACCATGCAGAGATCAGGCACACATACATGTATGGCGCTCATCCCAGCATATGATGTGTAATCTGACTCTGGGATTAACGAAGTTTAGTGTAAATTCAACCAGGAAGACCGTCTTCAGTCATTCATTCACATATTCCAGCTCAACGCGGTCTAATCGCCAAACACCATTACATTCATCTGTGTTTACCCGGCAATAAATATATATATCCTACCTGCAGCGGTCAGACTATATAACCACCACGGCCCCGAGTAGACCCCCACACACACACACACACAACACACACACACACACACACACACACACACACAACAACAACACAGACCCTAACACCCCTTGTTGTTAAATACCAACTAACTATGTACAATATATATATATGCCGTTAATAACTGTGAAATATATACCTGGCTGCTAAATCCTCAGAACTGTTACAGGATGTGTATTTAGTGTTTTTACTCTGATTCTGATACTGATTCTGGTTCTGACTCTGATTCTGTGTGTTCTGTGATGTCATCAGTCTCTCCTGATTGGTTGACTGACCGGTCTGAGGGTCCACGGAGAAGAAGTCCTGTCCCTGAGTGAGGGAGTAGACGAGCCGGGCGCTGTTCCCGTACGCCGGGTCGTCAGCGTCGCGCGCCGTCACCGTGATTATAGACGTCCCTGAGAGGAGACAGGTTAAAGTGCTGAAAGCTGCTTAGAGTCAACTACATCTATACCTTTCTCTGCAGAGCATCGAGGGCTTATGCAGGATTACAGGATCATCTCTGCTGGGGGGGACACATCTCGAGAAAACATTCAATATCCTGGGTTTAGGTAAACAGATCCATCTCTAGAAAACATTCAATATCCTGGGTTTAGGTGACTCCCTGAGTCTCTGTGCTTTTGTTGGCTCTGGTTCTAGTTTCAACAGGACAACAACAACAAAAAACAACAACACAACACATCAAGATCATGTGGACAGATTGTAATATCTCTCTCTGCCTGAAGGGGGAGACACACAATATTTACCTGGTTAAATAAAGGATATATATACATATCTGCAACCCTACGCAGATTAACAGCTTCAGTTTTTGACTGAAGATTAATCTGCATCTGCTTTCATATGAATTCATTTCCCAGCAGATGAGTTTCTGTTGAAACATCCTCACAGCTCCTGTTTGTATTGACAAGTCAATGAGTATGATTATTAATTAATTAATATATATGTTTTACAGTTATTGTATTACCTTGTATGTCATGTTATTTCAGTCCCGCCAGCTGTGACATTAGAGATGATCAGTCCAGACTTCAATATCATATATTATTGCATTGATTTCCTTTAAATCCTCGGACATTTCTGCTGCACAGACGCCTGTTCAACAGAACCACAGACGCCTGTTCAACAGAACCACAGACGCCTGTTCAACAGAACCACAGACGCCTGTTAACCAGAACCACAGACGCCTGTTCAACAGAACCACAGACGCCTGTTCAACAGAACCACAGACGCCTAAAGAGTTTTCAAGTGAAACGTCTGGAAACTACTGCACGGATCACTGACGTCTGAGAGGAGGAATCATCACAACTCTTGTTTTAAATGTGTTGTCTCTGCTCTGATGAAGCTTTGAGGTTCAGTCTCTCAGCTGGCAGTATTAGAGCTGTTTTTGGATCATAATGAGCTGAATAAATGTAATTGGAGCCCAGCTGCTGCTCTCCATGGAGGACAACACTGAGAGACTGCAGCCCCTAAAGAGGCTAGTCTAAGAGCATTTAGGCGTATTGGTATGTATGGTAAATATTTAATTACCGAATAAGCCTAATAAGGCTGTCCAACAGCATCATCTGGACCCAAAGCGTGTTCTGACAGAGAATATGAACTGCTACCATCTAATGGAGATCAATAAAGTCAGACTGAAGCATCCTCTGTGCTCAGTCGATCCTCTCAGTGAACACAGAGCTACAGATCAGATGCACGCTGAAGGCTCTTTGAGCAGCTCTCACTGATCCTGCTGTTATGTTCCATGTTTGTTTCTCATGTGTCTTGATGTTTGTCTGTTGATGTTACACAAGGAGCTGCTGTGATGCAAGGAGCATTTCAGACCTGATCCGACCATTAAAGTATTATTGTATCGTATTATCGTATTGTGTAAAAGTACTTTATTTGACTATATCCAGTTCTAAGTGTGTTTTAGTCGGTAGTGGACCGCATAGATAAGTGAGGATTTGGAGGCTGTGATGTCTTTAAATAAACCCTCAAGACCTGCGACTACATCTGGTCTCCTTTAACGGTTAGACCTCGGATCAGATCTCGACTTGGCCCTGAAGACTAACTGGTCTTAGCTTGATGTACTTCTAACGTCCACTGCAGTACCTATGTTGGCCATCTCCGGCACCACGGCCAGGTAGGGCCCGTGGGGGAACACGGGGGGTTGTCGTTGATGTCCTGGACCCGGATGATGAAGGTGGACGAGGGCTCCAGAGCGCGTCCCGTCTGCCGGTCCGTGGCCGTGGCCAGGAGGCGGTACTCAGCCTTCTCCTCGCGGTCCAGAGGCTTGGTCACATGGATGTTCCCGCTGTTCCCGTCGATCACAAACACCGAGCCAACGCCCTCGCCCTCCAGAAGATACTTGGTGCGACCGTCCCCCCGATCCATGTCCGTGTGCAGCTGCAGGACAACAACAACAACAACAACAACAACACATAAAGATTTCATATCCTGGGTTTAGGTAAACAGATCGATCTCTAGATAACATTAAATATCCTGGTTTTATGTCAGATCACTGCCTCCCTGAGTCTCTGTGCTTGTGTTGGCTCTGGTTCTAGTTTCAACCGGACGACGACAACAACAACAACACAACATAAAGATCATGAGGACACTTTGTAATACCCCTCTCTCTCTGCCAGAAGGGGGAGACACAGAGAGCAGACATTTAGAAAAACAACCAGGGCTGCAGTCGAATTGTCAGTTTCTCTCAGGAACCTTCCTAACGGAGTGAAATGACCCGGAAGTACCTCAGTGGCCGCCATGATAAGAGCCGTTCGAATTATTTAGAGTCTAGGTGAAAGGAAAGGAGGTTTGAAACTTCCTTTATAACCTCCTTTAGCTTAGGAACCACTGGACCTCCCTTTAGGAAAGGAGAGGATAAAGTGCTGCCCACAATGCCTTGCGGCCGCAGCATTTGCCGTCTCATCAACAGTCGTCCGTTCACAGAAACAACCGATGATGACGGAGAAATGATATCATGAAAGTTGCGGTGCTTATTAGCTTTTTCAAACGGTAAGTTGCCAAAGTGCTTTGTTTTGAACGATCATCAGTATTATAATCAAAAAGAGAAATATGAACGTTAGTTTTTACTGAAAGGATCAAATAAAGGCAACATCTCTCAGTCTTTACTGAGCTGTGGGGGTTGTTCCACTTTTAAAAGATGTCTGAATGGAGATACACAGTGATAGATGTTAAGGACTAACGTTATAATAAATACATCTGTATTGATTTTAAGATCTTTTCATCCAATCATACGTATTGGGATCATTTGTATTAATGTGGACCGGAGGGAGAGGGAGACGAGCATAAGGTTCACTTTCCTTTTTATTCAGATCCCAGCTTTGGTCCTGAAGAATCTGTTTCTCTGTCCTCCACGTTCATAAAGCCTAAAGCAACAGAGCACGGAGCAGAGTCTCTAGATGAGTTTACAGGAGTCCCTCCTTCTTATTCTGCATCCATGTTGTAGTCCGCTGTATAGAGAAACTATAGTTTCCATAGTTTCCCCACAGCAGCAGACGCACATTCATGACGTCATAAACACGTTGATAGTGAAAGTGCAGTGGGATTCTCTAAAGCACCGCAGTTTGACAAAAGTGATCAAGTGCTGATGCTAATAATGATCCGATTCATTTGATATTGATTGTCTGCCAATACCGAATCCTGATCCGATTCTTCTATTTCCCAGATAATACAGCTGCACCGTGTACACTAGCTCTATTTGTTTTTGCCATTGTAATTCACCAGAAGCAATTGTTGACTGTAACGTCTGCCAACCAACTGTATTTTTAATGTATTATACTTTAACGATCAAGTTCTGGCAACCACAGCAGCCCAAATGTTAACGTAAATGTCAAGTTTTCTTTTTACAGTGTACTTAAGACAGCTAGGCAGAAGCAGGCAGCAGACAGAGATGCAGACAGAGATGCAGGCAGAGATGCATGCAGAGATGCAGACAGAGATGCAGACAGAGATGCAGGCAGAGATGCAGACAGAGATGCAGGCAGAGATGCAGACAGAGATGCAGACAGAGATGCAGACAGAGATGCAGACAGAGATGCAGACAGAGATGCAGGCAGAGATGCATACAGAGATGCAGACAGAGATGCAGACAGAGATGCAGGCAGAGATGCAGACAGAGATGCAGACAGAGATGCAGACAGAGATGCAGACAGAGATGCAGCAGAGATGCAGCAGAGATGCAGGCAGAGATGCAGACAGAGATGCAGGCAGAGATGCAGGCAGAGATGCAGACAGAGATGCAGGCAGAGATGCAGACAGAGATGCAGGCAGAGATGCAGACAGAGATGCAGGCAGAGATGCAGACAGAGATGCAGACAGAGATGCAGCAGCAGAGATGCATGCAGAGATGCAGGCAGAGATGGCAGAGATGCAGCAGAGATGCAGACAGAGATGCAGGCAGAGATGCAGGCAGAGATGCAGACAGAGATGCAGACAGAGCAGGCAGAGATGCAGGCAGAGATGCAGACAGAGATGCATACAGAGATGCAGACAGAGATGCAGACAGAGATGCAGACAGAGATGCAGCAGAGATGCAGCAGAGATGCAGACAGAGATGCAGACAGAGATGCAGCAGAGATGCATGCAGAGATGCAGGCAGAGATGCAGACAGAGATGCAGACAGATGCATGCAGAGATGCAGACAGAGATGCAGACAGAGATGCAGGCAGAGATGCATGCAGAGATGCAGACAGAGATGCAGACAGAGATGCAGCAGAGATACATGCGAGATGCAGGCAGAGATGCAGACAGAGATGCAGACAGAGATGCAGACAGAGATGCAGACAGAGATGCAGACAGAGATGCAGACAGATTGGGAAAGGCTGGACGCTACACACCGGGAAACATTATGGACATGAACAAGGAAAAACCAAAAACACTTTCTTTGTTGCCTTTTTCTTATCATATATAGTGTTAGGGTTTTTGTTACCATTTAAATATTGAATTCTATTTATTACTTTTATTTTAAATCAAATGCACCGGTTTTAGATAATATATTTATTTTGATGTGTAGGTTGATTTGCAGGTTGGTTGTTATTTGTATAATTATTGTATTGTTACTGTGTATTTTATTATATTAACTAGCTATTTATTAAATTAAAATACTGTTATGAACACTATACAATGTCTTTATTTTGGTAGATACCAGAATAAATGACACAATGAATCTTTGTAATATATTTATGTTCTCTTGTTTAAATAATCATACCAGTATGTAATGTATGCTGGTCACCTGGAATCCTGGTAAGCTCCCAGCATGGTATATTTAATACTATTATTAAACATAAGCTGGTGATAGATGGATAAACCAGCCATCCTGGCCAGCTGAAGTGTCCAAAACCCCTCTAAACCAGCCAACCATTCCAGCCTAATATCTACTGGCTGGTCAATTTACAACAGCCTGACCAGCTACATTCATCTAAGCTGGTTTTTTCAGCAGAGTTATTATTTATTTACTATTTATTGAGAATCTCTATGAATTAAAGTCAAATGTATACCAGTCTGTGTTCTGTTGCCGCACCGGATCTCCGCCAAATCCAGGATCATCATCCCCTGTTCGCTCCCATCTGTATCTCTACCGCTACTTGAATACTGTGGCTCAAACTGGTATGGTTCCACCACGTTAGACTCAACCGCATGATCTGATTCCTACACCGGCATCCTCTTCAATAAATCCTCCTCTTCTTGAAAGTGCACCGAGTCTATTGACGACTCACTGTCACTCGATTCTGTCTCCAGAGTCCGACATCAGCCATATAGGTAGTGTATTATTGAACAAGTGTTCTACTCGTGACGTACCATGACGTGCGTGACGTCACTAACTGGCGAAAGCTGTTTTGTCCGAGCGGTCGTGTACATCGGAAGCGAGCATGGAAAGTTGTAATAAATCACGATTTATAAATACAGCGGGCATATTGTCATTAATGACAATGATTTCCCATTAATAATAGTATATATTATCGTAATAAGAACAGTATTGTCCTTCATTTCATAAGCTCTTTAAGCACTTTGGTTTATTGACCTTTTTTTTATTAAAGATCATTATGGTTCATTTATTCTATTGGGTGTAAATTACCTTCTTTTTAGAGTAAATTACCTTCTTTTTAGAGTAAAATTACCTTCTATTTGGAGTAAAATGGCAGGAGAGTTGTTTTTAATATACACTACACAGAGTAAATAACCATTAAGCAGAGTCAAATCTAAGCACATAATAGAGTAAAATGAACTCTAAAATACAACTCTGAACAAAGAGTGCATTTTACTTTACAGGTTGGGACCAAATGTAATATTTTTAGAGTAAAACTTTCGTCAATTTGAGTCAATTTTACTCAGAGAAATTTACTGTGCAACTTCTAACGAAAACGTTCCCAGTAGAGACGTGCCATAGAACATGTTGCGAAACACAATAGCCAGCATGTGTAGTTCTGGGGGGGGGGGGACCCTTCGAGTCCAGTTTTGTATAGTCTGCCGTGGTTTCGTTCCATTTCAAAGAGCTGTTTGACGCTAGGTGTAACCTTGGCGCACTGCCACTCCAACATCCAATCCCTGAGCTTGAAGATTAATCACGGGGACTGTAGTCCCAAACGATAGCTGGGGATTATGGGTAGTGTAGTGTCTTCGGCCATCCTAAACTCTGAAATGTTTTTCGGATTTCATATCGCATTAACACCATATCCCAACGTGCATTGCGGCTAAAACATCCAATCACCGAGCTTCAAGCTGAGGATCTTGGGTAATCAGTTCAGTGGGTGTGTATCGCAATGATGCTCGAAATGTCCCATATAGGCCTACGTCTGTTTCCGGTGACTTTATTTTGAAATTCAGTTCCTGACGGACGGCTAAAAAGCCCAAGATTATAGAATTAAAACGAATAAATAAAAACAAGGATAATTGTGTGTTATTGTTGAGTAAATAACGGTGTGTTATTGTTGAGTAATAACGGTGTGTTATTTAGAAAAGAATAACAAATTAGAAGGAAAAAAAGAATTAAAAAATACAGATTTCAGTATTCTGAGGCTCTGAGCCATTTCTTTTCCTCACGGACGGACACACACATCTCCTCCTTCTGTAACCCTGCCACACACACATTATGTATTGTTATATTTTCTCCAGTTTCTATTCCTGCATGCATGGCCTGTGTGTGTGTGTGTGAGAGAGGAGAGAGAGAGAGAGAGAGAGAGAGAGAGAGAGAGAGAGAGAGAGAGAGAGTGTGTGTGTGTGTGTGTGTGTAGGATTTAGGAGCTGGTGATAGCAGACAAAATGCAAGATCAGGGACTCTTGGTTTTTTATTCCTTCATCCCTCTCTCTCTCCTCTCTCTCTTCCTCAGAGCGATGATTATGATGATGCTGCTCTTCATCACCAGAGAGAGAGGTCTTCCTCACAGTCTCCCCCCCCCTGTCATGGTTTTGGATTGTGGTTTTCATTTTCCACCTTATTTTGAAATGTTTTCCTCCTTGTGTCTTGTCTGGTCCTACTTCCTGTGTTTGCCTTCCTGTCGTTAGTTTCCCTGGTGTGTCTGATTGTCTGATTGTGTTCACCTGGTGAGATTCTTGTTAGTCTTTGACTGTGTTCACGGGGAGGAGTTCTGTATGTATTATTGAGCCTTGAAATAAAGGTATTTTCTGTTTAATCTGCGTTTGGGTCCTGCCTGCTTCGCTCAACCGTGACAGAAGGATCTCACCAGAAATGGACCCGGCAGATGATCCATTTGAGGTGGAGGTACTAAAATGTACCTTTTCATTGGCTCGTTGTTATGGTACGTGGAGAGGAGCGTCCAGTATTCAGCAGAAAGAGGCTGCTCTGGCAGAGGCGCACCAGATGGCAACAGAGAAACCAGGGTTGGTGAAGTTCTTACCTGGCTGGATTATGGACTTCCTCCCGACATGGATTCCCGGCCTGCTAGCCCCAGGCATGCTAGCCTCCTGCCTCCCAATTCCCTTCCTGACATCATACGTCTCGGTTTGTTCTGTCTGGAGTCAGCCCCTGCTTCTTCCTCATTTCCTGCTCCAGAACCGGCCCCTGCAGCTATGGTTCCGGCTCCAGAACCGGACCCAGCAGCCATGGTCCCGACGCCAGCTCCCCGTGTCCTGTCGGCGTACCGGCCGACTCCAGCACCTCGTCTCCTGTTGGGGGTCCCGCCGACACCTGTCCCGCCGGGGGTTCTGCCAACTCTGTGTCCTGTCCTGTTGGAGGTCCCGCCGACACCTGTTCCACCGGGGGTCTGCCAACACCGTCACCTGTTTCGCTGGGGGTCCTGCCAACTCTGTGTCCTGTCCTGTTGGAGGTCCCACCGACGCCTGTTCCACCGGGGATCCTGCCAACGCCGTGTCCTGTTTCGTTGGGGGTTCCGCTGGGGGTTCTGCCTACTCCATGTCCTGTTTCTTTGGGGGTTCCGCTGAGGGTCCTGCCAGCCCCATGTTCTGTTCCGTTGGGGGTCCCGCCGGGAGTCCTGCCAACTCCGTGTCCTGACCTGTTGGGGGTCCCACCAACACCTGTCCTGCCGGGGGTCCTTCAACACCTGTTCTGTCGGAGGTCCAGCTGCCACCAGATCCTGACCCACTGGGGGTCCCGCCTACACCTTGTCCAGTTCCGTTGGGGGTCCCGCGGGAGTCCTGCCAACTCCGTGTCCTGACCTGTTGGGGGTCCCACCGACACCTGTCCCGCCGGGGGTCCTTCAACACCTGTTCTGTCGGAGGTCCAGCTGCCACCAGATCCTGACCCACCGGGGGTCCCGCCTACACCATGTCCAGTTCTGTTGGGGGTTCTGCTGACGTCTGGGGTCCAGTCGACACCAGCCCTTGCTCCGTCCGGGTCCCGCTGACTCCAGCCCATGTTCTGTCCAGGGTCCCGTCTGTGCTTGTCCCGTCAGGGGTTCCGTCTGCACCTGTCCCGACGGCTCCGTTTCCTGTACCACCGGGGGTTCCGCCATCTCCAGCTCCCAGTGCTCCCGATCCCTGTGCTCCTGCTCCGGCGATCCAGCTGACCCCGGAGGGGCCCCATCGCGGCCTACGCCGTTTTCCTGTGCGTCCTCCGGAGCTGTCCCGCCTCCGTCCTGCCCATCCTCCGGAGCTGTCCCGGTGCTGCCTGCCTGCCCGTCCTCCGGAGCTCTCCCGTCGTCGCCCTCGAGCCCGGCCCCCTGAGTTCCCCAGCCGCGGCCTTCGCCCTCGAGCCCGGCCCCCTGAGTTCCCCAGCCGCGGCCTTCGCCCTCGAGCCCGGCCCCCTGAGTTCCCCAGCCGCGGCCTTCGCCCCTTCTCGAACTCTGCCTTGCCCCCGGGCCGTCCGTCCGAGACCCCTTCCTGATCCTCTGCCGTGCCCCCGGGCTGTCAGCCCAAACCCGTCCTCCAGACCCCCTCCACCCACCCTTCTAGAGGTTTTGGACTATTTCAATTATTTTTTTTGGGACGTCTGGAATCCGTCCCTTGAGGGGGGGGGGGGTTCTGTCATGGTTTTTAATTGTGGTTTTCATTTTCCACCTTATTTTGAAATGTTTTCCTCCTTGTGTCTTGTCTGGTCCTACTTCCTGTGTTTGCCTTCCTGTCGTTAGTTTCCCTGGTGTGTCTGATTGTGTTCACCTGGTGCTCCTGTGTTTTCCTCCTCCTCACCTGTCTCTTGTTTCTTTGATTAGTCCTGTGTGTATTTAAGTTCTGGTTTTTCTGTCTGTCTTTGTGAGATCCTTGTTATTCTTTGACTGTGTTCACGGGGAGGAGTTCTGTTTGTACTATTGAGCCTTGAAATAAAGGTATTTTCTGTGTTTGGGTCCTGCCTGCTTCGCTCAACCGTGACACCCCCCCTCCCCCTACTCTGAAGAGGCTAATTTCCTCTCAGTCCTGCTGTGCTTCAGTCACTCACAGCGGGGGGAGGACATATATCCTCTTTAATATAATATCCTGCTTATATTTTGTTGCTGTAAATGAGTTTTTCCACATGTTATATATATCCACTGATATACACCTGAACATCAGCAGGAGAGGACTCTTTAAAGTAGAGACACTACATACTGATATACACCTGAACATCAGCAGGAGAGGACTCTTTAAAGTAGAGACACTACATACTGATATACACCTGAACATCATCAGGAGAGGACTCTTTAAAGTAGAGACACTACATACTGATATACACCTGAACATCAGCAGGAGAGGACTCTTTAAAGTAGAGACACTACATACTGATATACACCTGAACATCAGCAGGAGAGGACTCTTTAAAGTAGAGACACTACATACTGATATACACCTGAACATCAGCAGGAGAGGACTCTTTAAAGTAGAGACACTACATACTGATATACACCTGAACATCAGCAGGAGAGGACTCTTTAATATACTCCATGTTGCATTGTTGCAGGAACCTCAGACGCCATCACTGTAGATATTAGTGTTTTTAAAAGTGCTAAATCATTTCAATTCTCTGTCTCCATGTTCCTGACCTTTGGAGACACGTTTAGAGTCTTCGTCTCGCTTTTTAATCGACGAACAGAGGAAGGAAGATGCTAAATGTGCTGCGTGAGTTAACTTGTTTTAAATTGATGTGAAAAATGTGAACGCTCCATGAGAGGAGACAAATAACAAAGAGTTCAGAGGCAGGGCTGAACACACACCACACCACACCACACACACACCACAACCACACCACACCACACCACACCACCACACACAACACACACACACACACAACACACACACACAGTTGCTAGCTTACAGCTAATGGCTGCATACTCCGTACGGTCAGGAGGTCAACGTCCTGAAAATAAAGCGAGGCTGAAATGTGTTTTTAAGCATCTTTACAGGAAGAGACGCTTCCAGCAAACCAGAAAACGCCTCAGGATATATATAAGTGGGAAATAGTGTAATGGTTTGTCTCTGATTGCTTTGCAGTGTTGTTCGTAACAGGCGGTTCTGAAGAGTACACGTGTTCTGCTGAGACTCTTACACCGCATTAATGATCCATTAGATACGATTTAACGTCCGACCGAAGGATGCTCAGCGATACGAATCACATGACTCGTTCTCTAGAAAGGCGTTACTTAGATAAACCAAACACATATCGGCTCTCAAGGGTTCATTTCTTGCATGAAAACATAGTCAATCTTATGAAGAAGACATATTAACTGCAGAAAATGTAACATGACCTTCAAATAATGTTTTATGTCAGAGTTATAGGTTATTTATCTTCACGGTCTAATGTGTATTTTCTACTTTGTAATGCCGCTTCAATTCTATTTTGAGATGTTTAAATGTTTATTTCTACTCTTTAATTTCTACATGTGCAATCCCTTGTTTTCCTTTGATGTTTTTTATGCTGCTGCAATGCAAAAAAGTCCCAATTTGGGATCAATAAAGTACCTCTTATAAGATAAGATAAGGATACTTTATATATCCCAATGTGGGAAATGTTTGCGTTTAGCAGCATAAAAAGACAAGGCATTGTACATTAGAGAAATTAAAAGACTAGAAATAAACAATCCAAAATGTAAACATCTCAAAAAGAAATAAAATAGCGTTAAAGAAAAGTAAAAAATATACATTATCTTATCTTATGACGGACAACCGGTCTCCAAGGTTGCACTGTGGGGGGGTTTGTGCAGAAATCCTGCTTACATTCATTTCATATGTGCATAAATCCCAGCTCTGTGCAGGGTGAGTGCATCACATCATACAGATAAGCCTTTCCAAAGAGCCTCTTCCTCCACTCAGTGTGCAGGAGGAGAACCTGAGAGCCAGAAGCTGTCTCTGCATCCAGGTCAGCGTTTAGCATGAGGGGGGGGGGCGTGCAGGGACAGAGTCAGAGACAGAGTGAAGGAATGAGTGAACTGAGTGAAAGAGGTTATCATTGTGCACTTATTGTATCAGGGTAATGGTGCGGGGCGCATGAATACATGCATGCAGCGCTGAGACGCTCAAAATACATCTCTGCATCCTTTATGCTCTCTGAAACATCTCAGACTCTCAGGTAAAATACATCTTTCTCTCTGAAAACATCTTTCTCTTTGAAACATCTTTCTCTCTGAAACATCTCCTCTCTTTGAAACATCTTTCTCTTTGAAACATCTTTCTCTCTGAAACATGTCCTCTCTGAAACACCTTTCTCTCTGAAACATCTTTCTCTCTGAAACATCTTTCTCTTTGAAACATCTTCTCTCTGAAACATGTCCTCTCTCTGAAACACCTTTCTCTTTGAAACATCTTTCTCTCTGAAACATCTTTCTCTCTGAAACATCTTCTCTCTGAAACATGTCCTCTCTCTGAAACATCTCCTCTCTCTGAAACATGTCCTCTCTTGAAACATCTTTCTCTTTGAAAACATCTTTCTCTCTGAAACATCTTCTCTTTGAAACATCTTTCTCTGAAACATGTCCTCTCTCTGAAACACCTTCTCTTTGAAACATCTTTCTCTCTGAAACATCTTTCTCTCTGAAACATGTCCTCTCTCTGAAACATCTCCTCTCTCTGAAACATGTCCTCTCTCTGAAACATCTTCTCTTTGAAACATCTCCTCTCTCTGAAACATGTCCTCTCTCTGAAACATGTCCTCTCTCTGAAACATCCCTCTCTCTGAAACATGTCCTCTCTCTGAAACATGTCCTCTCTCTGAAACATCTCCTCTCTCTGAAACATGTCCTCTCTCTGAAACATCCCCTCTCTCTGAAACATCTCCACTCTCTGAACATGTCCTCTCTCTGAAACATCTCCTCTCTCTGAAACATGTCCTCTCTCTGAAACATCTCCTCTCTTTGAAAACATCTTCTCTTTGAAACATCTTTCTCTCTGAAACATCTTTCTCTTTGAAACATCTTTCTCTCTGAAACATCTTTCTCTCTGAAACATGTCCTCTCTCTGAAACATGTCCTCTCTCTGAAACATGTCCTCTCTCTGAAACATGTCCTCTCTCTGAAACATGTCCTCTCTCTGAAAACATCCCCTCTCTCTGAACATGTCCTCTCTCTGAAACATGTCCTCTCTCTGAAACATCTCCTCTCTCTGAAACATGTCCTCTCTCTGAAACATCCCCTCTCTCTGAACATCTCCACTCTCTGAAACATGTCCTCTCTCTGAAACATCTCCTCTCTCTGAAACATGTCCTCTCTCTGAAACATCTCCTCTCTTTGAAAACATCTTTCTCTTTGAAACATCTTTCTCTCTGAAACATCCTTTCTCTTGAAAACATCTTCTCTCTGAAACATCTTTCTCTCTGAAACATGTCCTCTCTCTGAAACATCTCCTCTCTCTGAAACATGTCCTCTCTCTGAAACACCTTTCTCTTTGAAACACCTTCTCTTTGAAACATCTTTCTCTCTGAACATCTCCTCTCTTGAAAACCTTTCTCTTTGAAATCTTTCTCTCTGAAACATCTTTCTTCTGAAACATGTCCTCTCTCTGAAACATCCTCTCTCTGAAACATGTCCTCTCTCTGAAACATCTTTCTCTTTGAAACATCTCCTCTCTCTGAAACATGTCCTCTCTCTGAAACATGTCCTCTCTCTGAAACATCCCTCTCTCTGAAACATGTCCTCTCTCTGAAACATGTCCTCTCTCTGAAACATCCCTCTCTCTGAAACATGTCCTCTCTCTGAAACATCCTCTCTCTGAAACATCTCCACTCTCTGAAACATGTCCTCTCTCTGAAACATCTCCTCTCTCTGAAACATGTCCTCTCTCTGAAACATCCCCTCTCTCTGAAACATGTCCTCTCTCTGAAACATCCCCTCTCTCTGAAACATCTCACTCTCTGAAAACTGTCCTCTCTCTGAAACATGTCCTCTCTCTGAAACAGTCCTCTCTCTGAAACATGTCCTCTCTCTGAAACATCCCTCTCTCTGAAACATGTCCTCTCTCTGAAACATCTCCTCTCTCTGAAACATGTCCTCTCTCTGAAACATCCCCTCTCTCTGAAACATCTCCACTCTCTGAAAACTGTCCTCTCTCTGAAACATGTCCTCTCTCTGAAACATGTCCTCTCTCTGAAACATCCCCTCTCTCTGAAACATCTCCACTCTCTGAAAACTGTCCTCTATCTGAAACATCTCCTCTCTCTGAAACATCTCTTCTCTGAAACATGTCCTCTCTCTGAAACATCTTTCTCTTGAAACATCTTTCTCTTTGAAACATCTCCTCTCTCTGAAACATCTCCTCTCTCTGAAACATGTCCTCTCTGAAACATCTCCTCTCTCAGAACATGTCTCTCTCTGAAACATGCCTCTCTCTGAAACATCCCTCTCTCTGAAACATTCCTCTCTGAAACATCTCCTCTCTCTGAAACATCTTTCTCTTTGAAACATCTTTCTCTCTGAAACATCCCCTCTCTCTGAAACATCTCCTCTCTGAAACATCTCCTCTCTCTGAAACATCTTTCTCTCTGAAACATCCTCTCTGAAACATCTCCTCTCTCTGAAACATCTCCTCTCTCTGAAACATCTCCTCTCTCTGAAACATCTCCTCTATCTGAAACATATCCTCTCTCAGAAACATGTCCTCTCTCTGAAACATCTCCTCTTCAGAAACATGTCCTCTCTCTGAAACATCTCCTCTCTCTGAAACATCTCCTCTATCTGAAACATGTCCTCTCTCTGAAACATATCCTCTCTCTGAAACATCTCCTCTATCTGAAACATATCCTCTCTCAGAAACATCTCCTCTCTCTGAAACATGTCCTCTCTCTGAAACATTTCCTCTATCTGAAACATGTCCTCTCTCTGAAACATGTCCTCTCTCAGCTCACCCGTCCGATGAGCACCGGTTCAGGCCCTGGTACTCCTCGATCACGAAGAACTGGTTCCAGAGCCAGCTCCGGCGGCGGCGAGGTTCAGGACGCCTCCTGATCCTGATGCATCCACGAGGATCTGGAGAGCTCGATCCTGGTCCTCCTCACTGTTCCTCACTCCTCCAGAGGATCCACGCAGCTTCACTGTTTGCTGCTCAGACTCTTCAGGGTTCATGTGAGTCAGGGACAGATCCAGACTCCTCACATCCTCTCCTCTCTGCAGCTCTGTGAAGCTCTCAGAGGAAGCACTGTGTCTCTGGGTGGATGTTACCCTCTGGGTGGATGTTACCTGCAGCTCTGTGGAGCTCTCAGAGGAAGCACTGTGTCTCTGGGTGGATGTTACCTGCAGCTCTGTGGAGCTCTCAGAGGAAGCACTGTGTCTCTGGGTGGATGTTACCCTCTGGGTGGATGTTACCCTCTGGGTGGATGTTACCTGCAGCTCTGTGGAGCTCTCAGGTGATGCACTGTGACTCTGGGTGGATGTTACCCTCTGGGTGGATGTTACCTGCAGATCTCCTCTTCCTCACTGTTCCTCACTCCTGCAGCAGATCCATGCTTCGCTCCGTCGTCCTTAAACTCTTCAGGGTTCATGTCAGTGGTCAGTGTTAAAGCCAGACTCCTCACATCCTCTCCTCTCTGCAGCTCTGTGGAGCTCTCAGGTGAAGCACTGGTCTCTGGGTGGATGTTACCCTCTGGGTGGATGTTACCTGCAGCTCTGTGGAGCTCTCAGGTGAAGCATTGGGTCTCTGGGTGGATGTTACCCTCTGGGTGGATGTTACCTGCAGACCCTCCTCTTCCTCCAGGTGAGCAGAAAACACTGTTAACCTCCAGGTGAGAGAGGAGGAGGAGCAGAAGAAGAACCACAGGAGCCATCGCTCAGTTCACCGGCTGCTTTCAGCTCAGCAAAATATGTTGGTGGTTCCTCGGTGCAGGAAAAAAACCCGAGGTGACAGGCTTTCAGTGTTGCAGCTCCCAGACTGTGGAACAGCTTCCCAGCACATATCCGGACTGCTGAGTCTATTGAACTTTTATATCTCAGCTAAAAACTCACCTCTTTGCACTGGCGTTTAATACTAGTTGAACATTACATTTTTACATTTGTATGTGTTGTATATGTTTCTAGTTATTGTGATTTTTATCATGTTTTTAATTATTGTTTTATTATTGTACTCCCATTGTGTTATTTGATGTTGTAGTTATTGCCTGTTCAGCACTTTGGTCAACTGAAGGTTGTTTAAATGTGCTATATAAATAAATAAAGATTGAGATTGAGATTGCTTTCAGAGGAGAAGAGACGGATCAGAGCCTCATCCATCACAGAGCCAGCTTCCTCTCCTCAGGGCCACTCTTCGTCACTCTTCTTCATCACTCTTCTTACTCACATGTTGCCGTGCAGAACAAGCTGCAGCTTCACCTGAGAGGAGACACACAGGTGAACATTACCATCATGTACACAGCAGCTGCAGTGCAGTTGAACAATGAAGATCTCCAACGATGCAACATAACATAAAAAGACTTAAGACGATAAAACAAATGTATAAAACAATGAAAACAGTGCAAAAAAACCGAGTGTGCAGGTAACGTAGGAGAAGTAAACATGTAAATAAATAAATACAATAATCTAAATCATGCAGAGATTGTTGTCAGAGACCAGAGGCCTGTACGACGAAGCCGGTTCAACAGACCCTGGATATGTTTGAGTTACCCGGCTTACCTAATCCAAAACAAACGCGCTCTCACTAAGCGTCCTACGACGCTGGTTATCAACTCGTTAACTCAAGCCAGTCGGTCCTATCTAGTTAGGAGCGCGTTCACATGAAAGGGGTGGTATTTGGAGCATTCGACCAATCACAAACATGGAAAGTGTACTGACAGCGCAGCGTCAGACTTCCTGAATGAAAAGTGAACTATAATGTTAGACAAATATGAAGACGTTAAACTTTAAACATCCATGACTCAAACACTTGATCCAGGATCAAAGCCACATAGCACACCTCAGGTGAATACAGCTGGTGACAGAACAAGTGTTTGAATGCGTCCATTAACAGGTTTATGATATCACATCCACGTCTGCACTCACAGTGGACTGTACGTCATGTTACTTTGATCCGGTTACTTGTGTTGTGGCAGATATTTCAGTAAGCTTTCTTAACGCTAATGTTATAATAGTCAGATTGCTCTGAAGATGGGAGGTGATATTCTATTCATGTTCACGTTCACACAGTCGGTGATTTCTGCCGGCCGTCTTTCCTGCAACGGCAGTTTCTCTGTATTTCCTTTCTCCTGTAATATGACTTGATCGCTTTAAACTCCGCACACTGAGCTCTGATTGGTCAGCAGGCGGTGCTTTCACTGAGTTGATCTCTTATCCTGCAACCTAACCTGCTCCGGACCAGGTTAGCCGCTCAGCATCAGTTACCATGGAGATCTAGCCCGCTAAGAAGAGAACCAGCGTCGTAGGACCCAGAGTTTACCTGAAGTTAGCTCGCTAAGAGAAACTCCTGCTTCGTAGTAACAGGCCTCTGGTGAATGATGTAAACATGTAAATAGAATAAGATAAACAACAACATAGGGTCAAATGAAACAACTATGAGCTGCAGACAGACCGTAGTTCTGCTCAGATATGAGACGTGTTGTTACTGGATGTTTCCTGTCTGTTTGGTGGATGTTTCCTGTCTGTTCCTGTCTGTTTGGTGGATGTTTCCTGTCTGTTTGCTGGATGTTCCTGTCTGTTTGCTGATGTTTCCTGTCTGTTTCCTGTCTGTTTCCTGTCTGTTTGCTGGATGTTCCTGTCTGTTTCCTGTCTGTTTCCTGTCTGTTTGGTGGGATGTTTCCTGTCTGTTTGCTGGATGTTTCCTGTCTGTTTCCGTCTGTTCCTGTCTGTTTCCTTGTTTCCTGTCTGTTTCCTGTGTTGCTGGATGTTTCCTGGATGTTTCCGTCTGTTTCCTGTCTGTTTCCGTTGTTTGCTGGATGTTTCTGTCTGTATGCTGTCTGTTTCCTGTCTGTTTCCTGTCTGTTTCCTGTCTGTTTCCTGTCTGTTTCCTGGATGTTTCCTGTCTGTTTCCTGTCTGTTGCTGGAGTTTCCTGTCTGTTCTGTCTGTTTCCTGTCTGTTTCCTGTCTGTTTCCTGTCTGTTTGGTGGATGTTTCCTGTCTGTTTCCTGTCTGTTTCCTGTTGTTTGCGGATGTTTCCGTCTGTTTCCTGGATGTTCCTGTCTGTTTCCTGTCTGTTTCCTGTCTGTTTCCTGTCTGTTTCCTGTCTGTTTCCTGTCTGTTTGTGGATGTTTCCTGTGCTGTTTGCTGGATGTTTCCTGTCTGTTTCCTGTCTGTTTCCTGTCTGTTTCCTGTCTGTTTCCTGTCTGTTGGTGGATGTTTCCTGTCTGTTTCCTGTCTGTTTGCTGGATGTTTCCTGTCTGTTCCTGTCTCGTTTCCTGTCTGTTTCCTGGATGTTTCCTGTCTGTTTGCTGGATGTTTCCTGTCTGTTTCCTGGATGTTTCCTGTCTGTTTGCTGGATGTTTCCTGTCTGTTTCCTGTCTGTTTGCTGGATGTTTCCTGGATGTTTCTGGATGTTTCCTGTCTGTTTCCTGTCTGTTTCCTGGATGTTTCCTGTCTGTTTCCTGATGTTCCTGTCTGTTTCCTGTGTTTCCTGTGTTTCCTGGATGTTTCCGTCTGTTTCCTGTCTGTTCCTGTCTGTTTGCTGGATGTTTCCTGGATGTTTCCGTCTGTTTCCTGTCTGTTTCCTGTCTGTTTGTGGATGTTTCCTGTCTGTTTCCTGGATGTTTCCTGTCTGTTTCCTGTCTGTTTCCTGTCTGTTTGCTGGATGTTTCCTGTCTGTTTCGGAGTTTACGTCTGTCTGTCTGTTTCCTGTCTGTTTGCTGGATGTTTCCTGTCTGTTTCCTGGATGTTCCAGTCTGTTGCTGGATGTTTCTGTCTGTTCTGTCTGTTTCCTGGATGTTTCCTGTCTGTTTGCTGGATGTTTCCTGTCTGTTCCTGTCTGTTTCTGTCTGTTTCTGTCTGTTTCCTGGATGTTTCCTGTCTGTTTCCTGTCTGTTTCCTGTCTGTTCCTGTCTGTTTCCTGTCTGTTTCCTGTCTGTTTGCTGGATTTTTGATTGTTTCCTGTCTGTTTCCTGTCTGTTTCGATGTTTCCTCTCTTTCCTGTCTGTTTCCTGTCTGTTTGCTGGATGTTTCCTGTCTGTTTCCTGTCTGTTTCCTGGATGTTTCCTGTCTGTTTGCTGGATGTTCCTGTCTGTTTCCTGTCTGTTTCCTGTCTGTTTCCTGTCTGTTTCCTGTCTGTTTCCTGTCTGTTTCCTGGATGTTTCCTGTCTGTTTCCTGTCTGTTTCCTGTCGTTTGCTGGATGTTTCCTGTCTGTTTCCTGTCTGTTTGCTGGATGTTTCCTGTCTGTATGCTGTCTGTTTCCTGTCTGTTTCCTGTCTGTTTCCTGTCTGTTTCCTGTCTGTTTCCTGATGTTTCCTGTCTGTTTCCTGTCTGTTTCCTGTCTGTTTCCTGTCTGTTTCCTGTCTGTTTGCTGGATGTTTCCTGTCTGTTTCCTGGATGTTTCCTGTCTGTTTCCTGTCTGTTTCCTGTCTGTTTGCTGGATGTTTCCTGTCTGTTTCCTGTCTGTTTCCTGTCTGTTTCCTGTCTGTTTCCTGTCTGTTTCCTGTCTGTTTCCTGTCTGTTTGCTGGATGTTTCCTGTCTGTTTGCTGGATGTTTCCTGTCTGTTTCCTGTCTGTTTCCTGGATGTTTCCTGTCTGTTTCCTGTCTGTTTCCTGTCTGTTTCCTGTCTGTTTCCTGTCTGTTTGCTGGATGTTTTCCTGTCTGTTTGCTGGATGTTTCCTGTCTGTTGCTGGATGTTTCCTGTCTGTTTCCTGTCTGTTTGGTGGATGTTTCCTGTCTGTTTGCTGGATGTTTCCTGTCTGTTTCCTGTCTGTTTCCTGTCTGTTTCCTGTCTGTTTCCTGTCTGTTTTCCTGTCTGTTTGCTGGATGTTTCCTGGATGTTTCCTGTCTGTTTCCTGTCTGTTTCCTGTCTGTTTCCTGTCTGTTTCCTGTCTGTTTCCTGTCTGTTTCCTGTCTGTTTCCTGTCTGTTTCCTGTCTGTTTCCTGTCTGTTTCCTGTCTGTTTGCTGGATGTTTCCTGGATGTTTCCTGTCTGTTTCCTGTCTGTTTCCTGTCTGTTTCCTGTCTGTTTGCTGGATGTTTCCTGGATGTTTCCTGTCTGTTTCCTGTCTGTTTCCTGTCTGTTTGCTGGATGTTTCCTGTCTGTTTGCTGATGTTTCCTGTCTGTTTCCTGTCTGTTTCCTGTCTGTTTCCTGTCTGTTTCCTGTCTGTTTCCTGTCTGTTTGCTGGATGTTTCCTGGATGTTTCCTGTCTGTTTCCTGTCTGTTTCCTGTCTGTTTCCTGTCTGTTTCCTGTCTGTTTCCTGGATGTTTCCTGTCTGTTTCCTGTCTGTTTCCTGTCTGTTTCCTGTCTGTTTCCTGTCTGTTTGCTGGATGTTTCCTGTCTGTTTGCTGGATGTTTCCTGTCTGTTTCCTGTCTGTTTCCTGTCTGTTTGGTGGATGTTTCCTGTCTGTTTCCTGTCTGTTGCTGGATGTTTCCTGTCTGTTTGCTGGATGTTTCCTGTCTGTTTCCTGTCTGTTTCCTGTCTGTTTCCTGGATGTTTCCTGTCTGTTTGCTGGATGTTTCCTGTCTGTTTCCTGTCTGTTTCCTGGATGTTTCCTGTCTGTTTCCTGTCTGTTTCCTGGATGTTTCCTGTCTGTTTGCTGGATGTTTCCTGTCTGTTTCCTGTCTGTTTGCTGGATGTTTCCTGTCTGTTTCCTGGATGTTTCCTGTCTGTTTCCTGTCTGTTTCCTGTCTGTTTGCTGGATGTTTCCTGTCTGTTTCCTGGATGTTTCCTGTCTGTTTCCTGTCTGTTTCCTGTCTGTTTGCTGGATGTTTCCTGGATGTTTCCTGTCTGTTTCCTGTCTGTTTCCTGTCTGTTTCTGTCTGTTTCCTGTCTGTTTCCTGTCTGTTTGCTGGATGTTTCCTGTCTGTTTTGCTGGATGTTTCCTGTCTGTTTCCTGTCTGTTTCCTGGATGTTTCCTGTCTGTTTCCTGTCTGTTTCCTGTCTGTTTCCTGTCTGTTTCCTGTCTGTTTGCTGGATGTTTCCTGTCTGTTTGCTGGATGTTTCCTGTCTGTTTGCTGGATTTTCCTGTCTGTTTCCTGTCTGTTTGGTGGATGTTCCTGTCTGTTTGCTGGATGTTTCCTGTCTGTTTCCTGTCTGTTTCTGTCTGTTTCCTGTCTGTTTCCTGTCTGTTTCCTGTCTGTTTGCTGGATGTTTCCTGGATGTTTCCTGTCTGTTTCCTGTCTGTTTCCTGTCTGTTTCCTGTCTGTTTCCTGTCTGTTTCCTGTCTGTTTCCTGTCTGTTTCCTGTCTGTTTCCTGTCTGTTTCCTGTCTGTTTCCTGTCTGTTTGCTGGATGTTTCCTGGATGTTTCCTGTCTGTTTCCTGTCTGTTTCCTGTCTGTTTCCTGTCTGTTTGCTGGATGTTTCCTGGATGTTTCCTGTCTGTTCCTGTCTGTTTCCTGTCTGTTTGCTGGATGTTTCCTGTCTGTTTGCTGGATGTTTCCTGTCTGTTTCCTGTCTGTTTCCTGTCTGTTTCCTGTCTGTTTCCTGTCTGTTTCCTGTCTGTTTGCTGGATGTTTCCTGGATGTTTCCTGTCTGTTTCCTGTCTGTTTCCTGTCTGTTTCCTGTCTGTTTCCTGTCTGTTTCCTGGATGTTTCCTGTCTGTTTCCTGTCTGTTTCCTGTCTGTTTCCTGTCTGTTTCCTGTCTGTTTGCTGGATGTTTCCTGTCTGTTTGCTGGATGTTTCCTGTCTGTTTCCTGTCTGTTTCCTGTCTGTTTGGTGGATGTTTCCTGTCTGTTTTCCTGTCTGTTTGCTGGATGTTTCCTGTCTGTTTGCTGGATGTTTCCTGTCTGTTTCCTGTCTGTTTCCTGTCTGTTTCCTGGATGTTTCCTGTCTGTTTGCTGGATGTTTCCTGTCTGTTTCCTGTCTGTTTCCTGGATGTTTTCTGTCTGTTTCCTGTCTGTTTCCTGGATGTTTCCTGTCTGTTTGCTGGATGTTTCCTGTCTGTTTCCTGTCTGTTTGCTGGATGTCCTGTCTGTTTCCTGGATGTTTCCTGTCTGTTTCCTGTCTGTTTCCTGTCTGTTTGCTGGATGTTTCCTGTCTGTTTCCTGGATGTTTTCCTGTCTGTTTCCTGTCTGTTTCCTGTCTGTTGCTGGATGTTTTCCTGTGTTTCCTGTCTGTTTCCTGTCTGTTTCCTGTCTGTTTGCTGGATGTTTCCTGTTGTTTCCTGGATGTTTCCAGTCTGTTTGCTGGATGTTTCCTGGATGTTTCCTGTCTGTTTGCTGATGTTACCTGTCTGTTTCTGGATGTTTCCTGTCTGTTTCCTGTCTGTTTCCTGTCTGTTTGCTGGATGTTTCCTGTCTGTTTCCTGGATGTTTCCAGTCTGTTTGCTGGATGTTTCCTGTCTGTTTCCTGTCTGTTTCCTGGATGTTTCCTGTCTGTTTGCTGGATGTTTCCTGTCTGTTTCCTGTCTGTTTCCTGTCTGTTTCCTGTCTGTTTCCTGGATGTTTCCTGTCTGTTTCCTGTCTGTTTCCTGTCTGTTTCCTGTCTGTTTGCTGGATGTTTCCTGATTGTTTCCTGTCTGTTTCCTGTCTGTTTCCTGGATGTTTCCTGTCTGTTTCCTGTCTGTTTCCTGTCTGTTTGCTGGATGTTTCCTGTCTGTTTCCTGTCTGTTTCCTGGATGTTTCTCTGTCTGTTTGCTGGATGTTTCCTGTCTGTTCCTGTCTGTTTTCCTGTCTGTTTCTGTCTGTTTCCTGTCTGTTTGCTGGATGTTTCCTGTCTGTATGCTGTCTGTTTCCTGTCTGTTTCCTGTCTGTTTCCTGTCTGTTTCCTGTCTGTTCCTGGATGTTTTCCTGTCTGTTTCCTGTCTGTTTCCTGTCTGTTTCCTGTCTGTTCCTGTCTGTTTGCTGGATGTTTCCTGTCTGTTTCCTGGATGTTTCCTGTCTGTTTCCTGTCTGTTTCCTGTCTGTTTGCTGGATGTTTCCTGTCTGTTTCCTGTCTGTTTCTGTCTGTTTCCTGTCTGTTTTCCTGTCTGTTTCCTGTCTGTTTCCTGTCTGTTTGCTGATGTTTCCTGTCTGTTGCTGGATGTTTCCTGTCTGTTTCCTGTCTGTTTCCTGGATGTTTCCTGTCTGTTGCTGGATGTTTTCCTGTCTGTTTCCTGTCTGTTTCCTGTCTGTTTCCTGTCTGTTTGCTGGATGTTTCCTGTCTGTTTGCTGGATGTTTCCTGTCTGTATGCTGGATGTTTCCTGGATGTTTCCAGTCTGTTTGCTGGATGTTTCCTGGATGTTTTCCTGTCTGTTTGCTGGATGTTACCTGTCTGTTTCCTGGATGTTTCCTGTCTGTTTCCTGTCTGTTTTCCTGTCTGTTTGCTGGATGTTTCCTGTCTGTTTCCTGGATGTTTCCTGTCTGTTTGCTGGATGTTTCCTTGTCTGTTTCCTGTCTGTTTCCTGTCTGTTTCCTGTCTGTTTGCTGGATGTTTCCTGTCTGTTTCCTGTCTGTTTCCTGTCTGTTTCCTGTCTGTTTCCTGTCTGTTTCCTGGATGTTTCCTGTTGTTTGCTGGATGTTTCCTGTCTGTTTCCTGTCTGTTTCTGTCTGTTTCCGTCTGTTTCCTGTCTGTTTGCTGGATGTTTCCTGTCTGTATGCTGTCTGTTTCCTGTCTGTTTCCTGTCTGTTTCCTGTCTGTTTCCTGTCTGTTTCCTGGATGTTTCCTGTCTGTTTCCTGTCTGTTTCCTGTCTGTTTCCTGTCTGTTTCCTGTCTGTTTGCTGGATGTTTCCTGTCTGTTTCCTGGATGTTTCTGTCTGTTTCCTGTCGTTTCCTTGTCTGTTTGCTGGATGTTTCCTGTCTGTTTCCTGTCTGTTTCCTGTCTGTTTCCTGTCTGTTTCCTGTCTGTTTCCTGTCTGTTTCTGTCTGTTGCTGGATGTTTCCTGTCTGTTTGCTGGATGTTTCCTGTCTGTTTCCTGTCTGTTTCCTGGATGTTTCCTGTCTGTTTGCTGGATGTTTCCTGTCTGTTTCCTGTCTGTTTCCTGTCTGTTTCCTGTCTGTTTGCTGGATGTTTCCTGTCTGTTTCCTGTCTGTTTCCTGTCTGTTTCCTGTCTGTTTCCTGTCTGTTTTCCTGTCTGTTTCCTGTCTGTTTCCTGTCTGTTTGCTGGATGTTTCCCTGTCTGTTTCCTGTCTGTTTCTGTCTGTTTCCTGTCTGTTTCCTGTCTGTTTGCTGGATGTTTCCTGTTTGTTTCCTGGATGTTTCCTGTCTGTTTCCTGTCTGTTTCCTGTCTGTTTCCTGTCTGTTTGCTGGATGTTTTCCTGTCTGTTTGCTGATGTTTCCTGTCTGTTTCCTGTCTGATTCCTGTCTGTTTCCTGTCTGTTTCCTGGATGTTTCCTGTTTGTTTCCTGGATGTTTCCTGTCTGTTTCTGTCTGTTTCCTGTCTGTTTCCTGTCTGTTTGCTGGATGTTTTCCTGGATGTTTCCTGTTTGTTTCCTGGATGTTTTCCTGTCTGTTTCTGTCTGTTTCCTGTCTGTTTCCTGTTGTTTCTGGATGTTTCCTGTCTGTTTCCTGTCTGTTTCCTGTCTGTTTGCTGGATTTTTCCTGGATGTTTCCTGTCTGTTTCCTGTCTGTTTGCTGGATGTTTCCTGTCTGTTTCCTGTCTGTTTCCTGTCTGTTTCCTGGATGTTTCCTGTCTGTTTCCTGTCTGTTTGCTGGATGTTTCCTGTCTGTTTCCTGTCTGTTTGCTGGATGTTTCCTGTCTGATTCTGTCTGTTTCCTGGATGTTTCCTGTCTGTTTCCTGTCTGTTTCCTGTCTGTTTCCTGGATGTTTCCTGTCTGTTTCCTGTCTGTTTTCCTGTCTGTTTCCTGGATGTTTCCTGTCTGTTTCCTGTCTGTTTTGCTGGATGTTTCCTGTCTGTTTCCTGTCTGTTTGGTGGATGTTTCCTGTCTGTTTCCTGGATGTTTCCTGTCTGTTTCCTGGATGTTTCTGTCTGTTTCCTGTCTGTTTCCTGGATGTTTCCTGTCTGTTTCCTGTCTGTTTGCTGGATGTTTCCTGTCTGTTTCCTGTCTGTTTGCTGGATGTTTCCTGTCTGTTCCTGTCTGTTTCCTGGATGTTTCCTGTCTGTTTGCTGGATGTTTCCTGTCTGTTTCCTGTCTGTTTGCTGGATGTTTCCTGTCTGTTTCCTGTCTGTTTGCTGGATGTTTCCTGTCTGTTTCCTGTCTGTTTGCTGGATGTTCCTGTCTGTTTCCTGGATGTTTCCAGTCTGTTTCCTGTCTGTTTCCTGTCTGTTTCCTGGATGTTTCCTGTCTGTTTGCTGGATGTTTCCTGTCTGTTTCCTGTCTGTTTCCTGTCTGTTTCTGTCTGTTTCCTGGATGTTTCCTGTCTGTTTCCTGTCTGTTTCCTGTCTGTTTCCTGTCTGTTTGCTGGATGTTTCCTGATTGTTTCCTGTCTGTTTCCTGTCTGTTTCCTGGATGTTTCCTGTCTGTTTCCTGTCTGTTTCCTGTCTGTTTGCTGGATGTTTCCTGTCTGTTTCCTGTCTGTTTCCTGGATGTTTCCTGTCTGTTTGCTGGATGTTTCCTGTCTGTTTCCTGTCTGTTTCCTGTCTGTTTCCTGTCGTTTGCTGGATGTCCTGTCTGTATGCTGTCTGTTCCTGTCTGTTTCCTGTCGTTTGTCTGTTTTGGCTGTTTGTTGTTTCCTGTCTGTTTCCTGTCTGTTTGCTGATGTTTCCTGTCTGTTATGCTGTCTGTTTCCTGTCTGTTTCCTGTCTGTTTCCTGTCTGTTTACTGTCTTTCTGGATGTTTCCTGTCTGTTTCCT
>JAAKFY010000025.1:1183935-1193935 GCA_011823955.1 Dissostichus mawsoni
ATGCAGTTTGAACCAGAGTAGCAGCATGGAGGATGCAGTTTGACCAGAGTAGCAGCATGGAGGATGCAGTTTGAGCCAGAGTAGCAGCATGGAGGATGCAGTTTGAACCAGAGTAGCAGCATGGAGGATGCAGTTTGAACCAGAGTAGCAGCATGGAGGATGCAGTTTGAACCAGAGTAGCAGCATGGAGGATGCAGTTTGAACCAGAGTAGCAGCATGGAGGATGCAGTTTGAACCCAGAGTAGCAGCATGGAGGATGCAGTTTGAACCAGAGCAGCAGCATGGAGATGCAGTTGAACCAGAGTAGCAGCATGGAGGATGCAGTTTGACCAGAGTAGCAGCATGGAGGATGCAGTTTGAACCAGAGTAGCAGCATGGAGGATGCAGTCTGAACCAGAGTAGCAGCATGGAGGATGCAGTTTGACCAGAGTAGCAGCATGGAGGATGCAGTTGAGCCAGAGTAGCAGCATGGAGGATGCAGTTTGAACCAGAGTAGCAGCATGGAGGATGCAGTTTGAACCAGAGTAGCAGCATGGAGGATGCAGTTTGACCAGAGTAGCAGCATGGAGGATGCAGTTTGAACCAGAGTAGCAGCATGGAGGATGCAGTCTGAACCAGAGTAGCAGCATGGAGGATGCAGTTTGAACCAGAGTAGCAGCATGGAGGATGCAGTTTGAACCAGAGTAGCAGCATGGAGGATGCAGTTGAACCAGAGTAGCAGCATGGAGGATGCAGTTTGAGCCAGAGTAGCAGCATGGAGGATGCAGTTGAACCAGAGTAGCAGCATGGAGGATGCAGTTTGAGCCAGAGTAGCAGCATTGGAGGATGCAGTTTGAGCAGAGTAGCAGCATGGAGGATGCAGTTTGAACCAGAGTAGCAGCATGGAGGATGCAGTTTGAGCCAGAGTAGCAGCATGGAGGATGCAGTTTGAGCCAGAGTAGCAGCATGGAGGATGCAGTTGACCAGAGTAGCAGCATGGAGGATGCAGTTTGAGCCAGAGTAGCAGCATGGAGGATGCAGTTTGAACCAGAGCAGCAGCATGGAGGATGCAGTCTTGAACCAGAGTAGCAGCATGGAGGATGCAGTTGACCAGAGTAGCAGCATGGAGGATGCAGTTTGAACCAGAGCAGCAGCATGGAGGATGCAGTCTGAACCAGAGTAGCAGCATGGAGGATGCAGTTTGACCAGAGTAGCAGCATGGAGGATGCAGTCTGAACCAGAGTAGCAGCATGGAGGAGCAGTTTGACCAGAGTAGCAGCATGGAGGATGCAGTTTGAACCAGAGTAGCAGCATGGAGGATGCAGTTTGACCAGAGTAGCAGCATGGAGGATGCAGTCTGACCAGAGTAGCAGCATGGAGGATGCAGTTTGACCAGAGTAGCAGCATGGAGGATGCAGTTTGAACCAGAGTAGCAGCATGGAGGATGCAGTTTGAGCCAGAGTAGCAGCATGGAGGATGCAGTTTGAACCAGAGTAGCAGCATGGAGGATGCAGTTTGAACCAGAGTAGCAGCATGGAGGATGCAGTTTGAACCAGAGTAGCAGCATGGAGGATGCAGTTTGAACCAGAGTAGCAGCATGGAGGATGCAGTCTGAACCAGAGTAGCAGCATGGAGGATGCAGTTTGAACCAGAGTAGCAGCATGGAGGATGCAGTTTGAACCAGAGTAGCAGCATGGAGGATGCAGTTGAACCAGAGCAGCAGCAGGATGCAGTCTTGAACCAGAGTAGCAGCATGGAGGATGCAGTTTGACCAGAGTAGCAGCATGGAGGATGCAGTTTGAGCCAGAGTAGCAGCATGGAGGATGCAGTTGAACCAGAGTAGCAGCATGGAGGATGCAGTTTGAACCAGAGTAGCAGCATGGAGGATGCAGTTTGAGCCAGAGTAGCAGCATGGAGGATGCAGTTTGACCAGAGTAGCAGCATGGAGGATGCAGTTTGAACCAGAGTAGCAGCATGGAGGATGCAGTTTGAACCAGAGTAGCAGCATGGAGGATGCAGTTTGAGCCAGAGTAGCAGCATGGAGGATGCAGTTTGAACCAGAGTAGCAGCATGGAGGATGCAGTTTGAACCAGAGTAGCAGCATGGAGGATGCAGTTTGAACCAGAGTAGCAGCATGGAGGATGCAGTTTGAGCCAGAGTAGCAGCATGGAGGATGCAGTTTGAACCAGAGTAGCAGCATGGAGGATGCAGTTTGAGCCAGAGTAGCAGCATGGAGGATGCAGTTTGAACCAGAGTAGCAGCATGGAGGATGCAGTTTGAGCCATAGTAGCAGCATGGAGGATGCAGTTTGAACCAGAGTAGCAGCATGGAGGATGCAGTTTGACCCAGAGTAGCAGCATGGAGGATGCAGTTTGAACCAGAGCAGCAGCATGGAGTGCAGTTGAACGAGTAGCAGCATGGAGGATGCAGTTTGACCCAGAGTAGCAGCATGGAGGATGCAGTTTGAGCCAGAGTAGCAGCATGGAGGATGCAGTTGAACCAGAGTAGCAGCATGGAGGATGCAGTTTGACCAGAGTAGCAGCATGGAGGATGCAGTTTGAGCCAGAGTAGCAGCATGGAGGATGCAGTTTGAACCAGAGTAGCAGCATGGAGGATGCAGTTTGACCAGAGTAGCAGCATGGAGGATGCAGTTTGACCAGAGTAGCAGCATGGAGGATGCAGTTGAACCAGAGTAGCAGCATGGAGGATGCAGTTTGACCCAGAGTAGCAGCATGGAGGATGCAGTTTGAGCCAGAGTAGCAGCATGGAGGATGCAGTTTGAACCAGAGTAGCAGCATGGAGGATGCAGTTTGAACCAGAGTAGCAGCATGGAGGATGCAGTTTGAGCCAGAGTAGCAGCATGGAGGATGCAGTTTGAACCAGAGTAGCAGCATGGAGGATGCAGTTTGAACCAGAGTAGCAGCATGGAGGATGCAGTTTGAACCAGAGTAGCAGCATGGAGGATGCAGTTTGAACCAGAGTAGCAGCATGGAGGATGCAGTTTGAACCAGAGTAGCAGCATGGAGGATGCAGTTTGAACCAGAGTAGCAGCATGGAGGATGCAGTTGAACCAGAGTAGCAGCATGGAGGATCGTATCGTCACCAAAATAAATAAATAAGTGGTCCGAAAAAGGTTAATGACAAAAGAAATACACATAGCCTTCCTCAGGCAGTGTGTTTGCACCGGGGACAGGAGACCCCCCCTTGTGAGAAACTGTAAGAAATGATCAGGGAATCCCTCCGGAGGGGAGTCATGACGACTGGATCTGAATTATCTTCGTGGTTTGTGTTCCAGCTGTCGATCAGCTGTGCGCAGCGTCTCCACTGGAGCCTGTGCATCTCACCCCCCCCCCCCCCCCCCCCCTCCCCGCAGCAACTCGATATCCACCAGTTAAAGGAAATAAAGCTAACGTGTTGTGTTATATTAGCTGTACAATTTACCACATATGGTGTTCTTAGTTTCCGTACCTCCTGTGTTTTACGAGCGACTTCTCAAGTCTTAGCAAACGGCATAACACATGATTAAACATGATAGTATATAAAACCATGCGTCAGGTTTAAAGTAATTCTGTCCTTCAGTTTACCGCACCATTTATGAGAATACATTTCTTAACAAGAGAACATCATCGAGGGGTGATCAATAACGTATCCGTATTTATTTATTTCTCCAAGTTATGTTTTTGTGATCACTGAGGAGTCTCAAACAGGCGTTTGTTTAATCATTTTAAGATTGGCTTGAATCAAGTTTTGCAAAGTAATTCTTCATAAATGATAAATGAGAGGTAACATTTTATTCTCCCGTCAAGTTTGTTTTTTATAATCGACTGCTTAGAAACTGGCGTACGCCATCTTTGAGCGTACGCAACGTTTATAAATGAGGCCCCTGAGCTCTCCTCCAACAATGCAACATATATAATAAAATACAAAAATAAAAGGAGTGCAAGAAGTCTATATACATGTAAATAGAATATCATATGTACAAGAACAGAATATGAAATTAAATAATGTACATTAGTTATTATTGCGGTGATAGCTATTTATATAAATGAGTAGATTGACAACAGGAATGTTTATCGGGGCACTTCACAGAGCTCAGGTGTTTAGCAGTCTTATGGCCTGTGGGAGGAAACTGTCTCTGAGTCTGGTGGTTTCAGCCTTTAGGCGGCGCTCAGGGTGAAAGGTGAGTCCGTACCGCGTTGCGTGGCGATGACGGTGATGTTGTGCCACTGCTCCTGCTCGCGGTCCAGCTCCATCACCGTGCTGATGAAGCCCGAGTCTGAGGAGATCCTGAACAGAGCCTCCGGGTCGGACTGAGGGTCGATGGAGAACCTGCAGGAAGGGCAGAATATTATATTAATAATATTCAGTCCATCACAAGTCTATAAGATCAAGTCCCTCACCAGAGAGTCTATATAAGATCAAGACCCTCACCAGACAGTCTATATAAGATCAAGTCCCTCACCAGACAGTCTATAAGATCAAGTCCCTCACCAGACAGTCTATAAGATCAAGTCCCTCACCAGACAGTCTATAAGATCAAGTCCCTCACCAGACAGTCTATATAAGATCAAGACTCCTCACCAGACAGTCTATAAGATCAAGACCCTCACCAGACAGTCTATAAGATCAAGTCTCACCAGACAGTCTATATAGATCAAGACTCACCAGACAGTCTATATAAGATCAAGTCCCTCACCAGACAGTCTATAAGATCAAGACCCTCACCAGACAGTCTATAAGATCAAGTCCCTCACCAGACAGTCTATAAGATCAAGTCCCTCACCAGACAGTCTATAAGATCAAGTCCCTCACCAGACAGTCTATAAGATCAAGTCCCTCACCAGACAGTCTATAAGATCAAGTCCCTCACCAGACAGTCTATATAAGATCAAGTCCCTCACCAGACAGTCTATAAGATCAAGACCCTCACCAGACAGTCTATAAGATCAAGTCCCTCACCAGACAGTCTATAAATCAAGTCCCTCACCAGACAGTCTATAAGATCAAGACCCTCACCAGACAGTCTATAAGATCAAGTCCCTCACCAGACAGTCTATAAGATCAAGTCCCTCACCAGTCAGTCTATAGATCAAGTCCCTCACCAGACAGTCTATAAAGATCAAGACCCTCACCAGACAGTCTATAAGATCAAGTCCCTCACCAGACAGTCTATAGATCAAGTCCCTCACCAGACAGTCTATAAGATCAAGTCCCTCACCAGACAGTCTATAAGATCAAGACCCTCACCAGACAGTCTATAAGATCAAGTCCCTCACCAGACAGTCTATAAGATCAAGTCCCTCACCAGTCAGTCTATAAGATCAAGTCCCTCACCAGACAGTCTATAAGATCAAGTCCCTCACCAGACAGTCTATAAGATCAAGTCCCTCACCAGACAGTCTATATAAGATCAAGTCCCTCACCAGACAGTCTATAAGATCAAGTCCCTCACCAGACAGTCTATATAGATCAAGACCCTCACCAGACAGTCTATAAGATCAAGTCCCTCACCAGACAGTCTATATAAGATCAAGACCCTCACCAGACAGTCTATAAGATCAAGACCCTCACCAGACAGTCTATAAGATCAAGTCCCTCACCAGACAGTCTATAAGATCAAGACCCTCACCAGACAGTCTATAAGATCAAGACCCTCACCAGACAGTCTATAAGATCAAGTCCCTCACCAGACAGTCTATAGATCAAGACCCTCACCAGACAGTCTATAAGATCAAGACCCTCACCAGACAGTCTATAGATCAAGTCCCTCACCAGACAGTCTATAAGATCAAGTCCTCACCAGACAGTCTATAAGATCAAGTCCCTCACCAGACAGTCTATAAGATCAAGCCCTCACCAGACAGTCTATGAGATCAAGTCCCTCACCAGACAGTCTATAAGATCAAGACCCTCACCAGACAGTCTATAAGATCAAGACCCTCACCAGACAGTCTATGATCAAGTCCCTCACCAGACAGTCTATAAGATCAAGACCCTCACCAGACAGTCTATGATCAAGTCCCTCACCAGACAGTCTATAAGATCAAGTCCCTCACCAGACAGTCTATGAGATCAAGTCCCTCACCAGACAGTCTATAATCAAGTCCCTCACCAGACAGTCTATAAGGACCTTCCAGGTTTAACTCAAGGACCCAACATGTCGTGGACATACAGTGTTTCCGTTCCTCTCAGTGGGTAGTCTGTTAAAGTCACAAATATTTTAATTCTGAAAAGTCAGAATTCTGAGATTTTGTGAAAAAAGTCAGATTTTTTTGATTTTCAGAAAAGTCACAATTTCGGAAAAAAGTCCACATTTTGAGAAGTTGGGAAAAAATCTGACTTATTATGTAAGGGATAATGTGCAGCGAGGCGGTCATTAACACCCTTCACAGGTGTGTGTGTACGGGTGTGTGTGTGTACGGTGTGTGTGTGTACAGGTGTGTGTGTGTACGTCATGCACGACATGCACGATCAAGATGTACAACCACTCTTAAACCCCTGGAATCATTATACAAACAAACACTTCAAATAGTAGATAAGAAATCAGTTTTCTCATCAGTGCCCAATAATCATAAAATATAACTTGTGGAGCTGGGAAAATGTAATGAGATATGCAAATGCTTGCCTCATGTACAAAATAATACACGGCCTTACCTCACCTCCGCTCAGACATTTGATCACCATACGCACACCTGTAACTAACTCGGTCAACAAGAGCTGCAACAAGAGGAGACTGCGTTGTTCCATGGAGGAAGAGTTCATTCAGCCAATCTTCTTTTTCTTTTAAAGCTGCACCACAGAGGAACTCAGTCCCAGTAACGATTAGAGAACAAAACACCTGCACTTTATTCAAATCTAACTTAAAAACATGGTTAGTGGAAAATCAGCTCTGTCAACACGGACACAATCTGCACTTTGCAACGCTCTGTTTGCACACATGTGCCTTGACCTGTTGCTCTCTGTCTGCTTTGGGAATATCTATTCTTCTTTGGTTTTATGTTTTTATAGATGCTTTCATCGTAATATAAGCATCTATGTTGAATGTTGTTTTACTGATTGTATTTCATTTGAAGTGAATTTTTTTTTTAGGATGACTTTCAACATCTGTCCAGGGACTGCAGATGAAAAGTAGCCTGTTGGCGCATTTAAAGAAATGTTAATCAATGTGCACGGTCCCTGCTTGGCGTCGGGCTCCTGATCCGCCTGTCGGGCGTTCTTTTCCCCATAAGGACCAAGTCGCTGCACATCATCCCGCATCATCACACGGCCACATTCTCAACAAAGTAACGATATGAATTAATTGAAATGCTTTTATATTTAGAAAATGATTTATTGATTTAAAAAATAGTTGTATGTATTGATTTAAATTGACATGCATCCGCAAGAAAAATAGTCCGTTGTTACCGTTTGAAAAACGTAGCAACGGCAGGAAGGCGGAGCTTTTTGATTACAGATTTGAAAATATCGTTGCTTGCTTTAAAAGTAGCACAATTCATGATGTCAAACCTTGGGAAGTATCTAGATATCCCTGCCCTGATGCCAAAGGAACTGCACACTGAATATGTTTGGCCGTTTGATGTCTATGTCTGGACCGCTGCGTAAAAAGGAGGGTTTCTGCCCCGTTACTTCTCCGCTGTTTTTTGTCGCTCTTGTCAAATCGAACAGACTTCTTTGTGCAGATGTGAGCTTCCTTAACAACGGTCAATAAATCCTTGACAGCGGTCTGTCTGTTCTGGATTAACAACGTGTCACGTGTTCTGAATTGACCAATCAGAATCGAGTATTCAACTAAGCCATGTAATAATGTAATATAAATGCTTTGACCTGATGTTGGAGCTCTGGCCGGTGTCGGGGTCCGTGGCGCTGACCCGGCCCACGGAGCACACGGGGGGGCAGTTCTCTGACACGTCCAGGTGGTACCGGCTCTGGGAGAAGCGGGGGGGTTCGTCAGCGTTCAGCACCGAGACCCTCACCGTGGCCTGGTCCTTAAAGGGGCCCCTCCTCAGGAACCGGGGGTCCAGCAGGGGGTTGCTCACCTCCACTGAGAAGGTGTACGAGTTACAGCTCTCGTAGTCCAGCAGCTGGGGGGTCACATATATTTTAATTCTAAAAAGTCAGAATTTTGGGGAAAAAGTCAGACATTTGAGATGTTGGGAAAAAGTCTGGATTTTGAGAATTTTGGGAAAAGTCCGGACTATACATATAATCTATATACTGAAGGATCTCTGAGATGTATAACAGAGTTTACACAGCTCTGATTCTGGCTGAGATACAGCTGATGTTCTCCCTGACATCCTCTCAGTGTTCAGAGGTCCTTCTCACTAACGAGGTTTCTTTGGTTCTGGTTCTCAGGGCTCAGCAATGACTGAGATCAGTGAAGTCATCTCAGAGAATATTCAGGTTTCTCTCCTTGTATGTTTGCCTTAAGGCTTTGGGGTATTTTTAAACGTTCAAACTGGATCTCTTTAAGTCCTGATGAAGACTCCTCACTCCTCTCCTTTCACCACATCATCTCTTCTTTACTTTAAGGATGTGAGGAGAGATGGTTAGGAGGGGAAAAGGTTAGGAGAGGAGGTTAGGAGAGGAGGGTTAGGAGAGGAGGTTAGGAGAGGAGGTCAGGAGAGAGTGTGAGGGGAAAAGGTAAGGAGAGGAGGTTAGGAGAGGAGGTTAGGAGAGGAGGTTAGGAGGTTAGGATAGGAGGTTAGGAGGTCAGGACAGAGTGTGAGGGAAAAGGTAAGGAGAGGAGGTTAGGAGGTCAGGAGAGAGTGTGAGGGGAAAAGGTAAGGAGAGGAGGTTAGGAGAGGAGGTTAGGAGAGGAGGTTAAGAGGTTAGGAGGTGAGGTTAGGAGGTTAGGAGGTGAGGAGGTTAGGAGAGGAGGTTAGGAGGTTAGGAGAGGAGGTTAGGAGAGGAGGTCAGGAGAGAGTGTGAGGGGAAAAGGTAAGGAAAGGTTAGGAGAGGAGGTTAGGAGATGAGGTTAGGAGGTTAGGAGAGGAGGTTAGGAGGTTAGGAGGTTAGGAGAGGAGGAGGAGGTTAGGAGGTGAGGTTAGGAGAGGAAACAGGATGTGTCTCCTCACTCACTTTGTTGAGTGTGACGACCGCCTCCTGCTCCCTCGCTGAGATGTTGAAGATGTCTCCCTGCTCAGAGTCCAGGATGCTGAACTCCAGCAGGGCGTTCTCCCCAGGTCCGAGTCCGAGGCCGTCAGCCGGCCCACCTCCACGCCGGGGGCTGCCAGCTCCGACACCGAGAAGGACCAGGAGCCTGGGGGCAAGGATCAATACATGAAAAGGACCAGGAGCCTGGGGGGGGGGGGGGCAAGGATCAATACACATGAGAAGGACCAGGAGCCTGGGGGGGGGGGGCAAGGATCAATCCACTTGATAACAAAGGTATCCCAACTGCAGCTGTGTACATGACAGGATGTATGATTACCTAGAAGAGCATCAGGACTGTTTGAGGCATATGATAGCTATGTGATTAACATGATGATTCAGCCTCTATGGAGAGAGACAGATGACAAGCATGATCATTTCTGACGTGGAGCTAATTCATGTTTTCGAAAAATTCATAATTTTTCGAAAAAGTCAGATTTTGAAAAAATTCTGATTTGGAGATTTTGGATAACAAGTCAGATTTCGGAGAAAAAGTCCGAATTTGGAGAAAAGTCCAAATTTGAAAAAAGTCAGAATTTTGAGATTTTGAGAAAAAGTCAGAATTTTTGAGAAAAGTTCGAATTTTGAGAAAAAGTCATAATTTTTTGAAAAAGTCATAATTTTTGAAAAAGTCAGATTTTGAGAAAAAGTCATCATTTTTTGAAAAAGTCATCATTTTGGAGAAAAAGTCATCATTTTTTGAAAAAGTCATCATTTTTTGAAAAAAGTCATAATTTTGGAGAAAAAGTCAGATTTTGGAAAAAAGTCCGAATTTTTAGATTTTGATAAAAAAGCCAACATTTATGAAAGAAAACTCAGTATTTTGTACATGACAGGATGTCTGATTACCTAGAAGAGCATCAGGACTGTT
>JAAKFY010000025.1:1198935-1233935 GCA_011823955.1 Dissostichus mawsoni
TCACATCACATGACATCACATGACATCACATCACATCACATGACATCACATCACATCACATGACATGACATCACATGACATCACATGACATCACATGACATCACATCACATGACATCACATCACATCACATGACATCACATCACATCATCACATTACATCACATGACATCACATCACATGACATCACATCACTTCACATGACATCACATCACATCACATCACATGACATCACATCACATCACATGACATGACATGACATCACATGACATCACATCACATCACATGACATCACATGACATCACATGACATCACATGACATCACATCACATCACATCACATCACATCACATGACATCACATGACATGACATCACATCACATGACATCACATGACATCACATGACATCACATCACATGACATCACATGACATGACATCACATCACATGACATCACATGACATCACATGACATCACATGACATTACATCACATGACATCACATGACATCACATCACATGACATCACATGACATCACATGACATCACATGACATCACATGACATCACATCACATCACATGACATCACATGACATCACATGACATCACATGACATTACATCACATGACATTACATCACATGACATCACATGACATCAAATCACATGACATTACATCACATGACATCACATGACATCACATGACATCACATGACATCACATTACATCACATGACATGACATCACATGACATCACATGACATGACATCACATCACATGACATTACATCACATGACATCACATCACATGACATCACATGACATGACATGACATCACATGACATCACATGACATCACATGACATCACATGACATCACATCACATGACATTACATCACATGACATCACATCACATCACATGACATCACACGACATCACATGACATGACATCACATGACATCACATCACATGACATCACACACATCACATCACATCACATGACATCACATGACATCACATGACATGACATCACATGACATCACATCACATCACATGACATCACATCACATCACATGACATGACATCACATGACATCACATCACATGACATCACATGACATCACATGACATCACATCACATCACATGACATCACATCACATCACATCACATGACATCACATCACATCACATGACATTACATCACATGACATCACATCACATGACATCACATCACATCACATGACATCACATGACATCACATGTCACATGTTAGACGCTTTTATCCAAAGCGACTCACATACTCCATACTGTGGACAATCCCCACAGGAGCACTTTGGGGTGAAGTGTCTCAGGGACACAACGACATGCTGACTGCAGTGGGGTTTGAACCGGTGCTCCCCTGATCCCAACACACAGCCCACTGCGCCACAGCCTCCCGTTCATGCTTATCCACGAGTTAACACGTACAAAACACTGAGTTTGTGTTTATTATGTTATCGCTGGGCAGCCGTACTTGTTTATGGCCTCTCTGCGGACTGACATGTGTTCTCTAATGTCTGCGCTTGTAGTATTCTTGTCTGTTTTATTATTATTATGTGTTTGTGTAAAGCACTTTGAATGGCCTTTGTCTCTGAAAAGTGCTTTATATGAATAAACCAACCATAACAGGGAGGCTGTGGCGCAGTGGATAGAGCCTTGGTGTTGGGATCAGGGAGCTCAGGTTCAAACCCCACTGCAGTCAGCATGTCGTTGTGTCCCTGAGACACTTCACCCCAAAGTGCTCCTGTGGGGATTGTCCTCAGTATGGAGTGTGTGAGTCGCTTTGGATAAAAGCGTGTAACGAGTGACATGTGATGGAAAGACCTTAACAACACGCTGCACCATGTGAGAAAGTACTGAGCTTTAACAGGAAGTTTAATGAGAATCAGGTTTAGGGGAATACTCAATTCTGATTGGTCAGTTTGGACATTTCACAGGTTGTTAATACTGGATAACCCACTGCTGCTAGGGAGGATCGGGGGAGCGAGGGGAAGAGGTTAACAGACGGACAGGAAGTCAACACCATGCAGAGATCAGGCACACATACATGTATGGCGCTCATCCCAGCATATGATGTGTAATCTGACTCTGGGATTAACGAAGTTTAGTGTAAATTCAACCAGGAAGACCGTCTTCAGTCATTCATTCACATATTCCAGCTCAACGCGGTCTAATCGCCAAACACCATTACATTCATCTGTGTTTACCCGGCAATAAATATATATATCCTACCTGCAGCGGTCAGACTATATAACCACCACGGCCCCGAGTAGACCCCCACACACACACACACACACACACACACACAACAACAACACAGACTCTAACACACCTTGTTGTTAAATACCAACTAACTATGTGCAATATATATATATGCCGTTAATAACTGTGAAATATATACCTGGCTGCTAAATCCTCAGAACTGTTACAGGATGTGTATTTAGTGTATTTACTCTGATTCTGATACTGATTCTGGTTCTGACTCTGATTCTGTGTGTTCTGTGATGTCATCAGTCTCTCCTGATTGGTTGACTGACCGGTCTGAGGGTCCACGGAGAAGAAGTCCTGTCCCTGAGTGAGGGAGTAGACGAGCCGGGCGCTGTTCCCGTACGCCGGGTCGTCAGCGTCGCGCGCCGTCACCGTGATTATAGACGTCCCTGAGAGGAGACAGGTTAAAGTGCTGAAAGCTGCTTAGAGTCACACTACATCTATACCTTTCTCTGCAGAGCATCGAGGGCTTATGCAGGATTACAGGATCATCTCTGCTGGGGGGACACATCTCGAGAAAACATTCAATATCCTGGGTTTAGGTGGGACTCCCTGAGTCTCTGTGCTTTGTGTTGGCTCTGGTTCTAGTTTCAACAGGACAACAACAACAACAACAACAACACATCAAGATCATGTGGACAGATTGTAATATCTCTCTCTGCCTGAAGGGGGAGACACACAATATTTACCTGGTTAAATAAAGGATATATACATATCTGCAACCCTACGCAGATTAACAGCTTCAGTTTTTGACTGAAGATTAATCTGCATCTGCTTTCATATGAATTCATTTCCCAGCAGATGAGTTTCTGTTGAAACATCCTCACAGCTCCTGTTTGTATTGACAAGTCAATGAGTATGATTAATTAATTTATTAATATATATGTTTTACAGTTATTGTATTACCTTGTATGTCATGTTATTTCAGTCCCGCCAGCTGTGACATTAGAGATGATCAGTCCAGACTTCAATATCATATATTATTGCATTGATTTCCTTTAAATCCTCTGACATTTCTGCTGCACAGACGCCTGTTCAACAGAACCACAGACGCCTGTTCAACAGAACCACAGACGCCTGTTCAACAGAACCACAGACGCCTGTTCAACAGAACCACAGACGCCTGTTCAACAGAACCACAGACGCCTGTTCAACAGAACCACAGACGCCTGTTCAACAGAACCACAGGCGCCTGTTCAACAGAACCACAGACGCCTGTTAACCAGAACCACAGACGCCTGTTAACCAGAACCACAGACGCCTGTTCAACAGAACCACAGACGCCTGTTCAACAGAACCAGAGACGCCTGTTCAACAGAACCACAGACGCCTGTTCAACAGAACCACAGACGCCTGTTAACCAGAACCACAGACGCCTGTTCAACAGAACCACAGACGCCTAAAGAGTTTTCAAGTGAAACGTCTGGAAACTACTGCACGGATCACTGACATCTGAGAGGAGGAATCATCACAACTCTTGTTTTAAATGTGTTGTCTCTGCTCTGATGAAGCTTTGAGGTTCAGTCTCTCAGCTGGCAGTATTAGAGCTGTTTTTGGATCATAATGAGCTGAATAAATGTAATTGGAGCACAGCTGCTGCTCTCCATGGAGGACAACACTGAGAGACTGCAGCCCCTAAAGAGGCTAGTCTAAGAGCATTTAGGCGTATTGGTATGTATGGTAAATATTTAATTACCGAATAAGCCTAATAAGGCTGTCCAACAGCATCATCTGGACCCAAAGCGTGTTCTGACAGAGAATATGAACTGCTACCATCTAATGGAGATCAATAAAGTCAGACTGAAGCATCCTTTGTGCTCAGTCGATCCTCTCAGTGAACACAGAGCTACAGATCAGATGCACGCTGAAGGCTCTTTGAGCAGCTCTCACTGATCCTGTTATGTTCCATGTTTGTTTCTCATGTGTCTTGATGTTTGTCTGTTGATGTTACAGAAGGAGCTGCTGTGATGCAAGGAGCATTTCAGACCTGATCCGACCATTAAAGTATTATCGTATCGTATTATCGTATTGTGTAAAAGTACTTTATTTGACTATATCCAGTTCTAAGTGTGTTTTAGTCGGTAGTGGACCGCATAGATAAGTGAGGATTTGGAGGCTGTGATGTCTTTAAATAAACCCTCAAGACCTGCGACTACATCTGGTCTCCTTTAACGGTTAGACCTCGGATCAGATCTCGACTTGGCCCTGAAGACTAACTGGTCTTAGCTTGATGTACTTCTAACGTCCACTGCAGTACCTATGTTGGCCATCTCCGGCACCACGGCCAGGTAGGGCCCGTGGGGGAACACGGGGGGGTTATCGTTGATGTCCTGGACCCGGATGATGAAGGTGGACGAGGGCTCCAGAGCGCGTCCCGTCTGCCGGTCCGTGGCCGTGGCCAGGAGGCGGTACTCAGCCTTCTCCTCGCGGTCCAGAGGCTTGGTCACATGGATGTTCCCACTGTTCCCGTCGATCACAAACACCGAGCCAACGCCCTCGCCCTCCAGAAGATACTTGGTGCGACCGTCCCCGATCCATGTCCGTGTGCAGCTGCAGGACAACAACAACAACAACACAACAACACATAAAGATTTCATATCCTGGGTTTAGGTAAACAGATCGATCTCTAGATAACATTAAATATCCTGGTTTTATGTCAGATCACTGCCTCCCTGAGTCTCTGTGCTTTGTGTTGGCTCTGGTTCTAGTTTCAACCGGACGACGACAACAACAACAACAACAACAACATAAAGATCATGAGGACACTTTGTAATACCCCTCTCTCTCTGCCAGAAGGGGGAGACACAGAGAGCAGACATTTAGAAAAACAACCAGGGCTGCAGTCGAATTGTCAGTTTCTCTCAGGAACCTTCCTAACGGAGTGAAATGACCCGGAAGTACCTCAGTGGCCGCCATGATAAGAGCCGTTCGAATTATTTAGAGTCTAGGTGAAAGGAAAGGAGGTTTGAAACTTCCTTTATAACCTCCTTTAGCTTAGGAACCACTGGACCCCTTTAGGAAAGGAGAGGAGAAAGTGCCGCCCCACAATGCCTTGCGGCCGCAGCATTTGCCGTCTCATCAACAGTCGTCCGTTCACAGAAACAACCGATGATGACGGAGAAATGATATCATGAAAGTTGCGGTGCTTATTGAGCTTTTTCAAACGGTAAGTTGCCAAAGTGCTTTGTTTTGAACGATCATCAGTATTATAATCAAAAAGAGAAATATGAACGTTAGTTTTTACTGAAAGGATCAAATAAAGGCAACATCTCTCAGTCTTTACTGAGCTGTGGGGGTTGTTCCACTTTTAAAAGATGTCTGAATGGAGATATACACAGTGATAGATGTTAAGGACTAACGGTTATAATAAATACATCTGTATTGATTTTAAGATCTTTTCATCCAATCATACGTATTGGGATCATTTGTAAATGTGGACCGGAGGGAGAGGGAGACGAGCATAAGGTTCACTTTCCTTTTTATTCAGATCCCAGCTTTGGTCCTGAAGAATCTGTTTCTCTGTCCTCCACGTTCATAAAGCCTAAAGCAACAGAGCACGGAGCAGAGTCTCTAGATGAGTTTACAGGAGTCCCTCCTTCTTATTCTGCATCCATGTTGTAGTCCGCTGTATAGAGAACTATAGTTTCCATAGTTTCCCCACAGCAGCAGACGCACATTCATGACGTCATAAACACGTTGATAGTGAAAGTGCAGTGGGATTCTCTAAAGCACCGCAGTTTGACAAAAGTGATCAAGTGCTGATGCTAATAATGATCCGATTCATTTGATATTGATTGTCTGCCAATACCGAATCCTGATCCGATTCTTCTATTTCCCAGATAATACAGCTGCACCGTGTACACTAGCTCTATTTGTTTTTGCCATTGTAATTCACCAGAAGCAATTGTTGACTGTAACGTCTGCAACCAACTGTCATTTTTAATGTATTATACTTTAACGATCAAGTTCTGGCAACCACAGCAGCCCAAATGTTAACGTAAATGTCAAGTTTTCTTTTTACAGTGTACTTGAAGAAGTGGCTTCAGCAGACAGAGATGCAGGCAGAGATGCAGACAGAGATGCAGGCAGAGATGCAGGCAGAGATGCAGGCAGAGATGCAGACAGAGATGCAGGCAGAGATGCAGACAGAGATGCAGACAGAGATGCAGACAGAGATGCAGGCAGAGATGCAGACAGAGATGCAGACAGAGATGCAGGCAGAGATGCAGGCAGAGATGCAGACAGAGATGCAGACAGAGATGCAGACAGAGATGCAGGCAGAGATGCAGACAGAGATGCAGGCAGAGATGCAGACAGAGATGCAGGCAGAGATGCAGACAGAGATGCAGACAGAGATGCAGACAGAGATGCAGACAGAGATGCAGGAAGAGATGCAGACAGAGATGCAGCAGAGATGCATGCAGAGATGCAGACAGAGATGCAGGCAGAGATGCAGACAGAGATGCAGGCAGAGATGCAGGCAGAGATGCAGACAGAGATGCAGGCAGAGATGCAGGCAGAGATGCAGGCAGAGATGCAGGCAGAGATGCAGGCAGAGATGCAGACAGAGATGCAGACAGAGATGCAGGCAGAGATGCAGACAGAGATGCAGACAGAGATGCAGACAGAGATGCAGGCAGAGATGCAGGCAGAGATGCAGACAGAGATGCAGGCAGAGATGCAGGCAGAGATGCAGACAGAGATGCAGACAGAGATGCAGACAGAGATGCAGCAGAGATGCAGGCAAAGATGCAGGCAGAGATGCAGCAGAGATGCAGCAGAGATGCAGACAGAGATGCAGGCAGAGATGCATGCAGAGATGCAGGCAGAGATGCAGACAGAGATGCAGGCAGAGATGCAGACAGAGTCCAGTTTTGGATAGTCTGCCGTGGTTTCGTTCCATTTCAAAGAGCTGTTTGACGCTAGGTGTAACCTTGGCGCACTGCCACTCCAACATCCAATCCCCGAGCTTGAAGATTAATCACGGGGACTGTAGTCCCAAACGATAGCTGGGGATTATGGGTAGTGTAGTGTCTTCGGCCATCCTAAACTCTGAAATGTTTTTCGGATTTCATATCGCATTAACACCATATCCCAACGTGCATTGCGGCTAAAACATCCAATCACCGAGCTTCAAGCTGAGGATCTTGGGTAATCAGTTCAGTGGGTGTGTATCGCAATGATGCTCGAAATGTCCCATATAGGCCTACGTCTGTTTCCGGTGACTTTATTTTGAAATTCAGTTCCTGACGGACGGCTAAAAAGCCCAAGATTATAGAATTAAAACGAATAAATAAAAACAAGGATAATTGTGTGTTATTGTTGAGTAAATAACGGTGTGTTATTGTTGAGTAAATAACGGTGTGCTATTTAGAAAAGAATAACAAATTAGAAGGAAAAAAGAATTAAAAAATACAGATTTCAGTATTCTGAGGCTCTGAGCCATTTCTTTTCCTCACGGACGGACACACACATCTCCTCCTTCTGTAACCTGCCACACACACACACACCACACACACACACTATGTATTGTTATATTTTCTCCAGTTCTATTCCTGTGTGTGTGTGTGTGTGTGTGTGTGTGTGTGTGTGTGTGTGTGTGTGTGTGTGTGTGTGTGTGTGTGTGTGTGTGTGTGTGTTGTGTGTGTGTGTGTGTGTGTGTGTGTGTGTGTGTGTGTGTGTGTGTGTGTGGTGTTGTGTGTGTGTGTGTGTGTGTGTGTGTGTGTGTGTGTGTGTGTGTGTGTGTAGGATTATAGGAGCTGGTGATAGCAGACAAAATGCAAGATCAGGGACTCTTGGGTTTTTTATTCCTTCATCCCTCTCTCTCTCCTCTCTCTCTTCCTCAGAGCGATGATTATGATGATGCTGCTCTTCATCACCAGAGAGAGAGGTCTTCCTCACAGTCTCCCCCCCCCTGTCATGGTTTTGGATTGTGGTTTTAATTTTCCACCTTATTTTGAAATGTTTTCCTCCTTGTGTCTTGTCTGGTCCTACTTCCTGTGTTTGCCTTCCTGTCGTTAGTTTCCCTGGTGTGTCTGATTGTCTGATTGTGTTCACCTGGTGAGATTCTTGTTAGTCTTTGACTGTGTCACGGGGAGAGTTCTGTATGTATTATTGAGCCTTGAAATAAAGGTATTTTCTGTTTAATCTGCGTTTGGGTCCTGCCTGCTTCGCTCAACCGTGACAGAAGGATCTCACCAGAAATGGACCCGGCAGATGATCCATTTGAGGTGGAGGTACTAAAATGTACCTTTTCATTGGCTCGTTGTTATGGTACGTGGAGAGGAGCGTCCAGTGTTCAGCAGAAAGAGGCTGCTCTGGCAGAGGCGCACCAGATGGCAACAGAGAAACCAGGGTTGGTGAAGTTCTTACCTGGCTGGATTATGGACTTCCTCCCGACATGGGATTCCCGGCCTGCTAGCCCCAGGCATGCTAGCCTCCTGCCTCCCAATTCCCTTCCTGACATCATACGTATCGGTTTGTTCTGTCTGGAGTCAGCCCCTGCTTCTTCCTCATTTCCTGCTCCAGAACCGGCCCCTGCAGCTATGGTTCCGGCTCCAGAACCGGACCCAGCAGCCATGGTCCCGACGCCAGCTCCCCGTGTCCTGTCGGCGTACCGGCCGACTCCAGCACCTCGTCTCCTGTTGGGGGTCCCGCACACCTGTCCCGCCGGGGGTTCTGCCAACTCTGTGTCCTGTCCTGTTGGAGGTCCCGCCGACACCTGTTCCACCGGGGGTTCTGCCAACACCGTCACCTGTTTCGCCGGGGGTCCTGCCAACTCTGTGTCCTGTCCTGTTGGAGGTCCCACCGACGCCTGTTCCACCGGGGATCCTGCCAACGCCGTGTCCTGTTCGTTGGGGGTTCCGCTGGGGTTCTGCCTACTCCATGTCCTGTTTCTTTGGGGGTTCCGCTGAGGGTCCTGCCAGCCCCATGTTCTGTTCCGTTGGGGGTCCCGCCGGGAGTCCTGCCAACTCCGTGTCCTGACCTGTTGGGGTCCCACCAACACCTGTCCCGCCGGGGGTCCTTCAACACCTGTTCTGTCGGAGGTCCAGCTGCCACCAGATCCTGACCCACTGGGGGTCCCGCCTACACCTTGTCCAGTTCCGTTGGGGGTCCCGCCGGGAGTCCTGCCAACTCCGTGTCCTGACCTGTTGGGGGTCCCACCGACACCTGTCCCCCGGGGGTCCTTCAACACCTGTTCTGTCGGAGGTCCAGCTGCCACCAGATCCTGACCCACCGGGGGTCCCCTACACCTTGTCCAGTTCTGTTGGGGGTTCTGCTGACGTCTGGGTCCAGTCGACACCAGCCCTTGCTCCGTCCGGGGTCCCGCTGACTCCAGCCCATGTTCTGTCCAGGGTCCCGTCTGTGCTTGTCCCGTCAGGGGTTCCGTCTGCACCTGTCCCGACGGCTCCGTTTCCTGTACCACCGGGGTTCCGCCATCTCCAGCTCCCAGTGCTCCCGATCCCTGTGCTGCTGCTCCGGCGATCCAGCTGACCCCGGAGGGGCCCCATCGCGGCCTACGCCGTTTTCCTGTGCGTCCTCCGGAGCTGTCCCGCCTCCGTCCTGCCCGTCCTCCGGAGCTGTCCCGGTGCTGCCTGCCTGCCCGTCCTCCGGAGCTCTCCCGTCGTCGCCCTTGAGCCCGGCCCCCTGAGTTCCCCAGCCGCGGCCTTCGCCCTCGAGCCCGGCCCCCTGAGTTCCCCAGCCGCGGCCTTCGCCCTCGAGCCCGGCCCCCTGAGTTCCCCAGCCGCGGCCTTCGCCCCTTCTCGAACTCTGCCTTGCCCCCGGGCCGTCCGTCCGAGACCCCTTCCTGATCCTCTGCCGTCCCCGGGCTGTCAGCCCAAACCCGTCCTCCAGACCCCCTCCACCCACCCTTCTAGAGGTTTTGGACTATTTCAATTCTTTTTTTTGGGACGTCTGGAATCCGTCCCTTGAGGGGGGGGGGGGTTCTGTCATGGTTTTGAATTGTGGTTTTCATTTTCCATCTTATTTTGAAATGTTTTCCTCCTTGTGTCTTGTCTGGTCCTACTTCCTGTGTTTGCCTTCCTGTCGTTAGTTTCCCTGGTGTGTCTGATTGTGTTCACCTGGTGCTCCTGTGTTTTCTCCTCCCTCCTCACCTGTCTCTTGTTTCTTTGATTAGTCCTGTGTGTATTTAAGTTCTGGTTTTTTCTGTCTGTCTTTGTGAGATCCTTGTTATTCTTTGACTGTGTTCACGGGGAGGAGTTCTGTTTGTACTATGAGCCTTGAAATAAAGGTATTTTCTGTGTTTGGGTCCTGCCTGCTTCGCTCAACCGTGACACCCCCCCCTCCCCCTACTCTGAAGAGGCTAATTTCCTCTCAGTCCTGCTGTTCAGTCACTCACAGCGGGGGGAGGACATATATCCTCTTTAATATAATATCCTGCTTATATTTTGTTGCTGTAAATGAGTTTTTCCACATGTTATATATCCACTGATATACACCTGAACATCAGCAGGAGAGGACTCTTTAAAGTAGAGACACTACATACTGATATACACCTGAACATCAGCAGGAGAGGACTCTTTAAAGTAGACACTACATACTGATATACACCTGAACATCAGCAGGAGAGGACTCTTTAAAGTAGAGACACTACATACTGATACACCTGAACATCAGCAGGAGAGGACTCTTTAAAGTAGAGACACTACATACTGATATACACCTGAACATCATCAGGAGAGGACTCTTTAAAGTAGAGACACTACATACTGATATACACCTGAACATCAGCAGGAGAGGACTCTTTAAAGTAGAGACACTACATACTGATATACACCTGAACATCAGCAGGAGAGGACTCTTTAAAGTAGAGACACTACATACTGATATACACCTGAACATCAGCAGGAGAGGACTCTTTAAAGTAGAGACACTACATACTGATATACACCTGAACATCAGCAGGAGAGACTCTTTAAAGTAGAGACACTAGATACTGATATACACCTGAACATCAGCAGGAGAGGACTCTTTAAAGTAGAGACCCTACATACTGATATACACCTGAACATCAGCAGGAGAGGACTCTTTAAAGTAGAGACACTACACTACTGATATACACCTGAACATCAGCAGGAGAGGACTCTTTAAAGTAGAGACACTACACACTGATATACACCTGAACATCAGCAGGAGAGGACTCTTTAAAGTAGAGACACTACATACTGATACACACCTGAACATCAGCAGGAGAGGACTCTTTAAGTAGAGACAACATACTGATATACACCTGAACATCAGCAGGAGAGGACTCTTTAAAGTAGAGACACTACATACTGATATACACCTGAACATCAGCAGGAGAGGACTCTTTAAAGTAGAGACACTACACACTGATATACACCTGAACATCAGCAGGAGAGGACTCTTTAAAGTAGAGCTACTACATACTGATATACACCTGAACATCAGCAGGAGGACTCTTTAAAGTAGAGACACTACATACTGATATACACCTGCACATCAGCAGGAGAGGACTCTTAAAGTAGAGACACTACATACTGATATACACCTGAACATCAGCAGGAGAGGACTCTTTAAAGTAGAGACACTACATACTGATATACACCTGAACATCAGCAGGAGAGGACTCTTTAAAGTAGAGACACTACATACTGATATACACCTGAACATCAGCAGGAGGACTCTTTAAGTAGAGACACTACATACTGATATACACCTGAACATCAGCAGGAGAGGACTCTTTAAAGTAGAGACACTAGATACTGATATACACCTGAACATCAGCAGGAGAGGACTCTTTAAAGTAGAGACCCTACATACTGATATACACCTGAACATCAGCAGGAGAGGACTCTTTAAAGTAGAGACACTACATACTGATATACACCTGAACATCAGCAGGAGAGGACTCTTTAAAGTAGAGACACTACACACTGATATACACCTGAACATCAGCAGGAGAGGACTCTTTAAAGTAGAGACACTACATACTGATACACACCTGAACATCAGCAGGAGAGGACTCTTTAAAGTAGAGACACTACATACTGATATACACCTGAACATCAGCAGGAGAGGACTCTTTAAAGTAGAGACACTACATACTGATATACACCTGAACATCAGCAGGAGAGGACTCTTTAAAGTAGAGACACTACACACTGATATACACCTGAACATCAGCAGGAGAGGACTCTTTAAAGTAGAGCTACTACATACTGATATACACCTGAACATCAGCAGGAGAGGACTCTTTAAAGTAGAGACACTACATACTGATATACACCTGCACATCAGCAGGAGAGACTCTTTAAAGTAGAGACACTACATACTGATATACACCTGCACATCAGCAGGAGAGGACTCTTTAATATACTCCATGTTGCATTGTTGCAGGAACCTCAGACGCCATCACTGTAGATATTAGTGTTCTCCATGTTCCTGACCTTTGGAGACACGTTTAGAGTCTTCGTCTCGCTTTTTAATCGACGAACGAGGAAGGAAGATGCTAATGTGCTGCGTGAGTTTAACTTGTTTTTAAATTGATGTGAAAAATGTGAACGCTCCATGAGAGGAGACAAATAACAAAGAGTTCAGAGGCAGGGCTGAACACACACACACACACACACACACACACACACACACACACACACACACACACACACACACACACACACACACACACACACACCACACACACACACTCACCACCACACACACACACACACCACACACACACCACACACTCACACACACACACCACACACACCACACACACACCACTCACACACACACACACACACACCACAACACACACACACACACCACACACCACACACACACCACTCACACACACACACACACACACACACACACACACACTCACACACACCACACACACACCACACACTCACACCACACACACCACACACACGCACACACACACACACACCACACACAACACCACACACACACACCACACACACACACACACACACACACAGTTGCTAGCTTACAGCTAATGGCTGCATACTCGGTACGGTCAGGAGGTCAACGTCCTGAAAATAAAGCGAGGCTGAAATGTGTTTTAAGCATCTTTACAGGAAGAGACGCTTCCAGCAAACCAGAAAACGCCTCAGGATATATATAAGTGGGAAATAGTGTAATGGTTTGTCTCTGATTGCTTTGCAGTGTTGTTCGTAACAGGCGGTTCTGAAGAGTACACGTGTTCTGCTGAGACTACTTACACCGCATTAATGATCCATTAGATACGATTTAACGTCCGACCGAAGGATGCTCAGCGATACGAATCACATGACTAGTTCTCTAGAAAGGCGTTACTTAGATAAACCAAACACATATCGGCTCTCAAGGGTTCATTTCTTGCATGAAAACATAGTCATCTTATGAAGAAGACATATTAACTGCAGAAAATGTAACATGACCTTCAATAATGTTTTATTGTCAGAGTTTATAGATTATTTATCTTCACGGTCTAATGTGTATTTACTACTTTGTAATGCCGCTTCAATTCTATTTTGAGATGTTTAAATGTTTATTTCTACTCTTTAATTTCTACATGTGCAATACCTTGTTTCCTTTGATGTTTTTTTATGCTGCTGCAATGCCAAAAAAGTCCAATTTGGGATCAATAAAGTACCTCTTATAAGATAAGATAAGGAGTACTTTATATATCCCAATGTGGGAAATGTTTGCGTTGTAGCAGCATAAAAAGACAAGGCATTGTACATTAGAGAAATTAAAAGACTAGAAATAAACAATCCAAAATGTAAACATCTCAAAAGAAATAAATAGCGTTAAAGAAAAAGTAAAAAATATACATTATCTTATCTTATGACGGACAACCGTCTCCAAGGTTGCACTGTGGGGGGGTTTGTGCAGAAATCCTGCTTACATTCATTTCATATGTGCACAATCCCAGCTCTGTGCAGGGTGAGTGCATCACATCATACAGATAAGCCTTTCCAAAGAGCCTCTTCCTCCCACTCAGTGTGCAGGAGGAGAACCTGAGAGCCAGGAAGCTGTCTCTGCATCCAGGTCAGCGTTTAGCATGAGGGGGGGGGGGCGTGCAGGGACAGAGTCAGAGACAGAGTGAAAGGAATGAGTGAAACTGAGTGAAAGAGGTTATCATTGTGCACTTATTGTATCAGGGTAATGGTGCGGGGCGCATGAATACATGCATGCAGCGCTGAGACGCTCAAAATACATCTCTGCATCCTTTATGCTCTCTGAAACATCTCTGACTCTCAGGTAAAATACATCTTTCTCTCTGAAACATCTTTCTCTTTGAAAACATCTTTCTCTTTGAAACATCTTTCTCTCTGAAACATCTTTCTCTTTGAAACATCTTTCTCTCTGAAACATCTCCTCTCTTTGAAACATCTTTCTCTCTGAAACATCTCTCTCTTTGAAACATCTTTCTCTTTGAAACATCTTTTTCTCTGAAACATCTTTCTCTTTGAAACATCTTTCCTCTGAAACATGTCCTCTCTCTGAAACACCTTCTCTTTGAAACATCTTTCTCTCTGAAACATCTTTCTCTCTGAAACATGTCCTCTCTCTGAAACATCTCCTCTCTCTGAACATGTCCTCTCTCTGAAACATCCCCTCTCTCTGAAACATCTCCTCTCCTGAAACATCTTTCTCTTTGAAACATCTCCTCTCTCTGAAACATGTCCTCTCTCTGAAACATGTCCTCTCTCTGAAACATCCCCTCTCTCTGAAACATGTCCTCTCTCTGAAACATCTCCTCTCTCTGAAACATGTCCTCTCTCTGAAACATCCCTCTCTCTGAAACATGTCCTCTCTCTGAAACATCTCCTCTCTCTGAAACATGTCCTCTCTCTGAAACATCCCTCTCTCTGAAACATCTCCACTCTCTGAAACTGTCCTCTCTCTGAAATGTCCTCTCTCTGAAACATGTCCTCTCTCTGAAACATGTCCTCTCTCTGAAACATGTCCTCTCTCTGAAACATCCCCTCTCTCTGAAACATGTCCTCTCTCTGAAACATCTCCTCTCTCTGAAACATGTCCTCTCTCTGAAACATCCCTCTCTCTGAAACATCTCCTCTCTGAAAACTGTCCTCTCTCTGAAACATGTCCTCTCTCTGAAACATGTCCTCTCTCTGAAACATCCCCTCTCTGAAACATCTCCACTCTCTGAAAACTGTCCTCTATCTGAAACATCTCCTCTCTCTGAAACATGTCCTCTCTGAAACATGTCCTCTCTCTGAAACATCTTTCTCTTTGAAACATCTTTCTCTCTGAAACATCCCCTCTCTCTGAAACATCTCCTCTCTGAAACATCTCCTCTCTCTGAAACATGTCCCTCTCTGAAACATGTCCTCTTCTGAAACATCTTTCTCTTTGAAACATCTTTCTCTCTGAAACATCCCCTCTCTGAAACATCTCCTCTCTGAAACATCCCTCTCTCTGAAACATCTTTCTCTCTGAAACATCTCCTCTCTGAAACATCTCCTCTCTCTGAAACATCTCCTCTCTCTGAAACATCTCCTCTCTCTGAAACATCTCCTCTATCTGAAACATATCCTCTCTCAGAAACATGTCCTCTCTCTGAAACATCTCCTCTCTCAGAAACATGTCCTCTCTCTGAAACATCTCCTCTCTCTGAAACATCTCCTCTATCTGAAACATGTCCTCTCTCTGAAACAATCCTCTCTCTGAAACACTCCTCTATCTGAAACATATCCTCTCTCAGAAACATCTCCTCTCTCTGAAACATGTCCTCTCTCTGAAACATTTCCTCTATCTGAAACATGTCCTCTCTCTGAAACATGTCCTCTCTCAGCTCACCCGTCCGATGAGCACCGGTTCAGGCCCCTGGTACTCCTCGATCACGAAGAACTGGTTCCAGAGCCAGCTCCGGCGGCGGCGAGGTTTCAGGACGCCTCCTGATCCTGATGCATCCACGAGGATCTGGAGAGCTCGATCCTGGTCCTCCTCACTGTTCCTCACTCCTCCAGAGGATCCACGCAGCTTCACTGTTTGCTGCTCAGACTCTTCAGGGTTCATGTGAGTCAGGGACAGATCCAGACTCCTCACATCCTCTCCTCTCTGCAGCTCTGTGAAGCTCTCAGAGGAAGCACTGTGTCTCTGGGTGGATGTTACCCTCTGGGTGGATGTTACCTGCAGCTCTGTGGAGCTCTCAGAGGAAGCACTGTGTCTCTGGGTGGATGTTACCCTGGGTGGATGTTACCCTCTGGGTGGATGTTACCTGCAGCTCTGTGGAGCTCTCAGTGATGCACTGTGACTCTGGGTGGATGTTACCCTCTGGGTGGTGTTACCTGCAGATCCTCCTCTTCCTCACTGTTCCTCACTCCTGCAGCAGATCCATGCTTCGCTCCGTCGTCCTTAAACTTCAGGGTTCATGTCAGTGGTCAGTGTTAAAGCCAGACTCCTCACATCCTCTCCTCTCTGCAGCTCTGTGGAGCTCTCAGGTGAAGCACTGGGTCTCTGGGTGGATGTTATTCTCTGGGTGGATGTTACCTGCAGACCCTCCTCTTCCTCCAGGTGAGCAGAAACACTGTTAACCTCCAGGTGAGAGAGGAGGAGAGCAGAAGAAGAACCACAGGAGCCATCGCTCAGTTCACCGGCTGCTTTCAGCTCAGCAAAATATGTTGGTGGTTCCTCGGTGCAGGAAAAAACCCGAGGTGACAGGGCTTTCAGTGTTGCAGCTCCCAGACTGTGGAACAGCTTCCAGCACATATCCGGACTGCTGAGTCTATTGAACTTTTTATATCTCAGCTAAAAACTCACCTCTTTGCACTGGCGTTTAATACTAGTTGAACATTACATTTTTACATTTGTATGTGTTTGTATATGTTTCTAGTTATTGTGCTTTTTATCATGTTTTAATTATTGTTTTATTATTGTACTCCCATTGTGTTATTTAATATTGTAGTTATTGCCTGTTCAGCACTTTGACAACTGAAGGTTGTTTGAAATGTGCTATATAAATAAATAAAGATTGAATTGAGATTGCTTTCAGAGGAGAAGAGACGGATCAGAGCCTCATCCATCACAGAGCCAGCTTCCTCTCCTCAGGGCCACTCTCGTCACTCTTCTTCATCACTCTTCTTACTCACATGTTGCCGTGCAGAACAAGCTGCAGCTTCACCTGAGAGGAGACACACAGGTGAACATTACCATCATGTACACAGCAGCTGCAGTGCAGTTGAACAATGAAGATCTCCAACGATGCAACATAACATAAAAAGACTTAAGCGATAAAACAAATGTATAAAACAATGAAAACAGTGCAAAAAAAACCGAGTGTGCAGGTAACGTAGGAGAAGTAACATGTAAATAAATAAATACAATAATCTAAATCATGCAGAGATTGTTGTCAGAGACCAGAGGCCTGTACGACGAAGCCGGTTCAACAGACCCTGGATATGTTTGAGTTACCCGGCTTACCTAATCCAAAACAAACGCGCTCTCACTAAGCGTTCCTACGACGCTGGTTATCAACTCGTTAACTCAAGCCAGTCGTGTCCTATCTAGTTAGGAGCACGTTCACATGAAAGGGGTGGTATTTGGAGCATTCGACCAATCACAAACATGGAAAGCGTACTGACAGCGCAGCGTCAGACTTCCTGAATGAAAAGTGAACTATAATGTTAGACAAATATGAAGACGTTAAACTTTAACATCCATGACTTAAACACTTGATCCAGGATCAAAGCCACATAGTGAATACAGCTGGTACCAGAACAAGTGTTTGAATGCGTCCATTAACAGGTTTATGATATCACATCCACGTCTGCACTCACAGTGGACTGTACGTCATGTTACTTTGATCCGGTTACTTGTGTTGTGGCAGATATTTCAGTAAGCTTTCTTAACGCTAATGTTATAATAGTCAGATTGCTCTGAAGATGGGAGGTGATATTCTATTCATGTTCACGTTCACACAGTCGGTGATTTCTGCCGGCCGTCTTTCCTGCAACGGCAGTTTCTCTGTATTTCCTTTCTCCTGTAATATGACTTGATCGCTTTAAACTCCGCACACTGAGCTCTGATTGGTCAGCAGGCGGTGCTTTCACTGAGTTGATCTCTTATCCTGCAACCTAACCTGCTCCGGACCAGGTTAGCCGCTCAGCATCAGTTACCATGGAGATCTAGCCCGCTAAGAAGAGAACCAGCGTCGTAGGACCGGAGACCCAGAGTTTACCTGAAGTTAGCTCGCTAAGAGAAACTCCGGCTTCGTAGTACAGGCCTCTGGTGAATGATGTAAACATGTAAATAGAATAAGATAAACAACAACATAGTGTTAGGGTTCCGGAAGAGGTAGGACCCAAATGCAGAATACCAAAAAACGTAAAAAAGGTCTATGAACCAAAAGCGAGCTTTATTTCAAAAGCTGGAGAACAAAACATGGCATGAAAACTCACAGGTAACACACGGTAGCATGGAGGGAGACAGGAAGACAAACAATGAACCGACAGGGGAACACAGGGAAAGACAAGACTAAATACAGGGAGGGGTAATCACGAGACAAGAAACAGCCGGGCAGGGGAGGAGAAACACAAGGGCAACAGGTGAACACAATCAGACAATCAGACACACCAGGGAAACTAACGACAGGGAGAAGGACCAGACAAGAGACAGGGAGAACAGAACCATAAAAACAAACCCCAAAACCTAACACAAAAACCCAAATCGTGACATAACCCCCCCCTCAAGGGACGGATTCCAGACGTCCCTACACAAAGTCCATATTTCCAAAAGGGTGGGTGGAGGGGGTCCGGAGGACGGGTTTGGGCTGACAGCCCGGAGGCACGGCAGAGGACCAGAAAGGGGTCTCGGGCCGGGGGCAAGGCAGAGTTCAAGGAGGGGACTCGGGCGGACGGCCCGGGGGCAAGGCAGAGTTCGAGGAAGGGGTCTCGGGCGGACGGCCCGGGGGCAAGGCAGGCAGAGCAGGAGGTGGTCTCGGGCGGACGGCCCGGGGGCAAGGCAGGAACAGGAGGTGGTCTCGGGCGGACGGCCCGGGGGCAAGGCAGAGGACCAGGAAAGAGTCTCGGGCGGACGGCCCGGCGGCAAAGCAGAGGCAGAGAAGCGGCCAAGGCCGCGGCGGGCATAGTCAGGGAGCCGGGCACAAGGAAGGACCGGGCTCGTGACCGACTGGGCCACCGGCGGAACAGGAACCAGCGCCGTCCGGGCAGGACCCCTGGACGGGACATGGGCCGGTGTCAGTAGGACCCCGGATGGAGCAAGAGCTGGTGTCGACGGGACCTCCAACATGGCAGGACATCGTGTTGGCAGGAACGCCGGCGGAGCAGGTGTCGGCGGGACCCCCAACAGGACAGGATCAGGTGTTGGCAGGACCCCCAACGATAGACGTGGAGTCGGCAGGACCCTCAGCGGAAGAGTAGTTGGCGGGACCCCCAACGGGACAGGACATGGAGTTGGCAGGACCCCCAACGATACTGGACGTGGAGTCGGCAGGACCCCCAGCGGAACCCCCAACGGCACAGGACATAGGGCCGGCAGGACCCCCGGCAGAACATTAGTCGGCGGGACCTCCCACGGCACAGAACCTAGGGTTGGCAGGACCCCCGGCAGAAGAGTAGTCGGCGGGACCTCCAACGGCACAGGACATAGGGCCGGCAGGACCCCCGGCAGAAGAGTAGTCGGCGGGGCCTCCCACGGCACAGGACATAGGGTTGGCAGGACCCCCGGCAGAAGAGTAGTCGGCGGGACCTCCAACGGCACAGGACATAGGGTTGGCAGGACCCCCGGCAGAAGAGTAGTCGGCGGGACCTCCAACGGCACAGGACATAGGGTTGGCAGGACCCCCGGCAGAAGAGTAGTCGGCGGGACCCCCAACGGGACAGGACATGGAGTTGGCAGGACCCCCGGCAGAACAGTAGTCAGCGGGACCCCCAACGGAACAGGACATAGGGTTGGCAGGACCCCCGGCAGAAGAGTAGTCGGCGGGGCCCCCAACGGGACAGGACATGGAGTTGGCAGGACCCCCAGCGGAACCTCCAACGGACCAGGACATTGGGTAGGGACTTGAGAGGGGACTCGAGAGGTGACTTGAAAGGGGACTTGAGAGGGAACTTGAGAGGTGACTTGAGAGGGGACTCGAGAAGGGACTGGAGAAGGGACTTGGAAAGGGACTCGAGAGGGGACTTGAGAGGAGACTTGAGAAGGGACTTGGAAAGGGACTCGAGAGAGGGCTTGAGAGGGGACTCGAGAGGGGACTTGAGAGGGAACTGAGAGGTGACCGAGAGGGAACTCGAGAGGGAACTCGAGAAGGGACTTGAGAAGGGGCTTGAGAGAGGACTCGAGAGGAGACCTGAGAAGGGACCTGGAAAGGGACTCGAGAGAGGGCTTGAGAGGGGACTCGAGAGGGAACACGAGAGATGACTCGAGAGGGAACTTGAGAGGTGACTTGAGAGGGGACTCGAGAGGGAACTCGAGAGGTGACTCGAGAGGGAACTTGAGAGGTGACTTGAGAGGGGACTCGAGAGGGAACTTGAGAGGGAACTCGAGAAGGGGCTTGAGAGAGGACTTGAGAGGGGACTCGAGAGGAGACTTGAGAAGGGACTTGGAAAGGGACTCGAGAGAGGGCTTGAGAGGGGACTCGAGAGGGGACTTGAGAGGGAACTCGAGAGGGGACTTGAGAGGGAACTCGAGAAGGGACTTGAGAGGGAACTCGAGAAGGGACTTGAGAAGGGGCTTGAGAGAGGACTTGAGAGGGCGGGACCCCCGACTGTGAAGGAGCTTGAGTTGGCAGGACCCCTGGTGAAGAAGGGACTTGAGTCGGCCGGTATGCCGACAGGACACGAGGGGTTGGCGTCGGCCGGAGAGCCAACAGGAGATGAGGAGCTGGAGTCGGCCGGTACGCCGACAGGAGACGAGGCGCTGGAGTCGGCCGGTACGCCGACAGGAGGCGAGGTGCTGGAGTCGGCCGGTACGCCGACAGGACACGGGGAGCTGGCGTCGGCCGGAGAGCCAACAGGAGACGAGGAGCTGGAGTCGGCCGGTACGCCGACAGGACACGGGGAGCTGGCGTCGCCGTTTCGCCGGAACTGGGGCCGGAACCATGGCTCCTGGGGCCGGAACGATGGCTGCTGGGGCCAGAACTGGGGCCGGAACCATGGCTGCTGGGGCCAGAACTGGGGCCGGAGCCATGGCTGCTGGGGCCGGAACTGGGTCCGGAACCATGGCTGCTGGGGCCAGAACTGGGGCCGGAGCCATGGCTGCTGGGGCCGGAACTGGGGCCGGAACCATGGCTGCTGGGGCCAGAACTGGGGCCGGAGCCATGGCTGCTGGGGCCGGAACTGGGTCCGGAACCATGGCTGCTGGGGCCGGAACTGGGGCCGGAACCATGGCTGCTGGGGCCGGAACTAGGGCCGGAACCATGGCTGCTGGGGCCAGAACTGGGGCCAGAACTGGGGCTCGGGCTGCTAGCCTGGACTTGCGACTCCTTTTAGGAGCTTTTTGGAGGCTCCGTGGACCTCCAAAAGCCAGACGAGTACCCGCGTACGGCTCCTGGAAGGGATCAGGAAATGGGGCCGGAACCATGGCTGCTGGGGCCGGAACAGAGGCCTGGATCATGGCTGTGTGGACCGGTTCTGGAGCCGGAACCATGGCTGCTGGGGCCGAAACTGGGGCCGGAACCATGGCTGCTGGGGCCGGCACTGGAGTCGGAACCATGGCTGCTGGGCACGGAACCGGAACACGGAACCATGGCTGTGTGGGATGGTACTGGAGCACGGTACCATGGCTGTGTGGGCCGGCACTGGAGCACGGAACCATGGCTGCGTGGACCGGTACTGGAGCACGAGCTGGCCTCCTGACCTTGCGTCTTTTAGAGGTCTTTTGGAGGCTCCGTGGACCTCCAAACGCCAGGCGGGATCCCAAGAAAGGGTCTAATGGAGACTGGCACTCAGGGCTACGTAAAAAAACTCTGAGCCATTCAGGCAACGCGCTCCTCAACCAAGGCATGTTGGCCACCTCCATTTGTGCCTCTTTGAGGATAGCCTCTTTGTCCCTTCTAGACGACGTTCCACTCCACTCGGCATGATAACATTGAAGGGAGAAATCCAGATCGAACAGATCCCACTCAAAATCATCAAAATCCGCTGGGTCCTTAGTTGGTCGGTTCATTCTGTTAGGGTTCCGGAAGAGGTAGGACCCAAATGCAGAATACCAAAAAACGTAAAAAAGGTCTATGAACCAAAAGCGAGCTTTATTTCAAAAGCTGGAGAACAAAACATGGCATGAAAACTCACAGGTAACACACGGTAGCATGGAGGGAGACAGGAAGACAAACAATGAACCGACAGGGGAACACAGGGAAAGACAAGACTAAATACAGGGAGGGGTAATCACGAGACAAGAAACAGCCGGGCAGGGGAGGAGAAACACAAGGGCAACAGGTGAACACAATCAGACAATCAGACACACCAGGGAAACTAACGACAGGGAGAAGGACCAGACAAGAGACAGGGAGAACAGAACCATAAAAACAAACCCCAAAACCTAACACACAAAACCCAAATCGTGACACATAGGGTCAAATGAAACAACTATGAGCTGCAGACAGACCGTGGTTCTGCTCAGATATGAGACGTGTTGTTACTGGATGTTTCCTGTCTGTTTGGTGGATGTTTCCTGTCTGTTTCCTGTCTGTTTCCTGTCTGTTTGCTGGATGTTTCCTGTCTGTTTCCTGTCTGTTTCCTGTCTGTTTCCTGGATGTTTCCTGTCTGTTTCCTGTCTGTTTCCTGTCTGTTTCCTGTCTGTTTCCTGTCTGTTTCCTGTCTGTTTCCTGTCTGTTTCCTGTCTGTTTGCTGGATGTTTCCTGTCTGTTTGCTGGATGTTTCCTGTCTGTTTCCTGTCTGTTTCCTGTCTGTTTCCTGTCTGTTTCCTGTCTGTTTGCTGGATGTTTCCTGTCTGTTTCCTGTCTGTTTCCTGTCTGTTTCCTGTCTGTTTCCTGTCTGTTTCCTGTCTGTTTCCTGTCTGTTTCCTGTCTGTTTGCTGGATGTTTCCTGTCTGTTTGCTGGATGTTTCCTGTCTGTTTCCTGTCTGTTTCCTGTCTGTTTCCTGGATGTTTCCTGTCTGTTTCCTGTCTGTTTCCTGTCTGTTTCCTGTCTGTTTGCTGGATGTTTCCTGTCTGTTTCCTGTTTGTTTCCTGGATGTTTACTGTCTGTTTCCTGTCTGTTTCCTGGATGTTTCCTGTCTGTTTCCTGGATGTTTCCTGTCTGTTTCCTGTCTGTTTCCTGTCTGTTTCCTGTTTGTTTCCTGGGTGTTTCCTGTCTGTTTCCTGTCTGTTTCCTGTCTGTTTCCTGGATGTTTCCTGTCTGTTTCCTGTCTGTTTCCTGTCTGTTTACTGGATGTTTCCTGTCTGTTTCCTGTCTGTTTCCTGTCTGTTTGCTGGATGTTTCCTGTCTGTTTCCTGTCTGTTTCCTGGATGTTTCCTGTCTGTTTCCTGTTTGTTTCCTGGATGTTTCCTGTCTGTTTCCTGTTTGTTTCCTGGATGTTTCCTGTCTGTTTCCTGTCTGTTTCCTGTCTGTTTCCTGGATGTTTCCTGTCTGTTTCCTGTTTGTTTCCTGGATGTTTCCTGTCTGTTTCCTGTTTGTTTCCTGGATGTTTCCTGTCTGTTTCCTGTCTGTTTCCTGGATGTTTCCTGTCTGTTTCCTGTCTGTTTCCTGTCTGTTTCCTGTCTGTTTCCTGTCTGTTTCCTGTTTGTTTCCTGGATGTTTCCTGTCTGTTTCCTGTCTGTTTCCTGTCTGTTTGCTGGATGTTTCCTGTCTGTTTCCTGGATGTTTCCTGTCTGTTTCCTGTCTGTTTCCTGTCTGTTTGCTGGATGTTTCCTGTCTGTTTCCTGTTTGTTTGCTGGATGTTTCCTGTATGTTTACTGTCTGTTTCCTGTCTGTTTACTGGATGTTTCCTGTCTGTTTCCTGTATGTTTACTGTCTGTTTCCTGTCTGTTTCCTGTCTGTTTCCTGTATGTTTACTGTCTGTTTCCTGTCTGTTTACTGGATGTTTCCTGTCTGTTTCCTGTCTGTTTACTGGATGTTTCCTGTCTGTTTCCTGTATGTTTACTGTCTGTTTCCTGTCTGTTTCCTGTCTGTTTCCTGTCTGTTTCCTGCCTGTTTCCTGTCTGTTTACTGTCTGTTTCCTGCCTGTTTCCTGTCTGTTTCCTGTCTGTTTCCTGTCTGTTTACAGGATGTTTCCTGTCTGTTTACTGGATGTTTCCTGTCTGTTTCCTGTCTGTTTCCTGTCAGTTTCCTGCCTGTTTCCTGTCTGTTTACTGTCTGTTTCCTGTCTGTTTCCTGTCTGTTTACTGGATGTTTCCTGTCTGTTTCCTGTCTGTTTGGTGGATGTTTCCTGTCTGTTTCCTGTCTGTTTCCTGTCTGTTTCCTGTCTGTTTGCTGGATGTTTCCTGTCTGTTTCCTGTCTGTTTGCTGGATGTTTCCTGTCTGTTTCCTGTCTGTTTCCTGTCTGTTTCCTGTCTGTTTCCTGTCTGTTTCCTGGATGTTTCCTGTCTGTTTCCTGTCTGTTTCCTGTCTGTTTGCTGGATGTTTCCTGTCTGTTTCCTGTCTGTTTCCTGTCTGTTTGCTGGATGTTTCCTGTCTGTTTCCTGTCTGTTTCCTGTCTGTTTGCTGGATGTTTCCTGTTTGTTTCCTGTCTGTTTCCTGTCTGTTTCCTGTCTGTTTCCTGTCTGTTTCCTGTCTGTTTCCTGTCTGTTTCCTGTCTTTTGCTGGATGTTTCCTGTCTGTTTCCTGTCTGTTTCCTGTCTGTTTGCTGGATGTTTCCTGTCTGTTTCCTGTCTGTTTCCTGGATGTTTCCTGTCTGTTTGCTGGATGTTTCCTGTCTGTTTGCTGGATGTTTCCTGTCTGTTTGGTGGATGTTTCCTGTCTGTTTCCTGTCTGTTTCCTGGATGTTTCCTGTCTGTTTGCTGGATGTTTCCTGTCTGTTTCCTGTCTGTTTCCTGTCTGTTTGCTGGATGTTTCCTGTCTGTTTCCTGTCTGTTTCCTGTCTGTTTGCTGGATGTTTCCTGTCTGTTTGCTGGATGTTTCCTGTCTGTTTGCTGGATGTTTCCTGTCTGTTTCCTGTCTGTTTCCTGTCTGTTTGCTGGATGTTTCCTGTCTGTTTCCTGTCTGTTTCCTGTCTGTTTCCTGTCTGTTTCCTGTCTGTTTCCTGGATGTTTCCTGTCTGTTTCCTGTCTGTTTCCTGTCTGTTTGCTGGATGTTTCCTGGATGTTTCCTGTCTGTTTCCTGTCTGTTTCCTGTCTGTTTCCTGTCTGTTTCCTGTCTGTTTCCTGTCTGTTTACTGGATGTTTCCTGTCTGTTTCCTGGATGTTTACTGGATGTTTCCTGTCTGTTTCCTGTCTGTTTACTGGATGTTTCCTGTCTGTTTACTGGATGTTTCCTGTCTGTTTCCTGTCTGTTTCCTGTCTGTTTACTGGATGTTTCCTGGATGTTTCCTGTCTGTTTCCTGTCTGTTTCCTGTCTGTTTCCTGTCTGTTTCCTGTCTGTTTCCTGTCTGTTTGCTGGATGTTTCCTGTCTGTTTCCTGTCTGTTTCCTGTCTGTTTCCTGTCTGTTTGCTGGATGTTTCCTGTCTGTTTCCTGTCTGTTTCCTGTCTGTTTCCTGTCTGTTTACTGGATGTTTCCTGTCTGTTTCCTGTCTGTTTCCTGTCTGTTTCCTGTCTGTTTCCTGTCTGTTTGCTGGATGTTTCCTGTCTGTTTCCTGTCTGTTTCCTGTCTGTTTCCTGTCTGTTTACTGGATGTTTCCTGGATGTTTCCTGTCTGTTTCCTGTCTGTTTCCTGTCTGTTTCCTGGATGTTTCCTGTCTGTTTCCTGTCTGTTTCCTGTCTGTTTACTGGATGTTTCCTGTCTGTTTCCTGTCTGTTTCCTGTCTGTTTACTGGATGTTTCCTGGATGTTTCCTGTCTGTTTCCTGTCTGTTTCCTGTCTGTTCCTGTCTGTTTCCTGTCTGTTTCCTGTCTGTTTGCTGGATGTTTCCTGTCTGTTTCCTGTCTGTTTCCTGTCTGTTTCCTGTCTGTTTCCTGTCTGTTTCCTGTCTGTTTCCTGTCTGTTTGCTGGATGTTTCCTGTCTGTTTCCTGTCTGTTTCCTGTCTGTTTCCTGTCTGTTTCCTGTCTGTTTCCTGTCACTCTGAGCTGAGAGAGAAGCTGTTATTGATCCCAGCTGATCGCTGTGTTCAGAGTTAACAAGCAGCCGCAGGTACTTCCTGTCACAGAGATCTGGACTCCAGTTGATGGATGTGTCGCCTCTAAATGTGTCCCCTCGCCTCGAGCGAGAGAGAGAGAGAGAGAGAGAGAGAGAGAGAGAGAGAGAGAAGAGAGAGAGAGAGAGAGAGAGAGAGAGAGAGAGAGAGAGAAGAGAGAGAGAGAGAGAGGAGAGAGAAGCTCCCTTACAGATTAATTACTCTCATAAATGATTGAATCAAAGGCTGGTAGCTCGTCTCTTTGAGTTTAACGACCTCGCTTTGGGGAAACTTCATGAAGAGAAAGTGTCTGAAGATCTGTCGGAGCAGATCTCCATCACTCTGAGTCTCTGTGAGTCACTCTGAGTCTCTGTGAGTCTCTGTGAGTCTCTGTGAGTCCCTGTGAGTCTCTGTGAGTCCCTGTGAGTCTCTGTGAGTCCCTGTGAGTCTCTATGAGTCTCTGTGAGTCCCTGTGAGTCCCTGTGAGTCACTCTGAGTCACTCTGAGTCTCTGTGAGTCACTCTGATCTCTGTGAGTCTCTGTGAGTCTCTGTGAGTCCCTGTGAGTCTCTGTGAGTCTCTGTGAGTCCCTGTGAGTCGCTGTGAGTCTCTGTGAGTCCCTGTGAGTCTCTGTGAGTCCCTGTGAGTCTCTGTGAGTCTCTGTGAGTCCCTGTGAGTCCCTGTGAGTCCCTGTGAGTCTCTGTGAGTCTCTGTGAGTCCCTGTGAGTCCCTGTGAGTCCCTGTGAGTCTCTGTGAGTCTCTGTGAGTCATTATGAATCACTGCTTCTGTCCTCTGTTTCTTTAATGCACGCATCATCACACACACACATTGTGACACACACACACTGTAACACACACACACTGTAACACACACACTGTAACACAAACACACTGTAACACACACACTGTCACCACACACACTGTCACACACACACACTGTCTGTCACACACACACTGTCTGTCACACACACACTGTCTGTCACACACACACTGTTTGTCACACACACACACACTGTCTGTCACACACACACTGTCTGTCACACACACACACACTGTCACACACACACACCACACACTGTCACACACCGTCAGGAAACAGGACCCTAAAAAAGGCTGCTTCTAAAGGGTATTTATATTTCACAAGCAGAATCAGAATCTGTTTTAATACCCAAAGGTTCACACATACGAGGAATATGCTTTGGTGCAAACGATGCGAACAGAGACATATAGAAGAATAAAATAACAAAAATAGTACTTTTATAAAAGCTATTTAAAAAATATGAGTTGTGCAGGATTCACAATGTTAAATAGAACAAGATATGTTTATATTTAACTCATCCGTTTCCTCCATTAAATCATACTGCTTCGTACGGAGGCCGACAGGAGAAACACTGCAGCTTCAGAAAGGATGCAGTTATCAAAACCCAAATGTTCCACATGAAGAAACATCTCCATCAACACATGCAGCGTTTAGAGAACATGCAGCAGCTTGAGGAGACATGCAGCGTTTAGAGAACATGCAGCAGCTTGAGGAGACATGCAGCATTTAGAGAACATGCAGCAGCTTGAGGAGACATGCAGCGTTTAGAGAACATTCCGCAGCTTGAGGAGACATGCAGCGTTTAGAGAATTCAGCAGCTTGAGGAGACATGCAGCGTTTAGAGAACACTCAGCAGCTTGAGGAGACATGCAGCATCTAGAGAACATTCAGCAACTTGAGGAGACATGCAGCATTTAGAGAACATCAGCAGCTTGAGGAGACATGCAGCGTTTAGAGAACATTCAGCAGCTTGAGGAGACATGCAGCCTTTAGAGAACATTCAGCAACTTGAGGAGACATGCAGCGTTTAGAGAACATTCAGCAACTTGAGGAGACATGCAGCGTTTAGAGAACATTCCGCAGCTTGAGGAGACATGCAGCGTTTAGAGAACATTCAGCAGCTTGAGGAGACATGCAGCGTTTAGAGAACATTCAGCAGCTTGAGGAGACATGCAGCGTTTAGAGAACACTCAGCAGCTTGAGGAGACATGCAGCATTTAGAGAACATTCAGCAACTTGAGGAGACATGCAGCATTTAGAGAACATTCAGCAACTTGAGGAGACATGCAGCATTTAGAGAACATTCAGCAACTTGAGGAGACATGCAGCGTTTAGAGAACATTCAGCAGCTTGAGGAGACATGCAGCCTTTAGAGAACATTCAGCAACTTGAGGAGACATGCAGCGTTTAGAGAACATTCAGCAACTTGAGAGACATGCAGCGTTTAGAGAACATTCCGCAGCTTGAGGAGACATGCAGCGTTTAGAGAACATTCAGCAGCTTGAGGAGACATGCAGCGTTTAGAGAACATTCAGCAGCTTGAGGAGACATGCAGCGTTTAGAGAACACTCAGCAGCTTGAGGAGACATGCAGCATTTAGAGAACATTCAGCAACTTGAGGAGACATGCAGCATCTAGAGAACATTCAGCAACTTGAGGAGACATGCAGCGTTTAGAGAACATTCAGCAGCTTGAGGAGACATGCAGCCTTTAGAGAACATTCAGCAACTTGAGGAGACATGCAGCGTTTAGAGAACATTCAGCAGCTTGAGGAGACATGCAGCCTTTAGAGAACATTCAGCACTTGAGGAGACATGCAGCCTTTAGAGAACATTCAGCAACTTGAGGAGACATGCAGCCTTTAGAGAACATTCAGCAACTTGAGGAGACATGCAGCGTTTAGAGAACATTCAGCAGCTTGAGGAGACATGCAGCATTTAGAGAACACTCAGCAGCTTGAGGAGACATGCAGCGTTTACTGAAAGCTGCAGAAACCAAACGCTGAAGAAGCTCAAACACAACGGAGACCAGGGGACACTAAAGAGTGACGCACACAGTTGGAGACCAGGGGACACTAAAGAGTGACGCACACAGCTGGAGACCAGGGGACACTAAAGAGTGACGCACACAGCTGGAGACCAGGGGACACTAAAGAGTGACGCAGAGAGATATTCACAGATGTTAACCCCCTCAGAGGAAACCAGAACAGATTCACATCTAAGAAGCTGGAGTCAGATAATATTCAGTAGTTTCTCCTCGGACTGGTTCCATCAATGGTTGATTATTAAAATAAAACCACTCATCGATCAGCCTTTGATCTCGACTTTAATTTCAATGAAGTTTCCAGGAATGCTTTTATCATTTAAAAGCACAGATTAGATCTACAGACTAAAGCCTTAAAGAGCCGACAGCCCTTCAGAGAGGACATTATAAGACGTAACACGCTGAGTGATGGATCATCAGATTACATCCTAACATGTGTTCATTTACATGTAAATCAGAGTGCCCCCAGTGAAGGCTTTGATACAAAGTGAAGCAGAACTGATGGATCTGAGCGACGAATACCTACGCTAGACATGGCCTTACGTTTCGGAGGTTCAGGGTTCTACACCTACGACGTTCACTTTGCTAGTCAAGCCGCCGGCCGCATTAAACAATTCAATCAGGGAACATACTGGGGCGCTTTGGGCTCCGAGCTTTACTACCGCATCTTCGCATCACGTGCATCCCTCTCTTGCCAGTTATGGGCGTCGACAGGCATGGAGGCCAATTCTCTACCAGGGAGGCAGTATGGTGTGCAATAACTTTAATGACTTGGGCTGCTCTCTCTCTAGCTGCCGCCTAATGCACGTCTGCTCTCTCTCTAGCTGCCGCCTAATGCACGTCTGCTCTCTCTCTAGCTGCCGCCTAATGCACGTCTGCTCTCTCTCTAGCTGCCGCCTAATGCACGTCTGCTCTCTCTCTAGCTGCCGCCTAATGCACTTCTGCTCTCTCTCTCTAGCTGCCGCCTAATGCACGTCTGCTCTCTCTCTAGCTGCCGCCTAATGCACGTCTGCTCTCTCTCTAGCTGCCCCTAATGCACGTCTGCTCTCTCTCTAGCTGCCGCCTAATGCACTTCTGCTCTCTCTCTAGCTGCCGCCTAATGCACGTCTGCTCTCTCTCTAGCTGCCGCCTAATGCACGTCTGCTCTCTCTCTAGCTGCCGCCTAATGCACGTCTGCTCTCTCTCTAGCTGCCGCCTAATGCACGTCTGCTCTCTCTCTAGCTGCCGCCTAATGCACGTCTGCTCTCTCTCTAGCTGCCGCCTAATGCACGTCTGCTCTCTCTCTAGCTGCCACCTAATGCACGTCTGCTCTCTCTCTAGCTGCCGCCTAATGCACGTCTGCTCTCTCTCTAGCTGCCACCTAATGCACGTCTGCTCTCTCTCTAGCTGCCACCTAATGCACGTCTGCTCTCTCTCTAGCTGCCACCTAATGCACGTCTGCTCTCTCTCTAGCTGCCGCCTAATGCACGTCTGCTCTCTCTCTAGCTGCCACCTAATGCACGTCTGCTCTCTCTCTAGCTGCCGCCTAATGCACGTCTGCTCTCTCTCTAGCTGCCGCCTAATGCACTTCTGCTCTCTCTCTCTAGCTGCCGCCTAATGCACGTCTGCTCTCTCTCTAGCTGCCGCCTAATGCACGTCTGCTCTCTCTCTAGCTGCCGCCTAATGCACGTCTGCTCTCTCTCTAGCTGCCGCCTAATGCACTTCTGCTCTCTCTCTAGCTGCCGCCTAATGCACGTCTGCTCTCTCTCTAGCTGCCGCCTAATGCACGTCTGCTCTCTCTCTAGCTGCCGCCTAATGCACGTCTGCTCTCTCTCTAGCTGCCGCCTAACGCACGTCTGCTCTCTCTCTAGCTGCCGCCTAATGCACGTCTGCTCTCTCTCTAGCTGCCGCCTAACGCACGTCTGCTCTCTCTCTAGCTGCCGCCTAATGCACGTCTGCTCTCTCTCTAGCTGCCGCCTAATGCACTTCTGCTCTCTCTCTAGCTGCCGCCTAATGCACGTCTGCTCTCTCTCTAGCTGCCGCCTAATGCACGTCTGCTCTCTCTCTAGCTGCCGCCTAATGCACGTCTGCTCTCTCTCTAGCTGCCGCCTAATGCACGTCTGCTCTCTCTCTAGCTGCCGCCTAATGCACGTCTGCTCTCTCTCTAGCTGCCGCCTAATGCACGTCTGCTCTCTCTCTAGCTGCCGCCTAATGCACGTCTGCTCTCTCTCTAGCTGCCGCCTAATGCACGTCTGCTCTCTCTCTAGCTGCCGCCTAATGCACGTCTGCTCTCTCTCTAGCTGCCGCCTAATGCACGTCTGCTCTCTCTCTAGCTGCCGCCTAATGCACTCTGCTCTCTCTCTAGCTGCCGCCTAATGCACGTCTGCTCTCTCTCTAGCTGCCACCTAATGCACGTCTGCTCTCTCTCTAGCTGCCGCCTAATGCACGTCTGCTCTCTCTCTAGCTGCCGCCTAATGCACGTCTGCTCTCTCTCTAGCTGCCACCTAATGCACTTCTGCTCTTTCTGCGGCGGCGCTCATGCCAGGAGCACCTGCCCCAGAACCCAATCTAACATTCATGGCAATAAATGTATTTTTCATATAGAGTGTAACGGAGCATCCGGTTTTGGGCAAACTGTGTGCGCATCATTCTAACTCCTCAATGGTAATGTTTAGTTGGATTTAGGAACGTCCCCCCGATAAAAGATTATTATTTACCCCTTTTAGAAGTGAAGATATAGTCATTTGTTCTGGGCATGTCATTTTCGAGCTGAGACCCGAAAAACAGTCTTGGGGCTTAACAGGTTAAGTCCACAACCGTAACTCTGCATGAGATGGTCGACCTTGCCCTGAAATGCATGTTTCTGCTAGCATTCTCTGGCTTCTGGTTCCAGAAACAATTTCAGAACATCCCGCATATTTTGGGACATTCTCAGAACATTATTCGAGCCATTTCTTCCGCATCGGCGCAGCGTCCACAGCAGCTAGACCGGGCATCTCTGATCCAAACCATCCAGCCCCTCGGCCGCTGGTCATCCCAAGCTTACCACGCTTACATCCGCAACAATCTAAACGATGTCAGACATGCACACGCTCAAGTCAGCTGCATTTAATCTGACTCTTTTGGCGGCCCATAATCAGCCCGAGCAGATCATGCCGGAGACGGTTCCCCCACTCTGAGTCTCCCTCTGCACGGACCACAGCACGTCACGCCAGACCAGAACATCTCATCAACCCCTCCATATCAATTCATTGTTACTTCTTGCAATAAACCTACCAACATCACACTGTTGTGGCGTGGTCCCTGCTCGTGAAACACCAGATGATTCATTAGCATACGCTCAGCTCCGGCTTACTCTGCTGCAGAGCACATGTGTGTGAGGTGTGTGTGTGCAGTACGAGTGTGTGTGTGCTGTATGAGTGTGTGTGTGCTGTATGAGTGTGTGTGTGCTGTATGAGTGTGTGTGCTGTATGAGTGTATGTGAGGTGTATGAGTGTATGTGAGGTGTGTGTGTGTGTGTGTGTGTGTGTTGTGTGTGTGTGTGTGTGTGTGTGTGTGTGTGTGTGTGTGTGTGTGTGGGTGTGTGGTGTGTGTGTGTGTGTGTGTGTGTGTGTGTGTGTGTGTGGTGTGTGTGTGTGTGTGTGTGTGTGTGTGTGTGTGTGGAGGTCCCCTCTCAGAGTGATGCGTGGTGACAGATCTCTAAATTGCAAATCGCTGTTTCAGTCTGACTTCACTCTGCAGCCGCTATTCTTCCTTATTAAAAATAGCCTGTGCATGTCAGGCCTTTAACATGGGGGAGTGTTGTGTGTGTGTGTGTGTGTGTGTATGTGTGTGTGTGTGTGTGTGTGTGTGTGTGTATGTGTGTGTGTGTGTGTGTGTGGTGTGTGTGTGTGGTGTGTGTGTGGTGTGTGTGTGTGGGGGGGGGGGGGGGGGGCAGAGTGGACAGATTCTGCAGCTTTTAAACATCAGGCTTTCTGCTTTAGAGATCCTCTCTCTCTCTCGGGAACATGAACCTCAGTTGAGAGACGCTGCTCTTCAGTTACTATATTTATTATATATATTATAGTTATTATATTTATTATGGTTATCATATCTTGTTATTTTACTCTTCAAATATTTTGCACATTTGTACACCTTTCTGTAATATCTGCGAAGTTTTCCACGTTTTGTAAAGCACTGAACATATTTTATTCCTATTAAATGTAAAAATGTTCTTCTTATGTTAACTACTCGGCTATAAACCACAATTTTGTGATTTTCCAATTTCTAGATTTGTTTTATTTCTCAGATTTTCCAGTTTTTCTGATTTTCCAATTTTTTCCAATTTCTCTGATATTTCCGATTTTTCCGATTTCACAGATTTGTCCTATTATTACCGCTTTTTTGGATTCCTCAGATTCCTCAGATCTCAGTGGAGCTGCAGGAGAGAGCCTGGTGTTCTTATTATCTCTCATTATGAATCTTCTTTATTAACCTTTACTCTCCTTTTCTCTCCTTAGCAATAACATGAAATATGACACTTTATGAGCAGTTTATGTTCTGATACTGTCTTAAACTGACAGTACATGTATTCTTAATGACATTATTACAGCACCTCTCTACACATCATTTTATATTTACTGATAACACACTCTCTCTCTTCACCTCACACTCTCTCTCTTCACCTCACACTCTCTCCTTCACCACTCTCTCTCTCTTCACCTCACACTCTCTCTCTTCACCTCACACTCTCTCTCTTCACCTCACTCTCTCTCTTCACTCACACTCTCTCTGTTCATCTCACTCTCTCTCTCTCTTGACCTCACACTCTCTCTCTCTCTTCTTCATCTTCTCAACGACTACGCCCAGTAGCACTCACCTCCATCATTATGAAGTGATTTGAGCGGTTAGTCAAAACCTTCATCACCTCCTCCCTCCCTGACTCTCTGGACCCCCTGCAGTTTGCCTACAGAGCAACCAGGTCCACAGACGATGCCATAGCCCCCCCCCCCCCCGCTCCACACTGCCTCTCACACCTGGACCAGAGGAAACAGGAAACACATATGTGAGAATGCTGTTCATTGATTACAGTTCAGCCTTCAATACCATTGTGCCCTCCAAGCTGGCCATCAAGCTCAGAGACCTCGGGCTCAACAGCGCCCTCTGTGACTGGATCCTGAACTTCCTGACGGGCAGACCCCAGGCAGTGCGGGTGGGAAACATCACATCCTCCACCCTGATCCTCAACATGGAGCCCCTCAAGGCTGCGTGCTCAGCCCTCTCCTCTACTCCCTGTTCACTCACGACTGCGTGGCCACACACAGCTCCAACACCATCGTGAAGTTGCTGACGACACGACCGTCATCGGCCAGATCACGCCGGCGACGAGACGGCGTACAGAGAGGAGGTCGGAAACCTGACATCTTGGTGCCAGGATAACAACCTCCATCTCAACGTCAGCTAACATGACATGACATGGACTCATCACTGAGGACCTGACTCATCACTGAGGACCTGACTCATCACTGAGGACACAAACCTCACACACTCTCTCTCGGCACCTCACACACACTCTCTGCACCTCACACACACTCTCTGCACCTCACACACACTCTCTGCACCTCACACACACTCTCTGCACCTCACATACTCTCTCTCTCTGCACCTCACACACTCTC
>JAAKFY010000025.1:1236435-1248439 GCA_011823955.1 Dissostichus mawsoni
ATGAGGTCACTGAGGTAGAGGTGTGTGGTTGGATGAGGTCACTGAGGTAGAGGTGTGTGGTTGGATGAGGTCTCTGAGGTAGAGGTGTGTGGTTGGATGAGGTCTCTGAGGTAGAGGTGTGTGTTGGATGAGGTCACTGAGGTAGAGGTGTGTGGTTGGATGAGGTCACTGAGGTAGAGGTGTGTGGTTGGATGAGGTCTTGAGTAGAGGTGTGTGGTTGGATGAGGTCTCTGAGGTAGAGGTGTGGTTGGATGAGGTCTCTGAGGTAGAGGTGTGTGGTTGGATGAGGTCTCTGAGGTAGAGGTGTGTGGTTGGATGAGGTCACTGAGGTAGAGGTGTGGGTTGGATGAGGTCACTGAGGTAGAGGTGTGTGGTTGGATGAGGTCTCTGAGGTAGAGGTGTGTGGTTGGATGAGGTCACTGAGGTAGAGGTGTGTGGTTGGATGAGGTCTCTGAGGTAGAGGTGTGTGGTTGGATGAGGTCTCTGAGGTAGAGGTGTGTGGTTGGATGAGGTCTCTGAGGTAGAGGTGTGTGGTTGGATGAGGTCTCTGAGGTAGAGGTGTGTGGTTGGATGAGGTCACTGAGGTAGAGGTGTGTGGTTGGATGAGGTCTCTGAGGTAGAGGTGTGTGGTTGGATGAGGTCACTGATGAGGTAGGGGTGTGGTTGGATGAGGTCACTGAGGTAGAGGTGTGTGGTTGGATGAGGTCTCTGAGGTAGAGGTGTGTGGTTGGATGAGGTCACTGAGGTAGAGGTGTGTGGTTGGATGAGGTCTCTGAGGTAGAGGTGTGTGGTTGGATGAGGTCTCTGAGGTAGAGGTGTGTGGTTGGATGAGGTCTCTGAGGTAGAGGTGTGTGGTTGGATGAGGTCTCTGAGGTAGAGGTGTGTGGTGGATGAGGTCTCTGAGGTAGAGGTGTGTGGTTGGATGAGGTCTCTGAGGTAGAGGTGTGTGGTTGGATGAGGTCTCTGAGGTAGAGGTGTGTGGTTGGATGAGGTCTCTGAGGTAGAGGTGTGTGGTTGGATGAGGTCTCTGAGGTAGAGGTGTGTGGTTGGATGAGGTCTCTGAGGTAGAGGTGTGTGGTTGGATGAGGTCTCTGAGGTAGAGGTGTGTGGTTGGATGAGGTCTCTGAGGTAGAGGTGTGTGGTTGGATGAGGTCTCTGAGGTAGAGGTGTGTGGTTGGATGAGGTCACTGAGGTAGAGGTGTGTGGTTGGATGAGGTCTCTGAGGTAGAGGTGTGTGGTTGGATGAGGTCACTGAGGTAGAGGTGTGTGGTTGGATGAGGTCACTGAGGTAGAGGTGTGTGGTTGGATGAGGTCTCTGAGGTAGAGGTGTGTGGTTGGATGAGGTCACTGAGGTAGAGGTGTGTGGTTGGATGAGGTCACTGAGGTAGAGGTGTGTGGTTGGATGAGGTCTCTGAGGTAGAGGTGTGTGGTTGGATGAGGTCACTGAGGTAGAGGTGTGTGGTTGGATGAGGTCACTGAGGTAGAGGTGTGTGGTTGGATGAGGTCACTGAGGTAGAGGTGTGTGGTTGGATGAGGTCTCTGAGGTAGAGGTGTGTGGTTGGATGAGGTCTCTGAGGTAGAGGTGTGTGGTTGGATGAGGTCTCTGAGGTAGAGGTGTGTGGTTGGATGAGGTCTCTGAGGTAGAGGTGTGTGGTTGGATGAGGTCTCTGAGGTAGAGGTGTGTGGTTGGATGAGGTCACTGAGGTAGAGGTGTGTGGTTGGATGAGGTCTCTGAGGTAGAGGTGTGTGGTTGGATGAGGTCTCTGAGGTAGAGGTGTGTGGTTGGATGAGGTCTCTGAGGTAGAGGTGTGTGGTTGGATGAGGTCACTGAGGTAGAGGTGTGTGGTTGGATGAGGTCTCTGAGGTAGAGGTGTGTGGTTGGATGAGGTCTCTGAGGTAGAGGTGTGTGGTTGGATGAGGTCACTGAGGTAGAGGTGTGTGGTTGGATGAGGTCTCTGAGGTAGAGGTGTGTGGTTGGATGAGGTCTCTGAGGTAGAGGTGTGTGGTTGGATGAGGTCTCTGAGGTAGAGGTGTGTGGTTGGATGAGGTCACTGAGGTAGAGGGTGTGTGGTTGGATGAGGTCTCTGAGGTAGAGGTGTGTGGTTGGATGAGGTCTCTGAGGTAGAGGTGTGTGGTTGGATGAGGTCACTGAGGTAGAGGTGTGTGGTTGGATGAGGTCTCTGAGGTAGAGGTGTGTGGTTGGATGAGGTCACTGAGGTAGATGTGTGTGGTTGGATGAGGTCACTGAGGTAGATGTGTGTGGTTGGATGAGGTCTCTGAGGTAGAGGTGTGTGGTTGGATGAGGTCTCTGAGGTAGAGGTGTGTGGTTGGATGAGGTCTCTGAGGTAGAGGTGTGTGGTTGGATGAGGTCTCTGAGGTAGAGGTGTGTGGTTGGATGAGGTCACTGAGGTAGAGGTGTGTGGTTGGATGAGGTCACTGAGGTAGAGGTGTGTGGTTGGATGAGGTCTCTGAGGTAGAGGTGTGTGGTTGGATGAGGTCACTGAGGTAGAGTGTGTGGTTGGATGAGGTCACTGAGGTAGAGGTGTGTGGTTGGATGAGGTCACTGAGGTAGAGGTGTGTGGTTGGATGAGGTCTCTGAGGTAGAGGTGTGTGGTTGGATGAGGTCTGAGGTAGAGGTGTGTGGTTGGATGAGGTCTCTGAGGTAGAGGTGTGTGGTTGGATGAGGTCTCTGAGGTAGAGGTGTGTGGTTGGATGAGGTCTCTGAGGTAGAGTGTGTGTGGTTGGATGAGGTCACTGAGGTAGAGGTGTGTGGTTGGATGAGGTCTCTGAGGTAGAGGTGTGTGGTTGGATGAGGTCTCTGAGGTAGAGGTGTGTGGTTGGATGAGGTCTCTGAGGTAGAGGTGTGTGGTTGGATGAGGTCACTGAGGTAGAGGTGTGGTTGGATGAGGTCTCTGAGGTAGAGGTGTGTGGTTGGATGAGGTCTCTGAGGTAGAGGTGTGTGGTTGGATGAGGTCACTGAGGTAGAGGTGTGTGGTTGGATGAGGTCTCTGAGGTAGAGGTGTGTGGTTGGATGAGGTCTCTGAGGTAGAGGTGTGTGGTTGGATGAGGTCTCTGAGGTAGAGGTGTGTGGTTGGATGAGGTCTCTGAGGTAGAGGTGTGTGGTTGGATGAGGTCTCTGAGGTAGAGGTGTGTGGTTGGATGAGGTCACTGAGGTAGAGGTGTGTGGTTGGATGAGGTCTCTGAGGTAGAGGTGTGTGGTTGGATGAGGTCACTGAGGTAGATGTGTGTGGTTGGATGAGGTCACTGAGGTAGATGTGTGTGGTTGGATGAGGTCTCTGAGGTAGAGGTGTGTGGTTGGATGAGGTCTCTGAGGTAGAGGTGTGTGGTTGGATGAGGTCTCTGAGGTAGAGGTGTGTGGTTGGATGAGGTCTCTGAGGTAGAGGTGTGTGGTTGGATGAGGTCACTGAGGTAGAGGTGTGTGGTTGGATGAGGTCACTGAGGTAGAGGTGTGTGGTTGGATGAGGTCTCTGAGGTAGAGGTGTGTGGTTGGATGAGGTCACTGAGGTAGAGGTGTGTGGTTGGATGAGGTCTCTGAGGTAGAGGTGTGTGTTGGATGAGGTCACTGAGGTAGATGTGTGTGGTTGGATGAGGTCACTGAGGTAGATGTGGTGGTTGGATGAGGTCTCTGAGGTGAGGTGTGTGGTTGGATGAGGTCTCTGAGGTAGAGGTGTGTGGTTGGATGAGGTCTCTGAGGTAGAGTGTGTGGTTGGATGAGGTCTCTGAGGTAGAGGTGTGTGGTTGGATGAGGTCACTGAGGTAGAGGTGTGTGGTTGGATGAGGTCACTGAGGTAGAGGTGTGTGGTTGGATGAGGTCTCTGAGGTAGAGGTGTGTGGTTGGATGAGGTCACTGAGGTAGAGGTGTGTGGTTGGATGAGGTCACTGAGGTAGAGGTGTGTGGTTGGATGAGGTCACTGAGGTAGAGGTGTGTGGTTGGATGAGGTCTCTGAGGTAGAGGTGTGTGGTTGGATGAGGTCTCTGAGGTAGAGGTGTGTGGTTGGATGAGGTCTCTGAGGTAGAGGTGTGTGGTTGGATGAGGTCTCTGAGGTAGAGGTGTGTGGTTGGATGAGGTCTCTGAGGTAGAGGTGTGTGGTTGGATGAGGTCACTGAGGTAGAGGTGTGTGGTTGGATGAGGTCTCTGAGGTAGAGGTGTGTGGTTGGATGAGGTCTCTGAGGTAGAGGTGTGTGGTTGGATGAGGTCTCTGAGGTAGAGGTGTGTGGTTGGATGAGGTCACTGAGGTAGAGGTGTGTGGTTGGATGAGGTCTCTGAGGTAGAGGTGTGTGGTTGGATGAGGTCTCTGAGGTAGAGGTGTGTGGTTGGATGAGGTCACTGAGTAGAGGTGTGTGGTTGGATGAGGTCTCTGAGGTAGAGGTGTGTGGTTGGATGAGGTCTCTGAGGTAGAGGTGTGTGGTTGGATGAGGTCTCTGAGGTAGAGGTGTGTGGTTGGATGAGGTCACTGAGGTAGAGGTGTGTGGTTGGATGAGGTCTCTGAGGTAGAGGTGTGTGGTTGGATGAGGTCTCTGAGGTAGAGGTGTGTGGTTGGATGAGGTCACTGAGGTAGAGGTGTGTGGTTGGATGAGGTCTCTGAGGTAGAGGTGTGTGGTTGGATGAGGTCACTGAGGTAGATGTGTGTGGTTGGATGAGGTCACTGAGGTAGATGTGTGTGGTTGGATGAGGTCTCTGAGGTAGAGGTGTGTGGTTGGATGAGGTCTCTGAGGTAGAGGTGTGTGGTTGGATGAGGTCTCTGAGGTAGAGGTGTGTGGTTGGATGAGGTCTCTGAGGTAGAGGTGTGGTTGGATGAGGTCACTGAGGTAGAGGTGTGTGGTTGGATGAGGTCACTGAGGTAGAGGTGTGTGGTTGGATGAGGTCTCTGAGGTAGAGGTGTGTGGTTGGATGAGGTCACTGAGGTAGGTGTGTGGTTGGATGAGGTCTCTGAGGTAGAGGTGTGTGTGGATGAGGTCTCTGAGGTAGAGGTGTGTGGTTGGATGAGGTCTCTGCCTCTATGATTAACGGTTGCATCAGACCTGCAGTTAGTTATTTATCTTTGATGTTTCTCCCACTCGTGGTTCTCCAAAGAGGAGGAACAGTCTTGGTTTCCCGCGCTGAATAATTACCATTATATTTGGCTCAGTTTGTTCCTCTTTAATCACAGATATCAAAACCATCAGCGTTTGTTTCCAGTAATCTCATTTAATATCATCTTTTCTGGACAGAATGTAAATCCTTCAACATCTCCTGCTCCATAACACATATACACACACCACACACACACACACACACACACACACACACACACACACACACACACACACACACACACACACACACACAGAGTGAGCGATATGGAGATTAATGATCACTTTAATATACAGAACATGTTGAGTCCTAGCTTTATGTCTTTTTTTTCCAAGTCTCAAAGAAAAACAAAGCGATCTAATTTTAAACTTCCTGATCCAAATTCCAAGGATGAATGTTCAAAACAGCGTCCTCTCACACGTCTCTATATCCAGCCCTTCATGTGCAGGATCTGAATATCATCTGTTAGGGAAAAAAGATGTTAAGGTAATATCATATTCCTACATTTAGACACGTCTGTTTGTTCCTGAGAAGCTTCTGCAGCTTCGCTCTGTCTGAGGAGACGACCCCGTCTCACTCTGTCTGAGGAGACGACCCCGTCTCGCTCTGTCTGAGGAGACGACCCCGTCTCGCTCTGTCTGAGGAGACGACCCCGTCTCGCTCTGTCTGAGGAGACGACCCCGTCTCGCTCTGTCTGAGGAGACGACCCCGTCTCGCTCTGTCTGAGGAGACGACCCCGTCTCGCTCTGTCTGAGGAGACGACCCCGTCTCGCTCTGTCTGAGGAGACGACCCCGTCTCGCTCTGTCTGAGGAGACGACCCCGTCTCGCTCTGTCTGAGGAGACGACCCCGTCTCGCTCTGTCTGAGGAGACGACCCCGTCTCGCTCTGTCTGAGGAGACGACCCCGTCTCGCTCTGTCTGAGGAGACGACCCCGTCTCGCTCTGTCTGAGGAGGCGACCCCGTCTCGCTCTGTCTGAGGAGACGACCCCGTCTCGCTCTGTCTGAGGAGACCCCGTCTCGCTCTGTCTGAGGAGACGACCCCGTCTCGCTCTGTCTGAGGAGACGACCCCGTCTCACTCTGTCTGAGGAGACGACCCGTCTCACTCTGTCTGAGGAGACGACCCCGTCTCACTCTGTCTGAGGAGGCGACCCCGTCTCGCTCTGTCTGAGGAGGCGACCCCGTCTCGCTCTGTCTGAGGAGACGACCCCGTCTCACTCTGTCTGAGGAGGCGACCCCGTCTCACTCTGTCTGAGGAGGCGACCCCGTCTCACTCTGTCTGAGGAGGCGACCCCGTCTCACTCTGTCTGAGGAGGCGACCCCGTCTCACTCTGTCTGAGGAGGCGACCCCGTCTCCCTCTGTCTGAGGAGGCGACCCCGTCTCACTCTGTCTGAGGAGGCGACCCCGTCTCCCTCTGTCTGAGGAGGCGACCCCGTCTCGCTCTGTCTGAGGAGGCGACCCCGTCTCGCTCTGTCTGAGGAGGCGACCCCGTCTCGCTCTGTCTGAGGAGGCGACCCCGTCTCGCTCTGTCTGAGGAGGCGACCCCGTCTCACTCTGTCTGAGGAGGCGACCCCGTCTCACTCTGTCTGAGGAGGCGACCCCGTCTCACGGCATGTCGTGTTATAGTCACCAAAGCAATGTATTTCTATTGGTAGTGTGTTCGTGCCTGCACCTCGTCTGTTTGTCCGGTCGGGTCTTGGAAGACCGGAAGCTGTGGGGTTCATAAAAACATGTTCTTACTCAATATCTCACCCTAAGCCTATCCCTTTTATTTTAAATTGTATAATGTCGGAGTTTTCTGCCGCCCGTGAGGAAAAGAAATGGCTCAGAGCCTCAGAACACTGACATCTGTATTTTTTAAATCTGTTTTTCCTTCTAATTTGTTATTATTTACTTTGCTTTTTAAATCGTTCTGTGTGACACGAAAGAAATGGGGAAATGGTGTTGGTGAACACGAATCAATAGATTAATTTGTTTATTAGTTTGTTTATTTGTTATTAATGTTTGTAATCAATAGATACATTTTGTGACTATAACACGAAATGCCGTGAGACTGTTGGAGGAGCAGCTCTTGAAGAGTTGGAGGTCCCTGGAAACGCCAGCAGCAGCAAAATGCATTTTAACATGAGCGTAAACAAACATCAGCTGTTTGTCAGAGGAGCGATATGCAGCCCAAACCATCCGAGAGACGCTGCTGTCCTCTTCATCGTTCAGAGCTTCGTCTTCATTATTCAGTCTACAAACATGACCCTGTCCCTGATGTGTCTCTACTCAGAACCTGACAGATTTAGTTTAGGAGTTTCAATCAGCTCTTCTTTTTCCATTTTAACAAGAAGAAGAAGAAGAAGCTTCAAAACACAGCAGGAATACATCTTAAGTATAATCATTCTAATCCAAGCACCTGCAACAAGACAAGGCCACATTTAGCTCAGCAGTATATTACACTTAGCATGTTAGCACCTTTTGTTATCAAACCAAACATATCGACCTTTATTCAGACCGAGTTCTCTTATTCGTCCCCAGAAGAGCCACGAAGAGCAAACATTCATTCAGAGGCGTGCATAAGATATTACATATACAAATAGAATCACAATTAACCATGACCACCTGACTTGTGAGTCACATGATCTGAAGTGACCAATGGGAAATGGCTAACATGTTCAACTGTCATTACAAGAAACGACCAGAAGGTGGCGCCAAAGACGATGATTTGTTTCAGGCCACATATGTGGTCTTTCTGTCCCTCCTGTTGGTCTTTCTGTCCCTTCTGTTGGTCTTTCTGTCCATTCTGTTGCTCTTTCTGTCCCTCCTGTTTGTCTTTCTGTCCCTTCTGTTGGTCTTTCTGCCCTCCTGTTGGTCTTTCTCTCCTCCTGTTGTCTTTCTGTCCATTCTGTTGGTCTTTCTGTCCCCCTGTTGGTCTTTCTCTCCCTCCTGTTGGTCTTTCTGTCCATTCTGTTGGTCTTTCTGTCCATTCTGTTGCTTTTTCTGTCCCTCCTGTTTGTCTTTCTGTCCCTTCTGTTGGTCTTTCTGTCCCTCCTGTTGGTCTTTCTGTCCATTCTGTTGCTCTTTCTGTCCCTCCTGTTTGTCTTCTGTCCCCTGTTGGTCTTTCTGTCCCTCCTGTTTGTATTTGTGTCCCTCCTGTTGGTCTTTCTGTCCATTCTGATGGTCTTTCTGTCCCTTCTGATGGTCTTTCTGTCCCTTCTGATGGTCTTTCTGTCCCTTCTGTTGGTCTTTCTGTCCCTTCTGATGGTCTTTCTGTCCCTTCTGATGGTCTTTCTGTCCCTTCTGTTGGTCTTTCTGTCCATTCTGATGGTCTTTCTGTCCATTCTGATGGTCTTTCTGTCCCTTCTGATGGTCTTTCTGTCCCTTCTGATGGTCTTTCTGTCCCTTCTGTTGGTCTTTCTGTCCCAAACATGTTCAACTGTCATTACAACAAATGCCCAAAAGGTTGCGCCAAAGACTATGATTTGTTTCAGGCCACAGATGTTCGTACTTCTGTCCCTCCTGTTTGTCTTCACTCAGTCTCAGGTCCTCTCCCCTCGTCTCTCTCTCTCTGTAGTACTCCTCCCTCAGGTCCTCTCCCCCCTCGTCTCCCTCTCTCTAGTATTCCTCCCAGGTCCTCCCCCTCGTCTTTCCCTCTCTCTGTAGTACTCCTCCCTCAGGTCCTCTCCCCCTCGTCTCTCCCTTCTCTGTAGTACTCCTCCCTCAGGTCCTCCCCCCTCGCTCCCTCTCTCTGTAGTATTCCTCCCTCAGGTCCTCCCCCCTCGTCTCTCCTCTCTCTGTAGTATTCCTCCCTCAGGTCCTCCCCCCCTCGTCTCTCCTCTCTGTAGTGTTCCTCCCTCAGGTCCTCTCCCCCTCGTCTCTCTCTCCCTGTAGTATTCCTCCCTCAGGTCTCTCCCCCTCTCTCCTCCCCCTGTAGTATTCCTCCTCAGGTCCTCTCCCCCCTCGTCTCTCCCTCTCTCTGTAGTACTCCTCCCTCAGGTCCTCTCCCCCCTCGTCTTCCTCTCTCTGTAGTACTCCTCCCTCAGGCCTCTCCCCCCTCGTCTCTCCCTCTCTGTAGTACTCCCTCAGGTCTCTCCCCCCTCGTCTCTTCCTCTCTCTGTAGTACTCCTCCTCAGGTCTCCCCCCTCGTCTCCTCCTCCCTGTATACTCCTCCCTCAGGTCCTCCCCCTCGTCTCTCCTCTCTCTGTAGTACTACTCCCTCAGGTCCTCTCCCCCTCGTCTCTCCCTCTCTCTGTAGTTCTCCTCGCTCAGGTCCTCCCCCCCCTCGTCCTCTCCTCCTCCCTGTAGTACTCCTCTAGGTCTCTCCCTCGTCTCTCTCTCTGTAGTATTCCTCCCTCACGCCCCTTGTCTCTCCCTCCTCTCTGTAATATCCTCCCTCAGGTCCTCTCCCCCCTCGTCTCTCCCTCTCTCTGTAGTACTCCTCCCTCAGGTCCTCCCTCCCCCGGCGTTTCCACCCTGCCGAGGACACATGGAAGACGTCCACACAGTTCCCAGACCAGGCGTCCCTGTGTGTGGCTCTGTAGACGGCCTCCCTGGCGACGGAGGTCGCCTCCTGCAGCGTCAGATCCCACCTCACCCCCTGGTCCAGGATGGAGTAGGCGTAGGGGGACCCCGAACCCACGGAGAAGAGCGCCCCCTGCAGGCGAGTCCCGTCACTGCAGACGTAGAACAGACTGGGACCAGAGGGACGCTTCCTGACGAAGCTTTGCTGAGCATTGATCGAGCTCTGAGAGGACTTTTCAAGACTGTCAGGGTCACTAGGATCAGTTCTTGCATCGATCAAAGCTCTGAGAGGACTTTTCAAGACTGTCAGGATCACTAGGACCAGTTTCTTGCATCGATCGAGCTCTGAGAGGACTTTTCAAGACTGTCAGGATCACTAGGACCAGTTCTTGCATCGATCGAGCTCTGAGAGGCCTTTTCAAGACTGTCAGGATCACTAGGACCAGTTCTTGCATCGATCGAGCTCTGAGAGGACTTTTCAAGACTGTCAGGATCACTAGGACCAGTTCTTGCATCGATCAAAATTTGAGAGGCCTTTTCAAGACTGTCAGGGTCACTAGGACCAGTTCTTGCATCGATCAAGCTCTGAGAGGACTTTTCAAGACTGTCAGGATCACTAGGACCAGTTCTTGCATCGATCGAGCTCTGAGAGGCCTTTTCAAGACTGTCAGGATCACTAGGACCAGTTCTTGCATCGATCGAGCTCTGAGAGGACTTTTCAAGACTGTCAGGATCACTAGGACCAGTTCTTGCATCGATCGAGCTCTGAGAGGACTTTTCAAGACTGTCAGGGTCACTAGGACCAGTTCTTGCATCGATCGAGCTCTGAGAGGACTTTTCAAGACTGTCAGGTCACTAGGACCAGTTCTTGCATCGATCGAGCTCTGAGAGGACTTTTCAAGACTGTCAGGATCACTAGGACCAGTTCTTGCATCGATCGAGCTCTGAGAGGCCTTTTCAAGACTGTCAGGGTCACTAGGACCAGTTCTTGCATCGGTCGAGCTCTGAGAGGCCTTTTCAAGACTGTCAGGATCACTAGGACCAGTTCTTGCATCGATCGAGCTCTGAGAGGCCTTTTCAAGACTGTCAGGGTCACTAGGACCAGTTCTTGCTCCTCCCTGGGTTGGTTTCTGGTTCAGATCCAGTTCCCCTCCGTCCCACCCGCAGAGCGTCACAGCCACACACAGCTCGCTCCCTTTAACGGGTGCAACATGTGGGACATCAGTTTGGCGGCGCCGCCGTGGACAAGCGTCGGCCGTGTCGGAGTTGGTAGAGCCGGAGCTCTCGAGCCAGGATCCGCTTCCAGAGGGCGCAGTCTGCCGAGGTTCCCGACGTGGTTCCCACCAGGTGGCTGTGGATCGGCAGGACCTTCTGAGAGGACGGACACGCCACCAGCCCCGAGCAGCTGGAGCGGGTGTCGGCCGCCGCCAGGACGCCGCCCTGGAACAGGAAGGCCAGGGTGGTGGTGCCGTGGGACATGGGGAAGGGAAGGGGGACGGACTGAGGGGAGTCCTGGGGGAGGCCGGGGGGCCAAGAGAGGGAGGAGAGGAGGTGGTCCTGAGAGGTGGAAGCATTGCTCACCTGTCCAAACTGCAAAGGACTCTCCTGCAGGAACTCTGCCGCCGGGATGAAGAAGTTGAACAGGTGAGAGCTGCTGCTGGCGGGGAAACCACCGTCATAGTAACCTGTCCTCGTCCCAAACGGAGAGCAGTCTGTGTCCGGGAAGACTTCCTGGAGGTGGCACAGGTCCTGTAGAGCCATTTCATCCCTCTCTTATCGAGGGATAACCACAGCGCAGTCAGACAGAGGTTTGCATGCTCTACAGGTTCTGAGTCCTCTTTTATATACTCAACAAGGCGCCGGTCATCTGATCCGAACCCTCAAACACCATCTTTCACTTTAAGGCGTTCAAACCCACGGGTTATTAACTGCAGCTGCTGAATCGGGTGCTTTCAGATCATCAAAGGAGGCGGGGGGGGGGGCACCTTCAGATTATTTTACATTCTTTGATGCATCTTTCAGAAAGGAAGCCAACAAACATATCTGTAAGCGGAGATAATCAAGACAAGACTTAAAAAAATCATAATTTCTGCCCAAAAAATCCATAATGTAAATAAGTAAGGAAAAGGGGGGGCACCTTCAGATTATTTTACACTCTTTGATGTAATGTGCTAATGCTGTTATAAAAGATCTAAACTTAATCCAAACTTGTTTTGTAGACTAACAGAAGCATACTGAATAAAGTCCATTTTGAGAGAAAGTCAGAATTTTTAAATCTGCAGAAAAAATAAGTAATATTAAAAAAAGTTATAATTCTGAAATTTGAGGGAACAAATCATAATTTTGCCAAAAAACCAAACACAATTTAAATAAATCATGAAGAGGGGGGGCACCTTCAGCCTG
>JAAKFY010000025.1:1254439-1271939 GCA_011823955.1 Dissostichus mawsoni
TCCTCTCTTCTCCTCTCCTCTCTCCTCTTTCTCCTCTCCTCTCTTCTCCTCTCTTCTCCTCTCTTCTTCTCCTCTCTTCTCCTCTCCTCTCCTCTCCTCTCTCATCTCCTCCTCTCCTCTCTTCTCTTCTCCTCTCCTCTCCTCTCCTCTCCTCTCTTATCTTCTCTCATCTATCTTATATCAGATGTTAATAAAGATCTTCTCTCTGTGTGCAGGAGACGTTCATCGTTCAGGCTCGACTCACAGCAGGAGGCGATAGAGCTTTCCAAGCCGGAGTGGTTTCTGCCGTCAGGAAGTGGATCAGACTGGATGCTCCATGCAGGGCTCTAAGGTATCACACTGTGAGGGGGAGGGGAGGGGGGGGGCTCTAAGGTATAACACTGTGAGGGGGGAGGGGGGGAGGGTGGCAGGGCTCTAAGGTATAACACTGTGAGGGGGGAAGGGGGGGGGCGGGGCAGGGCTCTAAGGTTAACACTGTGAGGGGGGAAGGGGGGGGGGCGGGGCAGGGCTCTAAGGTATAACACTGTGAGGGGGGAGGGGGGCAGGGCTCTAAGGTATAACACTGTGAGGGGGGGACATGACTCTCAGGTATAACACTGTGAGGGGGGGACATGACTCTCAGGTATAAACACTGTGGGGGGGAACATGACTCTCAGGTATAACACAGTGAGGGGGGGGGGACATGACTCTCAGGTATAACACTGTGAGGGGGGGGGGACATGACTCTCAGGTATAACACTGTGAGGGGGGGACATGACTCTCAGGTATAACACAGTGAGGGGGGGGGACATGACTCTCAGGTATAACACTGTGAGGGGGGGACATGACTCTCAGGTATAACACTGTGAGGGGGGGACATGACTCTCAGGTATAACACAGTGAGGGGGGGGGACATGACTCTCAGGTATAACACTGTGAGGGGGGGGGGACATGACTCTCAGGTATAACACTGTGAGGGGGGGGGACATGACTCTCAGGTATAACACTGTGAGGGGGGGGGACATGACTCAGATATAACACTGTGAGGGGGGGGACATGACTCTCAGGTATAACACTGTGAGGGGGGGGGACATGACTCTCAGGTATAACACTGTGAGGGGGGGGACATGACTCTCAGGTATAACACTGTGAGGGGGGGACATGACTCTCAGGTATAACACTGTGAGGGGGGGGGACATGACTCTCAGGTATAACACTGTGAGGGGGGGGGACATGACTCAGATATAACACTGTGAGGGGGGGGGACATGACTCTCAGGTATAACACTGTGAGGGGGGGGGAGATGACTCTCAGGTATAACACTGTGAGGGGGGGACATGACTCTCAGGTATAACACTGTGAGGGGGGGGGGGGACATGACTCTCAGGTATAACACTGTGAGGGGGGGGGCATGACTCTCAGGTATAACACTGTGAGGGGGGGGGACATGACTCTCAGGTATAACACTGTGAGGGGGGGGGGACATGACTCTCAGGTATAACACTGTGAGGGGGGGGACATGACTCTCAGGTATAACACGTGAGGGGGGGACATGACTCTCAGGTATAACACTGTGAGGGGGGGGACATGACTCTCAGGTATAACACTGTGAGGGGGGGGACATGACTCTCAGGTATAACACTGTGAGGGGGGGGGGACATGACTCTCAGGTATAACACTGTGAGGGGGGGACATGACTCTCAGGTATAACACTGTGAGGTTGGGACATGACTCTCAGGTATAACACTGTGAGGGGGGGGGACATGACTCTCAGGTATAACACTGTGAGGGGGGGGGGACATGACTTTCAGGTATAACACTGTGAGGGGGGGGGACATGACTCTCAGGTATAACACTGTGAGGGGGGGGGGACATGACTCTCAGGTATAACACTGTGAGGGGGGGGGGACATGACTTTCAGGTATAACACTGTGGGGGGGGGACATGACTCTCAGGTATAACACTGTGAGGGGGGGGACATGACTCTCAGGTATAACACTGTGAGGGGGGGACATGACTTTCAGGTATAACACTGTGAGGGGGGGGGGACATGACTCTCAGGTATAACACTGTGAGGGGGGGGGGACATGAACACTTTGAGGGGGGGGGGGACATGACTCTCAGGTATAACACTGTGAGGGGGGGACATGACTTTCAGGTATAACACTGTGAGGGTGGGGGGGGACATGACTCTCAGGTATAACACTGTGAGGGGGGGACATGACTTTCAGGTATAACACTGTGAGGGGGGGGGGGACATGACTTTCAGGTATAACACTGTGAGGGGGGGGACATGACTCTCAGGTATAACACTGTGAGGGGGGGGGGACATGACTCTCAGGTATAACACTGTGAGGGGGGGGGACATGACTTCAGGTATAACACTGTGAGGGGGGGGGACATGACTCTCAGGTATAACACTGTGAGGGGGGGGGACATGACTCTCAGTATAACACTGTGAGGGGGGGACATGACTTTCAGGTATAACACTGTGAGGGTGGGGGGGGACATGACTCTCAGGTATAACACTGTGAGGGGGGGGGGACATGAACACTTTGAGGGGGGGGGGACATGACTCTCAGGTATAACACTGTGAGGGGGGGACATGACTTTCAGGTATAACACTGTGAGGGTGGGGGGGGACATGACTCTCAGGTATAACACTGTGTGAGGGGGGGACATGACTCTCAGGTATAACACTGTGAGGGGGGGACATGACTTTCAGGTATAACACTGTGAGGGTGGGGGGGGACATGACTCTCAGGTATAACACTGTGAGGGGGGGACATGACTCTCAGGTATAACACTGTGAGGGGGGGACATGACTTTCAGGTATAACACTGTGAGGGTGGGGGGGGACATGACTCTCAGGTAAACACTGTGAGGGGGGGGGGGACATGAACACTTTGAGGGGGGGGGGACATCAGGTATAACACTGTTGCCCCTTTCACACCAAAGCGGATCCAGGGTCGGTTCGGAGCTAGAGCCTGATGATAAGCACCGTTTGTTCCTGTTCACACGCAGCGGAAGCGGCTCTTTTCCCCGAAAACCGGTTCTTTACCAAGCTCCAAAAGATTGTCGGTCTAGAAGCAAGAACCACAAACGTGACGCTTACGTCGGAGGCGGGGGCGAGATTAACCTGAGCTATCAGTTCATGGCGAGTACGGCAAATACAAGTTGTAACAAGCAGTAGCTCTGAGTGACTAGAACGCAACCACACCCTTTCTAAAGTCAGCAGCACTCACCAGGCTTCCTGTGATTCTGTTTATTTGTGCCTTACTTTGACCATCGTTCGCTGTTATGGATCATTGTGGAGGGAGGCAGACGTTTTCCTGTTGTTTTGTATTATGGCAGATATTGAATGGAATCAATACATGGGCTGCACAGGTTGTCATGTCCGACTATCACAAGTAGAAACATAATGAAAAAATACGCGCGGTGCCTGTAGAAAAGGGCTTGTGCCACAATAGGATAGCAACAAGTAGTCAAGATAGTCAGTTTAGCTTCGGTTGCTATGCTAACATCACCCATTTTATACCAGAGAAACTTTCATAACAGCGTTGTGATGCCAAACAGCGTCCATTCAGACTGACACACATTCACTGAAGGGGGGGGGATATGTATCAGCTGCTTGTGTGACAGTCAGACAGTGAAGACTTTACAGCGGCCGCTGCCGTGTGAGCGGTCGGTAAATGCCACTGAACCACATTAATAAACAATGAACCACGGCACTGGAGAAAAGTATAAGGGTTGAGAAGTAGTTATTTAATTTAATCTGGCCTCGTATGATTAAAAGCAACACGATCATCGACCCGACGCAGTCCCCCCTTGTTGTTGTTGTAGTGAGCGCCGTAACGCCGTTGGGGAGAAAATCAGCGAGGTAAACGTGACGTCATGACGCAGCAGCGCAGCACCAGTCGGGCTCTGGGCGGTGTGAACACAACGGGCTGTCTGAAAGATGGTTCCTCTCCAGATGAGACGCTCTGGGCTGTTCAGATGGTCCTCAGATCACTTTAGTGTCTGTCCTGAGAGCAGAGGTGGGAAGTCACTGAGATAAGTTAAGAGATAAGATAAGACTGTATGTATCCCGAAGGAAACTGTAGTATTCCTACACTCTGGTACTTCTCCTTTTACTCAAGTACAAGATCTGAGTACTTCTACTTTACTCAAGTATAAGATCTGAGTACTTCTACTTTTACTCAAGTACAAGATCTGAGTGCTTCTACTTTTACTCAAGTACAAGATCTGAGTACTTCTACTTTTACTCAAGTACAAGATCTGAATACTTCTACTTTTACTCAAGTACAAGATCTGAGTACTTCTACTTTACTCAAGTACAAGATCTGAGTACTTCTACATTTACTCAAGTACAAGATCTGAATACTTCTACTTTTACTCAAGTACAAGATCTGAATACTTCTACTTTTACTCAAGTACAAGATCTGAGTACTTCTACTTTTACTCAAGTACAAGATCTGAATACTTCTACTTTTACTCAAGTACAAGATCTGAATACTTCTACTTTTACTCAAGTACAAGATCTGAGTACTTCTACTTTTACTCAAGTACAAGACCTGAGTACTTCTACTTTTACTCAAGTACAAGACCTGAGTACTTCTAATTTTTACTCAAGTACAAGATCTGAATACTTCTACTTTTACTCAAGTACAAGATCTGAGTACTTCTACTTTTACTCAAGTACAAGATTGAGTACTTCTACATTTACTCAAGTACAAGATCTGAGTACTTCTACTTTTACTCAAGTACAAGACCTGAGTACTTCTACTTTTACTCAAGTACAAGACCTGAGTACTTCTACTTCTACTCAAGTACAAGACCTGAGTACTTCTACTTTTACTCTAGTACAAGATGAGTACTTCTACTTTTACTCAAGTACAAGACCTGAGTACTTCTACTTTTACTCAAGTACAATATCTGAGTACTTTACTTTTACTCAAGTACAAGATCTGAATACTTCTACTTTTACTCAAGTACAAGATCTGAGTACTTCTACTTTTACTCAAGTACAAGATCTGAGTACTTCTACATTTACTCAAGTACAAGATCTGAATACTTCTACTTTTACTCAAGTACAAGATCTGAATACTTCTACTTTTACTCAAGTACAAGATCTGAGTACTTCTACTTTTACTCAAGTACAAGATCTGAATACTTCTACTTTTACTCAAGTACAAGATCTGAATACTTCTACTTTTACTCAAGTACAAGATCTGAGTACTTCTACTTTTACTCAAGTACAAGACCTGAGTACTTCTACTTTTACTCAAGTACAAGACCTGAGTACTTCTACTTTACTCAAGTACAAGATCTGAATACTCTACTTTTACTCAAGTACAAGATCTGAGTACTTCTACTTTTACTCAAGTACAAGATCTGAGTACTTCTACATTTACTCAAGTACAAGATCTGAATACTTCTACTTTTACTCAAGTACAAGATCTGAATACTTCTACTTTTGCTCAAGTACAAGAACTGAGTACTTTACATTTACTCAAGTACAAGACCTGAGTACTTCTACCTTTACTCAAGTACAAGATCTGAGTACTTCTACTTTTACTCAAGTACAAGTGAGTACTTCTACTTTTACTCAAGTACAAGATCTGAGTACTTCTACTTTTACTCAAGTACAAGATCTGAGTACTTCTACTTTTACTCAAGTACAAGATCTGAGTACTTCTACATTTACTCAAGTACAAGACCTGAGTACTTCTACTTTTACTCAAGTACAAGATCTGAGTACTTCTACTTTTACTCAAGTAAAGATCTGAGTACTTCTACTTTTACTCAAGTACAAGACCTGAGTACTTCTACTTTTACTCAAGTACAAGACCTGAGTATTTCTACTTTACTCAAGTACAATATCTGAGTACTTCTACTTTTACTCAAGTACAAGATCTGAGTACTTCTACTTTTACTCAAGTAAAGATCTGAGTACTTCTACTTTTACTCAAGTACAAGACTGAGTACTTCTACTTTTACTCAAGTACAAGATCTGAGTACTTCTACATTTACTCAAGTACAAGATCTGAATACTTCTACTTTTACTCAAGTACAAGATCTGAATACTTCTACTTTTACTCAAGTACAAGATCTGAGTACTTCTACTTTTACTCAAGTACAAGATCTGAATACTTCTACTTTTACTCAAGTACAAGATCTGAATACTTCTACTTTTACTCAAGTACAAGATCTGAGTACTTCTACTTTTACTCAAGTACAAGACCTGAGTACTTCTACTTTTACTCAAGTACAAGACCTGAGTACTTCTACTTTTACTAAAGTACAAGACCTGAGTACTTCTACTTTTACTCAAGTACAAGATCTGAATACTTCTACTTTTACTAAAGTACAAGACCTGAGTACTTCTAATTTTACTCAAGTACAAGATCTGAATACTTCTACTTTTACTCAAGTACAAGATCTGAGTACTTCTACTTTTACTCAAGTACAAGATCTGAGTACTTCTACATTTACTCAAGTACAAGATCTGAATACTTCTACTTTTACTCAAGTACAAGATCTGAATACTTCTACTTTTACTCAAGTACAAGAACTGAGTACTTCTACATTTACTCAAGTACAAGACCTGAGTACTTCTACCTTTACTCAAGTACAAGATCTGAGTACTTCTACTTTTACTCAAGTACAAGATCTGAGTACTTCTACTTTTACTCAAGTACAAGATCTGAGTACTTCTACTTTTACTCAAGTACAAGATCTGAGTACTTCTACTTTTACTCAAGTACAAGATCTGAGTACTTCTACTTTTACTCAAGTACAAGATCTGAGTACTTCTACATTTACTCAAGTACAAGACCTGAGTACTTCTACTTTTACTCAAGTACAAGATCTGAGTACTTTACTTTTACTCAAGTACAAGACCTGAGTACTTCTACTTTACTCAAGTACAAGATCTGAGTACTCTACTTTTACTCAAGTACAATATCTGAGTACTTCTACTTTTACTCATGTACAAGACCTGAGTACTTCTACTTTACTCAAGTACAAGACCTGAGTATTTCTACCTTTACTCAAGTACAATATCTGAGTACTTCTACTTTTACTCAAGTACAAGATCTGAGTACTTCTACTTTTACTCAAGTAAAGATCTGAGTACTTCTACTTTACTCAAGTACAAGACCTGAGTACTTCTACTTTTACTCAAGTACAAGATCTGAGTACTTCTACTTTACTCAAGTACAAGATCTGAGTGCTTCTACTTTTACTCAAGTACAAGAACTGAGTAGTTCTACTTTTACTCAAGTACAAGAACTGAGTACTTCTACTCTTACTAAAGTACAAGACCTGAGTACTTCTACTTTTACTAAAGTACAAGACCTGAGTACTTCTACTTTTACTCAAGTACAAGACCTGAGTACTTCTACTTTACTCAAGTACAATATCTGAGTACTTCTACTTTTAATCAAGTACAAGACCTGAGTACTTCTACTTTTACTCAAGTACAAGACCTGAGTACTTCTACTTTTACTCTAGTACAAGACCTGAGACTTCTACTTTTACTCAAGTACAAGACCTGAGTACTTCTACTTTTAGTCAAGTACAAGACCTGAGTACTTCTACTTTTACTCAAGTACAAGACCTGAGTACTTCTACTTTTACTCTAGTACAAGACCTGAGTACTTCTACCTTTACTCAAGTACAAGACCTGAGTACTTCTACTTTTACTCAAGTACAAGACCTGAGTACTTCAGTAATGATGTTGGTCCTCAGCTCCCTGGGTTTAGAGATGAATGTTCTGTCTGTCCTCCAGGTTCTGCTCGAGGCTACTGGGTTTAAAGATGAATGTTCTGTCTGTCCTCCAGGTTCTGCTCGAGGCTACCTGGGTTTAGAGATGAATGTTCTGTCTGTCCTCCAGGTTCTGCTCGAGGCTACGTGGGTTTAGAGATGAATGTTCTGTCTGTCCTCCAGGTTCTGCTCGAGGCTACCTGGGTTTAGAGATGAATGTTCTGTCTGTCCTCCAGGTTCTGCTCGAGGCTATGTGGGTTTAGAGATGAATGTTCTGTCTGTCCTCCAGGTTCTGCTCGAGGCTACCTGGGTTTAGAGATGAATGTTCTGTCTGTCCTCCAGGTTCTGCTCGAGGCTACGTGGGTTTAGAGATGAATGTTCTGTCTGTCCTCCAGGTTCTGCTCGAGGCTACCTGGGTTTAGAGATGAATGTTCTGTCTGTCCTCCAGGTTCTGCTCGAGGCTATGTGGGTTTAGAGATGAATGTTCTGTCTGTCCTCCAGGTTCTGCTCGAGGCTACCTGGGTTTAGAGATGAATGTTCTGTCTGTCCTCCAGGTTCTGCTCGAGGCTACGTGGGTTTAGAGATGAATGTTCTGTCTGTCTCCAGGTTCTGCTCGAGGCTACGTGGGTTTAGAGATGAATGTTCTGTCTGTCCTCCAGGTTCTGCTCGAGGCTACCTGGGTTTAGAGATGAATGTTCTGTCTGTCCTCCAGGTTCTGCTCGAGGCTACCTGGGTTTAGAGATGAATGTTCTGTCTGTCCTCCAGGTTCTGCTCGAGGCTACGTGGGTTTAGAGATGAATGTTCTGTCTGTCCTCCAGGTTCTGCTCGAGGCTACGTGGGTTTAGAGATGAATGTTCTGTCTGTCCTCCAGGTTCTGCTCGAGGCTACCTGGGTTTAGAGATGAATGTTCTGTCTGTCCTCCAGGTTCTGCTCGAGGCCTGGGTTTTAGAGATGAATGTTCTGTCTGTCCTCCAGGTTCTGCTCGAGGCTACCTGGGTTTAGAGATGAATGTTCTGTCTGTCCTCCAGGTTCTGCTCGAGGCTACGTGGGACAACGAGACCCGCAGACGAGAATATGAGTAAGACAGGTTTCTGATTGAAGAGGCTCTTGATGGTGTCACTGATTGGACATGTTGTCCTGGTGAACAGCTGCTGATCAGACCCTGCAACACCACAGACCGACTCAGATCACACTGACACACCAGCAGAACCACAGCAGAACCACCGCTACAACTCCACATGTTATCAAACATGTCAACATGTTATAGGGGTTTGAGACGTGAATGAAAAGTAAAACATACTTCACTTTTCATTGAAGGCACTGCTTCCAAGTTGGGAGTCAATGCATGAAAAAACCAGACATTACAGACGTCTTTTCATGGAAGAGGATTGTTTCTCAACACAAATTGGGTCAGATCTAAAAAAAAAAGAAGTTCCTTGTAATCTTCCGTATTTTCCTAATGAAAGTCAATCTGACCGTTGCATTGATTTGCTCCAGCTGACTCCTGGGGGCTTTCCTCCACTCGATGGTGGTGACGACACCAAAGAATAGGGGACACATGTTGATGTAGAAGAGACATGAAGAGGGGACACATGTTGATGTAGAAGAGACTGAAGAAGAGGGGACACATGCTGATGTAGAAGAGACATGAAGAAGAGGGACACATTCTGATGTAGAAGAGACATGTCCCCTCTGTGTGAAGAGAGAGTCTCTTTACACAGAGGGGACACATGTTGATGTAGAAGAGACATGTGTCCCCATGTGTGAAGAGAGAGTCTCTTTACACAGAGGGGACACATGTTGATGTAGAAGAGACATGTGTCCCCTCTGTGTAAAGAGAGAGTCTCTTTACACAGAGGGGACACATGCTGATGTAGAAGAGACATGTGTCCCTCTGTGTGAAGAGAGAGTCTCTTTCCACAGGGGACACTGTTGATGTAGAAGAGACATGTGTCCCCTCTGTGTAAAGAGAGAGTCTCTTTACACAGAGGGGACACATGCTGATGTAGAAGAGACATGTGTCCCCTCTGTGTGAAGAGAGAGTCTCTTTCCACAGAGGGGACACATGTTGATGTAGAAGAGACATGTGTCCCCTCTGTGTGAAGAGAGATTCTCTTTACACAGAGGGGGACACATGTCTCTTACATCAACATGTGTCCCCTCTGTGTAAAGAGAGAGTCTCTTTACACAGAGGGGACACATGTTGATGTAGAAGAGACATGAAGAAGAGGGGACACATGTATCTTCTACATCAACATGTGTCCCCTCTGTGTAAAGAGAGAGTCTCTTTACACAGAGGGGACACATGTTGATGTAGAAGAGACATGAAGAAGTGGATTTGCATAATAGGTGACCTTTTGATATCTGACAGGTTTCAGGACAGCATCCATTATGATGACACTGACGGGTACTTTGTGTTCGGAGGGAGCCGCTTCATGTCAGGCACCACGGGTTCTTTGGACCATCAGATACTACCGCCTGGGAACCAAAGAGGTAGATGTGATGTCTCTTCTTTTATTGTTCTGTAGTTCATTACTGTGCTTTAACACTCTGTGTCATCCAGGTAAAAACCCACCTGGAGCCCTATCAGAGCAGCTGGATCAGACTCTGCGGAGTGTGAGGACGTGAAGGTACTGACCAGAGCGTTTCTACAGGAAGTCAGAGAGAGTCACGTCAACACAGCAGGTGATCAATAATAATCACAGTCATAATGCTGAGTCACGTCAACACAGCAGGTGATCAATATAATAATCACAGTCATAATGCTGAGTCACGTCAACACAGCAGGTGATCAATATAATAATCACAGTCATAATGCTGAGTCACGTCAACACAGCAGGTGATCAATAATAATCACAGTCATAATGCTGAGTCACGTCAACACAGCAGGTGATCAATATAATAATCACAGTCATAATGCTGAGTCATGTCAACACAGCAGGTGATCAATATAATAATCACAGTCATAATGCTGAGTCATGTCAACACAGCAGGTGATCAATAACATAAACAGAGATCTCACACAGAGCTGCAGGGGTGATGTGTTCCTGTGATGGGGCTCAGCACCAAAAACACACTCAGAAACCCATTGACCTCCAGGTGATGATGCTTTGTATGTGTGTTATTCCAGATGTGTGTCCCTCTGTAGGATGGTGGTCTGCAGAGAGAAGTGCTCTCAGAGCTGGAGCTGGGAGGATCTGATGAAACACAGAGCGCTCTTTCACTTCCTGCAGACTCAACAGGACGACATCAGAACAGGTGATGGACCATTGTCCTGATAAGTCATATTTACTCAGAAAATATCTTTTTAAGAAGAAAGTCCGATTTTTTTTTTAAAAAGTACAAAATAATAGATTTTCAGAAAAAATACCGAATTTTTTAGATTTCCAGAAAAATGTCAACATTTTGAGATTTTCAGAAAAAAGTAAAAAAATAGATTTTCAGAAAAAGTCTGAATTTAGCGATTTTTGAGAAAAAGTCTTGATGAGTGATATTTGAATCATATTTCAGAGTAGGGTGACTTTTGGTGCGTCCCGCAAATTGAGACGATGTCCCGCATATTTCATTTTGATTGGCCAAAACGCTTTTCTGCGGAGAAAGGCCGACTCGGTTCGCTGACGGCCGGCACCGCCCTTTATTATGATTTGTTTTAAACGGCATCATGTAGTTGCGCTGACAGGCGACAGAGGTCCACAGTGTACCCAACCCCCCCCCCCGTTGACAGTTCACGCGTCGACATTCCATTTACATGTCCCACATTGTCCCACACAAACATACTCTCTGTCCCATGCACTTGTGGCTGTCTGGCACCTGGTCACCCTATTTCAGAGTGTTGACAGTGTTTCTCTTCCCTCTGCAGGCTCTCTGGGGTAAAGCAGCTCAGGAGCTCTTGTTTGAGGAGGCGTTGGTATCAATGTTCTCTGAGGATCAGAATGGAATCACATCTGAATCCAGCTCTAAATCCAGCTCTTTCCTGAGAGCGTCCTCCTGCTTCGGGAACCACAGAGCGTCCCTCCTGCAAGCCGCGCTCTGCTGTCCGGCATGGGTAACCCCGTGCATCAAACACAGGTAGAGTCCTCACCTGCTGCTTACCCTCAGGTAACATCCCCTCTGCAGAGACGACTGATATGAAGAGGTGGGAAGTAGCGGAGTACAAATACTTAGTTACTGTACTTAAGTACCTTTTTCTGGTATCAGTACTTTACTCCACTACTTATTTTTCTGACCACTTTTTACTTTGACTTCTTACATTTTGAACACAAATACCTGTACTTTCTACTTCTTACATGTTTGACCCAAATACCTGTACTTCTACTTCTTACATGTTGAACCCAAATACCTGTACTTTCTACTTCTTACATGTTGAACCCAAATACCTGTACTTTCTACTTCTTCCATGTTGAACCCAAATACCTGTACTTTCTACTTCTTACATGTTGAACCCAAATACCTGTACTTTCTACTTCTTACATGTTGAACCCAAATACCTGTACTTTCTACTTCTTACATGTTGAACCCAAATACCTGTACTTTCTACTTCTTACATGTTGAACCCAAATACCTGTACTTTCTTCTTCCATGTTGAACCCAAATACCTGTACTTTCTACTTCTTACATGTTGAACCCAAATACCTGTACTTTCTACTTCTTACATTTGAACCCAAATACCTGTACTTTCTACTTCTTACATGTTGAACCAAATACCTGTACTTTCTACTTCTTACATTCTGAACCCAAATACCTGTACTTTCTACTTCTTCCATGTTGAACACTAATACCTGTACTTTCTACTTCTTCCATGTTGAACCCAAATACCTGTACTTTCTACTTCTTACATGTTGAACCCAAATACCTGTACTTTCTACTTCTTACACTTTGAACCCAAATACCTGTACTTTCTACTTCTTACATGTTGAACCCAAATACCTGTACTTTCTACTTCTTACATGTTGAACCCAAATACCTGTACTTTCTACTTCTTACATTCTGAACCCAAATACCTGTACTTTCTACTTCTTCCATGTTGAACACTAATACCTGTACTTTCTACTTCTTACATGTTGAACCCAAATACCTGTACTTTCTACTTCTTCCATGTTGAACCCAATACCTGTACTTTCTACTTCTTACATGTTGAACCCAAATACCTGTACTTTCTACTTCTTACATGTTGAACCCAAATACCTGTACTTTCTACTTCTTACATGTTGAACCCAAATACCTGTACTTTCTACTTCTTACATGTTGAACCCAAATACCTGTACTTTCTACTTCTTACATGTTGAACCCAAATACCTGTACTTTCTACTTCTTACATGTTGAACCCAAATACCTGTACTTTCTACTTCTTACATGTTGAACCCAAATACCTGTACTTTCTACTTCTTACATGTTGAACCCAAATACCTGTACTTTCTACTTCTTACATGTTGAACCCAAATACCTGTACTTTCTACTTCTTACATGTTGAACCCAAATACCTGTACTTTCTACTTCTTACATGTTGAACCCAAATACCTGTACTTTCTACTTCTTACATGTTGAACCCAAATACCTGTACTTTCTACTTCTTACATGTTGAACCCAAATACCTGTACTTTCTACTTCTTACATGTTGAACCCAAATACCTGTACTTTCTACTTCTTACATGTTGAACCCAAATACCTGTACTTTCTACTTCTTACATGTTGAACCCAAATACCTGTACTTTCTACTTCTTACATGTTGAACCCAAATACCTGTACTTTCTACTTCTTACATGTTGAACCCAAATACCTGTACTTTCTACTTCTTACATGTTGAACCCAAATACCTGTACTTTCTACTTCTTACATGTTGAACCCAAATACCTGTACTTTCTACTTCTTACATGTTGAACCCAAATACCTGTACTTTCTACTTCTTACATGTTGAACCCAAATACCTGTACTTTCTACTTCTTACATGTTGAACCCAAATACCTGTACTTTCTACTTCTTACATGTTGAACCCAAATACCTGTACTTTCTACTTCTTACATGTTGAACCCAAATACCTGTACTTTCTACTTCTTACATGTTGAACCCAAATACCTGTACTTTCTACTTCTTCATGTTGAACCCAAATACCTGTACTTTCTACTTCTTCCATGTTCCAAACAGGCTGGTTCCTTTAGTCTGAATGTGTGTTTGGTGGCGTGATCATTATTATTTAGAGTCATTGCGTGCCTATTGATTTGAACACGATCCGTGTATCCATCATTTCCTGGTCTTCTCTAAAGAAGAGGGACCAATGAAAACGTTGTCATGTTGCCGTTGTTCAGCATGGAAACATTCATTAGCTAACAATGACATTATTGTTCTATTAATATAAAGGGAGGTCAGGTACTCTTTAAAACAGCTGCTAGTTATGGGTACTTTTTACTGAAGTACATTTCAAAGCCTCTTTACTTTTACTTGAGTAAAGAAGTTTAGTCAGTACTTCTACTTTACCAGAGTATTTTTAAACACGAGTATCTGTACTTCTACTTGAGTAAAGGATGTGTGTACTTTACCATCTCTGCTGATGTGTGTGTTTCAGGGTCAGGTCTACAGTCTGATCGGCGCAGCAGGTGATAATCGCTTCGCCCTGATGCATGCTGGGTACAAACACTCTCAGGGGATCGATGGGTTTCCCAGAGACCTGGAGGCGGCGTACAGCTACTACTCCAACGTTGGAGCTCAGAGCAGCGTGGACAGAGAGAGGATGCACCGCCAACTGGAGGTGAGCACCTGGAGATATTAAACACCTGGAGATATTATCAGAAGCAGTAAAAGAATTTAAAGACATTTCATAAAAGAATTCTCAAATTTTTGGAGATTTTCTGAAAAAAGTCAGAAATTGGAGATTTTTGTAAAAAAGTTAGAATTTCGAGATTTTTTTAAAAAGTCAGAATTTCGAGATTTTTAAAAAGTCAGAATTTCGAGATTTTCTTAAAAAAGTAAAATATTTGAGATTTTCAGAGATCTCACATTTTTAGATTTTAAAAAGAAATCGATTTTTTTTTTTTTAAAGTCAGAAATGTGTGATTTTTGGAAAAGAAAAATTGCTGACAATTGAGTTATTGGAAATGAAACCACTGGAATCTAACTAGTAGTATTAAACTATTCATGTGTAGCCCACAAATACCAACATACACACACACACACACACACACACACACACACACACACACACACACACACACACACAAACATACACACACACACACAATTCATGGTTCAGTGTCTTGCCCAAGGAGACATATCAATAGGACATTATCTCAAAATTCTGACTTTTTTATGAAAAACTCAAAATTCTGACTTTTTAATGAAAATCTCAACATTTTGACTTTTAATGAAAATCTCAAAATTCTGACTTTCCCCTGCAGCAGCACACGGTGGAACACGTGTACCTGAGCCCTGTGGAGGGTCTGCAGAGCCTCTCTCACCAGAACACTGACCTCTTCCAGTTCGTGAAGTACCAGGCGGAGAGCGGAGACGTGGACTCTCAGGTAAGAGAGCGGAGACATGAGCCGCTTTCACACCAAGTACTTAGCCGGTACTTGTCCCCGGTACTTGTCCCCGGTACTTGTCCCCCCCAAACTCTTTAGTCTCTGGAACTGTCCTAGCAGATCACGTTCTCACCGGAATAAGTCCCTGAGGGAGGATTAGGCAAATGAAGTCACTTCTTCTTCTTCTGCTTTGGGTTCACAAAACTTTTCTGAGTTTTAGGGGCGTGGTTTGCAATTCGCCCAGCCAATCAGAAATAGTTAGCGTGGCCGACACACCCACGAACCATTTCCTCCTCAGGAAAGTACCACCTCTCTAGCAGGGACTATCTGGGGGTGAAAAGGTTCGCGCGAACTAGGGACTAGCCCAGATCCTTTTTGGTGTGAAACCAATCTCCCCCCCTATCGGCCTAGTTCGGGGGGAAAGTACTCCGGTGTGAAAGCGCCTATGGACTCTCAGGTGAACTACCTTCATTACTCAGGACTGTACTCGTGTTCAGATCCAGCCAATAACAGCTCTCCTGTCTGCAGAGGCTCCTGGGAACCATGCTGTTCTGGGGTCAGCACGGGGTCACTAAAGACCTGCAGAGCGCCGTGAAGTGGTTAGAGAGGAGCGCCCTGCAGGGGGGGACCCTGCTGCCATGTACGACTACTCCATCCTGCTCATGAAGGTCTGCACCACACACCCACACACACCCCCCACACCCCCACACACACCCCACACACACCCCACAACACACCCCACACACACCCCACACACACCCCACACACCCCACACACCCCCCACACACCCCACACACACCCCACACACCCCACACACCCCACCACCCCACACACACCCCACACACCCCACACACACCCACACACCCCACACACACCCCACACACACCCCACACACCCCACACACACCCCACACACACCCCACACACCCCCACATACTCCACACACACCCACACACACCCCACACACACCCCACACACACCCCACACACTCCACACACACCCCACACACACCCCACACACCCACACACACCCCCACACACTCCACACACACCCCACACACCCCACACACTCCACACACACCCCACACACCCCCCACACACACCCCACACACACTCCACACACACCCCACACACACCCCACACACACTCCACACACACCCCACACACACCCCCACACACTCCACACACACCCCCACCCCACACACCCCACACACACCCCACACACCCACACACACCCCACACACCCCACACACACCACACACACCCCACACACCCCCCACACACCCCACACACACCCCACACACCCCACACACACCCCACACACCCCCCACACACCCCACACACACCCCACACCCCACCACACCCCACACACACCCCACACACACCCCACACACACCCCACACACCCCACACACACCCCACACACCCCCCACACACCCCACACACACCCCACACATCCCACACACACCCCGCACACCCCACACACCCCACCACACAGCCCACACACACCCCACACAAACCCCACACACACCCCACACACCCCACACCACTCCACACACACCCCACACACACTCCACACACACCCCCACACACTCCACACACACCCCACACACACCCCACACACACCCCACACACACTCCACACACACACCCCACACACACCCACACACACTCCACACACACCCCACACACACCCCACACCTTTAGTATTAAAGGTCACCTATTCTGCAAAACCCACTTCTTCATGTCTCTTCTGCATCAACATGTGTCCCCTCTGTGTAAAGAGACTCTCTCTTCACACAGAGGGGACACATGTCTCTTCTTCATCTACATGTGTCCCCTCTTCTTCATGTCTCTTCTACATCAGCATGTGTCCCCTCTTCTTCATGTCTCTTCTACATCAACATGTGTCCCCTCTTCTTCATGTCTCTTCTACATCTACATGTGTCCCCTCTTCTTCATGTCTCTTCTACATCAGCATGTGTCCCCTCTTCTTCATGTCTCTTCTACATCAACATGTGTCCACTCTTCTTCATGTCTCTTCTACATCACATGTGTCCCCTCTTCTTCATGTCTCTTCTACATCAGCATGTGTCCCCTCTTCTTCATGTCTCTTCTACATCAACATGTGTCCACCTCTTCATGTCTCTTCTACATCAACATGTGTCCCCTCTGTGTAAAGAGACTCTGAAAGTTTCAGGAACAAAGATTCTCTCTTTTTCTCCTGATCCATTTCTATAAAAACCT
>JAAKFY010000025.1:1276939-1281437 GCA_011823955.1 Dissostichus mawsoni
ACCCCCCCCACCCCTCAGGTGAGAGAGACCTTTCTCTATAACCCCCCACCCCTCAGGTGAGAGAGACCTTTCTCTATAACCCCCCCCACCCCTCAGGTGAGAGAGACCCTTCTCTATAACCCCCCCCCACCCCTCAGGTGAGAGAGACCTTTCTCTATAACCCCTCACCCCTCAGGTGAGAGAGACCTTTCTCTATAACCCCCCCACCCCTCAGGTGAGAGAGACCTTTCTCTATAACCCCCCCACCCCTCAGGTGAGAGAGACCCTTCTCTATAACCCCCCCCCCCCTCAGGTGAGAGAGACCTTTCTCTATAACCCCCCCCACCCCTCAGGTGAGAGAGACCTTCTCTATAACCCCCCCCACCCCTCAGGTGAGAGAGACCTTTCTCTATAACCCCCCTACCCCTCAGGTGAGAGAGACCCTTCTCTATAACCCCCCCCCCCCTCAGCTGAGAGAGACCTTTCTCTATAACCCCCCCACCCCTCAGGTGAGAGAGACCTTTCTCTATAACCCCCCCACCCCTCAGGTGAGAGAGACCTTTCTCTATAACCCCCCCCACCCCTCAGGTGAGAGAGACCTTTCTCTATAACCCCCCCCCACCCCTCAGGTGAGAGAGACCTTTCTCTATAACCCCCCCCCACCCCTCAGGTGAGAGAGACCTTTCTCTATAACCCCCCCCCACCCCTCAGGTGAGAGAGACCTTTCTCTATAACCCCCCCCACCCCTCAGGTGAGAGAGACCTTTCTCTATAACCCCCCCCACCCCTCAGCTGAGAGAGACCTTTCTCTATAACCCCCCCCACCCCTCAGGTGAGAGAGACCTTTCTCTATAACCCCCCCCACCCCTCAGGTGAGAGAGACCTTTCTCTATAACCCCCCCACCCCTCAGGTGAGAGAGACCTTTCTCTATAACCCCCCCACCCCTCAGGTGAGAGAGACCTTTCTCTATACCCCCCCACCCTCAGGTGAGAGAGACCTTCTCTATAACCCCCCCCCACCCTCAGGTGAGAGAGACCTTTCTCTATAACCCCCCCACCCCTCAGGTGAGAGAGACCTTTCTCTATAACCCCCCCACCCCTCAGGTGAGAGAGACCTTTCTCTATAACCCCCCCCCACCCCTCAGGTGAGAGAGACTCTCTTACACTATTTCTATTCTATTTGTATTTACCTGCACTATTGTATCTGTTGTATTGTGTTCTGTTGGAGGAGCCTGTGACCTCAGATCATTGCAAAGCCTTGAATCTTGAATCTTGAATCTTGAATCTTGGATCTTGAGTCTTGAATCTTGAATCTTGGATCTTGAGTCTTGAATCTGACGGTGCACGTGACGATGAGATGAAGCCTCACGTCTGTCTCCGTGTTGCAGCTCTGCTGGCGATGGGAGACCTCCTCCTCTCTAGCAGCAGCGTGGGGGGGGCAGACTCTGCGCTGCTGATGTACGGCCGGGCGGCGGCGGCCGGCAGCCCTCAGGTGAGCCTCTCTCCCTGGGGGGTCTAACTCTATTCATCACGAACACATCAGCATTGGTTGCACTCAAAGGGCCGTTGTAACTTTAAGACGATATAAAGTCAAAATCAAAGTCAACTTTATTGTCAATCTTCACTTTGTGTGTTCGGAGAGATCAAATACCGTTTCCACAATCCAGAATACAAAAACAAAGATCTATAAAAATATGTATATCCTGTATATACACAATCAGCAGACACATGTGCACATTAAGACATAAAGAAAAGCACAACAATCATAAATACACAATAACAGTCCCTTCAGTCAGAGGCTCCGTAGCAGCGCGACAGCCTCTGCATCACATGACTGCAACACGCATCACATGACAGCCTCTGCATCACATGACTGCAACACGCATCACATGACTGCAACACGCATCACATGACAGCCTCTGCATCACCATGACTGCAACACGCATCACATGACTGCAACACGCATCACATGACAGCCTCTGCATCACATGACAGCCTCTGCATCACATGACTGCAACACGCATCACATGACAGCCTCTGCATCACATGACTGCAACACGCATCACATGACTGCAACACGCATCACATGACAGCCTCTGCATCACATGACAGCCTCTGCATCACATGACTGCAACATGCATCACATGACAGCAACATGCATCACATGACAGCAACATGCATCACATGACAGCAACACGCATCACATGACTGCAACATGCATCACATGACAGCAACATGCATCACATGACAGCAACATGCATCACATGACAGCAACATGCATCACATGACAGCAACATGCATCACATGACAGCAACATGCATCACATGACAGCAACATGCATCACATGACGCAACACGCATCACATGACTGCAACATGCATCACATGACAGCAACATGCATCACATGACAGCAACATGCATCACATGACAGCAACATGCATCACATGACAGCAACATGCATCACATGACAGCAACATGCATCACATGACAGCAACACGCATCACATGACAGCCTCTGCATCACATGACTGCAACGCATCACATGACTGCAACACGCATCACATGACAGCAACATGCATCACATGACAGCAACATGCATCACATGACAGCAACACGCATCACATTACTGCAACATGCATCACATGACAGCAACATGCATCACATGACAGCAACATGCTCACATGACAACATGCATCACATGACAGCAAACACGCATCACATGACAGCCTCTGCATCACATGACTGCAACACGCATCACATGACAGCAAACATGCATCACATGACTGCAACACGCATCACATGACAGCAACATGCATCACATGACAGCAACATGCATCACATGACTGCAACACGCATCACATGACAGCAACATGCATCACATGACAGCAACATGCATCACATGACAGCAACATGCATCACATGACAGCAACATGCATCACATGACAGCAACATGCATCACATGACAGCAACATGCATCACATGACAGCAACATGCATCACATGACAGCAACATGCATCACATGACTGCAACACGCATCACATGACTGCAAATGCATCACATGACAGCAACATGCATCACACAGCAACATGCATCACATGACAGCAAATGCATCACATGACTGCACATGCATCACATGACAGCAACATGCATCACATGACTGCAACATGCATCACATGACAGCAACATGCATCACATGACAGCAACACGCATCACATGACTGCAACACGCATCACATGACAGCAACATGCATCACATGACAGCAACACGCATCACATGACTGCAACACGCATCACATGACTGCAACACGCATCACATGACAGCAACACGCATCACATACTGCAACACGCATCACATGACAGCAACATGCATCACATGACAGCAACATGCATCACATGACTGCAACATGCATCACATGACAGCAACATGCATCACATGACAGCAACATGCATCACAGACGCAACACGCATCACATGACTGCAACATGCATCACATGACAGCAACATGCATCAACATGACAGCAACATGCATCACATGACAGCAACATGCATCACATGACAGCAACATGCATCACATGACTGCAACATGCATCACATGACAGCAACATGCATCACATGACTGCAACATGCATCACATGACAGCAACATGCATCACATGACAGCAACACGCATCACTGACTGCAACATGCATCACATGACAGCAACATGCATCACATGACAGCAACACGCATCACATGACTGCAACACGCATCACATGACTGCAACCGCATCACATGACAGCAACACGCATCACATGACTGCAACAGCATCATCACATGACAGCAACATGCATCACATGACAGCAACACGCATCACATGACTGCAACACGCATCACATGACAGCAACACGCATCACATGACAGCAACATGCATCACATGACAGCAACATGCATCACATGACTGCAACACGCATCACATGACAGCAACACGCATCACATGACAGCAACACGCATCACATGACTGCAACACGCATCACATGACAGCCTCTGCATCACATGACTGCAACATGCATCACATGACAGCAACATGCATCACATGACTGCAACACGCATCACATGACTGCAACATGCATCACATGACAGCAACACGCATCACATGACAGCAACACGCATCACATGACAGCAACATGCATCACATGACAGCAACATGCATCACATGACAGCAACATGCATCACATGACAGCAACATGCATCACATGACTGCAACATGCTCACATGACAGCAACATGCATCACATGACAGCAACATGCATCACATGACAGCAACACCATCACATGACAGCAACATGCATCACATGACAGCAACATGCATCAAATGACAGCAACACGCCAGCAACATGCATCACATGACAGCAACATGCATCACATGACAGCAACATGCATCACATGACAGCAACACGCATCACATGACAGCAACATGCATCACATGACAGCAACATGCATCACATGACAGCAACATGCATCACATGACAGCAACATGCATCACATG
>JAAKFY010000025.1:1282437-1292437 GCA_011823955.1 Dissostichus mawsoni
CTGAGTACTTCTACTTTTACTCAAGTACAAGACCTGAGTACTTCTACTTTTACTCAAGTACAAGATCTGAGTACTTCTACTTTTACTCAAGTACAAGACTGAGTACTTCTACTTTTACTCAAGTACAAGATCTGAGTACTTCTACTTTACTCAAGTACAAGATCTGAGTACTTCTACTTTTACTCAAGTACAAGACCTGAGTAATTCTACTTTACTCAAGTACAAGATCTGAGTACTTCTACTTTTACTCAAGTACAAGATCTGAGTACTTCTACCTTTACTCAAGTACAAGATCTGAGTACTTCTACTTTACTCAAGTACAAGATCTGAGTACTTCGACTTTACTCAAGTACAAGACCTGAGTACATCTACTTTACTCAAGTACAAGACCTGAGTACTTCTACTTTTACTCAAGTACAAGATCTGAGTACTTCTACTTTACTCAAGTACAAGATCTGAGTACTTCTACTTTTACTCAAGTACAACCGAGTACTTCTACCTTTACTCAAGTACAAGACCTGAGTACTTCTACTTTTACTCAAGTACAAGATCTGAGTACTTCTACTTTTACTCAAGTACAAGATCTGAGTACTTTCTACTTTCACTCAAGTACAAGAACTGAGTAGGTCTACTTTTACTCAAGTACAAGAACTGAGTACGTCTACTTTTACTCAAGTACAAGACCTGAGTACTTCTACTTTTACTCAACTACAAGACCTGAGTACTTCTACTTTTACTCAAGTACAAGATCTGAGTACTCTACTTTTACTCAAGTACAAGAACCTGAGTACTTCTACCTTTACTCAAGACAAAGACCTGAGTACTTCTACTTTACTCAAGTACAAGATCTGAGTACTTCTACTTTTACTCAAGTACAAGATCTGAGTACTTCTACTTTACTCAAGTACAAGAAGTGAGTACTCTACTTTTACTCAAGTACAAGACCTGAGTACTTCTACTTTACTCTAGTACAAGACCTGAGTACTTCTACTTTTACTCAAGTACAAGACTGAGTACTTTACTTTTACTCAAGTAAAGATCTGATGCTTCTACTTTTACTCAAGTACAAGACCTGAGTACTTCTACTTTTACTCAAGTACAAGATCTGAGTACTTCTACTTTTACCTCAAGTACGCACCTGAGTACTCTACTTTTACTCAAGTACAAATGAGTACTTCTACTTTCTCAGTACAAGATCTGAGTACTTCTACTTTTACTCAAGTACAAAACTGAGTACTCTACTTTTACTCATGTACAAGATCTGAGTACTTCTACTTTTACTCAAGTACAAGACCTGAGTACTTCTACTTTACTCAAGTACAAGACCTGAGTACTTTCTACCTTTACTCAAGTACATATCTGAATACTTCTACTTTTACTCAAGTACAAGATCTGAGTACTTCTACTTTTACTCAAGTACAAGTAACTGAGTACTTCTACTTTTACTCAAGTACAAGATCTGAGTGCTTCTACTTTTACTCTAGTACAAGACCTGAGTACTTCTACTTTTACTCAAGTACAAGAACTGAGTACGTCTACTTTACTCAAGTACAATCTGAGTACTTCTTCTTTTACTCAAGTACAAGACTGAGTATTTCTACCTTTACTCAAGTACAATCTGAATACTTCTACTTTTACTCAGTACAAGACCTGAGTACTTCTACTTTACTCAAGTACAAGATCTGAGTACTTCTACTTTTACTCAGAGTACAAGACTGAGTACTTCTACTTTTACTCAAGTACAAGACCTGAGTACTTCTACCTTTTACTCAAGTACAAGATCTGGTACTTCTTCTTTTACTCAAGTACAAGACCTGAGTATTTCTACCTTTACTCAAGTCAATCTGAATACTTCTACTTTTACTCAAGTACAAGACCTGAGTACTTCTACTTTACTCAAGTACAAGATCTGAGTACTTCTACTTTTACTCTAGTACAAGACCGAGTACTTCTACTTTACTCAAGTACAAGACCTGAGTACTTCTACCTTTTACTCAAGTACAAGACCTGAGTGCTTCTACTTTAGTCAAGTACAAGACCTGAGTACTTCTACTTTTACTCAAGTACAATATCTGAGTACTTCTACTTTTACTCTAGTACAAGACCTGAGTACTTCTACTTTTACTCAAGTACAAGACCTGAGTACTTCTACTTTTTCTCAAGTACAAGACCTGAGTACTTCTACTTTTACTCAAGTACAATATCTGAGTACTTCTACTTTTACTCAATACAATATCTGAGTACTTTCTACTTTTACTCAAGTACAAGACCTGAGTACTTCTACTTTTACTCAAGTACAAGACTGAGTACTTCTACTTTTACTCAAGTACAATAATGAGTACTTCTACTTTTACTCAAGTACAAGACCTGAGTACTTCTACCTTTACTCAAGTACAATATGAGTACTTCTACTTTTACTCAAGTACAATATCTGGGTACTTCTACTTTTACTCAAGTACAAGATCTGAGTACTTCTACTTTACTACTCAAGTACAATATCTGAGTACTTCTACTTTTACTCAAGTACAAGACCTGAGTCGTCTACCTTTTACTCAAGTACAAGACTGAGTACTTCTACCTTTACTCAAGTACAAGACCTGAGTACTTCAGTAATGATGTTGGTCCTCATCTCCTGGTTTAGAGATGAATGTTCTGTCTGTCCTCCGGTTCTGCTCGAGGCTACCTGGGTTTAGAGATGAATGTTCTGTCTGTCCTCCAGGTTCTGCTCGAGGCTACCTGGGTTTAGAGATGAATGTTCTGTCTGTCCTCCAGGTTCTGCTCGAGGCTACCTGGGTTTAGAGATGAATGTTCTGTCTGTCCTCCAGGTTCTGCTCGAGGCTACCTGGGTTTAGAGATGAATGTTCTGTCTGTCCTCCAGGTTCTGCTCGAGGCTACCTGGGTTTAGAGATGAATGTTCTGTCTGTCCTCCAGGTTCTGCTCGAGGCTACCTGGGTTTAGAGATGAATGTTCTGTCTGTCCTCCAGGTTCTGCTCGAGGCTACCTGGGTTTAGAGATTAATGTTCTGTCTGTCCTCCAGGTTCTGCTCGAGGCTACCTGGGTTTAGAGATGAATGTTCTGTCTGTCCTCCAGGTTCTGCTCGAGGCTACCTGGGTTTAGAGATGAATGTTCTGTCTGTCCTCCAGGTTCTGCTCGAGGCTACCTGTGGTTTAGAGATGAATGTTCTGTCTGTCCTCCAGGTTCTGCTCGAGGCTACGTGGGTTTAGAGATGAATGTTCTGTCTGTCCTCCAGGTTCTGCTCGAGGCTACGTGGGTTTAGAGATGAATGTTCTGTCTGTCCTCCAGGTTCTGCTCGAGGCTACCTGGTTTAGAGATGAATGTTCTGTCTGTCCTCCAGGTTCTGCTCGAGGCTACCTGGGTTTAGAGATGAATGTTCTGTCTGTCCTCCAGGTTCTGCTCGAGGCTACCTGGGTTTAGAGATGAATGTTCTGTCTGTCCTCCAGGTTCTGCTCGAGGCTACCTGGGTTTAGAGATGAATGTTCTGTCTGTCCTCCAGGTTCTGCTCGAGGCTACCTGGGTTTAGAGATGAATGTTCTGTCTGTCCTCCAGGTTCTGCTCGAGGCTACTGGGTTTAGAGATGAATGTTCTGTCTGTCCTCCAGGTTCTGCTCGAGGCTACGTGGGTTTAAGATGAATGTTCTGTCTGTCCTCCAGGTTCTGCTCGAGGCTACGTGGGTTTAGAGATGAATGTTCTGTCTGTCCTCCAGGTTCTGCTCGAGGCTACCTAGGTTTAGAGATGAATGTTCTGTCTGTCCTCCAGGTTCTGCTCGAGGCTACGTGGGACAACGAGACCCGCAGACGAGAATATGAGTAAGACAGGTTTCTGATTGAAGAGGCTCTTTGATGGTGTCACTGATTGGACATGTTGTCCTGGTGAACAGCTGCTGATCAGACCCTGCAACACCACAGACCGACTCAGATCACACTGACACACCAGCAGAACCACCAGAACCACCGCTACAACTCCACATGTTATCAACATGTCAACATGTTATAGGGGTTTGAGACGTGAATGAAAAGTAAAACATACTTCACTTTTCATTGAAGGCACTGCTTCCAAGTTGGGAGTCAATGCATGAAAAAACCAGACATTTACAGACGTCTCTTTTCATGGAAGAGGATTGTTTCTCAACACAAATTGGGTCAGATCTAAAAAAAAAGAAGTTCCTTGTAATCTTCCGTATTTTCCTAATGAAAGTCAATGTGACCGTTGCATTGATTTGCACCAGCTGACCTCCTGGGGGCTTTACTCCACTCGATGGTGGTGACGACACCAAAGAATAGGGGACACATGTTGATGTAGAAGAGACATGAAGAAGAGGGGACACATGTTGATGTAGAAGAGACATGAAGAAGAGGGGACACATGCTGATGTAGAAGAGACATGAAGAAGAGGGGACACATGCTGATGTAGAAGAGACATGTGTCCCCTCTGTGTGAAGAGAGAGTCTCTTTACACAGAGGGGACACATGTTGATGTAGAAAGACATGTGTCCCCCATGTGTGAAGAGAGAGTCTCTTTACACAGAGGGGACACATGTTGATGTAGAAGAGACATGTGTCCCCTCTGTGTAAAGAGAGAGTCTCTTTACACAGAGGGGACACATGCTGATGTAGAAGAGACATGTGTCCCCTCTGTGTGAAGAGAGAGTCTCTTTCCACAGAGGGACACATGTTGATGTAGAAGAGACATGTGTCCCCTCTGTGTAAAGAGAGAGTCTCTTTACACAGACGGGACACATGCTGATGTAGAAGAGACATGTGTCCCCTCTGTGTGAAGAGAGAGTCTCTTTCCACAGAGGGGACACATGTTGATGTAGAAGAGACATGTGTCCCCTCTGTGTGAAGAGAGAGTCTCTTTACACAGAGGGGACACATGTTGATGTAGAAGAGACATGTGTCCCCTCTGTGTGAAGAGAGAGTCTCTTTACACAGAGGGGACACATGCTGATGTAGAAGAACATGTGTCCCCTCTGTGTGAAGAGAGAGTCTCTTTACACAGAGGGGACACATGTTGATGTAGAAGAGACATGATGAAGTGGATTTTGCATAATAGGTGACCTTTGATATCTGACAGGTTTCAGGACAGCATCCATTATGATGACACTGACGGGTACTTTGTGTTCGGAGGGAGCCGCTTCATGTCAGGCATCCACGGGTTCTTTGGACCAATCAGATACTACCGCCTGGGAACCAAGAGGTAGATGTGATGTCTCTTCTTTTATTGTTCTGTAGTTTCATTACTGTGCTTTAACACTCTGTGTCATCCAGGTAAAAACCCACCTGGAGCCCCTATCAGAGCAGCTGGATCAGACTCTGCAGGAGTGTGAGGACGTGAAGGTACTGACCAGAGCGTTTCTACAGGAAGTCAGAGAGAGTCACGTCAACACAGCAGGTGATCAATATAATAATCACAGTCATAATGCTGAGTCACGTCAACACAGCAGGTGATCAATATAATAATCACAGTCATAATGCTGAGTCACGTCAACACAGCAGGTGATCAATATAATAATCACAGTCATAATGCTGAGTCATGTCAACACAGCAGGTGATCAATATAATAATCACAGTCATAATGCTGATTCACGTCAACACAGCAGGTGATCAATATAATAATCACAGTCATAATGCTGAGTCACGTCACACAGCAGGTGATCAATATAATCTCACAGTCATAATGCTGAGTCATGTCAACACAGCAGGTGATCAATATAATAATCACAGTCATAATGCTGATTCACGTCAACACAGCAGGTGATCAATATAATAATCACAGTCATAATGCTGAGTCATGTCAACACAGCAGGTGATCAATATAATAAACAGAGATCTCACACAGAGCTGCAGGGGTGATGTGTTCCTGTGATGGGCTCAGCACCAAAAACACACTCAGAAACCCATTGACCTCCAGGTGATGATGCTTTGTATGTGTGTGTTATTCCAGATGTGTGTCCCTCTGTAGGATGGTGGTCTGCAGAGAGAAGCTGCTCTCAGAGCTGGAGCTGGGAGGATCTGATGAAACACAGAGCGCTCTTTCAGTTCCTGCAGACTCAACAGGACGACATCAGAACAGGTGATGGACCATTGTCCTGATAAGTCATATTTACTCAGAAAATATCTTTTTAAGAAGAAAGTCCGATTTTTTTTTTAAAAAGTACAAAATAATAGATTTTCAGAAAAAAATACCGAATTTTTTAGATTTCAGAAAAATGTCAACATTTTGAGATTTTCAGAAAAAAGTAAAAAAAATAGATTTTTCAGAAAAAGTCTGAATTTAGCGATTTTTGAGAAAAAGTCTTGATGAGTGATATTTGAATCATATTTCAGAGTAGGGTGACTTTTGGTGCGTCCCGCAAATTGAGACGATGTCCCGCATATTTCATTTGATTGGCCAAAACGCTTTTCTGCGGAGAAAGGCCGACTCGGTTCGCTGACGGCCGGCACCGCCCTTTATTATGATTTGTTTTAAACGGCATCATGTAGTGCGCTGACAGGCGACAGAGGTCCACAGTGTACCCAACCCCCCCCCCCGTTGACAGTTTCGAGCGTCGACATTCCATTTACATGTCCCACATTGTCCCACACAAACATACTCTCTGTCCATGCACTTGTGGCTGTCTGGCACCTGGTCACCCTATTTCAGAGTGTTGACGTGTTTCTCTTCCCTCTGCAGGCTCTCTGGGGGTAAAGCAGCTCAGGAGCCTCTTGTTTGAGGAGGCGTTGGTCTCAATGTTCTCTGAGGATCAGAATGGAATCACATCTGAATCCAGCTCTAAATCCAGCTCTTTCCTGAGAGCGTCCTCCTGCTTCGGGAACCACAGAGCGTCCCTCCTGCAAGCCGCGCTCCTGCTGTCCGGCATGGGTAACCCCGTGCATCAAACACAGGTAGAGTCTCACTGCTGCTTACCCTCAGGTAACATCCCCTCTGCAGAGAGGACTGATATGCAGAGGTGGGAAGTAGGAGTACAAATACTTCGTTACTGTACTTAAGTACTTTTCTGGTATCAGTACTTTACTCCACTACTTATTTTTCTGACACTTTTTACTTTACTTCTTACATTTGAACACAAATACCTGTACTTTCTACTTCTTACATGTTGAACCCAAATACCTGTACTTTCTACTTCTTACATGTTGAACCCAAATACCTGTACTTTCTACTTCTTACATGTTGAACCCAAATACCTGTACTTTCTACTTCTTACATGTTGAACCAAATACCTGTACTTTCTACTTCTTACATGTTGAACCCAAATACCTGTACTTTCTACTTCTTACATGTTGAACCCAAATACCTGTACTTTCTACTTCTTACATGTTGAACCCAAATACCTGTACTTTCTACTTCTTACATGTTGAACCAAATACCTGTACTTTCTACTTCTTACATGTTGAACCCAAATACCTGTACTTTCTACTTCTTACATGTTGAACCAAATACCTGTACTTTCTACTTCTTACATGTTGAACCCAAATACCTGTACTTTCTACTTCTTACATGTTGAACCCAAATACCTGTACTTTCTACTTCTTACATGTTGAACCCAAATACCTGTACTTTCTACTTCTTACATGTTGAACCCAAATACCTGTACTTTCTACTTCTTACATGTTGAACCCAAATACCTGTACTTTCTACTTCTTACATGTTGAACCCAAATACCTGTACTTTCTACTTCTTACATGTTGAACCCAAATACCTGTACTTTCTACTTCTTACATGTTGAACCCAAATACCTGTACTTTCTACTTCTTACATGTTGAACCCAAATACCTGTACTTTCTACTTCTTACATGTTGAACCCAAATACCTGTACTTTCTACTTCTTACATGTTGAACCCAAATACCTGTACTTTCTACTTCTTACATGTTGAACCCAAATACCTGTACTTTCTACTTCTTACATGTTGAACCCAAATACCTGTACTTTCTACTTCTTCCATGTTGAACCCAAATACCTGTACTTTCTACTTCTTACATGTTGAACCCAAATACCTGTACTTTCTACTTCTTACATGTTGAACCCAAATACCTGTACTTTCTACTTCTTACATGTTGAACCCAAATACCTGTACTTTCTACTTCTTACATGTTGAACCCAAATACCTGTACTTTCTACTTCTTCCATGTTCCAAACAGGCTGGTTCCTTTAGTCTGAATGTGTGTTTGGTGGCGTGATCATTATTATTTAGAGTCATTGCGTGCCTATTGATTTGAACACGATCCGTGTATCCATCATTTCCTGGTCTTCTCTAAAGAAGAGGGACCAATGAAAACGTTGTCATGTTGCCGTTGTTCAGCATGGAAACATTCATTAGCTAACAATGACATTATTGTTCTATTAATATAAAGGGAGGTCAGGTACTCTTTAAAACAGCTGCTAGTTATGGGTACTTTTTACTGAAGTACATTTCAAAGCCTCTTTACTTTACTTGAGTAAAGAAGTTTAGTCAGTACTTCTACTTTCACCAGAGTATTTTTAAACACGAGTATCTGTACTTCTACTTGAGTAAAGGATGTGTACTTACCATCTCTGCTGATGTGTGTGTTTCAGGGTCAGGTCTACAGTCTGATCGGCGCAGCAGTGATAATCGCTTCGCCCTGATGCATGCTGGGTACAAACACTCTCAGGGGATCGATGGGTTTCCCAGAGACCTGGAGGCGGCGTACAGCTACTACTCCAACGTTGGAGCTCAGAGCAGCGTGGACAGAGAGAGGATGCACCGCCAACTGGAGGTGAGCACCTGGAGATATTAAACACCTGGAGATATTATCAGAAGCAGTAAAAGAATTTAAAGACATTTCATAAAGAATTCTCAAATTTTTGGAGATTTTCTGAAAAAAGTCAGAAATTGGAGATTTTGTAAAAAGTTAGAATTTCGATATTTTTTTTAAAAGTCAGAATTCGAGATTTTCTGAAAAAAGTAAAATTTGAGATTTTCAGAGATCTCACATTTTTAGATTTTAAAAGAAATCGATTTTTTTTTTTTAAAAGTCAGAAATGTGTGATTTTTGGAAAAAGAAAAATTGCTGACAATTGAGTTATTGGAAATGAAACCACTGGAATCTAACTAGTAGTATTAAACTATTCATGTGTAGCCCACAAATACCAACACACACACACACATACACACACACACACACACACACACACAACTCATGGTTCAGTGTCTTGCCCAAGGACACATATCAATAGGACATTATCTCAATATCTGACGTTTAATGAAAAACTCAAAATTCTGACTTTTTTATGAAAAACTCAAAATTCTGACTTTTAAATGAAAATCTCAACATTTTGACTTTTTAATGAAAATCTCAAAATTCTGACTTTCCCCTGCAGCAGCACACGGTGGAACACGTGTACCTGAGCCCTGTGGAGGGTCTGCAGAGCCTCTCTCACCAGAACACTGACCTCTTCCAGTTCGTGAAGTACCAGGCGGAGAGCGGAGACGTGGACTCTAGGTAAGAGAGCGGAGACATGAGCCGCTTTCACACCAAGTACTTAGCCGGTACTTGTCCCCGGTACTTGTCCCCGGTACTTGTCCCCGGTACTTGTCCCCCCCAAACTCTTTAGTCTCTGGAACTGTCCTAGCAGATCACGTTCTCACCGGAATAAGTCCCTGAGGGAGGATTAGGCAAATGAAGTCACTTCTTCTTCTTCTGCTTTGGGTTCACAAAACTTTTCTGAGTTTTAGGGGGCGTGGTTTGCAATTCGCCCAGCCAATCAGAAATAGTTAGCGTGGCCGACACACCCACGAACCATTTCCTCCTCAGGAAAGTACCACCTCTCTAGCAGGGACTATCTGGGGGTGAAAAGGTTCGCGCGAACTAGGGACTAGGCCCAGATCCTTTTTGGTGTGAAACCAAATCTCCCCCCCCTATCGGCCTAGTTCGGGGGGAAAGTACTCCGGTGTGAAAGCGCCTATGGACTCTCAGGTGAACTACCTTCATTACTCAGGACTGTACTCGTGTTCAGATC
>JAAKFY010000025.1:1297437-1341763 GCA_011823955.1 Dissostichus mawsoni
CCTCCTCCTCCTCCTCCTCACCTCCCTCCTCCTCTTCCTCCTCCTCCTCCTCCTCTTCCTCACTCTTTCTCTCTCCCACAGAAAGGAGGCGTTTCTGAAGTTCCTCCTTGCAGCTGAAACAGGTCTGGGTTCAGCTCAGAGCAACACAGCACACCTGTGTGAGGTAAACACTGTGTGTGTTGTGTGTGTGTGTGTGTGTGTGTGTGTGTGTGTGTGCATGCGCGCGCTCTCTCTCTCTCTCTCTCTCTCTCTCTCTCTCTCTCTCTCTCTCTCTCTCTCTCTTCCTGAGTGCTGAATTATGAATATACCTGTTCATGAATACTTTAGCTCACACCTTTAAACACTATAGCAGAGCAGCTGTGGGTCGTGTGCAAACACCTGGCCTTCACTTAGAGAAAGATCTATCTTTATCAAAACAGGTATTTAGTGTTAGGGTAGATTATAATCTCAAATCATGATCTTCACTCTGATGAACGCTCTGTTACCTGAGAGGAGAGCAGACTGAGGAAGGAAAGGTGAAGCTGTTCCAGAGAAGGTGAATCAGATCATTTAGAATCACAAAGGAGCGATGCAGGTACACGGAAAGGGAGAGGCTAACTCTCTCCCTCCATGCCACAAGAGTTCCCTCTGCCTGTCCACACACACTGGAGGAAGTGCTGTGTCCTTTATCCTCACTCACCCAACAACAAGAATTCATGGAAACCAGAAAGAATGAAGATGAAGAAGTTTTTATTTTTGTTTTCAGACTTTTTCCTCAAAATCTGTAAATGCTTTAATATGAATATCTCTGATGGATCTTGTATGTATATGAATATCTCTGATGTGCGATCCATCAGAGATATTCATATACATACAAGATCCATCAGAGATATTCATATACATACAAGATCCATCAGAGATATTCATATACATACAAGATCCATCAGAGATATTCATATACATACAAGATACATCGATACACTAAAGTGCAATTTATGATTTTCTTTATTTCTTACTTGTTCATTATTTTTCCTTTGTTTTGTTATTTTCTACTAAAGTCTGTTGAGTTGTTGAACGGTTCAGTTCTGATTCCTCTCGTCTTCCTGCAGGATCTGCAGCTGGGAGCTGAGTGTGAGTGGAGATATAACAACCTCAGTGGTGAACTACGACCCCCACCCCTCAGGTGAGAGAGACCTTTCTCTATAACCCCCTCACCCCTCAGGTGAGAGAGACCTTTCTCTATAACCCCCTCACCCCTCAGGTGAGAGAGACCCTTCTCTATAACCCCCCACCCCTCAGGTGAGAGAGACCCTTCTCTATAACCCCCCCCCACCCCTCAGGTGAGAGAGACCCTTCTCTATAACCCCCCTCACCCCTCAGGTGAGAGAGACCTTTCTCTATAACCCCCCCACCCCTCAGGTGAGAGAGACCCTTCTCTATAACCCCCCCCACCCCTCAGGTGAGAGAGACCTTTCTCTATAACCCCCCCCCACCCCTCAGGTGAGTGAGACCCTTCTCTATAACCCCCCCCCACCCCTCAGGTGAGAGAGACCTTTCTCTATAACCCCCCCCACCCCTCAGGTGAGTGAGACCCTTCTCTATAACCCCCCCCACCCCTCAGGTGAGAGAGACCTTTCTCTATAACCCCCCCCCACCCCTCAGGTGAGAGAGACCTTTCTCTATAACCCCCCACCCCTCAGGTGAGAGACACTCTTCTCTATAACCCCCCCCACCCCTCAGGTGAGAGAGACCTTTCTCTATAACCCCCCCCCACCCCTCAGGTGAGAGAGACCTTTCTCTATAACCCCCCCACCCCTCAGCTGAGAGAGACCTTTCTCTATAACCCCCCCACCCCTCAGGTGAGAGAGACCTTTCTCTATAACCCCCCCACCCCTCAGGTGAGAGAGACCTTTCTCTATAACCCCCCCACCCCTCAGGTGAGAGAGACCTTTCTCTATAACCCCCCCCCCCTCAGGTGAGAGAGACCTTTCTCTATAACCCCCCCCACCCCTCAGGTGAGAGAGACTCTTCTTACACTATTTCTATTCTATTTGTATTTACCTGCACTATTGTATCTGTTGTATTGTGTTCTGTTGGAGGAGCCTGTGACCTCAGATCATTGCAAAGCCTTGAATCTTGAATCTTGAATCTTGAATCTTGAATCTTGAATCTTGAATCTTGGATCTTGAGTCTTGAATCTGACGGTGCACGTGACGATGAGATGAAGCCTCACGTCTGTCTCTGTGTTGCAGCTCTGCTGGCGATGGGAGACCTCCTCCTCTCTAGCAGCAGCGTGGGGGGGGCAGACTCTGCGCTGCTGATGTACGGCCGGGCGGCGGCGGCCGGCAGCCCTCAGGTGAGCCTCTCTCCCTGGGGGGTCTAACTCTATTCATCACAAACACATCAGCATTATGGTTGCACTCAAAGGGCCGGTTGTAACTTTAAGACGATATAAAGTCAAAATCAAAGTCAACTTTATTGTCAATCTTTCACTTTGTGTGTTCGGAGAGATCAAAATACCGTTTCCCACAATCCAGAATACAAAAACAAAGATCTATAAAAATATGTATATCCTGTATATAGACAATCAGCAGACACATGTGCACATTAAGACATAAAGAAAAGCACAACAATCAATAAATACACAATAAACAGTCCCTTCAGTCAGAGGCTCCGTAGCAGCGCGACAGCCTCTGCATCACATGACTGCAACATGCATCACATGACAGCAACATGCATCACATGACTGCAACATGCATCACATGACAGCAACATGCATCACATGACAGCAACATGCATCACATGACAGCCTCTGCATCACATGACTGCAACATGCATCACATGACAGCCTCTGCATCACATGACAGCCTCTGCATCACATGACAGCAACATGCATCACATGACAGCCTCTGCATCACATGACTGCAACATGCATCACATGACAGCAACATGCATCACATGACTGCAACATGCATCACATGACAGCAACATGCATCACATGACAGCAACACGCATCACATGACAGCCTCTGCATCACATGACAGCAACATGCATCACATGACAGCAACACGCATCACATGACAGCCTCTGCATCACATGACAGCCTCTGCATCACATGACAGCAACATGCATCACATGACTGCAACATGCATCACATGACTGCAACATGCATCACATGACAGCAACATGCATCACATGACAGCAACACGCATCACATGACTGCAACATGCATCACATGACTGCAACATGCATCACATGACTGCAACATGCATCACATGACAGCCTCTGCATCACATGACAGCAACATGCATCACATGACTGCAACATGCATCACATGACAGCAACATGCATCACATGACTGCAACATGCATCACATGACAGCCTCTGCATCACATGACTGCAACATGCATCACATGACTGCAACATGCATCACATGACTGCAACATGCATCACATGACTGCAACATGCATCACATGACAGCAACATGCATCACATGACTGCAACATGCATCACATGACTGCAACATGCATCACATGACAGCCTCTGCATCACATGACAGCAACATGCATCACATGACTGCAACATGCATCACATGACAGCAACATGCATCACATGACAGCAACATGCATCACATGACTGCAACATGCATCACATGACAGCCTCTGCATCACATGACTGCAACATGCATCACATGACAGCCTCTGCATCACATGACTGCAACATGCATCACATGACTGCAACATGCATCACATGACTGCAACATGCATCACATGACTGCAACATGCATCACATGACTGCAACATGCATCACATGACAGCAACATGCATCACATGACTGCAACATGCATCACATGACAGCAACATGCATCACATGACTGCAACATGCATCACATGACAGCAACATGCATCACATGACAGCAACACGCATCACATGACTGCAACATGCATCACATGACAGCAACATGCATCACATGACAGCAACACGCATCACATGACTGCAACACGCATCACATGACTGCAACACGCATCACATGACAGCAACACGCATACACATGACTGCAACACGCATCACATGACAGCAACACGCATCACATGACAGCAACACGCATCACATGACTGCAACACGCATCACATGACAGCAACAAGCATCACATGACAGCAACATGCATCACATGACAGCAACATGCATCACATGACTGCAACACGCATCACATGACAGCAACACGCATCACATGACAGCAACATGCATCACATGACAGCAACATGCATCACATGACAGCAACACGCATCACATGACTGCAACATGCATCACATGACAGCAACTGCATCACATGACTGCAACATGCATCACATGACAGCAACATGCATCACATGACAGCAACACGCATCACATGACTGCAACATGCATCACATGACAGCAACACGCATCACATGACAGCAACACGCATCACATGACTGCAACACGCATCACATGACTGCAACACGCATCACATGACAGCAACACGCATCACATGACTGCAACACGCATCACATGACAGCAACATGCATCACATGACAGCAACATGCATCACATGACTGCAACATGCATCACATGACAGCAACATGCATCACATGACAGCAACATGCATCACATGACAGCAACATGCATCACATGACTGAACATGCATCACATGACAGCAACATGCATCACATGACTGCAACATGCATCACATGACAGCAACATGCATCACATGACAGCAACATGCATCACATGACTGCAACATGCATCACATGACAGCAACATGCATCACATGACAGCAACATGCATCACATGACAGCAACACGCATCACATGACTGCAACATGCATCACATGACAGCAACACGCATCACATGACAGCAACATGCATCATATGACAGCAACATGCATCACATGACAGCAACATGCATCACATGACAGCAACACGCATCAATGACAGCCTCTGCATCACATGACTGCAACATGCATCACATGACTGCAACATGCATCACTGACAGCCTCTGCATCACATGACTGCAACATGCATCACATGACAGCAACACGCATCACATGACTGCAACACGCATCACATGACTGCAACATGCATCACATGACAGCAAACGCATCACATGACAGCAACACGCATCACATGACAGCAACATGCATCACATGACAGCAACATGCATAACATGACAGCAACATGCATCACATGACAGCACATGCATCACATGACTGCAACATGCATCACATGACAGCAACATGCATCACATGACAGCAACATGCATCACATGACAGCAACACGCATCACATGACAGCAACATGCATCACATGACAGCAACAGCATCACATGACAGCAACACGCCAGCAACATGCATCACATGACAGCAACATGCATCACATGACAGCAACATGCATCACATGACAGCAACACGCATCACATGACAGCAACATGCATCACATGACAGCAACATGCATCACATGACAGCAACATGCATCACATGACAGCAACACGATCACATGACAGCAACACGCATCACATGACTGCAACATGCATCACATGACAGCAACATGCATCACATGACAGCAACACGCATCACATGACAGCAACACGCATCACATGACAGCAACACGCATCACATGACAGCAACACGCATCACATGACAGCAACACGCATCACATGACAACAACACGCATCACATGACAGCAACACGCATCACATGACAGCCTCTGCATCACATGACTGCCTCTGCATCACATGACTGCCTCTGCATCACATGACAGCAACATGCATCACATGACAGCAACATGCATCACATGACAGCAACATGCATCACATGACAGCAACATGCATACATGACAGCAACATGCATCACATGACTGCAACATGCATCACATGACTGCCTCTGCATGGGTTATTATGGGATGGGGTGAAAACACATTCGTCTGAAAGCAGAAGTCTGGGGCAAATAATTGAAAGTCTCTCATGTCACAATATGAGATGCATTGTGGGACATGTAGTTTATGGGCAGCGTGCTTCTGTAGGGCTGCATGTAACCGTATAATAAACATATTATAACTTTCAGAGCTCTGAGGCCGCATCAAATGACGTCTTGATTTGAAACCCCTGCTTTAACCCCTCACCATCAGTAACTCACCTGGATTACCCAGCAGCCCCGGTAACGTTGTGTCTCTCTCAGTAACGTTGTGTCTCTCTCAGTAACGTTGTGTCTCTCTCAGGCGATGTTCAACCTGCTGGTTCTGATCAGGCAGGGCCTGGTCCTGCCCCAGGGGGTCCTGAGCCTGATGAACCTGACCCAGAGGGGGTCCAGCTGGACCTCCTGCACAGGTGAGGCTCATCTCTCACCTGCACATCAATGACAACTTCATCTTTTCCACGTTTGAGTGTTTTCTCCCTCTGGAGGGAAACAGGATTCTAGCCTCTGCAGACCGTTGACATGCACTAACACTGAAGAGGGTTAGCAGGCGTGTGTGTGCGTGCGCGCACGCACGCACGCACACACGCACACACGCACACACACGCATACACACACACGCACGCATACACACACCCACACACACACGCACGCACGCACGCACACGCCGTACACGCACGCACACACACACGCACACACACACACACACGCACGCACACACACACACGCACACGGCACGCACGCACACACACATGCACGCACATACAAACTCACACACACACACACACGCACACACACACACGCCACACACACTCACACGCACACGCACGCACGCACACACACACACACACACACACACACACACACACACACACACACACACAGTGCACGACTGTTACAATGAAGGCTCGATAATCAGCTCACGGCATATAGGTGTAAGCAGGGGTAAAAGTGCTATTTTTTACAAGTGGGGGGTGGACCTAACATCCTCTGGGGGGTCTTCACCTCCTCTAGGGGGTCCTCACCTCCTCTAGGGGGGTCCTCACCTCCTTTAGGGGGGTCCTCACCTCCTCTAGGGGGGTCCTCACCTCCTCTAGGGGGGTCCGGGGGCGTACTCCCCGGGAGATGTGTTTTTAAATGTTGAAGTTGAAAGCATCAATCTGGAGCACTCTGAGAGCAACATGTAGAGATCTATGGAAACATCTCTCTACATGGAGAGAGATGTTTCCATAGATCTCTACATGGAGAGAGATCTATGGAAACATCTCTCTACATGGAGAGATCTATGGATACATCTCTCTACATGGAGAGAGATATATGGATACATCTCTCTACATGGAGAGATCTATGGATACATCTCTCTACATGGAGAGATCTATGGAAACATCTCTCTCCATGGAGAGATCTATGGAAACATCTCTCAACACCCAGAGGAAGCAGAACTGGAAACAGATTTACTTTTTCTTTATGGATGTTTTAGTAATCACTCCCCTTTCAAAACGTATTCTTGTTTTACTGTCAGATAGTATTTCATACCTGTTTTTCATGTATTACTCTATATAAATCTGACATCACATACATCGTAGCATTAAAGTTCACCGTTATTTATAATAAATAAAATAAAATGTGTTTATGGGGGAGGCCAGGAATGTGAAATGGGAGGGCTGGTGTGTGCAGGTGGAGGATGAAGGCTCTCTAACAGTGTGTGTGTGTGTGTGTGTGTGTGTGGTGTGTGTGTGTGTGTGTGTGTGTGTGTGTGTGTGTGTGTGTGTGTGTGTGTGTGTGGTGTGTGTGTGTGTGTGTGTGTGTGTGTGTGTGTGTGTGTGTGTGTGTGTGTGTGTGTGTGTGTGTGTGTCTCAGGTGTGTGCAGGTGGAGGATGAAGGCTCTCTAACAGCCTGCTGGTTAGAACTGATCCGAGTTCAGCTGATCTCCGCCTGCAGGACGATGATTGACAGCTCAGTGCAGCGACTCCTGGTGACTACACACATCTATAACTACACACTATAACTACACACATCTATAACTACACACATCTATAACTACACACATCTATAACTACACACATCTATAACTACACACATCTATAACTACACACATCTATAACTACACACGTCTATAACTACACACATCTATAACTACACACATCTATAACTACACACATCTATAACTACACACATCTATAACTACACCCATCTATAACTACACACATCTATAACTACACAATCTATAACTACACACATCTATAACTACACACATCTATAACTACACACGTCTATAACTACACACATCTATAACTACACACATCTAAACTACACATCTTATAACTACACACATCTATAACTACACACATCTATAACTACACACATCTATAACTAAACACATCTATAACTACACACTATAACTACACACATCTATAACTACACACACTATAACTACACACATCTATAACTACACACATCTATAACTACACACATCTATAACTACACACTATAACTACACACATCTATAACTACACACTATAACTACACACATCTATAACTACACACATCTATAACTACACACATCTATAACTACACGTATCTATAACTACACACTATAACTACACAATCTATAACTACACACATCTATAACTACACACATCTATAACTACACACATCTATAACTAAACACATCTATAACTACACACATCTATAACTACACACATCTATAACTACACACATCTATAACTACACACGTCTATAACTAACACACTATAACTACCACATCTATAACTACACACATCTATAACTACACACTATAAACTACACACATCTATAACTACACACATCTATAACTACACACATCTATAACTACACATCTATAACTACACACATCTATAACTACACACATCTATAACTACACACTATAACTACACACATCTATAACTCACACATCTATAACTACACACATCTATAACTACACACTATAACTACACACATCTATAACTACACACTATAACTCACACATCTATAACTACACACATCTATAACTACACACTATAACTACACACATCTATAACTACACACTATAACTACACAACATCTATAACTACACACATCTATAACTACACACATCATAACTACACACTATAACTACACACATCTATAACTACACACATCTATAACTACACAATCTATAACTACACACATCTATAACTACACACTATAACTACACACATCTATAACTACACACATCTATAACTACACACATCTATAACTACACTATAACTACACACATCTATAACTACACACACTATAACTACACACATCTATAACTACACACATCTATAACTACACACACTATAACTACACACATCTATAACTACACACATCTATAACTACACACATCTATAACTACACACATCTATAACTACACACATCTATAACTACACCCATCTATAACTACACACTATAACTACACATCTATAACTACACACATCTATAATACACTCTATAACTACACACATCTATAACTACACACATCTATAACTACAACTATAACTACACACATCTATAACTACACACATCTATAACTACACTCTATAACTAACACATCTATAACTCACACATCTATAATACACACTATAACTACACACATCTATAACTACACACATCTATAACTACACACGTCTATAATACACACTATAACTACACACATCTATAACTACACACATCTATAAACTACACTATAACACACATCTATAACTACACACATATAACTACACACATCTATAACTACACACATCTATAACTACACACATCTATAACTACACACTATAACTACACACATCTATAACTACACACATCTATAACTACACACTATAACTACACACATCTATAACTACACACTATAACTACACACATCTATAACTACACACATCTATAACTACACACTATAACTACACACATCTATAACTACACACTATAACTACACACATCTATAACTACACACATCTATAACTACACACTATAACTACACACATCTATAAACTACACACATCTATAACTACACACATCTATAACTACACACATCTATAAACTACACACTATAACTACACACATCTATAACTACACACATCATAACTACACACATCTATAACTACACACTATAACTACACACATCTATAACTACACACACTATAACTACACACATCTATAACTACACACATCTATAACTACACACACTATAACTACACACATCTATAACTACACACATCTATAACTACACACATCTATAAACTACACACATCTATAACTACACCCATCTAAACTACACTATAACTACACACATCTATACTACACACTATAACTACACACATCTATAACTACACACATCTATAACTACACTCTATAACTACACGTACTATAACTACACACTATAAACTACACACATCTATAACTACACACATCTATAACTACACACATCTATAACTACACACATCTATAACTACACACATCTATAACTACACACTATAACTTCACACATCTATAACTACACACATCTATAACTACCACTATAACTTCACACATCTATAACTACACACATCTATAACTACACACATCTATAACTACACACATCTATAACACACACATCTATAACTACACACTATAACTACACACATCTATAACTACAACTATAACTACACACATCTATAACTACACACTATAACTACACACATCTATAACTACACACTATAACTACACACATCTATAACTACACACATCTATAACTACACACTATAACTACACACTATAACTACACACATCTATAACTACACACTATAACTACACACATCTATAACTACACAATCTATAACTACACACATCTATAACTACACACTATAACTACACACTATAACTACACACATCTATAACTACACACTATAACTACACACATCTATAACTACAAACATCTATAACTACACACTATAACTACACACATCTATAACTACACACACTATAACTACACACATCTATAACTAACACATCTATATCTACACACATCTATAACTACACACATCTATAACTACACACATCTATAACTACACACTATAACTCACACATCTATAACTACACACTATAACTACACACATCTATAACTACACACATCTAAACTACACACTATAACTACACACATCTATAACTACACACTATAACTACACACATCTATAACTACACACATCTATAACTACACATCTATAACTACAACATCTATAACTACACACATCTATAACTACACACATCTATAACTACACACTATAACTACACACATCTATAACTACACACATCTATAACTACACACTATAACTACACACTATAACTACACACATCTATAACTACACACATCTATAAATCTATAACTACACACATCTATAACTACACACATCTATAACTACACACATCTATAACTACACATCTATAACTACACACATCTATAACTACACACTATAACTACACACTATAACTACACACACTATAACTACACACTATAACTACACACTATAACTACACACACTATAACTACACACATCTATAACTACACACATCTATAAAACACACATCTATAACTACACACATCTATAACTACACACACTATAACTACACACATCTATAACTACACACACTATAACACACATCTATAACTACACACTATAACTACACACATCTATAACTACACACTATAACTACACACATCTATAACTACACTCTATAACTACACACATCTATAACTACACACTATAACTACACACATCTATAACTACACACTATAACTACACACATCTATAACTACACACATCTATAACTACACACATCTATAACTACACACTATAACTACACACATCTATAACTACACACATCTATAACTACACACTATAACTACACACATCTATAACTACACACTATAACTACACACATCTATAACTACACACATCTATAACTACACTATAACTACACACATCTATAACTACACACTATAACTACACACATCTATAACTACACACATCTATAACTACACACTATAACTACACACATCTATAACTACACATCTATAACTACACACATCTATAACTACACACATCTATAACTACACACTATAACTACACACATCTATAACTACACACATCTATAACTACACATCTATAACTACACACTATAACTACACACATCTATAACTACACACACTATAACTACACACATCTATAACTACACACATATATAACTACACACACTATAACTACACACATCTATAACTACACACACATCTATAACTACACACATCTATAAACTACAACACATCTATAACTACACCCATCTATAACTACACACTATAACTACACACATCTATAACTACACACTATAACTACACACATCTATAACTACACACATCTATAACTACACTCTATAACTACACACATCTATAACTACACACATCTATAACTACACACATCTATAACTACACACATCTATAACTACACACATCTATAACTACACTCTATAACTACACACTATAACTACACACATCTATAAACTACACACATCTATAACTACACACATCTATAACTACACACATCTATACTACACACTATAACTACACACATCTATAACTACACACATCTATAACTACACACATCTATACTACACACTATAACTATACACATCTATAACTACACACTATAACTACACACATCTATAACTACACACATCTATAACTACACACTATAACTACACACTATACTACACACTATAACTACACACTATAACTACACACTATAACTACACACATCTATAACTACACACATCTATAACTACACACTATAACTACACATCTATAACTACACACATCTATACTACACACTATAACTATACACATCTATAACTACACACATCTATAACTACACAATCTATACTACACACATCTATAACTACACACTATAACTACACACATCTATAACTACACACACTATAACTACACACATCTATAACTACACACATCTATAACTACACACATCTATAACTACACACATCTATAACTACACACTATAACTACACACATCTATAACTACACACATCTATAACTACACACATCTATAACTACACCATCTATAACTACACACATCTATAACTACACACATCTATAACTACACACTATAACTACACACATCTATAACTACACCCATCTATAAACACACATCTATAACTACACACATCTATAACTACACACATCTATAACTACACACATCTATAACTACACACATCTATAACTACACACACTATAACTACACACATCTATAACTACACACATCTATAACTACACACATCTAAACTACACAGATCTATAACTACACACTATAACTACACACATCTATAACTACACACATCTATAACTACACACTATAACTACAACATCTATAACTACACACATCTATAACTACACACTATAACTACACACATCTATAACTACACACATCTATAACTACACACTATAACTACACACATCTATAACTACACACTATAACTACACATCTATAACTACAACACATCTATAACTACACACATCTATAACTACACACATCTATAACTACACACATCTATAACTACACACACTTAACTACACACATCTATAACTACACACATCTATAACTACACACTATAACTACACACATCTATAACTACACACATCTATAACTACACACATCTATAACTACACACATCTATAACTACACACTAAACTTCACACATCTATAATACACACATCTATAACTACACACATCTATAACTACACACTATAACTACACATCTATAACTACACACATCTATAACTACACATCATAACTACACACATCTATAACTACACACATCTATAACTACACACTATAACTACACACATCTATAACTACACACTATAACTACACACATCTATAACTACACACTATAACTACACACATCTATAACTACACACTATAACTACACACATCTATAACTACACACATCTATAACTACACACTATAACTACACACTATAACTACACACATCTATAACTACACACTATAACTACACACATCTATAACTACACACATCTATAAACTACACACATCTATAACTACACACTAAACTACACACTATAACTACACACATCTATAACTACACACTATAACTACACACATCTATAACTACACACATCTATAACTACACACTATAACTACACACATCTATAACTACACACACTATAACTACACACATCTATAACTACACACATCATATCTACACACATCTAAACTACACACTATAACTACACACATCTATAACTACACATCTATAACTACACACTATAACTACACACATCTATAACTACACACACTATAACTACACACATCTATAACTACACACATCTATAACTACACACATCTATAACTACACACTATAACTACACACATCTATAACTACACACTATAACTACACACATCATAACTACACACATCTATAACTACACACTATAACTACACACATCTATAACTACACACTATAACTACACACATCTATAACTACACACATCTCTAACTACACACATCTATAACTACACATCTATAACTACACACATCTATAACTACACACTATAACTACACACATCTATAAACTACACACATCTATAACTACACACATCTATAACTACACACATCTATAACTACACACATCTATAACTACACACATCTATAACTACACACATCTATAACTACACACTATAACTACACACATCTATAACTACACACATCTAAACTACACACTATAACTACACACATCTATAACTACACACATCTATAACTACACACATCTATAAACTACAACATCTATAACTACACACTATAACTACAACATCTATAACTACACACATCTATAACTACACACTATAACTACACACTATAACTACACACATCTATAACTACACACATCTATAACTACACACATCTATAACTACACACATCTATAAACACACATCTATAACTACACACATATAAAATCTATAACTACACACATCTATAACTACACACATCTATAACTACACACATCTATAACTACACACATCTATAACTACACACACTATAACTACACACTATAACTACACAATCTATAACTACACACTATAAACTACACACTCTAACTACACACACTATAACTACACACTATAACTACACACTATAACTACACACACTATAACTACACACACCTATAACTACACACATCTATAAACACACATCTATAACTACACACATCTAAATACACACACTATAACTACACACATCTAACTACACACACTATAACTACACACATATAACTACCACTATAACTACACACATCTATAACTACACTCTATAACTACACACATCTATAACTACACACTATACTACACACATCTATAACTACACACTATAACTACACACATCTATAACTACACACATCTAAACTACACACATCTATAACTACACACATCTATAACTACACACTATAACTACACACATCTATAACTACACACTATAACTACACACATCTATAACTACACACACTATAACTACACACACTATAACTACACACATCTATAACTACACACATCTATAACTACTCACATCTATAACTACACACTATAACTACACACATCTATAACTACACACATCTATAACTACACACTATAACTACACACATCTATAACTACACACTATAACTACACACATCTATAACTACACACTCTATAACTACACACTATAACTACACACATCTATAACTACACACATCTATAACTACACACATCTATAACTACACACTATAACTACACACATCTATAACTACACACATCTATAACTACACACATCTATAACTACACACATCTATAACTACACACATCTATAACTACACACTATAACTACACACATCTTAACTACACACATCTATAACTACACACATCTATAACTACACACATCTATAAATCTATAACTACCACATCTATAACTACACACATCTATAACTACACACATCTATAAATCTATAACTACACACATCTATAACTACACACATCTATAACTACACACATCTATAACTACACACATCTATAACTACACACATCTATAAATCTATAACTACACACATCTATAAACTACACACATCTATAACTACACACATCTATAACTACACACATCTATAACTACACACTATAACTACACACATCTATAACTACACACTATAACTACACACTATAACTACACACACTATAACTACACACTATAACTACACACTATAACACACACTATAACTACACACATCTATAACTACACACATCTATAAAACACACATCTATAACTACACCATCTATAACTACACACATCTATAAAACACACATCTATAACTACACACATCTATAACTACACACACTATAACTACACACATCTATAACTACACATCTATAACTACACACTATAACTACACACACTATAACTACACACACACAGCACACTGTAGATCCTCCTCTGAGAGTTTAATTATTGATCTTATGAATAACACATCAGAGACAGTATGGAGGAAGTTTTATGATTTATTGAAGTTCCTCCTCTTCCTCCTCAGACGTATGCCTCCCTCCTCTCTCTCCTCTTCATCATCATCATCCTCCCGCTGCAGAGCTGCCTCAGTAAGTTCCTCTTTGCACGGCACTCATCTGCCACCAGGTGGAGCACTTTCCACACCTTTCAGTTACCCACAGGAGTCAGGGGGTTAGAACAGATCCATGCTCAGGGGGTCTGGATGTACATCTGAAGTCTGAGGAAACTGCTTTAATACCACACACACACACACACACACACACACACACACACACACACACACACACACACAAACACACACAACAACCATGTTAACTGTGGAATACATCAGTGTGTATCTTTGTATATCCACTGCAGGTAGTACCAGTATCTGAGACATTGTTTACATCCTAAACAGTGTTAAATAAGATACGGTGTTGATTCATGTTGTTGTGTTAATGTGAGAGCAGTTAACACAGACAGACGGGGGAGAGAGGAGGGTTAAGATGGGGAGAGAGGAGGGTTAAGATGGGGGAGAGAGGAGGGTTAAGATGGGGGAGAGAGGAGGGTTAAGATGGGGGAGAGAGGAGGGTTAAGATGGGGGAGAGAGGAGGGTTAAGATGGGGAGAGCGGAGGGTTAAGATGGGGGAGAGAGGAGGGTTAGATGGGGGAGAGAGGAGTTTAAGACGGGGGAGAGAGGGGTTAAGATGGGAGAGAGGGGGTTAGGATGGGGGAGAGAGGAGGGTTAGGATGGGGGAGAGAGGAGGGTTAGGATGGGGGAGAGGAGGCTTAAGATGGGGAGAGAGGAGGGTTAAGATGGGGGAGAGAGGAGGGTTAAGATGGGGAGAGAGGAGGCTTAAGATGGGGAGAGGGGAGGGTTGAGATGGAGGAGAGAGGAGGGTTAAGATGAGGGAGAGAGGGGGTTAAGATGGGGAGAAAGGAGGGTTAAGATGGGGGAGAGAGGAGGGTTAGGATGGGGGAGAGAGGAGGGTTAAGATGGGGGAGAGAGGAGGGTTAGGATGGGGGAGAGAGGAGGGTTAAGATGGGGGAGAAAGGAGGGTTAAGATGGGAGAGAGGAGGGTTAGGATGGGGGAGAGAGGAGGGTTAGGATGGGGGAGAGAGGAGGGTTAAGATGGGGAGAGAGGAGGGTTAAGATGGGGGAGAGAGGAGGGTTAAGATGGAGGAGAGAGGAGGGTTAAGATGGAGGAGAGAGGAGGTTAAGATGGGGGAGAGAGGAGGGTTAAGATGGGGAGAGAGGAGGGTTTAAGATGGGGGAGAGAGGAGGGTAAGATGGAGGAGAGAGGAGGGTTAGATGGAGGAGAGAGGAGGGTTAAGATGGGGGAGAGAGGAGGGTTAAGAGGGGAGAGAGGAGGGTTAAGATGGGGGAGAGAGGAGGTAACGTTGTTTCTGACCGGTTCCTCTCCTCTCTGCAGAACACAGAGTTTGTGCAAAGAGGACGTCACCTGTCCGTCACCTGAACAGAGAGCAAAGCATCATGGGACGTCTGCGGCTGCGCCTCCTGCAGGCCTGCGATGTGTGTGTCACGCTGTGTGGGGTGTGTGTGTGTGTGTTCTGCACCGCCCTCCTGAGCCACCTGCTGTGATCCATCTACAGGACGGATCACTCAATACAATACTACAAATATAACATGTGGGGTTCCTCAAGGCTCCATCCTGGGGCCTCTGCTTTTTCACATCTACATATGTATAAATGTGTCTGCTGATTGTGTATATTTATATGTAATTCATATTTTTAGACATATTTTTATATATATTTGTATGTTGTATTCCTCTGGATTGTGGGAAACGGTATTTCGATCTCTCTGTACACACAAACTGAAAGATTGACAATAAAGTTGACTTTGACTTTGACTGACATGCGATCATAATTACCAAAGCTATGCGGACGATACACACATTTACATAATCTCACCAGGAGACGATGCAATGCAAAGAGGCTTTATTGGCATGACCACTTTTTAAACATAGTATTCCCAAAGCATTCCACACAAGCTCAAAATGCTGCAGCACGTGTACTAACCAGAGTTAGGAAAAGGGACCACATTACTCCTGTTCTGGCTGCCTTACACTGGCTCCCTATAGAACATAGGATAGAATTTAAAATTCTTCTTCTCGCCTACAAAGCCCTTAATGGGCAGGCGCCATCTTACCTTAAAGAACTCATTATACCCTACTGTCCTACTAGGGCATTGCGTTCCAAGAATGCAGGGTTGTTGGTTGTTCCTAGAGTCTCTAAAAGTACAATGGGAGCCAGAGCCTTTTCTTATCAAGCTCCACATTTGTGGAATCAGCTTCCAGTTTGTGTTCGGGCGGCAGACACCCTATCCGTTTTTAAGAGTGCGCTTAAGACCTTCCTTTTTGATAAGCTTATAGTTAGGGCTGATTAGATTCAGCCCCTAGTTTAGCTGCTATAGGCTTAGTTTGTCGGGGGACACTTTACTTTACTTCTTCCTTCTCTCTGTCTGTACCTGTGTACTCTCATGTTCCCAATAACCCAGCTTCCCCAAATGTCTTTTTGGTGTCTATCTACGCCGGGACCCTGAGTCGTGGCTGATCCTGTTGCTGTGGTCCTGAGTCCTGGATCGCGAGCCCTGGATCTTGAGTCGTGGCTGTGCCTGTTGCTGTGGTCCTGGATCATAAGTCCTGGATGGATATCCTCGTGGATTCATCTTTATTATAGACACATGCATTTCCAAACATTGGACTACCTATGTTGTAAAATGTATTATCTTCTCAATTTACACACGGCATCTATTGCACGTCTGTCCGTCCTGGGAGAGGGATCCCTCCTCTGTTGCTCTCCCTGAGGTTTCTCCCATTTTTTTCCCCCTTAAACTGTGGGGTTTTCCTTTTTCTGGAAGTTTTTCCTTGTACGATGTGAGGGTCTAAGGACAGAGGGTGTCGTATTGTCTACTGATATTCTGTACAAACTGTGAAGTCCACTGAGACAAATGTAACATTTGTGATATTGGGCTATATAAATAAACATTGATTGATTGATTGACAAGGCGTTATAACAGAACAACAGCATAACACTGAACATACTGTATATGCCAACAACGTGCAAATACAGAAATACAAAAAAGTGTGTGTCTGTGTGTGTGTGTGTGTGTGTGTGTGTGTGTGTGTGTGTGTGTGTGTGTGTGTGTGTGTTGTGTGTGTGGTGTGTGTGTGTGTGTGTGTGTGTGTGTGTGTGTGTGGTGTGTGTGTGTGTGTGTGTGTCCTCCTCATTATGTGATCACAAAAACTAATGTTGGGTGATACAGGATCAGATTTACTACATTGACTCAGTAATGCTCCGACTAATGCAACTAATCAGCATCGCTCAAATAATCATTTTGTCCCGTATTTAATTAGTCCTCTTCATTCTGTGTAAAATGCCCTGTATCAGATTCAGTTCCTGCTGTTTAGAGACTAGAAAGGTTTTAGTCAATTACAAGTTTATATGACACAGAGTCAACTCGTTGAGTCTCAGTCAGTGGTTTGAATCCTCTCTTTATATTGAAAAATATCTCATTTTTCTTCTCATTATGTGAAGAAAAACTCCTCCAATCAAACACTTCCGAAAATAATCCATCAACGTGAACACTTGATGAAGAATAAAGAGAAACCTCAGACGAGGACACCCTGAGGAAGAGAGCCTGCAGTTCATCAGAAGACCACCAGAGACTCTCCTTTAAAGAGTCCTCTCCTGCTGATGTTCAGGTGTATATCAGTATGTAGTGTCTCTACTTTAAAGAGTCCTCTCCTGCTGATGTCCAGGTGTATATCAGTATGTAGTGTCTCTACTTTAAAGAGTCCTCTCCTGCTGATGTTCAGGTGTATATCAGTATGTAGTGTCTCTACTTTAAAGAGTCCTCTCCTGCTGATGTTCAGGTGATATCAGTATGTGTCTCTACTTTAAAGAGTCCTCTCCTGCTGATGTCAGGTGTATATCAGTATGTAGTGTCTCTACTTTAAAGAGTCCTCTCCTGCTGATGTTCAGGTGTATATCAGTATGTAGTGTCTCTACTTTAAAGAGTCCTCTCCTGCTGATGTTCAGGTGTATATCAGTATGTAGTGTCTCTACTTTAAAGAGTCCTTCCTGCTGATGTTCAGGTGTATATCAGTATGTAGTGTCTCTACTTTAAAGAGTCCTCTCCTGCTGATGTTCAGGTGTATATCAGTATGTAGTGTCTCTACTTTAAAGAGTCCTCTCCTGCTGATGTTCAGGTGTATATCAGTATGTAGTGTCTCTACTTTAAAGAGTCCTCTCCTGCTGATGTTCAGGTGTATATCAGTATGTAGTGTCTCTACTTTAAAGAGTCCTCTCCTGCTGATGTTCAGGTGTATATTTGCACAGATGAAAATAAACCCTGCAGCCTACAGAGGGTAGCTTCATGTCCTCTGCTCATCAGGTTGTATTTTCCTTGTTTCTCATGTTGTTCTCTGATCAGCTGACAGGTGTTTACAGGTGACAGGTGTTTACAGGTGACATCATGGATCTGTCATCAGTTAAATAAGGATTCTAAAGCAGTCTCTATAATTTACAGACGGACTAATCATCCCTCTTTTCTGTCTGCTATCTTTGTCCTCATGTCGTCTGTGTCTTTCTTTACAGGGACAACAACATGCTGTCATCTTGCACCTGTGTTCTGTGTCACCTGCTGAGAGCTCTCCTGGTTGAACTCACCTGCTGAGAGCTCTCCTGGTTGAACTCACCTGCTGAGAGCTCTACTGGTTGAACTCACCTGCTGAGAGCTCTCCTGGTTGAACTCACCTGCTGAGAGCTCTACTGGTTGAACTCACCTGCTGAGAGCTCTACTGGTTGAACTCACCTGCTGAGAGCTCTCCTGGTTGAACTCACCTGATGAGAGCTCTCCTGGTTGAACTCACCTGCTGAGAGCTCTACTGGTTGAACTCACCTGCTGAGAGCTCTACTGGTTGAACTCACCTGATGAGAGCTCTCCTGGTTGAACTCACTGCTGAGAGCTCTACTGGTTGAACTCACCTGATGAGAGCTCTCCTGGTTGAACTCACCTGCTGAGAGCTCTACTGGTTGAACTCACCTGATGAGAGCTCTACTGGTTGAACTCACCTGCTGAAGCTCTCCTGGTTGAACTCACCTGCTGAGAGCTCTACTGGTTGAACTCACCTGATGAGAGCTCTCCTGGTTGAACTCACCTGCTGAGAGCTCTACTGGTTGAACTCACCTGATGAGAGCTCTACTGGTTGAACTCACCTGATGAGAGCTCTACTGGTTGAACTCACCTGCTGAGAGCTCTACTGGTTGAACTCACCTGCTGAGAGCTCTACTGGTTGAACTCACCTGCTGAGAGCTCTCCTGGTTGAACTCACCTGCTGAGAGCTCTACTGGTTGAACTCACCTGCTGAGAGCTCTACTGGTTGAACTCACCTGCTGAAGCTCTCCTGGTTGAACTCACCTGCTGAGAGCTCTACTGGTTGAACTCACCTGCTGAGAGCTCTACTGGTTGAACTCACCTGATGAGAGCTCTACTGGTTGAACTCACCTGCTGAGAGCTCTACTGGTTGAACTCACCTGATGAGAGCTCTCTGGTTGAACTCACCTGATGAGAGCTCTCCTGGTTGAACTCACCTGATGAGAGCTCTACTGGTTGAACTCACCTGCTGAGAGCTCTCCTGGTTGAACTCACCTGATGAGAGCTCTACTGGTTGAACTCACCTGCTGAAGCTCTCCTGGTTGAACTCACCTGATGAGAGCTCTCCTGGTTGAACTCACCTGATGAGAGCTCTCCTGGTTGAACTCACCTGATGAGAGCTCTACTGGTTGAACTCACCTGATGAGAGCTCTCCTGGTTGAACTCACCTGATGAGAGCTCTACTGGTTGAACTCACCTGCTGAGAGCTCTACTGGTTGAACTCACCTGCTGAAGCTCCTGGTTGAACTCACTGCTGAGAGCTCTACTGGTTGAACTCACCTGCTGAGAGCTCTACTTGTTGAACTCACCTGCTGAGAGCTCTCCTGGTTGAACTCACCTGCTGAGAGCTCTCCTGGTTGAACTCACCTGATGAGAGCTCTCCTGGTTGAACTCACCTGCTGAGAGCTCTACTGGTTGAACTCACCTGATGAGAGCTCTACTGGTTGAACTCACCTGATGAGAGCTCTCCTGGTTGAACTCACCTGATGAGAGCTCTACTGGTTGAACTCACCTGATGAGAGCTCTCCTGGTTGAACTCACCTGATGAGAGCTCTACTGGTTGAACTCACCTGCTGAGAGCTACTTGTTGAACTCACCTGCTGAGAGCTCTACTGGTTGAACTCACCTGATGAGAGCTCTACTGGTTGAACTCACCTGCTGAGAGCTCTACTGGTTGAACTCACCTGATGAGAGCTCTACTGGTTGAACTCACCTGCTGAGAGCTCTACTGGTTGAACTCACCTGCTGAGAGCTCTCCTGGTTGAACTCACCTGATGAGAACTCTACTGGTTGAACTCACCTGATGAGAGCTCTACTGGTTGAACTCACCTGCTGAGAGCTCTACTGGTTGAACTCACCTGATGAGAGCTCTCTGGTTGAACTCACCTGATGAGAGCTCTACTGGTTGAACTCACCTGCTGAGAGCTCTACTGGTTGAACTCACCTGCTGAGAGCTCTCTGGTTGAACTCACCTGATGAGAGCTCTACTGGTTGAACTCACCTGCTGAGAGCTCTACTGGTTGAACTCACCTGCTGAGAGCTCTACTGGTTGAACTCACCTGCTGAGAGCTCTACTGGTTGAACTCACCTGATGAGAGCTCTACTGGTTGAACTCACCTGCTGAGAGCTCTACTGGTTGAACTCACCTGCTGAGAGCTCTACTGGTTGAACTCACCTGATGAGAGCTCTCCTGGTTGAACTCACCTGATGAGAGCTCTACTGGTTGAACTCACCTGCTGAGAGCTCTACTGGTTGAACTCACCTGCTGAGAGCTCTACTGGTTGAACTCACCTGATGAGAGCTCTACTGGTTGAACTCACCCTGAGAACTCTACTGGTTGAACTCACCTGATGAGAGCTCTACTGGTTGAACTCACCTGATGAGAACTCTACTGGTTGAACTCACCTGCTGAGAGCTCTACTGGTTGAACTCACCTGATGAGAGCTCCTGGTTGAACTCACCTGATGAGAGCTCTACTGGTTGAACTCACCTGCTGAGAGCTCTACTGGTTGAACTCACCTGCTGAGAGCTCTACTGGTTGAACTCACCTGATGAGAGCTCTACTGGTTGAACTCACCTGATGAGAACTCTACTGGTTGAACTCACCTGCTGAGAGCTCTACTGGTTGAACTCACCTGCTGATGAGAACTCTACTGGTTGAACTCACCTGCTGAGAGCTCTACTGGTTGAACTCACCTGATGAGAGCTCTACTGGTTGAACTCACCTGATGAGAGCTCTACTGGTTGAACTCACCTGCTGAGAGCTCTACTGGTTGAACTCACCTGCTGAGAGCTCTACTGGTTGAACTCACCTGATGAGAGCTCTACTGGTTGAACTCACCTGCTGAGAGCTCTACTGGTTGAACTCACCTGCTGAGAGCTCTACTGGTTGAACTCACCTGATGAGAGCTCTACTGGTTGAACTCACCTGCTGAGAGCTCTACTGGTTGAACTCACCTGCTGAGAGCTCTCCTGGTTGAACTCACCTGATGAGAACTCTACTGGTTGAACTCACCTGATGAGAGCTCTACTGGTTGAACTCACCTGCTGAGAGCTCTACTGGTTGAACTCACCTGATGAGAGCTCTCCTGGTTGAACTCACCTGATGAGAGCTCTCCTGGTTGAACTCACCTGATGAGAGCTCTACTGGTTGAACTCACCTGATGAGAGCTCTACTGGTTGAACTCACCTGATGAGAGCTCTCCTGGTTGAACTCACCTGATGAGAGCTCTACTGGTTGAACTCACCTGATGAGAACTCTACTGGTTGAACTCACCTGATGAGACTCTACTGGTTGAACTCACCTGCTGAGAGCTCTACTGGTTGAACTCACCTGATGAGAACTCTACTGGTTGAACTCACCTGCTGAGAGCTCTACTGGTTGAACTCACCTGATGAGAGCTCTACTGGTTGAACTCACCTGATGAGAGCTCTACTGGTTGAACTCACCTGATGAGAGCTCTACTGGTTGAACTCACCTGCTGAGAGCTCTACTGGTTGAACTCACCTGCTGAGAGCTCTACTGGTTGAACTCACCTGCTGAGAGCTCTACTGGTTGAACTCACCTGATGAGAACTCTACTGGTTGAACTCACCTGATGAGAGCTCTACTGGTTGAACTCACCTGCTGAGAGCTCTCTGGTTGAACTCACCTGATGAGAGCTCTACTGGTTGAACTCACCTGATGAGAGCTCTACTGGTTGAACTCACCTGATGAGAGCTCTACTGGTTGAACTCACCTGATGAGAGCTCTACTGGTTGAACTCACCTGATGAGAGCTCTACTGGTTGAACTCACCTGCTGAGAGCTCTACTGGTTGAACTCACCTGCTGAGAGCTCTACTGGTTGAACTCACCTGATGAGAGCTCTACTGGTTGAACTCACCTGAGAGACTCTACTGGTTGAACTCACCTGCTGAGAGCTCTACTGGTTGAACTCACCTGATGAGAGCTCTCCTGGTTGAACTCACCTGATGAGAGCTCTACTGGTTGAACTCACCTGCTGAGAGCTCTACTGGTTGAACTCACCTGATGAGAGCTCTACTGGTTGAACTCACCTGATGAGAACTCTACTGGTTGAACTCACCTGCTGAGAGCTCTACTGGTTGAACTCACCTGATGAGACTCTACTGGTTGAACTCACCTGCTGAGAGCTCTACTGGTTGAACTCACCTGATGAGAGCTCTCCTGGTTGAACTCACCTGATGAGAGCTCTACTGGTTGAACTCACCTGATGAGAGCTCTACTGGTTGAACTCACCTGCTGAGAGCTCTACTGGTTGAACTCACCTGATGAGAGCTCTACTGGTTGAACTCACCTGCTGAGAGCTCTACTGGTTGAACTCACCTGATGAGAACTCTACTGGTTGAACTCACCTGATGAGAGCTCTACTGGTTGAACTCACCTGATGAGAGCTCTGGTTGAACTCACCTGATGAGAGCTCTACTGGTTGAACTCACCTGATGAGACTCTACTGGTTGAACTCACCTGCTGAGAGCTCTACTGGTTGAACTCACCTGATGAGAACTCTACTGGTTGAACTCACCTGCTGAGAGCTCTACTGGTTGAACTCACCTGATGAGAGCTCTCCTGGTTGAACTCACCTGATGAGAGCTCTACTGGTTGAACTCACCTGATGAGAGCTCTACTGGTTGAACTCACCTGATGAGAGCTCTACTGGTTGAACTCACCTGCTGAGAGCTCTCCTGGTTTAGAGTGTTACTTGAATTCACTAATCCCTTTAAAACCCTTGTTAGCTTTCTTGCTGCAGATCGAGTCTCCTGTTGATGAGCTCAATATGAAGCGACTGTAACTAACATGCAGCGCATTATTCATTCATTTATAATAATAATAGATTTATTTTGTTTGCGCTTTTACAGGTGCTCAAAGTTGTTTTACAGACATAGTGAAACTAAATATGTCACAGTTTGATAAACGCTGAGGCTCTTCATTACTCACCTGTAACACCTGGATCAACGCTGAGGCTCTTCATTACTCACCTGTAACACCTGGATCAACGCTGAGGCTCTTCATTACTCACCTGTAACACCTGGATCAACGCTGAGGCTCTTCATTACTCACCTGTAACACCTGGATCAACGCTGAGGCTCTTCATTACTCACCTGTAACACCTGGATCAACGCTGAGGCTCTTCATTACTCACCTGTAACACCTGGATCAACGCTGAGGCTCTTCATTACTCACCTGTAACACCTGGATCAACGCTGAGGCTCTTCATTACTCACCTGTAACACCTGGATCAACGCTGAGGCTCTTCATTACTCACCTGTAACACCTGGATCAACGCTGAGGCTCTTCATACTCACCTGTAACACCTGGATCAACGCTGAGGCTCTACATTACTCACCTGTAACACCTGGATCAACGCTGAGGCTCTTCATTACTCACCTGTAACACCTGGATCAACGCTGAGGCTCTTCATTACTCACCTGTAACACCTGGATCAACGCTGAGGCTCTTCATTACTCACCTGTAACACCTGGATCAACGCTGAGGCTCTTCATTACTCACCTGTAACACCTGGATCAACGCTGAGGCTCTTCATTACTCACCTGTAACACCTGGATCAACGCTGAGGCTCTTCATTACTCACCTGTAACACCTGGATCAACGCTGAGGCTCTTCATACTCACCTGTAACACCTGGTTTTCATTGAAGATATCAGGGTCTTGCCTCCTCAGGTGTTGTGGGCTGAGAGCCTGTTACTGTGTGAGTTGATAACTGAATATAACAATAGATAATAAGACCTCACACACACACCACACACACACAACACACACACACACACACAATCACATACACAGTCACATACACACACACACAATCACATACACACACACACACAGACACACACACACAGACACACACACACACACACACACAGACACACACACACAACATACACACACACACACACACACACATACACACACATACACACACACACACATACACACAACACATACACACACACACACACAGACACACACACACACACACACACACAGTCACATACACACACACACACACAGTCACATACACACACCCACACACACACAGAGACACAAACACACACACACACACACACAACACCCACACACACACACACACCCACACACACACACACACACACACCACACACACACACAGTCACATACACACACACACACACACAGTCACATACACACACCCACACACACACACAGAGACACAAACAACACACACACACCACACACACACACACACACACACCCCCCCCCGGGGGCCAGAGGCTGCCGGCGGACACAGGGGGTGATCGGTGGTCCAGTGACTTGTTATCAGGGCTCATGTTGCCCTGCAGGACAATCTCTTCTTACTCAACATTTTAAATGACACTACAGGAGAGGAAACACCACAGAAGAAGAAGAGGGACTCATTTAAATAATGATACATTTACTTAAAATAAATAAATAATTCAACTATTAAATATGATATTAAATGAATATTCCCTTTGGACACACTGAAAGGGAGTTACTGATACAAAGAGGGTCAGTTCGGTTGCTAGGTAGAGTTCTTGTTTTGCGTGATTAGTGGACGGTTTCATCTTCACTTTATCAGCCAGTATCGTGAAGATTAACATCTCTTATCTCCAGGAGTTACAAGAAGGGAAACATCTAGAAAACCAAGCATTACAAACAGTTACAGGGATCTTAGAAACATCAGATACGTGTTGAGGTCTCCATATTACGTTGAATAATTCAAACGAAAGTTAGTTATAATCAAATATAATCAATGATATTCTTGTTTAACCCAAAATGAAATGCTTCATATTTTATGATTTTCTATATTTACTGTCTAAACAAAGTGGTTTGTTAAGTTGAGTGTAAGGCCTGTTATGGTTTATGGGTGTCACTGATAAGAGAGGAGACACAGTTTCTTCCCTCACAGCAGTGCACAGGGGGGGGGGGGGGGGGCTCCTGACTTAAGGAGAAATACACTGAGGCCCCAAAAAGGTGATTGTGCCATAGCCGAGAATAATATGTTCCAGTCCTGCACACTAGAGGCCATGACCTTTTACACAAACATGGGAAGGTGTGTCTCATGCCATAGCCATAGAATATGTCCAGTCCTGTTCATCAGAGGCCATGCCCAGTGTCCACAAACATGGGTATGGAGGAGGGGTCTTTAGGTTCTTCTGTCCTGTTTTTGAGCATAAAGACACTGGCAGAGAGAGAGAGAGGGGGGGGGGGGGGGTCCCCTGGTAGCTCTCTCCCTGGAGAGCTGGGTTCTTGCTCTCGGTAAGGTTCTCTCAAACTTGGTAAATATCTCTCGAATTTCTTTGTGAAATGAGTGGAATGAGTTGATGTTTGTGAAAGTTAGTACCCTGCCACCTGTGAGGAAAGGTTCTCCGAATTCATGCGGGACTACTTGAAGTATACGAATGTGGAAATGAGCAAAATGAACGGATTTGTTGAATGAAAGTTTGAATGTGCTTTATATTCTCACCGGTCGTTTCTGAGGAGATGCCTCTAAATTCTGTCGGATGATTTTAAATGTCACTGAATGGACAGTTGAAGTTACAATTTAGGGTAATAAATGTAAAACTGGAATTAGGGTTTCATATTAGAACATGACCACAGCATGATGTGTTCTGTATGACTGTCATGTTGTAACGAGAGAAGGTAGAAACCTGTTCAAGTGTGGACTCATTGTTCTTCAAATAAACTGATCCCACCTTTTGGATTGGGAGAACTTAAAGACATCTGCGCTCTCCTCTCCTGCTTAAAAGGTAAGATTGCACACTGCCACACTCACACTCAGGCAGGGCCACGCTCACGCTCAGGCAGGGCCACGCTCACGCTCAGGCAGGGCCACGCTCACGCTCAGGCAGGGCCACGCTCACGCTCAGGCAGGGCCACGCTCACGCTCAGGCAGGGCCACGCTCACGCTCAGGCAGGGCCACGCTCACGCTCAGGCAGGGCCACGCTCACGCTCAGGCAGGGCCACGCTCACGCTCAGGCAGGGCCACGCTCACGCTCAGGCAGGGCCACGCTCACGCTCAGGTGGGCCACGCTCACGCTCAGGCTGGGCCACGCTCACGCTCAGGCAGGGCCACGCTCACGCTCAGGCAGGGCCATGCTCACGCTCAGGCAGGGCCACACTCACACTCAGGCAGGGCCACATTCACGCTCAGGCAGGGCCACACTCACGCTCAGGCAGGGCCACACTCACGCTCAGGCAGGGCCACAGCTCATTACTGATACCAGAATCCTTCAGGATCGCTTGGACAGATTCAGAGGGTCGTCTGAATTGAAGCAGCAGTTCATGGAACCTGGTTCTCCAGGAGTCAGTCGAGCTGAGATCCTGCTGACGTTGGTGGATCTGAGCCAAGCAGTGAACTTACAGAGACTCAATAACGTCTGTTAGGTTAATTAGTAGGTCTGAGTCATTGCCGGAATAAATGATCAGCCCTCCCGACTCCCAACGTACGTTATGCTTTATTTTCAGCATCACTTCCTACTTCAATCATTATACAAACTCTAAATGAACCTTATTCTTTAAGCAAACAGGAAGTGATCTTTATACTAAAACAGTTAGTTCTGGGACTCCCAAACAGACCTGAAGCTGCAGAGACCCAGAGTGATATCTGTGTGTGTGTGTGTGAGTGTGTGTGTGTGTGTGTGTGTGTGTGTGGGTGTGGGTGTGTGTGTGAGTGTGAGTGTGTGTGTGTGTGTGAGTGTGTGTGTGTGGGTGTGTGTGTGTGTGTGTGGTGTGTGTGTGGGTGTGTGTGTGTGGTGTGTGTGTGTGTGTGTGTGTGTGTGTGTGTGTGTGTGTGTGGTGTGTGTGTGTGTGTGTGTGTTTGTGTGTGTGTGGTGTGTGTGTGTATGTGTGAGTGTGTGTGTGTGTCCTCAGGTGACTGGTCTCTGTGGACCTTCACCAGCTACCGTTGATAATCTGATTGGCTGTCAGCTGTTAATGCTGTAAAAGAGATACGCTGTCACCATAAACACTCTGATTAATATCATCAGAGGAAAAGCTGAGGGAGGGTTCCTCAACAGCTGACCGGACCGGAGGAAGAGCAGGGTCCAGATCCTGAGACCTGATGGACAAGACTAGTGGCAAACAAGACGGACGCACGGGTGGACCAGACAGACAGACAGTTATTTTGTGTCATTTGGACACAATGATCAGTCATAATCCATGTCCCTTTGGGACATGTCTCCTGTCTATGAGCAGTCTGACCTGCATACTGACATTGTCTCAACATGTGAAGTAAAACACTGACAGTACAGAGAGGAGACAGAGAAACTGAGAAATGAGTGGAGACAAATGAGACAAAAACAGGCAGGAAGTAACAGAAAACATGCAAAGACTTTCAAAATAAAACCAACCCTCAGGAACATCACCTCCGCTCCTTCAACCTGTGTCTCTATCTCCAACAGGACCTCATCAGTGGGTTCTGGTTCCAGTGATATGGCCTGAAGCTGAGGGTGATGCAGAACCACAGAACCTCACCTGGGGTTACCTGTAGGTCACGCTGATAGAGACCTAAAGAGTCCTGATAGAGACGTAAAGAGTCCTGATAGAGACGTAGAGTCCTGATAGAGACGTAGAGTCCTGATAGAGACCTAAAGAGTCCTGATAGAGACGTAGAGTCCTGATAGAGACGTAAAGAGTCCTGATAGAGACGTAAAGAGTCCTGATAGAGACATAAAGAGTCCTGATAGAGACCTAAAGAGTCCTGATAGAGACGTAAAGAGTCCTGATAGAGACCTAAAGAGTCCTGATAGACACGTAAAGAGTCCTGATAGAGACATAAAGAGTCCTGATAGAGACCTAAAGAGTCCTGATAGAGACCTAAAGAGTCCTGATAGAGACCTAAAGTCCTGATAGAGACGTAAAGAGTCCTGATAGAGACGTAAAGAGTCCTGATAGAGACGTAAAGAGTCCTGATAGAGACCTAAAGAGTCCTGATAGAGACCTAAAGTCCTGATAGAGACGTAAAGAGTCCTGATAGAGACCTAAAGAGTCCTGATAGAGACCTAAAGAGTCCTGATAGAGACCTAAAGTCCTGATAGAGACGTAAAGAGTCCTGATAGAGACCTAAAGTCCTGATAGAGACCTAAAGTCCTGATAGAGACCTAAAGAGTCCTGATAGAGACGTAGAGTCCTGATAGAGACGTAAAGAGTCCTGATAGAGACCTAAAGTCCTGATAGAGACGTAAGAGTCCTGATAGAGACGTAAAGAGTCCTGATAGAGACCTAAAGAGTCCTGATAGAGACCTAAAGTCCTGATAGAGACGTAAAGAGTCCTGATAGAGACCTAAAGAGTCCTGATAGAGACCTAAAGTCCTGATAGAGACGTAAAGAGTCCTGATAGAGACCTAAAGAGTCCTGATAGAGACCTAAAGTCCTGAGAGACCTAAAGAGTCCTGATAGAGACCTAAAGTCCTGATAGAGACGTAAAGAGTCCTGATAGAGACGTAAAGAGTCCTGATAGAGACCTAAAGAGTCCTGATAGAGACGTAAAGAGTCCTGATAGAGACCTAAAGTCCTGATAGAGACGTAAGAGTCCTGATAGAGACCTAAAGTCCTGATAGAGACGTAAAGAGTCCTGATAGAGACCTAAAGAGTCCTGATAGAGACCTAAAGAGTCCTGATAGAGACGTAAAGAGTCTTGATAGAGACCTAAAGAGTCCTGATAGAGACCTAAAGAGTCCTGATAGAGACGTAAAGAGTCTTGATAGAGACCTAAAGAGTCCTGATAGAGACCTAAAGAGTCCTGATAGAGACCTAAAGAGTCCTGATAGAGACCTAAAGAGTCCTGATAGAGACCTAAAGAGTCCTGATAGAGACCTAAATCCTGATAGAGACATAAAGAGTCTTGATAGAGACTTAGATCCTGATAGAGACCTAAAGAGTCCTGATAGAGACCTAAAGAGTCCTGATAGAGACGTAAAGAGTCCTTGATAGAGACCTAAAGAGTCCTGATAGAGACCTAAAGAGTCCTGATAGAGACCTAAAGAGTCCTGATAGAGACCTAAAGAGTCCTGATAGAGACCTAAAGAGTCCTGATAGAGACCTAAAGTCCTGATAGAGACCTAAAGAGTCCTGATAGAGACGTAAAGAGTCCTGATAGAGACTTAGATCCTGATAGAGACGTAAAGAGTCCAGATAGAGACCTAAAGTCCTGATAGAGACGTAAAGAGTCCTGATAGAGACGTAAAGAGTCCTGATAGAGACTTAGATCCTGATAGAGACGTAAAGTCCTGATAGAGACCTAAAGTCCTGATAGAGACCTAAAGAGTCCTGATAGAGACGTAAAGAGTCCTGATAGAGACGTAAAGAGTCCTGATAGAGACCTAAGAGTCCTGATAGAGACGTAAGAGTCCTGATAGAGACCTAAAGAGTCCTGATAGAGACCTAAAGAGTCCTGATAGAGACGTAAAGAGTCCTGATAGAGACCTAAAGAGTCCTGATAGAGACGTAAAGAGTCCTGATAGAGACCTAAAGAGTCCTGATAGAGACCTAAAGAGTCCTGATAGAGACGTAAAGAGTCCTGATAGAGACCTAAAGTCCTGATAGAGACCTAAAGAGTCCTGATAGAGACGTAAAGAGTCCTGATAGAGACGTAAAGAGTCCTATAGAGACCTAAAGAGTCCTGATAGAGACCTAAAGAGTCCTGATGGAGACCTAAAGAGTCCTGATAGAGACCTAAAGAGTCCTGATAGAGACGTAAAGAGTCCTGATAGAGACGTAAGAGTCCTGATAGAGACCTAAAGAGTCCTGATAGAGACGTAAAGAGTCCTGATAGAGACTTAGATCCTGATAGAGACGTAAAGAGTCCTGATAGAGATGGAAAGAGTCCTGATAGAGACGTAAAGAGTCCTGATAGAGACGTAAAGAGTCCTGATAGAGACTTAGATCCTGATAGAGACGTAAAGAGTCCTGATAGAGACTTAGATCCTGATAGAGACGTAAAGAGTCCTGATAGAGATGGAAAGAGTCCTGATAGAGACGTAAAGAGTCCTGATAGAGACATAAAGAGTCCTGATAGAGATGGAAAGAGTCCTGATAGAGACCTAAAGAGTCCTGATAGAGACGTAAAGAGTCCTGATAGAGACATAAAGAGTCCTGATAGAGATGGAAAGAGTCCTGATAGAGACATAAGAGTCCTGATAGACACGTAAAGAGTCCTGATAGAGACATAAAGAGTCCTGATAGAGATGGAAAGAGTCCTGATAGAGACCTAAAGAGTCCTGATAGAGACATAAAGAGTCCTGATAGAGATGGAAAGAGTCCTGATAGAGACCTAAAGAGTCCTGATAGAGACATAAAGAGTCCTGATAGAGACCTAAAGAGTCCTGATAGAGACTTGATCCTGATAGAGACGTAAAGAGTCCTGATACAGATGGAAAGAGTCCTAAAGAGCTGCTGGCCTGAAGCCAGGTGGATCAGAGGACTGCAGGTGGATCAGAGGCCCGCAGGTGGATCAGAGGCCCGCAGGTGGATCAGAGGCCCGCAGGTGGATCAGAGCAGGTGGATCAGAGGCCTGCAGGTGGATCAGAGGCCTGCAGGTGGATCAGAGCAGTTGGATCAGAGGCCCGCAGGTGGATCAGAGGCCTGCAGGTGGATCAGAGGCCTGCAGGTGGATCAGAGGCCTGCAGGCGGATCAGAGCAGGTGGATCAGAGCAGGTGGATCAGAGGCCCGCAGGTGGATCAGAGGCCTGCAGGTGGATCAGAGCAGGTGGATCAGAGGCCCGCAGGTGGATCAGAGGCCTGCAGGTGGATCAGAGCAGGTGGATCAGAGGCCCGCAGGTGGATCAGAGCAGGTGGATCAGAGCAGGTGGATCAGAGGCCCGCAGGTGGATCAGAGGCCTGCAGGTGGATCAGAGCAGGTGATCAGAGCAGGTGGATCAGAGGCCCGCAGGTGGATCAGAGGCCTGCAGGTGGATCAGAGCAGGTGGATCAGAGGCCGCAGGTGGATCAGAGGCCCGCAGGTGGATCAGAGGCCCGCAGGTGGATCAGAGGCCCGCAGGTGGATCAGAGCAGGTGGATCAGAGGCCTGCAGGTGGATCAAGGCCTGCAGGTGGATCAGAGCAGGTGGATCAGAGGCCTGCAGGTGGATCAGAGGCCTGCAGGTGGATCAGAGCAGTTGGATCAGAGGCCCGCAGGTGGATCAGAGGCCTGCAGGTGGATCAGAGGCCTGCAGGCGGATCAGAGCAGGTGGATCAGAGCAGGTGGATCAGAGGCCCGCAGGTGGATCAGAGGCCTGCAGGTGGATCAGAGCAGGTGGATCAGAGGCCCGCAGGTGGATCAGAGGCCTGCAGTGGATCAGAGCAGGTGGATCAGAGGCCCGCAGGTGGATCAGAGCAGGTGGATCAGAGCAGGTGGATCAGAGGCCCGCAGGTGGATCAGAGGCCTGCAGGTGGATCAGAGCAGGTGGATCAGAGCAGGTGGATCAGAGGCCCGCAGGTGGATCAGAGGCCTGCAGGTGGATCAGAGCAGGTGGATCAGAGCCCGCAGGTGGATCAGAGGCCTGCAGGTGGATCAGAGCAGGTGGATCAGAGCAGGTGGATCAGAGCAGGTGGATCAGAGGCCCGCAGGTGGATCAGAGGCCCGCAGGTGGATCAGAGCAGGTGGATCAGAGCAGGTGGATCAGAGGCCTGCAGGTGGATCAGAGGCCTGCAGGTGGATCAGAGCAGGTGGATCAGAGGCCTGCAGGTGGATCAGAGGCCTGCAGGTGGATCAGAGGCCTACAGGTGGATCAGAGGCCTGCAGGTGGATCAGAGGCCTGCAGGTGGATCAGAGCAGGTGGATCAGAGGCCTGCAGGTGGATCAGAGCAGGTGGATCAGAGCAGGTGGATCAGAGGCCTGCAGGTGGATCAGAGGCCTGCAGGTGGATCAGAGCAGGTGGATCAGAGGCCTGCAGGTGGATCAGAGCAGGTGGATCAGAGCATGGATCAGAGCAGGTGGATCAGAGCAGGTGGATCAGAGGCCCGCAGGTGGATCAGAGCAGGTGGATCAGAGGCCCGCAGGTGGATCAGAGGCCTGCAGGTGGATCAGAGCAGGTGGATCAGAGGCCTACAGGTGGATCAGAGGCCTGCAGGTGGATCAGAGGCCTGCAGGTGGATCAGAGGCCTGCAGGTGGATCAGAGGCCTGCAGGCCAGGAAGATCTCTTCTGTAATGAAATCCATAATCATCGCTATCCTAAATGAAAGGTCCTTCCTATGATATTGCAGATAGTGGAGATCTGCAGTAAATGAATCTTCACGCTGTTCAGAACCCGGTTTACTGCAAAGGTTTTCTCATAAGAGAAATGAGCTTAGCTGCATCTGTGTACCACCAACATCAAATAAACTCAAAGGCAAGAAAATGTCATTAAAGAGTTTCAAAAAGACGTGTAATATATCTAAATTCTAACTAAGCTAAACTCATAAAACAACCTGCACTGCGTGGTCATACTTGGACCTACAGTTTAACACTTGTATATATTTAACCTATTCAGAGTTAATGAAATGGTTTATATGTAAACACACTGTTTAACGTCATGTGTAATGTATATATTAAGGTATTAAACATGTTGTGCAGTGGTATTGGTCTAAAGTCGCAGAGCGTCTTTCATCGTCCTCTAATCAGTCACATGATGTCCACTGCCTAATAAATGATTATTGAGTCATAAATACATAAACACCCGGTCAAAGAGTCGTGAACAGAGAGAACACCGGACACTTTACTGTGATTGGACTAACGAGGTCAGACGATAACAGCAGAAACACTAAAACAGACTGAGCTCAAATATCCGGACTAACCTCACACTTAAGAAACAGACTCTCTCCAGCCCTGACGGACCATGTTCACAAAACTGGACGTCACAAGATTCTATTCAAGTCTCTCTCACCATGTGCTCAGCAGCTTCAGTGGAGATATGGCAATGAAAAACTGAAGTCCTCCTCCAGCAGAGCAACAGGAATATATATAGAAGATCAAATAAACACAACAGATAAACTAGTCCAAGAGAATGACCCACAAAACCCATTCCCCGGTATACCCCACACTCACACAACACAGGCTGGAACCCCACTGTTGTTCAATATGGAAATTGGGAAAAATCTATTACAAATTTAAATTGTAAATTAAATTGTAAACATGGTCCATCAGTGGCTCAGTCAGTAGGGGCTGTGAGCCGTAGGGTCGCCGGTTCAAGTCCCCGAACAGACCTAAATATGGAGTGTGGACTGCTACTTGGAGAGGTCCCAGTTCACCTCCTGCCCTGCCGTGGTGCCCTTGAGCAAGGCACCGGACATCTTTAGAAAAGAGACATCATTTTTGAGATTCTCTGGAGAAAAGAAATCAGAAATCTGAGAAAAAAGGTTTGACCTTTTTCCCGAAAAAGGTCAAAATTAGGAGAAAAAGTCAGAAATATGCCGAACTTAAAAAACAAGGCCCTGATCCTCGTCTGTAGATTTGTCATTGCCTATTTATTATAACTGTTTACTAAGTGGCATCAAATACTTCACATTATTCTGATTATTATTCTTATATTTTATAGCGGACGGACTTTGCTCGATGTTTCCGCCTGACGTCAAAGTGAAATCAGATATCAGAGCAATCATCTGATATGAATCACTTACAGGAACCACGAGGCTTCTGATGAAATCTATTACTAAATAACCTTGAACTTAATCCAAGGTATTAAAGTGCAGTATTGTCATGTATTTGTAATATATAATTATATTACAAATACATGACAATACTGCACTTTAATCAGTGATGCAGTGGAAGAAAGAAGGACACAACAGCAATATATAAATAGGATTTGTTTTCAATTTACGATATCATAAAGTCTTAAATACTGACAGATAACAATATCTTAAACTCTACATTAAATATTTAAAATGTAAATGCTTAAAGTTAAAACCATCGACCTCTCACATACAATAAAACATATAAAAAGAGTGGTGACTTTCAGAAGCAACACGTTCCTGATGAACTCTGGGATTAGAGATTCGGGGATTTCACCGCCTCCACCGTGTCTTCGTCTCTCGACATGCCTTTATGATCGTACATCTCCAGTATATCAGATTACTGCACTCCAGAGGTGGGACCAAGTCATGTGACTCGAGTCCACACCTCTGCTGCACTCATAGTCTGCTAATGTATGAGCCCTGAAAGAGGTTGTGAGTTGTCTTTGTATTTTAATCAGGGATGCAGTGGAAGAAAAAAGGACAAAACAGCAATTTAAAAATAGGATTTGTTTTTAATTTACAATATCATAAATACTGACAGATAACAATATCTTAAACGCTACATTAAATATTTAAAATTGAAATGCTTAAAGTTAAAACCATCGACCTCTCACATAAAATACAAAATATAAAAATAAGTGGTGAACTCTGGTTTTAGAGATTCTGAAGCACTTCATCTCTCAGCCGGACGTCAGAGATCTGGTTTTAGAGATTCGTTGCTTTCACTGTCTCCACCGTGTCTTCGTCTCTCGACATGCCGTGATTGTCGTACATCTCCAGACTCTTCTTGCTGTTCCTCCTCTTCATCTTCTCCTCATCCTCCTCCTCCGTCCGGCAGCATTTGCAGCAGCAGCAGCATCTCCGCCCGCAGAACCCGAACATCGACTGCACCACAGCGTCCCACGGCTCCATGGAGTGAAGCGGACGAGGAAGGAACTCCCAGCTCTGCAGTATCCGAGGCAGGAAACGTTCACATCGCGACTGCATCACGTTTACGACGATTACGAAGATCACCAGCGCCACGATGGGAACGCCGACGCCCACCAGGACCTGCCATCCAGCCATAGAGAGGCCGAAGACACTCAGAGGAAGCACCAGGAAGCAGAGGAAGAGGTAGACAGCAGCGAACCAGCGGTACTGAGCCGTGTGGTTCCCCAGGCCGCGGGCCAGATGGATGGGAATACGCGTGAAGGGGATCGGGTACCAGAGCATGATCCCCATGATGTTGAAGAAGAAGTGGCACAGAGCGATCTAGAGGAAACAAATCAGAGCTGTGACCTCAGGGGAAACATCAGGATACTACTCTGAGAAAAAGCTAACATTAGAATGCTAATATGGGTCCAAAAGAGAGATGCAGGAAAGAGTCCTCACACCCCGAAAATCACATTCCCAAAATCCTGGTTTAATCTTTGACAAATATCTGAATCTTCTTCAACATCATGGGGTACCAGAGCTGTGACCTCAGGGGGATCATCAGGATACTACTCTGAGCTAACATTAGCATGCTAACATGGGCCCAATAGAGAGGTGCAGGAATCCTCAAACCCTCAACATCACATCGAGAAATCCCATTGGATATTTATGGCTAACTCTCGGGTTAGCCATAACACACCACGATGTTGCTATCATGTTGATGTTTAGCAGGTATAATGTTTACCCTAGATGTTTACTTGGCTAGCATGCTAACAAGACAAGAAGTGTATTCGATTCCAATCAAATCCCACAATTCTCGATACCAAGTCGACACCACGAACAACATAAATCACACGTACTTCGACACACACCCTGTGATGACTGTTTATCTACTGGTTGGGAACTCAGAGAAGTTTCTCCCATCTCCCAAAAGTCAACATCTAACAGTTAGCTGCAAAAGCTAAAAGCTAACTACCAAACTCCCACTGTTCTCCTCCCAGTGTCCACACAGATAAACCACACATGGAGAGTATTTTAGATTCATCATCTGGCTAAAACTTTCTCTCAAAAAGGTATTGTGATTCTGATTGTGATTGTGATGCTAACAGCTGTTAGCCTCTCACCTGCAGAGAGTTGTTGAGCGTTTCTCCGGGGCTGGCCATCGCAGCCAGGATAGCCGTGGTGGTCGTTCCAATATTAGAGCCCAGAGTCAGAGGGTAGGCTCGCTCCAGGCTGATCACCCCGATACCTGGGGGGGGGGGGGGGGGGGGAGATATTTAAATCACAAACTCAATTATTTACTTTTTACTGGAAGGAAATCAGATCTTTCTAAAAAAAATCTAAAATATTTCAAAACATAAAAGCTAAAATTGTGCACATTGTACTTCAATAAATAACAACAATAAATATTCATAATTTGGTATATTACAATCAATACAGTGGTTTATTGGTATTGTTAAGATTCGTGAGGGGAAGAAAATTGAAAAAATGTGCTTGGCGCTCCGAGCCTTTGAGAGTTTGTTGCTTAACTTGTGTGGAACCCGCTTGCAAAATTTGGGGCCCATGTTAAAGATATTAACGCTAAAAAAACATTGCTATATTGCTCTAAATGAACTATTTAATAAAGGCATTATCCACGTTATATGGGGATACGTGCACAGGTTATACAGCTCAAGTATTCTCAGTATAAGAGGGTAAATATATATCTGTAAATTAAGTCTTACCAACAAGTATGAGACATTTTAAGAGGAAAATATTGATACTCAGGTACACATTCATTATCTTCATTATAGTGTTCTATACTATATACCATCTTTCCTCAAAGATATGCGTTTGGTTTCTCATAGTTGTTTTCATTTACTAGGTTATTCCATTGGGAGTTTACTAAGTTATTATCTTTTAGCCAGTTCCTTGTAATTTGTTTGATGATCGCTATTCTAATTACAAGAAATAGGTAGGAATCGTTTTTTTTTATTTCCTCTGGTGTTTTCCCTCTCAATAGCGTTAAGGCGTTCTTGTTGAGAGAAGATATTGGACATTTCCCTTAAAACTGCTTCCCAGAAGTCTCCCAACATACAACATATTGATGCGATTAAAAAGATATCTCGCCAAACGTCTCACCAACGAGCGGCGTGATGGCGGAGGTGAAGACGGAGCTGCTCTGCACGATGAAGGTCATCCCAGCTCCAACCAACATGGCCAGGTATCCTGTGACCCAGGCGAATGGGAAGGGGAAGTCTGCAGGGAACAGGTGGGCATTGAAATACAGGTGTTTCTACAGAGAATCAGCACATTGTAAACCTCTTGAGAGGCGCCTCGTAGCTGCTCTTCAGTGTATTTTACACAGATGGTAAAGGGACACTTTTAACACTCCATGAAAGATTGCTGGTTATCTGAAGGGGCAGCGAGGGGCTGTTTATGAGGGTCTGCTCACCTTCAAATGTACCTGTTGACCTGAAAGACTTCTCACAGGTGAGCGTTTTTATGATTTGGCTTCTGACTGCTCTGAACTCAGGGACCAGCGTGGAACTATGTCTTGTGTTAATATTTGTTAAAGAGTATTCATATTGTGGTGGAAATTCCTCACTTGATCACCTTCTGGTAAGAAAAGAACCAATATACAAGCTTAAACCAAAGTTGTGTCATATAATAAAGAGATAAAGCATTTAACAGAATCAATATATTTCCAGCTGGAAGGCCAGATAACCTGAACTACTGTTTGCTAAAGACATCTGCACCTCCATCAAACAAATGACAAGACTCTTTAAGGGAAGAGAGCAAAAGATTGAAAGGGGAACAGCCAATGAAACTCTACATTACAGGGAATTGAAGATTGTTGGTTAGACAGGGGTTACGTTTTGACATGTCCAGTATAACAGATGATAATTCGCCTGACAATGGTCACAGGAAGTCGTTTTGTTTACCTGTGTTCAGCACCTTCTTGATGACCACGGCCACCTGGCCCTTCAGCATGGAGTTCAGCAGCTTGACGATGAGGATGAGGCAGGAGCAGAGGACGAAGAGAGAGAGCCAATAGGATGAGACCCACCACCAAGTCAGGGAGGGTCACGATGGCAAAGATGTGTTTACCTGAGAGAGAGGGGAAGGTTAAAGGGTTAACTGAAGAGAGAGGGAAGGTTAAAGGGTTAACTGAAGAGAGAGGGAGGGCATTAAAGGGTTAACTGAAGAGAGAGGGAGGGCATTAAAGGGTAAACTGGAGAGAGGGAGGGCATTAAAGGGTAAACTGAAGAGAGAGGGAGGGCATTAAAGGGTAAACTGGAGAGAGAGGGAGGGCATTAAAGGGTTAACTGAGAGAGAGGAGGGCATTAAAGGGTTAACTGGAGAGAGAGGGAGGGCATTAAAGGGTTAACTGAAGAGAGAGGAGGGCATTAAAGGGTTAAATGGAGAGAGATGGAGGGCATTAAAGGGTTACCTGCAGAGAGAGGGAGGGCATTAAAGGGTTACCTGCAGAGAGAGGGAGGGCATTAAAGGGTTAACTGGAGAGAGAGGGAGGGCATTAAAGGGTTAACTGGAGAGGAGGGAGGGCATTAAAGGGTTAACTGGAGAGAGAGGGAGGGCATTAAAGGGTAAACTGAAGAGAGAGGGAGGGCATTAAAGGGTAAACTGAAGAGGGAGGGAGGGCATTAAAGGGTTAACTGGAGAGAGAGGGAGGGCATTAAAGGGTTAACTGAAGAGAGAGGGAGGGCATTAAAGGGTTAACTGGAGAGAGGGAGGGCATTAAAGGGTTAACTGGGAGAGAGAGAGGGCATTAAAGGGTTAACTGAAGAGAGAGGGAGGGCATTAAAGGGTAAACTGGAGAGAGAGGGAGGGAGGGCATTAAAGGGTTAACTGGAGAGAGAGAGAGGGCATTAAAGGGTTAACTGGAGAGAGAGGGAGGGCATTAAAGGGTTAAATGAAGAGAGAGGGAGGGCATTAAAGGGTAACTGGAGAAGAGGGAGGAGGGCATTAAAGGGTAAACTGGAGAGAGAGGAGGGCATTAAAGGGTTAACTGGAGAGAGAGGGAGGGCATTAAAGGGTTAAATGAAGAGAGAGGGAGGAGGGCATTAAAGGGTAAACTGGAGAAGAGGGAGGGGGGCATTAAAGGGTAAACTGGAGAGAGAGGGAGGGCATTAAAGGGTTAACTGAAGAGAGAGGGAGGGCATTAAAGGGTTAACTGAAGAGAGAGGGAGGGCATTAAAGGGTTAACTGAAGAAGAGAGGGAGGGCATTAAAGGGTTAACTGGAGAGAGAGAGGGCATTAAAGGGTTAACTGGAGAGAGAGGGAGGGCATTAAAGGGTCAACTGGAGAGAGAGGGAGGGCATTAAAGGGTTAACTGAAGAGAGAGGGAGGGCATTAAAGGGTCAACTGGAGAGAGAGGGAGGCATTAAAGGGTTAACTGAAGAGAGAGAGAGGGCATTAAAGGGTCAACTGGAGAGAGAGGGAGGGCATTACAGGGTTAACTGGAGAGAGAGGGAGGGCATTAAAGGGTAACTGGAGAGAGAGGGAATTAAAGGGTTAACTGGAGAGAGGGAGGGCATTAAAGGGTTAACTGGAGAGAGAGGAGGGCATTAAAGGGTCAACTGAGAGAGAGGGAGGGCATTAAAGGGTCAACTGGAGAGAGAGGGAGGGCATTAAAGGGTCAACTGGAGAGAGGGAGGGCATTACAGGGTTAATTGAAGAGAGAGGGAGGGCATTAAAGGTTACCTGCAGAGAGAGGGAGGGCATTAAAGGGTTAATTGAAGAGAGAGAGGGCATTAAAGGGTTACTGCAGAGAGAGGGAGGGCATTAAAGGGTTAACTGGAGAGAGAGGGAGGGCATTAAAGGGTTAACTGGAGAGAGAGGGAGGGCATTACAGGGTTAACTGGAGAGAGAGGAGGGCATTAATGGGTTAATTTGAGAGAGAGAGAGGGAGGGCATTAAAGGGTTAACTGGAGAGAGAGGGAGGGCATTAAAGGGTAACTGGAGAGAGAGGGAGGGCATTAAAGGGTTAACTGGAGAGAGAGGGAGGGCATTAAAGGGTTAACTGGAGAGAGAGAGAGCATTAAAGGGTTAACTGGAGAGAGAGAGAGGGAGGGCATTAAAGGGTTAACTGGAGAGAGAGGGAGGGCATTAAAGGGTTAACTGGAGAGAGAGGAGGGCATTAAAGGGTTAACTGGAGAGAGAGAGAGGGCATTAAAGGGTTAACTGGAGAGAGAGGGAGGGCATTAAAGGGTTAACTGGAGAGAGAGAGAGGGAGGGCATTAAAGGGTTAACTGGAGAGAGAGGGAGGGCATTAAAGGTTAACTGAGAGAGAGAGAGGGGAGGGCATTAAAGGGTTAACTGGAGGAGAGAGAGGGAGGGCATTAAGGGTTAACTGGAGAGAGGGGAGGCATTAAAGGGTTAACTGGAGAGAGAGGGAGGGCATTAAAGGGTTAACTGGAGAGAGGGTCAGCGTTACTAAAGGTGTGCATGGAGCTAGCCTCTCCACTCTACAGCAAACCACTCTTTGAGATAAACAGCTGCTGTCAAAACATCTCATTGTGATTTGAGAAGAACACACACACACACACACACACACACACACACACACACACACACACCCACACACACACACACACACACACACACACACACACACACACCACAACACACACACACACACACACACACACACACACACACACACACACACACACACACACACACATTAGCTTCAGTTCAAAACTTCTGCAGCCTGCACGGTTTCTGAAGAATATGTTGTTTTCCTGTTTCCTAACCCAGCACAAAGGCCTGTGTTTGACCTGGGTTAATGTTCTGGTCAGGTGACTCTCAGGTGTTTGTAGGTTAATGTTCTGGTCAGGTGACTCTCAGGTGTTTGTGGGTTAATGTTCTGGTCAGGTGACTCTCAGGTGTTTGTAGGTTAATGTTCTGGTCAGGTGACTCTCAGGTGTTTGTAGGTTAATGTTCTGGTCAGGTGACTCTCAGTGTTTGTGGGTTAATGTTCTGGTCAGGTGACTCTCAGGTGTTTGTGGTTAATGTTCTGGTCAGGTGACTCTCAGGTGTTAGTGGGTTAATGTTCTGGTCAGGTGGGAGTCTCAGGTGTTAGTGGTTAATGTTCTGGTCAGGTGACTCTCAGGTGTTAGTGGGTTAATGTTCTGGTCAGGTGACTCTCAGGTGTTTGTGGGTTAATGTTCTGGTCAGGTGACTCTCAGGTGTTTGTGGGTTAATGTTCTGGTCAGGTGGGAGTCTCAGGTGTTTGTGGGTTAATGTTCTGGTCAGGTGACTCTCAGGTGTTAGTGGGTTAATGTTCTGGTCAGGTGGGAGTCTCAGGTGTTTGTGGGTTAATGTTCTGGTCAGGTGGCTCTCAGGTGTTAGTGGGTTAATGTTCTGGTCAGGTGACTCTCAGGTGTTTGTGGGTTAATGTTCTGGTCAGGTGACTCTCAGGTGTTAGTGGTTAATGTTCTGGTCAGGTGACTCTCAGGTGTTAGTGGGTTAATGTTC
>JAAKFY010000025.1:1342763-1363433 GCA_011823955.1 Dissostichus mawsoni
ACACTGAGAGTCACCTGACCAGAACATTAACCTACAAACACCTGAGAGTCACCTGACCAGAACATTAACCTACAAACACCTGAGAGTCACCTGACCAGAACATTAACCTACCACCTGAGAGTCACCTGACCAGAACATTAACCTACAAACACCTGAGAGTCACCTGACCAGAACATTAACCTACAAACACCTGAGAGCCACCTGACCAGAACATTAACCCACTAAACACTGAGAGCCACCTGACCAGAACATTAACCCACAAACACCTGAGAGCCACCTGACCAGAACATTAACCCACAAACACCTGAGAGTCACCTGACCAGAACATTAACCCACAAACACCTGAGAGCCACCTGACCAAACATTAACCCACAAACACCTGAGAGTCACCTGACCAGAACATTAACCTACAAACACCTGAGAGCCACCTGACCAGAACATTAACCCACTAACACCTGAGAGCCACCTGACCAGAACATAAACCCAGGTCAAACACAGCCTTTGTGCTGGGGTTAGGAAACAGGAAAACAACATATTCTTCAGAAACCGTGCAGGCTGCAGAAGTTTTGAACTGAAGCTAATGTGTGTGTGTGTGTGTGTGTGTGTGTGTGTGTGGTGGTGTGTGTGTGTGTGTGTGTGTTTGTGTGTGTTTGTGTGTGTGTGTTTTCGTGTGTGTGTGTGTGTTTGTGTGTGTGTGTGTGTGTGTGTGTATGTGTGTGTGTGTGTGTGTTCTTCTCAAATCACAATATAGATGTTTTCAGCAGCTGTTTATCTCAAAGAGTGGTTTGCTGTAGAGTGGAGAGGCTAGCTCCATGCACACCTTTAGTAACGCTGACACTTTAATGCCTCCTCTTCAGTTAACCCTTTAATGCCCTCCCTCTCTCTCCAGTTAACCCTTTAATGCCCTCCCTCCCTCTCCAGTTAACCCTTTAATGCCCTCCCTCTCTCTCCAGTTTACCCTTTAATGCCCTCCCTCCTCTCCAGTTAACCCTTTAATGCCCTCCCTCTCTCTCCAGTTAACCCTTTAATGCCCTCCCTCTCTCTCAGTTAACCCTTTAATGCCCTCCCTCTCTCTTCAGTCAACCCTTTAATGCCCTCCCTCTCTCTTCAGTAACCTTTAATGCCCTCCATCTCTCTTCAGTTAACCCTTAATGCCCTCCCTCTCTCTCCAGTTAACCCTTTAATGCCCTCCATCTCTCTTCAGTTACCCTTTAATGCCCTCCATCTCTCTTCAGTTACCCTTTAATGCCCTCCCTCTCTCTCAGTTAACCCTTTAATGCCCTCCATCTCTCTCAGTTAACCCTTTAATGCCCTCCCTCTCTCTCTCCAGTTTACCCTTTAATGCCCTCCCTCCCTCTCTCTTCATTTAACCCTTTAATGCCCTCCATCTCTCTCCAGTTAACCCTTTAATGCCCTCTCTCTCCAGTTAACCCTTTAATGCCCTCCCTCTCTCTCCAGTTTCCCTTTAATGCCCTCCCTCTCTCTTCAGTTTACCCTTTAATGCCCTCCCTCTCTCTCTTCAATTAACCCTTAATGCCCTCCCTCTCTCTCCAGTTAACCCTGTAATGCCCTCCCTCTCTCTCCAGTTACCCTTTAATGCCCTCCCTCTCTCTTCAGTTACCCTGTAATGCCCTCCCTCTCTCTCTTCATTAACCCTTTAATGCCCTCCCTCTCTCTCCAATTAACCCTGTAATGCCCTCCCTCCTCTCCAGTTACCCTTTAATGCCCTCCCTCTCTCTCCAGTTACCCTTTAATGCCCTCCCTCTCTCTCCATTAACCCTTTAATGCCCTCCCTCTCTCTCCAGTTAACCCTTTAATGCCCTCCCTCTCTCTCCAGTTAACCCTTTAATGCCCTCCTCTCTCTCTTCAGTTAACCCTTTAATGCCCTCCCTCTCTCTCCAGTTTACCCTTTAATGCCCTCCCTCTCTCTTCAGTTAACCCTTTAATGTCCTCCCTCTCTCTCTCCAGTTAACCCTTTAATGCCCTCCCTCTCTCTTCAGTCAACCCTTTAATGCCCTCCATCTCTCTTCAGTTAACCCTTTAATGCCCTCCCTCTCTCTCAGTTAACCCTTTAATGTCCTCCCTCTCTCTCCAGTTAACCCTTTAATGCCCTCCCTCTCTCTTCAGTTAACCCTTTAATGCCCTCCCTCTCTCTTCAGTTACCCTTTAATGCCCTCCCTCTCTCTTCAGTCAACCCTTTAATGCCCTCCATCTCTCTTCAGTTAACCCTTTAATGCCCTCCTCTCTCTTCAGTTAACCCTTTAATGCCCTCCATCTCTCTCAGTTAACCCTTTAATGCCCTCCCTCTCTCTCTCAGTTTACCCTTTAATGCCATCCCTCCCTCTCTCTTCATTTAACCCTTTAATGCCCTCCTCTCTCTTCAGTTAACCCTTTAATGCCCTCCTCTCTCTTCAGTTAACCCTTTAATGCCCTCCCTCTCTCTCCAGTTAACCCTTTAATGCCCTCCATCTCTCTTCAGTTAACCCTTTAATGCCCTCCCTCTCTCTCCAGTTTACCCTTTAATGCCCTCCCTCTCTCTCCAGTTTACCCTTTAATGCCCTCCCTCTCTCCAGTTTACCCTTTAATGCCCTCCCTCTCTCTCAGTTAACCCTTTAATGCCTCCCTCTCTCTTCAGTTAACCCTTTAACCTTCCCTCTCTCTTCAGTTAACCCTTTAACCTTCCCTCTCTCTCTCAGGTAAACACATCTTTGCCATCGTGACCCTCCCTGACTGGTGGTGGGTCTCATCCTATTGGCTCTCTCTCTCTTCGTCCTCTGCTCCTGCCTCATCCTCATCGTCAAGCTGCTGAACTCCATGCTGAAGGGCCAGGTGGCCGTGGTCATCAAGAAGGTGCTGAACACAGGTAAACAAAACGACTTCCTGTGACCATTGTCAGGCGAATTATCATCTGTTATACTGGACATGTCCAAACGTAACCCCTGTCTAACCAACAATCTTCAATTCCCTGTAATGTAGAGTTTCATTGGCTGTTCCCCTTTCAATCTTTTGCTCTCTTCCCTTAAAGAGTCTTGTCATTTGTTTGATGGAGGTGCAGATGTCTTTAGCAAACAGTAGTTCAGGTTATCTGGCCTTCCAGCTGGAAATATATTGATTCTGTTAAATGCTTTATCTCTTTATATATACACAACTTTGGTTTAAGCTTGTATATTGGTTCTTTTCTTACCAGAAGGTGATTAAGTGAGGAATTTCCACCACAATATGAATACTCTTTAACAAATATTAACACAAGACATAGTTCCACGCTGGTCCCTGAGTTCAGAGCAGTCAGAAGCCAAATCATAAAAACGCTCACCTGTGAGAAGGCTTTCAGGTCAACAGGTACATTTGAAGGTGAGCAGACCCTCATAAACAGCCCCTCGCTGCCCCTTCAGATAACCAGCAATCTTTCATGGAGTGTTAAAAGTGTCCCTTTACCATCTGTGTAAAATACACTGAAGAGCAGCTACGAGGCGCCTCTCAAGAGGTTTACAATGTGCTGATTCTCTGTAGAAACACCTGTATTTCAATGCTCACCTGTTCCCTGCAGACTTCCCCTTCCCATTCGCCTGGGTCACAGGATACCTGGCCATGTTGGTTGGAGCTGGGATGACCTTCATCGTGCAGAGCAGCTCCGTCTTCACCTCCGCCATCACGCCGCTCGTTGGTGAGACGTTTGGCGAGATATCTTTTTAATCGCATCAATATGTTGTATGTTGGGAGACTTCTGGGAAGCAGTTTTAAGGGAAATGTCCAATATCTTCTCTCAACAAGAACGCCTTAACGCTATTGAGAGGGAAAACACCAGAGGAAATAAAAAAAACGATTCCTACCTATTTCTTGTAATTAGAATAGCGATCATCAAACAAATTACAAGGAACTGGCTAAAAGATAATAACTTAGTAAACTCCCAATGGAATAACCCAGTAAATGAAAACAACTATGAGAAACCAAACGCATATCTTTGAGGAAAGATGGTATATAGTATAGAACACTATAATGAAGATAATGAATGTGTACCTGAGTATCAATATTTCCTCTTAAAATGTCTCATACTTGTTGGTAAGACTTAATTTACAGATATATATTTACCCTCTTATACTGAGAATACTTGAGCTGTATAACCTGTGCACGTATCCCATATAACGTGGATAATGCCTTTATTAAATAGTTCATTTAGAGCAATATAGCAATGTTTTTTTAGCGTTAATATCTTTAACATGGGCCCCAAATTTTGCAAGCGGGTTCCACACAAGTTAAGCAACAAACTCTCAAAGGCTCGGAGCGCCAAGCACATTTTTCAATTTTCTTCCCTCACGAATCTTAACAATACCAATAAACCACTGTATTGATTGTAATATACCAAATTATGAATATTTATTGTTGTTATTTATTGAAGTACAATGTGCACAATTTTAGCTTTTAATGTTTTAAATATTTTAGATTTTTTTTAGAAAGATCTGATTTCCTTCCAGTAAAAAGTAAATAATTGAGTTTGTGATTTAAATATCTCCCCCCCCCCCCCTATCGGGGTGATCAGCCTGGAGCGAGCCTACCTCTGACTCTGGGCTCTAATATTGGAACGACCACCACGGCTATCCTGGCTGCGATGGCCAGCCCCGGAGAAACGCTCAACAACTCTCTGCAGGTGAGAGGCTAACAGCTGTTAGCATCACAATCACAATCAGAATCACAATACCTTTTGAGAGAAAGTTTTAGCCAGATGATGAATCTAAATACTCTCCATGTGTGGTTTATCTGTGTGGACACTGGGAGGAGAACAGTGGGAGTTTGGTAGTTAGCTTTTAGCTTTTGCAGCTAACTGTTAGATGTTGACTTTTGGGAGATGGGAGAAACTTCTCTGAGTTCCCAACCAGTAGATAAACAGTCATCACAGGGTGTGTGTCGAAGTACATGTGATTATGTTGTTCGTGGTGTCGACTTGGTATCGAGAATTGTGGGATTTGATTGGAATCGAATACACTTCTTGTCTTGTTAGCATGCTAGCCAAGTAAACATCTAGGGTAAACATTATACCTGCTAAACATCAACATGATAGCAACATCGTGGTGTGTTATGGCTAACCCGAGAGTTAGCCATAAATATCCAATGGGATTTCTCGATGTGATGTTGAGGGTTTGAGGATTCCTGCACCTCTCTATTGGGCCCATGTTAGCATGCTAATGTTAGCTCAGAGTAGTATCCTGATGATCCCCCTGAGGTCACAGCTCTGGTACCCCATGATGTTGAAGAAGATTCAGATATTTGTCAAAGATTAAACCAGGATTTTGGGAATGTGATTTTCGGGGTGTGAGGACTCTTTCCTGCATCTCTCTTTTGGACCCATATTAGCATTCTAATGTTAGCTTTTTCTCAGAGTAGTATCCTGATGTTTCCCCTGAGGTCACAGCTCTGATTTGTTTCCTCTAGATCGCTCTGTGCCACTTCTTCTTCAACATCATGGGGATCATGCTCTGGTACCGATCCCCTTCACGCGTATTCCCATCCATCTGGCCCGCGGCCTGGGGAACCACACGGCTCAGTACCGCTGGTTCGCTGCTGTCTACCTCTTCCTCTGCTTCCTGGTGCTTCCTCTGAGTGTCTTCGGCCTCTCTATGGCTGGATGGCAGGTCCTGGTGGGCGTCGGCGTTCCCATCGTGGCGCTGGTGATCTTCGTAATCGTCGTAAACGTGATGCAGTCGCGATGTGAACGTTTCCTGCCTCGGATACTGCAGAGCTGGGAGTTCCTTCCTCGTCCGCTTCACTCCATGGAGCCGTGGGACGCTGTGGTGCAGTCGATGTTCGGGTTCTGCGGGCGGAGATGCTGCTGCTGCTGCAAATGCTGCCGGACGGAGGAGGAGGATGAGGAGAAGATGAAGAGGAGGAACAGCAAGAAGAGTCTGGAGATGTACGACAATCACGGCATGTCGAGAGACGAAGACACGGTGGAGACAGTGAAAGCAACGAATCTCTAAAACCAGATCTCTGACGTCCGGCTGAGAGATGAAGTGCTTCAGAATCTCTAAAACCAGAGTTCACCACTTATTTTTATATTTTGTATTTTATGTGAGAGGTCGATGGTTTTAACTTTAAGCATTTCAATTTTAAATATATTAATGTAGCGTTTAAGATATTGTTATCTGTCAGTATTTATGATATTGTAAATTAAAAACAAATCCTATTTTTAAATCGCTGTTTTGTCCTTTTTTCTTCCACTGCATCCCTGATTAAAATACAAAGACAACTCACAACCTCTTTCAGGGCTCACACAGTAGCAGACTATGAGTGCAGCAGAGGTGTGGACTCGAGTCACATGACTTGGTCCCACCTCTGGAGTGCAGTAATCTGATATACTGGAGATGTACGATCATAAAGGCATGTCGAGAGACGAAGACACGGTGGAGGCGGTGAAATCCCCGAATCTCTAATCCCAGAGTTCATCAGGAACGTGTTGCTTCTGAAAGTCACCACTTCTTTTTATATGTTTTATTGTATGTGAGAGGTCGATGGTTTTAACTTTAAGCATTTACATTTTAAATATTTAATGTAGAGTTTAAGATATTGTTATCTGTCAGTATTTAAGACTTTATGATATCGTAAATTGAAAACAAATCCTATTTATATATTGCTGTTGTGTCCTTCTTTCTTCCACTGCATCACTGATTAAAGTGCAGTATTGTCATGTATTTGTAATATAATTATATATTACAAATACATGACAATACTGCACTTTAATACCTTGGATTAAGTTCAAGGTTATTTAGTAATAGATTTCATCAGAAGCCTCGTGGTTCCTGTAAGTGATTCATATCAGATGATTGCTCTGATATCTGATTTCACTTTGACGTCAGGCGGAAACATCGAGCAAAGTCCGTCCGCTATAAAATATAAGAATAATAATCAGAATAATGTGAAGTATTTGATGCCACTTAGTAAACAGTTATAATAAATAGGCAATGACAAATCTACAGACGAGGATCAGGGCCTTGTTTTTTAAGTTCGGCATATTTCTGACTTTTTCTCCTAATTTTGACCTTTTTCGGGAAAAAGGTCAAACCTTTTTTCTCAGATTTCTGATTTCTTTTCTCCAGAGAATCTCAAAAATGATGTCTCTTTTCTAAAGATGTCCGGTGCCTTGCTCAAGGGCACCACGGCAGGGCAGGAGGTGAACTGGGACCTCTCCAAGTAGCAGTCCACACTCCATATTTAGGTCTGTTCGGGGACTTGAACCGGCGACCCTACGGCTCCAGCCCCTACTGACTGAGCCACTGATGGACCATGTTTACAATTTAATTTACAATTTAAATTTGTAATAGATTTTTCCCAATTTCCATATTGAACAACAGTGGGGTTCCAGCCTGTGTTGTGTGAGTGTGGGGTATACCGGGGAATGGGGTTTTGTGGTTCATTCTCTTGGACTAGTTTATCTGTTGTGTTTATTTGATCTATATATATTCCTGTTGCTCTGCTGGAGGAGGACTTCAGTTTTTCATTGCCATATCTCCACTGAAGCTGCTGAGCACATGGTGAGAGAGACTTGAATAGAATCTTGTGACGTCCAGTTTTGTGAACATGGTCCGTCAGGGCTGGAGAGAGTCTGTTTCATAAGTGTGAGGTTAGTCCGGATATTTGAGCTCAGTCTGTTTTAGTGTTTCTGCTGTTATCGTCTGACCTCGTTAGTCCAATCACAGTAAAGTGTCCGGTGTTCTCTCTGTTCACGACTCTTTGACCGGGTGTTTTATGTATTTATGAGTCAATAATCATTTATTAGGCAGTGGACATCATGTGACCGATTAGAGGACGATGAAAGACGCTCTGCTGGACTTTAGACCAATACCACTGCACAACATGTTTAATACCTTAATATATACATTACACATGACGTTAAACAGTGTGTTTACATATAAACCATTTCATTAACTCTGAATAGGTTAAATATATACAAGTGTTAAACTGTAGGTCCAAGTATGACCACGCAGTGCAGGTTGTTTTTATGAGTTTAGCTTAGTTAGAATTTAGATATATTACACGACTTTTTGAAACTCTTTAATGACATTTTCTTGCCTTTGATGTTTATTTGATGTTAGTGTTACACAGATGCAGCTAAGCTCATTTCTCTTATGAGAAAACCTTTGCAGTAAACCGGGTTCTGAACAGCGTGAAGATTCATTTACTGCAGATCTCCACTATCTGCAATATCATAGGAAGGACCTTTCATTAGGATAGCGATGATTATGGATTTCATTACAGAAGAGATCTTCCTGGCCTGCAGGCCTCTGATCCACCTGCGGCCTCTGATCCACCTGCTCTGATCCACCTGCTCTGATCCCCTGCTCTGATCCACCTGCTCTGATCCACCTGCAGGCCTCTGATCCACCTGCTCTGATCCACCTGCTCTGATCCACCTGCAGGCCTCTGATCCACCTGCTGGCCTCTGATCCACCTGCTCTGATCCACCTGCAGGCCTCTGATCCACCTGCTCTGATCCACCTGCAGGCCTCTGATCCACCTGCGGCCTCTGATCCACCTGCGGGCCTCTGATCCACCTGCGGGCCTCTGATCCACCTGCGGGCCTCTGATCCACCTGCAGGCCTCTGATCCACCTGCAGGCCTCTGATCCACCTGCAGGCCTCTGATCACTGCTCTGATCCACCTGCAGGCCTCTGATCCACCTGCAGGCCTCTGATCCACCTGCAGGCCTCTGATCCACCTGCAGGCCTCTGATCCACCTGCTCTGATCCACCTGCAGGCCTCTGATCCATGCTCTCTGATCCACCTGCGGGCCTCTGATCCACCTGCAGGCCTCTGATCCACCTGCAGGCCTCTGATCCACCTGCAGGCCTCTGATCCACCTGCTCTGATCCACCTGCGGCCTCTGATCCACCTGCGGGCCTCTGATCCACCTGCGGCCTCTGATCCACCTGCGGGCCTCTGATCCCCTGCAGGCCTCTGATCCACCTGCTCTGATCCACCTGCGGGCCTCTGATCCACCTGCGGGCCTCTGATCCACCTGCGGGCCTCTGATCCACCTGCTCTGATCCACCTGCTCTGATCCACCTGCTCTGATCCACCTGCAGGCCTCTGATCCACCTGCTCTGATCCACCTGCGGGCCTCTGATCCACCTGCGGCCTCTGATCCACCTGCGGCCTCTGATCCACCTGCGGGCCTCTGATCCACCTGCTCTGATCCACCTGCGGGCCTCTGATCCACCTGCGGGCCTCTGATCCACCTGCGGGCCTCTGATCCACCTGCTCTGATCCACCTGCAGGCCTCTGATCTACCTGCAGGCCTCTGATCCACCTGCAGGCCTCTGATCCACTGCGGCCTCTGATCCACCTGCAGGCCTCTGATCCACCTGCGGGCCTCTGATCCACCTGCAGGCCTCTGATCCCCTGGCTTCAGGCCAGCAGCTCTTTAGGACTCTTTCCATCTGTATCAGGACTCTTTACGTCTCTATCAGGACTCTTTAGGTCTCTATCAGGACTCTTTATGTCTCTATCAGGACTCTTTAGGTCTCTATCAGGACTCTTTAGGTCTCTATCAGGACTCTTTACGTCTCTATCAGGACTCTTTAGGTCTCTATCAGGATCTAAGTCTCTATCAGGACTCTTTTACGTCTCTATCAGGACTCTTTAGGTCTCTATCAGGACCTTTCCATCTCTATCAGACTCTTTACATCTCTATCAGGACTCTTTACGTCTCTATCAGGACATTAGGTCTCTATCAGGATCTAAGTCTCTATCAGGACTCTTTACGTCTCTATCAGGATCTAAGTCTCTATCAGGACTCTTTACGTCTCTATCAGGACTCTTTACGTCCTATCAGGATCTAAGTCTCTATCAGGACTCTTTACGTGTCTATCAGGACTCTTTACGTCTCTATCAGATCTAAGTCTCTATCAGGACTCTTTACGTCTCTATCAGGACTCTTTACGTCTCTATCAGGACTCTTTAGGTCTCTATCAGGACTCTTTACGTCTCTATCAGGACTCTTTACGTCTCTATCAGGACTCTTTAGGTCTCTATCAGGATCTAAGTCTCTATCAGGACTCTTTACGTCTCTATCAGGACTCTTTAGGTCTCTATCAGGACTCTTTACGTCTCTATCAGGACTTTAGGTCTCTATCTGGACTCTTTACGTCTCTATCAGGATCTAAGTCTCTATCAGGACTCTTTACGTGTCTATCAGGACTCTTTACGTCTCTATCAGGATCTAAGTCTCTATCAGGACTCTTTACGTCTCTATCAGGATCTAAGTCTCTATCAGGACTCTTTACGTCTCTATCAGGATCTAAGTCTCTATCAGGACTCTTTACGTCTCTATCAGGACTTTAGGTCTCTATCTGACTCTTTACGTCTCTATCAGGACTTTAGGTCTCTATCAGGACTCTTTACGTCTCTATCAGGACTCTTTACGTCTCTATCAGGACTCTTTACGTGTCTATCAGGACTCTTTAGGTCTCTATCAGGACTTTAGGTCTCTATCTGGACTCTTTACGTCTCTATCAGGATCTAAGTCTCTATCAGGACTCTTACGTCTCTATCAGGACTCTTTAGGTCTCTATCAGGACTCTTTACGTCTCTATCAGGACTCTTTAGTCTCTATCAGGACTCTTTACGTCTCTATCAGGACTCTTTACGTCTCTATCAGGACTCTTTAGGTCTCTATCAGGACTCTTTACGTCTCTATCAGGACTCTTTACGTCTCTATCAGGACTCTTTAGGTCTCTATCAGGACTCTTTAGGTCTCTATCAGCGTGACCTACAGGTAACCCCAGGTGAGGTTCTGTGGTTCTGCATCACCCTCAGCTTCAGGTCCATCTCACCTGGAACCAGAACCCACTGATGAGGTCCTGTTGGAGATAGAGACACAGGTTGAAGGAGCGGAGGTGATGTTCCTGAGGGTTGGTTTTATTTTGAAAGTCTTTGCATGTTTTCTGTTACTTCCTGCCTGTTTTTGTCTCATTTGTCTCCACTCATTTCTCAGTTTCTCTGTCTCCTCTCTGTACTGTCAGTGTTTTACTTCACATGTTGAGACAAATGTCAGTATGCAGGTCAGACTGCTCATAGACAGGAGACATGTCCCAAAGGGACATGGATTATGACTGATCATTGTGTCCAAATGACACAAAATAACTGTCTGTCTGTCTGTCCACCCGTGCGTCCGTCTTGTTTGCCACTAGTCTTGTCCATCAGGTCTCAGGATCTGGACCCTGCTCTTCCTCCGGTCCGGTCAGCTGTTGAGGAACCCTCCCTCAGCTTTTCCTCTGATGATATTAATCAGAGTGTTTATGGTGACAGCGTATCTCTTTTACAGCATTAACAGCTGACAGCCAATCAGATTATCAACGGTAGCTGGTGAAGGTCCACAGAGACCAGTCACCTGAGGACACACACACACACTCACACACACACACAACACACACACACACACACACACACACACACACACACACACACACTCACACATACACACACACACCACACTCACACACACACACACTCACACATACACACACTCACACACAACACACACACACACACACACACACTCACACATACACACACACACACACTCACACATACACTCACACACACACACACACACACACACACACACACACACACACACACACACACACACACACACACACACACACACACACACACACACACACACACACACACACACTCACACACACACACACACCACACACACACACACACACACACCACACTCACACACACTCACACACACACACACACACACACACCCACCCACCCACACACACACACACACACACACACACACACACACACACACACTCACACACACACACACACAGATATCACTCTGGGTCTCTGCAGCTTCAGGTCTGTTTGGGAGTCCCAGAACTAACTGTTTTAGTATAAAGATCTTCCTGTTTGCTTAAAGAATAAGGTTCATTTAGAGTTTGTATAATGATTGAAGTAGGAAGTGATGCTGAAAATAAAGCATAACGTACGTTGGGAGTCGGGAGGGCTGATCATTTATTCCGGCAATGACTCAGACCTACTAATTAACATAACAGACGTTATTGAGTCTCTGTAAGTTCACTGCTTGGCTCAGATCCACCAACGTCAGCAGGATCTCAGCTCGACTGACTCCTGGAGAACCAGGTTCCATGAACTGCTGCTTCAATTCAGACGACCCTCTGAATCTGTCCAAGCGATCCTGAAGGATTCTGGTATCAGTAATGAGCTGTGGCCCTGCCTGAGCGTGAGTGTGGCCCTGCCTGAGCGTGAGTGTGGCCCTGCCTGAGCTGAGTGTGGCCCTGCCTGAGCGTGAGTGTGGCCCAGCCTGAGCGTGAGTGTGGCCCTGCCTGAGCGTAGTGTGGCCCTGCCTGAGCGTGAGTGTGCCCTGCCTGAGCGTGAGTGTGGCCCTGCCTGAGCGCGAGTGTGGCCCTGCCTGAGCGCGAGTGTGGCCCTGCCTGAGCGTGAGTGTGGCCCAGCCTGAGCGTGAGTGTGGCCCTGCCTGAGCGTGAGTGTGGCCCTGCCTGAGCCTGAGTGTGGCCCTGCCTGAGCGTGAGTGTGGCCCTGCCTGAGCGTGAGCGTGGCCCTGCCTGAGCCTGAGTGTGGCCCTGCCTGAGCGTGAGCGTGGCCCTGCCTGAGCGTGAGCGTGGCCCTGCCTGAGCCTGAGTGTGGCCCTGCCTGAGCGTGAGTGTGGCCCTGCCTGAGCCTGAGTGTGGCCCTGCCTGAGCGTGAGTGTGGCCCTGCCTGAGCGTGAGTGTGGCCCTGCCTGAGCGTGAGTGTGGCCCTGCCTGAGCGTGAGTGTGGCCCTGCCTGAGCGTGAGTGTGGCCCAGCCTGAGCGTGAGCGTGGCCCTGCCTGAGCGTGAGCGTGGCCCTGCCTGAGCGTGAGCGTGGCCCTGCCTGAGCGTGAGCGAGGCCCTGCCTGAGCGTGAGCGTGGCCCTGCCTGAGCGTGAGCGTGGCCCTGCCTGAGCGTGAGCGTGGCCCTGCCTGAGCGTGAGCGTGGCCCTGCCTGAGTGTGAGTGTGGCCCTGCCTGAGTGTGAGTGTGGCAGTGTGCAATCTTACCTTTAAGCAGGAGAGAGAGCGCAGATGTCTTTAAGTTCTCCCAATCCAAAAGGTGGATCAGTTTTATTTGAAGAACAATGAGTCCACACTTGAACAGGTTTCTACCTTCTCTCGTTACAACATGACAGTCATACAGAACACATCATGCTGTGGTCATGTTCTAATATGAAACCCTAATTCACAGTTTTACATTTATTACCCTAAATTGTAACTTCAACTGTCCATTCAGTGACATTTAAAATCATCCGACAGAATTTAGAGGCATCCTCAGAAACGACCGGTGAGAATAAAAAGCACATTCAAACTTTCATTCAACAAATCCGTTCATTTTGCTAATTTCCACATTCGTATACTTCAAGTAGTCCCGCATGAATTCGGAGGACCTTTCCTCACAGGTGCAGGGTACTAACTTTCACAACAAACATCAACTCATTCCACTCATTTCACAAAGAAATTCCAGAGATATTTACCAAGTTTGAGAGAACCTTACCGAGAGCAAGAACCCAGCTCTCCAGGGAGAGAGCTACCAGGGGACCCCCCCCCCCCCCCCTCTCTCTCTCTGCCAGTGTCTTTATGCTCAAAAACAGGACAGAAGAACCTAAAGACCCCTCCTCCATACCCATGTTTGTGGACACTGGGCATGGCCTCTGATGAACAGGACTGGAACATATTATTCTCGGCTATGGCACAATCACCTTTTTGGGGCCTCAGTGTATTTCTCCTTAAGTCAGGAGCCCCCCCCCCCCCCCCCTGTGCACTGCTGTGAGGGAAGAAACTGTGTCTCCTCTCTTATCAGTGACACCCATAAACCATAACAGGCCTTAAACTCAACTTAACAAACCACTTTGTTTAGACTGTAAATATAGAAAATCATAAAATATGAAGCATTTTCATTTTGGGTTAAACAAGAATATCATTGATTATATTTGATTATAACTAACTTTCGTTTGAATTATTCAACGTAATATGGAGACCTCAACACGTATCTGATGTTTCTAAGATCCCTGTAACTGTTTGTAATGCTTGGTTTTCTAGATGTTTCCCTTCTTGTAACTCCTGGAGATAAGAGATGTTAATCTTCACGATACTGGCTGATAAAGTGAAGATGAAACCGTCCACTAATCACGCAAAACAAGAACTCTACCTAGCAACCGAACTGACCCTCTTTGTATCAGTAACTCCCTTTCAGTGTGTCCAAAGGGAATATTCATTTAATATCATATTTAATAGTTGAATTATTTATTTATTTTAAGTAAATGTATCATTATTTAAATGAGTCCCTCTTCTTCTTCTGTGGTGTTTCCTCTCCTGTAGTGTCATTTAAAATGTTGAGTAAGAAGAGATTGTCCTGCAGGGCAACATGAGCCCTGATAACAAGTCACTGGACCACCGATCACCCCCTGTGTCCGCCGGCAGCCTCTGGCCCCCGGGGGGGTGTGTGTGTGTGTGTGTGTGTGTGTGGTGTGTGTGTGTGTGTGTGGTGTGTGTGTGTGTGTGTGTGGTGTGTGTGTGTGTGTGTGTTTGTGTCTCTGTGGTGTGACTGTGTGTGTGTATGTGACTGTGTGTGTGTGTGTGTATGTGACGTGTGTGTGTGTGTGTGTGGTGCGTGTGTGTGTGTGGTGTGTCTGTGTGTGTGTGTGTGTATGTGATTGTGTGTGTATGTGTGTGTGTGTGTGTGTATGTGTGTGTGTATGTGTGTGTGTGTGTGTGTGTGTGTATGTGTGTGTGTGTGTGTCTGTGTGTGTGTGTGTGTCTGTGTGTGTGTGTCTGTGTGTGTGTGTATGTGATTGTGTGTGTGTGTATGTGACTGTGTATGTGATTGTGTGTGTGTGTGTGTGTGTGTGTGTGTGTGTGTGTGTGGTGTGTGTGTGTGTGTGTGAGGTCTTATTATCTATTGTTAATATTCAGTTATCAACTCACACAGTAACAGGCTCTCAGCCCCAACACCTGAGGAGGCAAGACTTTGATATCTTCAATGAAAACCAGGTGTTACAGATGAGTAATGAAGAGCCTCAGCGTTGATCCAGGTGTTACAGGTGAGTAATGAAGAGCCTCAGCGTTGATCCAGGTGTTACAGGTGAGTAATGAAGAGCCTCAGCGTTGATCCAGGTGTTACAGGTGAGTAATGAAGAGCCTCAGCGTTGATCCAGGTGTTACAGGTGAGTAATGAAGAGCCTCAGCGTTGATCCAGGTCTCATTTGTTGCCCTGAGTATCAAACTGTGACATATTTAGTTTCACTATGTCTGTAAAACAACTTTGAGCACCTGTAAAAGCGCAAACAAAAATAAATCTATTATTATTATTATTATAAATGAATGAATAATGCGCTGCATGTTAGTTACAGTCGCTTCATATTGAGCTCATCAACAGGAGACTCGATCTGCAGCAAGAAAGCTAACAAGGGTTTTAAAGGGATTAGTGAATTCAAGTAACACTCTAAAGCTTTACTAATATGATAACCCCCGAGCTGTAGACGCTCTGATAAGACCAGTAGAGCTCTAATCAGTGAGTTCAACCAGTAGAGCTCTCATCAGGTGAGTTCAACCAGGAGAGCTCTCATCAGGTGAGTTCAACCAGGAGAGCTCTAATCAGGTGAGTTCAACCAGTAGAGCTCTCATCAGGTGAGTTCAACCAGTAGAGCTCTCATCAGGTGAGTTCAACCAGGAGAGCTCTCATCAGGTGAGTTCAACCAGTAGAGCTCTCATCAGGTGAGTTCAACCAGGAGAGCTCTCATCAGGTGAGTTCAACCAGGAGAGCTCTCATCAGGTGAGTTCAACCAGGAGAGCTCTAATCAGGTGAGTTCAACCAGGAGCTCTCATCAGGTGAGTTCAACCAGGAGAGCTCTCATCAGGTGAGTTCAACAAGTAGAGCTCTCATCAGGTGAGTTCAACCAGGAGAGCTCTAATCAGGTGAGTTCAACCAGGAGAGCTCTAATCAGGTGAGTTCAACCAGGAGAGCTCTCATCAGGTGAGTTCAACCAGTAGAGCTCTCAGCAGGTGAGTTCAACCAGTAGAGCTCTCAGCAGGTGAGTTCAACCAGTAGAGCTCTCATCAGGTGAGTTCAACCAGTAGAGCTCTAATCAGGTGAGTTCAACCAGTAGAGCTCTCATCAGGTGAGTTCAACCAGTAGAGCTCTCAGCAGGTGAGTTCAACCAGTAGAGCTCTCATCAGGTGAGTTCAACCAGTAGAGCTCTCATCAGGTGAGTTCAACCAGTAGAGCTCTCAGCAGGTGAGTTCAACCAGTATAGCTCTCATCAGGTGAGTTCAACCAGTAGAGCTCTCATCAGGTGAGTTCAACCAGTAGAGCTCTCATCAGGTGAGTTCAACCAGTAGAGCTCTCAGCAGGTGAGTTCAACCAGTAGAGCTCTCATCAGGTGAGTTCAACCAGTAGAGCTCTCATCAGGTGAGTTCAACCAGGAGAGCTCTCATCAGGTGAGTTCAACCAGGAGAGCTCTCATCAGGTGAGTTCAACCAGTAGAGCTCTCATCAGGTGAGTTCAACCAGTAGAGCTCTCAGCAGGTGAGTTCAACCAGTAGAGCTCTCATCAGGTGAGTTCAACCAGTAGAGCTCTCATCAGGTGAGTTCAACCAGTAGAGCTCTCATCAGGTGAGTTCAACCAGTAGAGCTCTCATCAGGTGAGTTCAACCAGTAGAGCTCTCATCAGGTGAGTTCAACCAGTAGAGCTCTCATCAGGTGAGTTCAACCAGTAGAGCTCTCAGCAGGTGAGTTCAACCAGTAGAGCTCTCATCAGGTGAGTTCAACCAGTAGAGCTCTCATCAGGTGAGTTCAACCAGTAGAGCTCTCATCAGGTGAGTTCAACCAGTAGAGCTCTCAGCAGGTGAGTTCAACCAGTAGAGCTCTCATCAGGTGAGTTCAACCAGTAGAGCTCTCATCAGGTGAGTTCAACCAGTAGAGCTCTCAGCAGGTGAGTTCAACCAGTAGAGCTCTCATCAGGTGAGTTCAACCAGTAGAGCTCTCATCAGGTGAGTTCAACCAGTAGAGCTCTCATCAGGTGAGTTCAACCAGTAGAGCTCTCATCAGGTGAGTTCAACCAGTAGAGCTCTCAGCAGGTGAGTTCAACCAGTAGAGCTCTCATCAGGTGAGTTCAACCAGTAGAGCTCTCAGCAGGTGAGTTCAACCAGTAGAGCTCTCATCAGGTGAGTTCAACCAGTAGAGCTCTCATCAGGTGAGTTCAACCAGTAGAGCTCTCATCAGGTGAGTTCAACCAGTAGAGCTCTCATCAGGTGAGTTCAACCAGTAGAGCTCTCAGCAGGTGAGTTCAACCAGTAGAGCTCTCATCAGGTGAGTTCAACCAGTAGAGCTCTCATCAGGTGAGTTCAACCAGTAGAGCTCTCATCAGGTGAGTTCAACCAGTAGAGCTCTCAGCAGGTGAGTTCAACCAGTAGAGCTCTCATCAGGTGAGTTCAACCAGTAGAGCTCTCATCAGGTGAGTTCAACCAGTAGAGCTCTCATCAGGTGAGTTCAACCAGTAGAGCTCTCATCAGGTGAGTTCAACCAGGAGAGCTCTCAGCAGGTGAGTTCAACCAGTAGAGCTCTCATCAGGTGAGTTCAACCAGTAGAGCTCTCAGCAGGTGAGTTCAACCAGTAGAGCTCTCATCAGGTGAGTTCAACCAGTAGAGCTCTCATCAGGTGAGTTCAACCAGTAGAGCTCTCATCAGGTGAGTTCAACCAGTAGAGCTCTCATCAGGTGAGTTCAACCAGGAGAGCTCTCAGCAGTGAGTTCAACCAGTAGAGCTCTCAGCAGGTGAGTTCAACCAGTAGAGCTCTCATCAGGTGAGTTCAACCAGTAGAGCTCTCATCAGGTGAGTTCAACCAGTAGAGCTCTCAGCAGGTGAGTTCAACCAGTAGAGCTCTCATCAGGTGAGTTCAACCAGTAGAGCTCTCATCAGGTGAGTTCAACCAGGAGCTCTCATCAGGTGAGTTCAACCAGTAGAGCTCTCAGCAGGTGAGTTCAACCAGTAGAGCTCTCATCAGGTGAGTTCAACCAGTAGAGCTCTCATCAGGTGAGTTCAACCAGTAGAGCTCTCATCAGGTGAGTTCAACCAGTAGAGCTCTCAGCAGGTGAGTTCAACCAGTAGAGCTCTCATCAGGTGAGTTCAACCAGTAGAGCTCTCATCAGGTGAGTTCAACCAGTAGAGCTCTCAGCAGGTGAGTTCAACCAGTAGAGCTCTCAGCAGGTGAGTTCAACCAGTAGAGCTCTCAGCAGGTGAGTTCAACCAGTAGAGCTCTCATCAGGTGAGTTCAACCAGTAGAGCTCTCATCAGGTGAGTTCAACCAGTAGAGCTCTAATCAGGTGAGTTCAACCAGTAGAGCTCTCATCAGGTGAGTTCAACCAGTAGAGCTCTCAGCAGGTGAGTTCAACCAGTAGAGCTCTCATCAGGTGAGTTCAACCAGTAGAGCTCTCATCAGGTGAGTTCAACCAGGAGAGCTCTCATCAGGTGAGTTCAACCAGGAGAGCTCTCATCAGGTGAGTTCAACCAGAGCTCTCATCAGGTGAGTTCAACCAGTAGAGCTCTCATCAGGTGAGTTCAACCAGGAGAGCTCTCAGCAGGTGAGTTCAACCAGGAGAGCTCTCATCAGGTGAGTTCAACCAGTAGAGCTCTCATCAGGTGAGTTCAAACAGGAGAGCTCTCATCAGGTGAGTTCAACCAGTAGAGCTCTCATCAGGTGAGTTCAACCAGTAGAGCTCTCATCAGGTGAGTTCAACAGGAGAGCTCTCATCAGGTGAGTTCAACCAGTAGAGTTCTCATCAGGTGAGTTCAACCAGTAGAGCTCTCATCAGGTGAGTTCAACCAGTAGAGCTCTCAGCAGGTGAGTTCAACCAGTAGAGCTCTCATCAGGTGAGTTCAACCAGTAGAGCTCTCATCAGGTGAGTTCAACCAGGAGAGCTCTCAGCAGGTGAGTTCAACCAGGAGAGCTCTCATCAGGTGAGTTCAACCAGTAGAGCTCTCATCAGGTGAGTTCAACCAGGAGAGCTCTCATCAGGTGAGTTCAACCAGGAGAGCTCTCATCAGGTGAGTTCAACCAGTAGAGCTCTCATCAGGTGAGTTCAACCAGTAGAGCTCTCATCAGGTGAGTTCAACCAGGAGAGCTCTCAGCAGGTGAGTTCAACCAGAGAGCTCTCATCAGGTGAGTTCAACCAGTAGAGCTCTCATCAGGTGAGTTCAACCAGAGCTCTCATCAGGTGAGTTCAACCAGGAGAGCTCTCATCAGGTGAGTTCAACCAGGAGAGCTCTCAGCAGGTGAGTTCAACCAGTAGAGCTCTCATCAGGTGAGTTCAACCAGTAGAGCTCTCAGCAGGTGAGTTCAACCAGTAGAGCTCTCAGCAGGTGAGTTCAACCAGGAGAGCTCTCAGCAGGTGAGTTCAACCAGTAGAGCTCTCAGCAGGTGAGTTCAACCAGTAGAGCTCTCAGCAGGTGAGTTCAACCAGTAGAGCTCTCAGCAGGTGAGTTCAACCAGGAGAGCTCTCAGCAGGTGAGTTCAACAAGTAGAGCTCTCAGCAGGTGAGTTCAACCAGTAGAGCTCTCATCAGGTGAGTTCAACCAGGAGAGCTCATCAGGTGAGTTCAACCAGTAGAGCTCTCAGCAGGTGAGTTCAACCAGGAGAGCTCTCAGCAGGTGAGTTCAACCAGGAGAGCTCTCATCAGGTGAGTTCAACCAGTAGAGCTCATCAGGTGAGTTCAACAAGTAGAGCTCTCATCAGGTGAGTTCAACCAGGAGAGCTCTCAGCAGGTGAGTTCAACCAGGAGAGCTCTCAGCAGGTGAGTTCAACCAGGAGAGCTCTCATCAGGTGAGTTCAACCAGTAGAGCTCTCATCAGGTGAGTTCAACCAGGAGAGCTCTCAGCAGGTGAGTTCAACCAGGAGAGCTCTCAGCAGGTGAGTTCAACCAGGAGAGCTCTCATCAGGTGAGTTCAACCAGTAGAGCTCTCATCAGGTGAGTTCAACAAGTAGAGCTCTCAGCAGGTGAGTTCAACCAGTAGAGCTCTCAGCAGGTGAGTTCAACCAGGAGAGCTCTCAGCAGGTGAGTTCAACCAGTAGAGCTCTCAGCAGGTGAGTTCAACCAGGAGAGCTCTCATCAGGTGAGTTCAACCAGTAGAGCTCTCAGCAGGTGAGTTCAACCAGTAGAGCTCTCAGCAGGTGAGTTCAACCAGGAGAGCTCTCATCAGGTGAGTTCAACCAGTAGAGCTCTCATCAGGTGAGTTCAACCAGTAGAGCTCTCAGCAGGTGAGTTCAACCAGTAGAGCTCTCATCAGGTGAGTTCAACCAGGAGAGCTCTCATCAGGTGAGTTCAACCAGTAGAGCTCTCAGCAGGTGAGTTCAACCAGTAGAGCTCTCATCAGGTGAGTTCAACCAGGAGAGCTCTCATCAGGTGAGTTCAACCAGGAGAGCTTCAGCAGGTGAGTTCAACCAGTAGAGCTCTCAGCAGGTGAGTTCAACCAGGAGAGCTCTCAGCAGGTGAGTTCAACCAGGAGAGCTCTCATCAGGTGAGTTCAACCAGTAGAGCTCTCATCAGGTGAGTTCAACCAGGAGAGCTCTCATCAGGTGAGTTCAACCAGGAGAGCTCTCAGCAGGGAGTTC
>JAAKFY010000025.1:1366933-1391933 GCA_011823955.1 Dissostichus mawsoni
CCCTAACACATCGTCTTCAGACCCTGACACATCGTCTTCAGACCCTGACACATCGTCTTCAGACCATGACACATAGTCTTCAGACCCTAACACATCGTCTTCAGACCCTGAACACATCGTCTTCAGACCCTGAACACATCGTCTTCAGACCCTGACACATAGTCTTCAGACCCTGACACATAGTCTTCAGACCCTGACACATAGTCTTCAGACCCTGACACATCGTCTTCAGACCCTGACACATAGTCTTCAGACCCTGACACATCGTCTTCAGACCCTGACACATCGTCTTCAGACCCTGACACATCGTCTTCAGACCCTGACACATCGTCTTCAGACCCTGAACACATCGTCTTCAGACCCTGAACACATCGTCTTCAGACCCTGACACATAGTCTTCAGACCCTGAACATCGTCTTCAGACCATGACACATAGTCTTCAGACCCTAACACATCGTCTTCAGACCCTGAACACATCGTCTTCAGACCCTGACACATAGTCTTCAGACCCTGACACATCGTCTTCAGACCCTGAACACATCGTCTTCAGAGCCTAACACATCGTCTTCAGACCCTGACACACCTCCAGGACGTAGACACGGCCCAGAGTTATTCTGTCTCATATCTTTAGTGTTTGTCAGTATATCTGAAATGACTAGGTTAGCTAAGTTAGCTAGCTAGCTTACATCAGATCTGCAGTGAAGGAGTCATGTGACCACATTGTTCAAATAAGACCATCAAACATTTCAGGTGAGTTTCAGCTTTATAATCCTGAACCTCACCAAGCGTCCCAGCTGTGTGCGTCACTCTTTAGTGTCCCCTGGTTTCCCAGCTGTGTGCGTCACTCTTTAGTGTCCCCTGGTCTCCCAGCTGTGTGCGTCATTCTTTAGTGTCCCCTGGTCTCCCAGCTGTGTGCGTCATTCTTTAGTGTCCCCTGGTCTCCCAGCTGTGTGCGTCACTCTTTAGTGTCCCCTGGTCTCCCAGCTGTGTGCGTCACTCTTTAGTGTCCCCTGGTCTCCCAGCTGTGTGCGTCACTCTTTAGTGTCCCCTGGTCTCCCAGCTGTGTGTCACTCTTTAGTGTCCCCTGGTCTTCAGCTGTGTGCGTCACTCTTTAGTGTCCCCTGGTCTCCCAGCTGTGTGCGTCACTCTTTAGTCTCCCCTGGTCTTCAGCTGTGTGCGTCACTCTTTAGTCTCCCCTGGTCTTCAGCTGTGTGCGTCACTCTTAGTGTCCCCTGGTCTCCCAGCTGTGTGCGTCACTCTTTAGTCTCCCCTGGTCTTCAGCTGTGTGCGTCACTCTTTAGTCTCCCCTGGTCTTCAGCTGTGTGCGTCACTCTTTAGTGTCCCCTGGTCTCCCAGCTGTGTGCATCACTCTTTAGTGTCCCCTGGTCTCCGTTGTGTTTGAGCTTCTGCAGCGTTTGGTTTCTGCAGCTTTCAGTAAACACTGCCATGTCTCCTCAAGCTGCTGAATGTTCTCTAAATGCTGCACGTGTTGTTCTGAAGATGTTTCTTCATGTGGAACATTTGGGTTTCTATATCCGCATCCTTTCTGAAGCTGCTCCTCCTGATGGAAGATGTTTGCTGCAGAGTGTTTGCACCTGTCGGCCTCCTGATGATCCGTTACAGAGAGCCTCAGACAGAACACACTGAAAACCACAGAACAAAACAGCCCCTGTTACACAGAATAAAATAATAAATGCTTCTCCTGCAGAAGACGCCATGTGTTTGAGATTGAGTTCCTTCGAGTGATTTCTGATTTCTTCAAAGCTCTCCAAGGTTCCAGTAGTCTTTGGCCCTCTGCCTCTCTGGAAGTCATAAGAAAGCTGAGTGTAGTGTATCCCCAACGCCACAGAGCCTTCATAACAAGGTGTAACATCACACAGCTCTGTTCTCCAATCACAACGTGTTGCAGTTTGAGTTTCATTAAAAGCATGTCCTGAAACGGGATCTCTTTGTACCGCCGCCCAACAGGAACAGAGTCCGGATAACTGGAAGCAGATCCTCCATCCAGTGTGTGTGTGTGTGTGTGTGTGTGTGTGTGTGTGTGTGTGTGTGTGTGTGTGTGTGTGTGTGTCAGATCCCTGCTAGTGAAACCTGAGAGTCTGTGTCTCTCTCTCTCTGACATTAACATGTATTCAGCGTGCATGACTTCACTGCAGACGTATTAATGCTCTGCTGCCAGAGGAACTCCCTGCTGTTTCTCTACCATGTTGAGGTACTTGTACTTTACTTGAGTATTTCTATTTACTGCTACGTTGAACTTCTCCTCCACTACATGTATTTAATCCCTTTAGTTACTTCACAGATGTGGATGAATGATGTGAAATATAACCAAGTGTTAAATCAGACTTTAGTTCCACCTGGAGTAAATCCACAAGCTACCCTGCAGTATACAAAGCCATTCAAACTAGCTGCACCTTTACCAGCTTTGAGACACTTTCATGATCAATCATTATAAAACATATCAATATATTATTCTGAAATGGACCAATCTGCACAATGACTACTTTCACTGTCGCTACTTTCACTATATTTTGATGAGAATACTTTTCTACTTTCACTTGAGGACTTTTGAATGCGGACTTTTACTGTACGGAGTATTCCTACACTCTGGTACTTCTACTTTGACTCAAGTACAAGATCTGAGTACTTCTACTTTTACTCAAGTACAAGATCTGAGTACTTCTACTTTTACTCAAGTACAAGATCTGAGTACTTCTACTTTTACTCAAGTACAAGATCTGTACTTCTACTTTTACTCAGTACAATATCTGAGTACTTCTACTTTACTCAAGTACAAGATCTGAGTACTTCTACTTTTACTCAGTACAATATCTGAGTACTTCTACTTTTACTCAAGTACAAGATCTGAGTACTTCTACTTTTACTCAGTACAATATCTGAGTACTTCTACTTTTACTCAAGTACAAGATCTGAGTACTTCTACTTTACTCAAGTACAAGATCTGAGTACTTCTACTTTTACTCAAGTACAAGATCTGAGTACTTCTACTTTTACTCAGTACAAGATCTGAGTACTTCTACTTTTACTCAGTACAAGATCTGAGTACTTCTACTTTTACTAAAGTATATCTGAGTACTTCTACTTTTACTAAAGTAATATCTGAGTACTTGTCCCTCCTCTGACGGTCAGACACTCCTTCAGTGAAGACGGGTTTTTGTCCCTCTCAGCCACCGTAGTTCTTAGCTAGCTTTTATAAACGTGTGTCGACACAGAGATTATTTAATTCAACATCTCATGGAGAAAGACCAGGAGATGCTGCCTTCAGGGACCACGGAAATACCGGGTAGAGCGTGCAGTTTCATATCCAGCTCTTAATTGGGTCAGAATTAACCTAGTTTTCCTGCTGCATAACATCAGAGGTTAATGTTCCTAAAGCTCGTCAGAAGTGCAACGCTAGCCCCAATTCAAACACTCCTTCTCTCCAGGAACACTCAGTGTGCCAGTCTTTAATATTATCAGACATTAGTGGTGATACCTCTGGGTTCAGCTCCTCCAGATCCATATTCAGAAAGTGTTATGTGGAGCTTAACCTGCTGAACGAGACGTATCTTTAAGAGATTTTATCTTTAGAAACCTCGCTTGTTAGGCAAGATGTTTTGTGAGTTTGAAGAAGAAAGAGCCAGGTCTAAAATACCTGTTTAGTTTTTTGTTCTGGAGATCACAGAGGCTTTATAATTGAAACAGACATTGACTCAAGGACCAGATGCACTTTGTTTGTAGCAGAATGCTAACTCGCAGCACCTGTCCACAGGAGGGTTCCAGTCAGTTCAAAGAGAGACACAGACACAGAAACACAGAAAACTCTGCCTTATAGCCTTTTTTCTCAGGAAACAGAGGCTTGAGGTCGCTCTGTGTTCGACTGCTAAGCTAACGAGTGTCAATTGTCTTTGGGATCTGATGCTACGCTAAGCTATGCTAAGCTACAATAGCATCCTTGATCAATGGATATCTGGATCACAGGAAACTGTAGTTGCTTGTTTGCAGATTTTCTACACAAAGACCAACAACCAGATGCACTTTGTTTGTAGCAGAATGCTAACTCGCAGCACCTGTCCACAGGAGGGTTCCAGTCAGTTCAAAAGAGAGACAGAGAGACACAGAAAACTCTGCCTTATAGCATCGACTTTCCTCAGCAATCAGAGGCTGAAGACTGTGTTCGCCTGCTAAGCTAACGAGTGCAGGGTTGCCAACTTTGGGGATCTGGCTGGAGTGAGATTTTGATATCATGGGTTTAATCACACATATGCGCACTAAAGGACTGCTATCTGCTAGCGGGACCTTAGCATATATATAGGATACAATATATACAAATACACAATATTGGACACAGACTATAAAGGGCACAGTTTCATTCACTAATGAGAGTCATGTTTGTTTCCACTGTTTTATTGTGTGCCTGTCGCGATAAGCAAATAATTGACTTATCGTACGATAAATTAAAATGACTCGATAAATTGCCATTTACATGAGGATGTGACTAGCAGTTTGAAAGGATGTACTTGAATTATTATTATATATTATCTTTATGTCAGTGGTCTAAAATGGTCATAAAACGGTGCCGACAATATTATCGTTTATCGCAATCATTTCCGGGAAAACGTATCCAACAAAATGAATTATCGTGAGAGGCCTATACATGAAACACAAACACACAAATCTACAGACTTACTCCAAACTGCCGAATATATGAATTAACGCACTCTCACTCTCATATACTCTTTGACTCTATTTTGGCCTAGTAGAACAATAAGCAGCAGACTTTGACTTTTTATCATTTCTACTACTGGATCTTGGATCTGCGCAATACGGGTCGGGGATGACCAACCGGCTCCCACTGCTCTGCTGTCTGTTAACGTTGTTAAGAGTGGAGGGGGCGGATCGACAGCTTGAGCAGGTGCCAACTCAACATTGTAAATAACCAGCCAAAAACGATCGCCGGTTCATCTTGTTTTTGGCGTGAGAATAGTTTGGGCAGCGTGAGAGCGTGAGATTGAGAGTGAAAGCGTGTGTCACACGCCAGAGATGCGTGAGAGTTGGCAACCCTGAACAAGTGTCTTTGAGATCTGATGCTATACGCTAAGCTACAATAGCATCCTCGATCAATGGATATCTGGATCACTGGAAACTGAAGTTGCTTGTTTGCAGATTTGTCACATTTGGACAAAGCACAAGAACTAGATGCACTTTGTTTGTAGCAACGTGCTAACTCACAGCACCTGTCCACACAGATGAAGTCAACACACACCACACATTCTGCCTTATAGCATCGTTCTCAGGAAACAGAGGCTAAGGTCGCTCTGTTTTCCACCGCTAAGCTAACAAGTGTCGAGTGTCTTTGAGATCTGATGCTACGCTAAGCTACGTGAGCACGCACGCACACACGCACACACACACACACACACACACACACACACACACACACACACACACACACACACACACACACACACACACACACACACACACACACACACACACACACACACACACACACACATACCACACACCACACACACACACACACACACACACACACACACACACACACACACACACTCCTCAAAGTGTCTGCTCCTGTCAGCCTAAACGTCCTCCTCTCCTGACCCGACACAAAGAGCCTCTCAGAGCACAAGAGGTGCTAAACTCTGGCAGCAAATTGCTCTCATTCAGATCCTCTTTATCCTGGAGGAGAGTGGACTTCAGGATCTGTTTTCACATCATCACAGGAGCTCTCTATCCTCCTGGGAGAGAGGGAAAGTGAGCGGAGAGAAATGTGGAGGAGGAAGAGTTTCCAGATGTGAAGCGTCAGCATCAACAGGCTCTCAGCGGGATGAGAACATCACTCAGCAGCAGCAAAATAATCAGATCCTCAACGAACACTGTGTGTCTATCTGCACTGTTTACAGGGGGGGGGGGTCACAACATGAGAGGGTGTGTGTGAGAGTCACACACACCCTCTTGTGTTATCATTGGAAATATGCACACACACACACACTTTTAAATGCATCCTTTAATCAGAGAGCTGTGCATCTCTGAGCCTGGCAGTGCATGTAGAGAAAACACGTGTGTGTGTGTGTGTGTGTGTGTGTGTGTGTGTGTGTGTGTGTGTGTGTGTGTGTGTGTGTGTGTGTGTGTGTGTGTGTGTGTGTGTGTGTGTGGTTTGGGTTAGTTACAGCGGGGTGATGGTAAATAACATTTGGTCACAGTCTGGTTAGGGTTAGCCAACAGAAACACTTTGTAGAGGTTTGGGAACGACAGAGTTTGAAAATGAAAACAGAGATCAGATCAAACCCAGAATTCCTGCAGCGACCATCAACGTATAAACACTTCATGATCATATTTCTGAAGGAGTTTACAGAGAGTCCTCCATATCTGCTTTCAATATAACATACACATGCACTCTACTTTAAAGAGTCCTCAGGTGTATATCAGCATGTAGTGTCTCTACTTTAAAGAGTCCTCTCCTGCTGATGTTCAGGTGTATATCAGTATGTAGTGTCTCTACTTTAAAGAGTCCTCTCCTGCTGATGTTCAGGTGTATATCAGTATGTAGTCTCTACTTTAAAGAGTCCTCAGGTGTATATCAGTATGTAGTGTCTCTACTTTAAAGAGTCCTCTCCTGCTGATGTCAGGTATATATCAGTATGTAGTGTCTCTACTTTAAAGAGTCCTCTCCTGCTGATGTTCAGGTGTATATCAGTATGTAGTGTCTCTACTTTAAAGAGTCCTCTCCTGCTGATGTGTGTATATCAGTATGTAGTGTCTCTACTTTAAAGAGTCCTCAGGTGTATATCAGTATGTAGTGTCTCTACTTTAAAGAGTCCTCAGGTGTATATCAGTATGTAGTGTCTCTACTTTAAAGAGTCCTCTCCTGCTGATGTTCAGGTGTATATCAGTATGTAGTGTCTCTACTTTAAAGAGTCCTCTCCTGGTGATGTTCAGTGTATCAGTATGTAGTGTCTCTACTTTAAAGAGTCCTCAGGTGTATATCAGTATGTAGTGTCTCTACTTTAAAGAGTCCTCAGGTGTATATCAGTATGTAGTGTCTCTACTTTAAAGAGTCCTCTCCTGCTGATGTTCAGGTGTATATCAGTATGTAGGTCTCTACTTTAAAGAGTCCTCTCCTGCTGATGTTCAGGTGTATATCAGTATGTAGTCTCTACTTTAAAGAGTCCTCTCCTGCTGATGTGCAGGTGTATATCAGTATGTAGGTCTCTACTTTAAAGAGTCCTCTCCTGCTGATGTTCAGGTGTATATCAGTATGTAGGGTCTCTACTTTAAAGAGTCCTCTCCTGCTGATGTTCAGGTGTATATCAGTATGTAGTGTCTCTACTTTAAAGAGTCCTCTCCTGCTGATGTGCAGGTGTATATCAGTATGTAGGGTCTCTACTTTAAAGAGTCCTCTCCTGCTGATGTTCAGGTGTATATCAGTATGTAGTGTCTCTACTTTAAAGAGTCCTCTCCTGCTGATGTTTCAGGTGTATATCAGTATGTAGTGTCTCTACTTTAAAGAGTCCTCTCCTGCTGATGTTCAGGTGTATATCAGTATGTAGTGTCTCTACTTTAAAGAGTCCTACTTTAAAGTTACGTCTCTCAGTGTATTTTTATGTGAAAGCACTTTGTAACCATGGTATGAAAGCTGCTATAAATAAAGTGTATTATGAGTATTGTATATGCGATTGGAGGACGTCCCCTTGGATGGGAGGACGTCCCCTTGGATGGGAGGACGTCCCCTTGGATGGGAGGACGTCCCCTTGTCCCAGCACCAGGTCTGTGAGCATGCATTTGTTAACAAATGGTCAAAGATATAGGAGTACAGAGCTCAGACTCTATCAGTACCTTCTTCAGTCTCCATGTGATCCTTCATCACCTCAGAATACACTCAGACTGAACGCCCGACAGAGAGTTGATCAGACTTCCTGCTGAGTCTCATGCAGCCAGATGTGATCCAGATGCTGCCCCCCCCCCCCCCCCCCTTCAAAGAAACAATTAGGGACAATTATCTCAACATATAAATGAATTTCATCCATGATTAAAACGCCAGGTGGTTGTAATCTGGACGGCGGTCGCTGGGATGAAAGAAAACCTGCAGAGCTGTTTATTCAGGCACTTTAAACCCGGTCAAGAAGCCCCCCCCCCCAAAGCCCCCCCTCCCAAAACCACCAACACAAAGTCCCTTAATACCAGTTTAATGAAGGCCATTTGTTTTAATGGAGCCTCGTTCAGACGGCAGTAATTAAAGCGGCTGCTTGTTGAGACACTGAGCTGCAGACTGCAAATACACAGCATGAGGACAGGGGGGGGGGGGTTCAAGAGGGGGGGGGTTAAAGCACAGATTAACACCAGGTTCAGAGACTGGTGCTCAGTATGTTATCAGGTTTAATGGAGTTTGATTGGCCGACGCAGAGAGGAGGTGCCGGGAGGATCTGAGGTCACAGCCTGGATGTTCTCCTCCTTGTGTCTGATCTTCTCTTTGTGTTCACCTGTTGTGTTTCTGCCTCTCCAGCTGTCTTCTCCTGTGATTTCCCTTCTGTGTATTTAACCCTTTGCTCCACGTTCCATCATCGGATGGATTGAAATAAGAAGGCCTCGTCTACCAGCAGTACGTTATCAGGCATCAGTTTACAAACTCCTCTCAACGCGTGCCGTGTCATCCAAGACTCAGGTACTGAACACTGAACAGGAACCATGAAGGTGAGGTAACAGACGGTCACTCTAAGGCCTGGGGCCTCATTTATAAACGGTGCGTACGCACAAAACATGGCGTACGCCAGTTTCTACGCACTGTTTGCGATTTATAAAAAACTAACTTGAGGGGAAAATGTGCGGTCCTCCACGCAAACTCTGACCCATGCGTACGCACTAAGCACAACAACGGGAGAGACGAGAAACTGCGACACGTTGGCAGAAGAAAAGAATGGAGAGAAATGTGTGGAAAAATCCCATAAATAAAACGCTACCTCTCATTTATCAGATATGAAGATTCATTTTCACAAATTGATTAAAGCCAATGTTAAAATGATGAAACTAACGCGTGTTTGAGACTCCTCAGCGCACACACACATAACTTGGAGAAATAAATAAATACGGAAATGTTATTGATCACCCCTCGATTATGTTAGAAATGTTTCTCATAAATGATGCGGTAAACAGGAGGACAGAATCACTGTAAACTGACGGCGTGTAGCTTTTCTACAGGTTGTATTCGAGCATGGTTTATACCATCATGTTTATGCCGTTCGCCAATAGCTACTTGAGAAGTCGCTCGTAAAACCCAGGAGGTACGGAGACTCAGAACACCATGTGGTAAATTACAAAGAAATCATTCAGATCCAGTCGTCATGACTCCCCTCCGGAGGGATCCCCCATCATTTCTTACAGTTTCTCATCAAGGGGGGGTCTCCTGTCCCCGGTGCAAACACACTGCCTGAGGAAGGCTCTGTGTATTTCTTTTGTCATTAACTTTTTTCAGACCACTTATTTATTTATGTTGGTGACGATCCTCCATGCTGCTCTCTGGTTCAGACTGCATCCTCCATGCTGCTACTCTGGTTCAGACTGCATCCTCCATGCTGCTACTCTGGTTCAGACTGCATCCTCCATGCTGCTACTCTGGTTCAGACTGCATCCTCCATGCTGCTACTCTGGTTCAGACTGCATCCTCCATGCTGCTACTCTGGTTCAGACTGCATCCTCCATGCTGCTACTCTGGTCAAACTGCATCCTCCATGCTGCAACTCTGGTTCAAACTGCATCCTCCATGCTGCAACTCTGGTTCAACTGCATCCTCCATGCTGCTACTCTGGGTCAGACTGCATCCTCCATGCTGCTACTCTGGTTCAAACTGCATCCTCCATGCTGCTGCTCTGGCTCAACTGCATCCTCCATGCTGCTACTCTGGCTCAAACTGCATCCTCCATGCTGCTACTCTGGCTCAACTGCATCCTCCATGCTGCTACTCTGGTCAGACTGCATCCTCCATGCTGCTACTCTGGTCAACTGCATCCTCCATGCTGCTACTCTGGTTCAGACTGCATCCTCCATGCTGCTACTCTGGCTCAACTGCATCCTCCATGCTGCACTCTGGTTCAAACTGCATCCTCCATGCTGCTACTCTGCTCAACTGCATCCTCCATGCTGCTACTCTGGTTCAGACTGCATCCTCCATGCTGCTACTCTGGTCAACCTGCATCCTCCATGCTGCTACTCTGGTCAAACTGCATCCTCCATGCTGCTGCTCTGGTTCAAACTGCATCCTCCATGCTGCTACTCTGGTCAGACTGCATCCTCCATGCTGCTACTCTGGTCAAACTGCATCCTCCATGCTGCTACTCTGGCTCAAACTGCATCCTCCATGCTGCTACTCTGGTCAAACTGCATCCTCCATGCTGCTACTCTGGTTCAAACTGCATCCTCCATGCTTCTCTCTGGCTCAAACTGCATCCTCCATGCTGCTGCTCTGGCTCAACTGCATCCTCCATGCTGCTGCTCTGGTTCAAACTGCATCCTCCATGCTGCTACTCTGGTTCAAACTGCATCCTCCATGCTGCTGCTCTGGTTCAGACTGCATCCTCCATGCTGCTACTCTGGCTCAAACTGCATCCTCCATGCTGCTGCTCTGGTTCAGACTGCATCCTCCATGCTGCTGCTCTGGTTCAACCGCATCCTCCATGCTGCTACTCTGGTTCAACTGCATCCTCCATGCTGCTACTCTGGTTCAAACTGCATCCTCCATGCTGCTACTCTGGTTCAGACTGCATCCTCCATGCTGCTACTCTGGTTCAAACTGCATCTCCATGCTGCTACTCTGGCTCAAACTGCATCCTCTATGCTGCTGCTCTGGTTCAAACTGCATCCTCCATGCTGCTACTCTGGCTCAAACTGCATCCTCCATGCGTACTCTGGTTCAGACTGCATCCTCCATGCTGCTACTCTGGTTCAAACTGCATCCTCCATGCTGCTCCTCTGGCTCAAACTGCATCCTCCATGCTGCTGCTCTGGTTCAAACTGCATCCTCCATGCTGCTACTCTGGGCTCAAACTGCATCCTCCATGCTGCTACTCTGGCTCAAACTGCATCCTCCATGCTGCTACTCTGGTTCAGACTGCATCCTCCATGCTGCTGCTCTGGTTCAAACTGCATCCTCCATGCTGCTCCTCTGGCTCAAACTGCATCCTCCATGCTGCTACTCTGGTTCAGACTGCATCCTCCATGCTGCTACTCTGGCTCAAACTGCATCCTCCATGCTGCTGCTCTGGTTCAAACTGCATCCTCCATGCTGCTACTCTGGTTCAGACTGCATCCTCCATGCTGCTCCTCTGGCTCAAAACTGCATCCTCCGTGCTGCTGCTCTGGCTCAGACTGCATCCTCCATGCTGCTACTCTGGCTCAAACTGCATCCTCCATGCTGCTACTCTGTTCAGACTGCATCCTCCATGCTGCTGCTCTGGTTCAGACTGCATCTCCATGCTGCTACTCTGGTTCAAACTGCATCCTCCATGCTGCTACTCTGGTTCAGACTGCATCCTCCATGCTGCTACTCTGGTTCAAACTGCATCCTCCATGCTGCTACCTGGCTCAAACTGCATCCTCCATGCTGCTACTCTGGTTCAGACTGCATCCTCCATGCTGCTGCTCTGTTCAAACTGCATCCTCCATGCTGCTACTCTGGTTCAAACTGCATCCTCCATGCTGCTACTCTGGTTCAAACTGCATCCTCCATGCTGCTGCTCTGGTTCAAACTGCATCCTCCATGCTGCTACTCTGGCTCAAACTGCATCCTCCATGCTGCTGCTCTGGTTCAAACTGCATCCTCCGTGCTGCTGCTCTGGCTCAGACTGCATCCTCCATGCTGCTACTCTGGCTCAAACGCATCCTCCATGCTGCTACTCTGGTTCAGACTGCATCCTCCATGCTGCTGCTCTGGTTCAGACTGCATCCTCCATGCTGCTACTCTGGTTCAAACTGCATCCTCCATGCTGCTACTCTGGTTCAGACTGCATCCTCCATGCTGCTACTCTGGTTCAAACTGCATCCTCCATGCTGCTACTCTGGCTCAAACTGCATCCTCCATGCTGCTACTCTGGTTCAGACTGCATCCTCCATGCTGCTGCTCTGGTTCAAACTGCATCCTCCATGCTGCTACTCTGGTTCAAACTGCATCCTCCATGCTGCTGCTCTGGTTCAAACTGCATCCTCCATGCTGCTGCTCTGGTTCAAACTGCATCCTCCATGCTGCTGCTCTGGTTCAAACTGCATCCTCCATGCTGCTGCTCTGGCTCAAACTGCATCCTCCATGCTGCTGCTCTGGTTCAAACTGCATCCTCCATGCTGCTGCTCTGGTTCAAACTGCATCCTCCATGCTGCTACTCTGGCTCAAACTGCATCCTCCATGCTGCTGCCTGGTTCAAACTGCATCCTCCATGCTGCTACTCTGGCTCAGACTGCATCCTCCATGCTGCTGCTCTGGCTCAAACTGCATCCTCCATCTGCTGCTCTGGTTCAAACTGCATCCTCCATGCTGCTACTCTGGCTCAAACTGCATCCTCCATGCTGCTGCTCTGGTTCAAACTGCATCCTCCATGCTGCTACTCTGGCTCAAACTGCATCCTCCATGCTGCTACTCTGGTTCAAACTGCATCCTCCATGCTGCTGCTCTGGTTCAAACTGCATCCTCCATGCTGCTACTCTGGCTCAAACTGCATCCTCCATGCTGCTGCTCTGGCTCAAACTGCATCCTCCATGCTGCTGCTCTGGTTCAAACTGCATCCTCCATGCTGCTACTCTGGTTCAGACTGCATCCTCCATGCTGCTGCTCTGGTTCAGACTGCATCCTCCATGCTGCTGCTCTGGCTCAAACTGCATCTCCATGCTGCTACTCTGGTTCAGACTGCATCCTCCATGCTGCTGCTCTGGCTCAAACTGCATCCTCCATGCTGCTACTCTGGCTCAGACTGCATCCTCCATGCTGCTACTCTGGCTCAAACTGCATCCTCCATGCTGCTACTCTGGCTCAAACTGCATCCTCCATGCTGCTACTCTGGCTCAAACTGCATCCTCCATGCTGCTACTCTGGCTCAAACTGCATCCTCCAAACAATGTTGATTTATCTCCACCTCCCCAAAAGAACCAACATCTGACACGGTGTGAGATCAGTGGCGCCTCCAGAAATGTTTCATAGGGGTGGCCCACCAAAACGAAGAATGTAATTGTTGTAAACGTATAGACTAGATGAAAACAATGGCAAAGAGAATCACCTCCTGATATACTTTGGTTTCTTGTGAATATAATACGGATAGTTAACATTTTACTTCAAACAACATGTAAAAAACCTTGTTATGCGTTAGGTGATTTATTGTTTTGTTTTTTATATATGTTGTTCTTTCCTTTTAAAAAGACAAATACAGCTTAATTTAAATAAGTTCCTTTATTGTAAGGCCAAAAGTTCCTCTCCCTCATCTTCTTCCTCCTCCTCCTCCTCCTCCTCCTCCTCCTCCTCCTCCTCCTCCTCCTCCTCCTCCTCCTCCTCCTCCTCCTCCTCCTCCTCCTCCTCCTCATCCTCCTCCTCCTCCTCACTAGCCCTATGCTGCTGCTCCCCTGCCAGCTCTGTCTCTCCTTTACTCATCTTGTTCTTAAAATAAGAAGAGTTGACTTTCTCTTCATTTTCTGCAGATTGATTACTACACACAGCAGTGATTAATAGCAGCCTACGCATTACACCAGCCCAGCATACCGACATCAGCTAACGTTAGCTTAGCAAGCTAAACTAACGCTAACTAGGATAGCCGCCAAAGTGTGTTTACAGACGAATTATACCTGAAGTCAAGCCAGCCTCTACTGAGCCCCGAGCCTGTTTTCCAGGTCTTCCAGCGTTTTTCTCGTTTTAATGCCATTGAACTTCTGATCAGAATAACAGCTAAAGGTTAGCATATCTCCGTTTGTTGCTACCTAAAGCTAACACACTAAACCTAAAGTGTTGTGATTCTCCAGAATACATAAATGCACACCGGGATAAGTCCCGATTCTCCAAACCACATTGACAGTGGCATTTCAATTGGTGCACTAAATGTACATATTTATAAAGAAAAATCAGTTTTTCAAATGTACACCATTCGCCAACAGGGGGTGCTGCAGCACCTCCTTCACCTCCAGGCCTCCAGCACCTCCAGCACCTCCTTCACCTCCAGCGCCTCCAGCACCTCCAGCACCTCCAGCTTCCCGCGGCTATGGCTGGTGTATTTGTTGTTAAATATCAGATAAACTACTACGCATACGTGACTGGCGAGGCGGTGTGTGTGGTGGGGGTGCAAATATATCAGGGTGGCCATGGCCCCCCCTGGCCCCCCCCTGCTGGCGCCACTGTGTGAGATGTCTTTTTTAGCTGTTCTGTCATCATTTCCTGCGATCTTCTTCATGAGTCAAAATTAATGAATGAATGGGCATTTCTTTGACTATTTATAGGCCAATATGGGCGTTACGTGAAGCCCGCGAAGCTGCGCCGCATTTCGAGTTGATTGTGATTTTAAAGGGAAACCGGCGTAGGACGTGCCGTACGCAAAGTCCTGTGCCGGTACGCAGTCTTTTATGAATCGGAAAGTGTCGGTGCGTATTTATTTGCTTTGTCCTACGTAAGCAACCTTCCCACGCCAATCCTACGCAAGGCTTTATAAATGAGGCCCCTGGACGGACAGAGGACGATGCTTTAAACCCAGATAAAGAAAGGCTTCTGTCTGCAGTCCAGAGGACGCTGAGCTCACCATCTCCACTCTGAAACATCTTAAACTCTGCAGTGTCGTATGAAGAGCTGAACAGAAGCTTCCCATGCTGTAAAACCTCTGGATAATTTATGTGTTGCCTGCTCAGAGCGGACCGATCCATCTTCCTATAGCTGTGTGTGTCATCTTCCCAGCATGCTTTGCTGCCTCGGATGGTTTAATGTTGATGTATGGAGTGTGAAGAGGAGCCTGTTTTATCTCATGACATGAGACGGTGTTTTATCTCTGCTAGCACCTCCATCACCGGTTCACCTCCATCACAGTTTCACCTCCATCACAGGTTCACCTCCATCACAGGTTCACCTCCATCACAGGGCCACATCCATCAGAGTCAACCAGAGAGGAAGACTCACCCAGCGAGGAGAGGAAGAGTCACCCAGCGAGGAGAGGAAGGGTCATCCTCAGGGCGATAAAGAGGACGGATCGGCTCAGTTTGAGTCTGATAAACTCGACAGAAAGGTCCTGAGATGTGTTCAAATCAATAGGCACGCAATGACTCTAAATAATAATGATCACGCCACCAAACAAACATGTAAGAAGTAGAAAGTACAGGTATTTGGGTTCAACATGTAAGAAGTAGAAAGTACAGGTATTTGTGTTCAACATGTAAGAAGTAGAAAGTACAGGTATTTGGGTTCAACATGTAAGAAGTAGAGAAAGTACAGGTATTTGGGTTCAACATGGAAGAAGTAGAAAGTACAGGTATTTGGGTTCAACATGTAAGAAGTAGAAAGTACAGGTATAGTGTGTTCAAATGTAAGAAGTAGAAAGTACAGGTATTGGGTTCAACATGTAAGAAGTAGAAAGTACAGGTATTTGGGTTCAACATGTAAGAAGTAGAAAGTACAGGTATTTGGGTTCAACATGTAAGAAGTAGAAAGTACAGGTATTTGGGTTCAACATGTAAGAAGTAGAAAGTACAGGTATTTGGGTTCAACATGTAAGAAGTAGAAAGTACAGGTATTTGGGTTCAACATGTAAGAAGTAGAAAGTACAGGTATTTGAGTTCAACATGTAAGAAGTAGAAAGTACAGGTATTTGAGTTCAACATGTAAGAAGTAGAAAGTACAGGTATTTGGGTTCAACATGTAAGAAGTAGAAAGTACAGGTATTAGTGTTCAAAATGTAAGAAGTAGAAAGTACAGGTATTTGAGTTCAACATGTAAGAAGTAGAAAGTACAGGTATTGGGTTCAACATGTAAGAAGTAGAAAGTACAGGTATTTGGGTTCAACATGTAAGAAGTAGAAAGTACAGGATTTGTGTTCAACATGTAAGAAGTAGAAAGTACAGGTATTTGTGTTCAGAATGTAAGAAGTAGAAAGTACAGGTATTTGAGTTCAACATGTAAGAAGTAGAAAGTACAGGTATTTGGGTTCAACATGTAAGAAGTAGAAAGTACAGGTATTTGGGTTCAACATGTAAGAAGTAGAAAGTACAGGTATTTGTGTTCAAAATGTAAGAAGTAGAAAGTACAGGTATTTGTGTTCAACATGTAAGAAGTAGAAAGTACAGGTATTTGTGTTCAACATGGAAGAAGTAGAAAGTACAGGTATTTGTGTTCAACATGTAAGAAGTAGAAAGTACAGGTATTTGTGTTCAACATGTAAGAAGTAGAAAGTACAGGTATTTGTGTTCAACATGTAAGAAGTAGAAAGTACAGGTATTTGGGTTCAACATGGAAGAAGTAGAAAGTACAGGTATTTGGGTTCAACATGTAAGAAGTAGAAAGTACAGGTATTTGTGTTCAACATGTAAGAAGTAGAAAGTACAGGTATTTGTGTTCAACATGTAAGAAGTAGAAAGTACAGGTATTTGTGTTCAACATGTAAGAAGTAGAAAGTAAAGGTATTTGTGTTCAACATGTAAGAAGTAGAAAGTACAGGTATTTGGGTTCAACATGTGGAAAATAAGTAGTGGAGTAAAGTACTGATACCAGAAACATGTACTTAAGTACAGTAACGAAGTATTAGTACTCCTCTCCCCCCCTGCTCTCCTCTCTCAGACCTCCTCAGCGTCTCATTTGGAGGAAATCACCAGAGCGTTTTGATCAGATCTGGTTTCAATGCAGCCTTATACAATCTGAATCTCTCCTGCAGGCTCAGTGAATCTGAATCTGTGACCCCCCCTCTCTCTCTCTCTCTCTTCTTCTCTCTCTTCTCTCGCTCTCTCTTCTCTCTCTCTCTCTCTCTCTCTGTGTTTCCTGATTGCTTCCACACACCGTCCAGCTGGAGACTGTAAAAATAAACTCCATGTTTAAAAATGGCCAGATTAGCCCCTTTTAAATGGCTTTCTTTTCATGTTTGTGTGTGTGTGTGTGTGGGTGTGTGTGTGTGGGTGTGTGTGTGTGGTGTGTGAGAGAGTGTGTGTGCAGCAGGGAAACACTAATTGGCCACAGAGCGAGAAAATAAGACCTGTCGCGCCAGATGTTTCTGTGGAAGGGCATTAGGTTAGCGTTGGTGTTGCTACAGGTTAGCGGCGAGGTGTCGTGGCTACACGTCACAGAGCCCCCCCCTCTGCCCCCCCTGCAGGACACCTGGCTGCAGCTGTGCAACACCTGCATGGTGCATGGTGCATGTGTCCGATGTGTCGCACGTTGAATCAGAGCCGTGCAGAATCAAAGGCCAAGGTTTTATTGTCATATGCACAGCAGCTAATTCAGTGAAACTCATCCACCCCAGCCAATCAGAGCCTCTCCTCACATCCAGTAAAACTCATCCCCCCCACCATCAGAGCCTCTCCTCACATCCAGTGAAACTCATCCCCCAGCCATCAGAGCCTCTCCTCACATCCAGTGAAACTCATCACCCCAGCCATCAGAGCCTCTCCTCACATCCAGTAAACTCATCCCCCCCACCATCAGAGCCCTCCTCACATCAGTAAAACTCATCCCCCCCACCATCAGAGCCTCTCCTCACATCCAGTGAAACTCATCCCCCAGCCATCAGAGCCTCTCCTCACATCCAGTGAAACTCATCCCCCAGCCATCAGAGCCTCTCCTCACATCCAGTGAAACTCATCCCCCCAGCCATCAGAGCCTCTCCTCACATCCAGTGAAACTCATCACCCCCACCATCAGAGCCTCTCCTCACATCCAGTGAAACTCATCACCCCCCAGCAATCAGAGCCTCTCCTCACATCCAGTGAAACTCATCACCCCCAGCCATCAGAGCCTCTCCTCACATCCAGTGAAACTCATCCCCCCCAGCCATCAGAGCCTCTCCTCACATCCAGTGAAACTCATCACGCCCAGCCATCAGAGCCTCTCCTCACATCCAGTGAAACTCATCCCCCCCAGCCATCAGAGCCTCTCCTCACATCCAGTGAAACTCATCCCCCCAGCCATCAGAGCCTCTCCTCACATCCAGTGAAACTCATCCCCCCCAGCCATCAGAGCCTCTCCTCACATCCAGTGTAACTCATCCCCCCAGCCATCAGAGCCTCTCCTCCATCCAGTGAAACTCATCCCCCCCAGCCATCAGAGCCTCTCCTCAAATCCAGTGAAACTCATCCCCCCCAGCCATCAGAGCCTCTCCTCACATCCAGTGAAACTCATCCCCCCACCATCAGAGCCTCTCCTCACATCCAGTGAAACTCTTCACCCCAGCCATCAGAGCCTCTCCTCACATCCAGTGAAACTCATCCCCCCCCCCACCAGAGCCTCTCCTCACATCCAGTGAAACTCATCACCCCCAACCATCAGAGCCTCTCCTCACATCCAGTGAAACTCATCACGCCCAGCCATCAGAGCCTCTCCTCACATCCAGTGAAACTCATCACCCCCATTCATCAGAGCCTCTCCTCACATCCAGTGAAAATCATCCCCCCCAGCCATCAGAGCCTCTCCTCACATCCAGTGAAACTCATCCACCCCAACCATCAGAGCCTCTCCTCACATCCAGTGAAACTCATCACGCCCAGCCATCAGAGCCTCTCCTCACATCCAGTGAAACTCTTCACCCCAGCAATCAGAGCCTCTCCTCACATCCAGTGAAACTCATCCCCCCCAGCCACCAGAGCCTCTCCTCACATCCAGTGAACTCATCACCCCCAGCCATCAGAGCCTCTCCTCACATCCAGTGAAACTCATCACGCCCAGCCATCAGAGCCTCTCCTCACATCCAGTGAAACTCATCACGCCCAGCCATCAGAGCCTCTCCTCACATCCATGAAACTCATCCCCCCACCATCAGAGCCTCTCCTCACATCCAGTGAAACTCATCCCCCCCAGCCATCAGAGCCTCTCCTCACATCCAGTGAAACTCATCCCCCCGCCATCAGAGCCTCTCCTCACATCCAGTGAAACTCATCACCCCCAGCCATCAGAGCCTCTCCTCACATCCAGTGAAACTCATCACGCCCAGCCATCAGAGCCTCTCCTCACATCCAGTGAAACTCATCCCCCCCAGCCATCAGAGCCTCTCCTCACATCCAGTGAAACTCATCAGGCCCAGCCATCAGAGCCTCTCCTCACATCCAGTGAAACTCATCCCCCCCAGCCATCAGAGCCTCTCCTCACATCCAGTGAAACTCATCCCCCCCCAGCCATCAGAGCCTCTCCTCACATCCAGTGAAACTCATCCCCCCAGCCATCAGGGCCTCTCCTCACATCCAGTGAAACTCATCCCCCCCAGCCATCAGAGCCTCTCCTCACATCCAGTGAAACTCATCACCCCCATTCATCAGAGCCTCTCCTCACATCCAGTGAAAATCATCCCCCCCAGCCATCAGAGCCTCTCCTCACATCCAGTGAAACTCATCCAACCCAACCATCAGAGCCTCTCCTCACATCCAGTGAAACTCATCACGCCCAGCCATCAGAGCCTCTCCTCACATCCATTGAAACTCTTCACCCCAGCAATCAGAGCCTCTCCTCACATCCAGTGAAACTCATCCCCCCCAGCCACCAGAGCCTCTCCTCACATCCAGTGAAACTCATCACCCCCAGCCATCAGAGCCTCTCCTCACATCCAGTGAAACTCATCACGCCCAGCCATCAGAGCCTCTCCTCACATCCAGTGAAACTCATCACGCCCAGCCATCAGAGCCTCTCCTCACATCCAGTGAAACTCATCCCCCCCAGCCATCAGAGCCTCTCCTCACATCCAGTGAAACTCATCCCCCCCAGCCATCAGAGCCTCTCCTCACATCCAGTGAAACTCATCCCCCCAGCCATCAGAGCCTCTCCTCACATCCAGTGAAACTCATCACCCCCAGCCATCAGAGCCTCTCCTCACATCCAGTGAAACTCATCACGCCCAGCCATCAGAGCCTCTCCTCACATCCAGTGAAACTCATCACGCCGCCATCAGAGCCTCTCCTCACATCCATGAAACTCATCCCCCCCAGCCATCAGAGCCTCTCCTCACATCCAGTGAAACTCATCCCCCCCAGCCATCAGAGCCTCTCCTCACATCCAGTGAAACTCATCCCCCCAGCCATCAGAGCCTCTCCTCACATCCAGTGAAACTCATCCCCCCCAGCCATCAGAGCCTCTCCTCACATCCAGTGAAACTCATCCCCCAGCCATCAGAGCCTCTCCTCACATCCAGTGAAACTCATCCCCCCAGCCATCAGAGCCTCTCCTCACATCCAGTGAAACTCATCACGCCCAGCCATCAGAGCCTCTCCTCACATCCAGTGAAACTCATCCCCCCAACCATCAGAGCCTCTCCTCACATCCAGTGAAACTCATCCCCCCAGCCATCAGAGCCTCTCCTCACATCCAGTACACGGCTCTGATACCTCATTCACACCAACGCAACTCCGGTTTCCAGCTCCTCTAGAGCTTTTCAGGTTCAGAACCGGTTCTTCGGTTAGCTCCGGCTCTTTTCACACGCTCAGAGCCCGACTGGTGCTGCGTCATTGCGTCATCGTCATGACGTAACCGTTTGCGTGCCTGCTTCATAAAGCCAAACCGCGCGGAAACCCCTCACAGCTCACACCGACAAGGTCCGATAGTCCTTCTTGACTTATTTTAATTTGTTGCCAATCTGTTCAAAGGTACGGTAAAAACCAGCGGTTGCCATCTCTTTCTGCAATTGTTGGAGAATTGCTTTGGACCGCGTGCTCCCCTCCAGCTTCCTCTGTACCTCTTCGGAAGACCAGATTCCAGTAGGTAGCTGGTCTCTTCAGTGACCACTGCTGCTTGTTAACGTTCTCCATCGTTGTGTACAAACTGGATAAAACGCGGGCTTTGTGTTGTTGTTCAGGAGTTGATCCCGCCCCCGCCCTGCCCCTGCCCCTGCCCCTGCCCCTGCCCCTGCCCCCGCCTCGACGTAAGCGTGACGTATGCGGTGCTTTTGCTCTAGCCGGAGAATTATTTGGTGCTTGAAACGAACCGGATTCCGGAGCTAAGAGGCTGCTCCGCTGCGGTGTGAACAGGAAAACCCGGTGCTTTTCAAGCTCCAGCTCCGAACCGGCCCTGAAACAACCGTTGGTGTGAATGAGGTATGACAGATTGGTTTTATTTATTTAACAGGGACAGTGCACATTAATCAGCATTTCTGTAATGTGCCAGAGTTAGCCAAAAGACACATTTCATTTTAAACAACTACATTGTAAACTAATAAATGTACTGGAAATGTTAATTTAAAAACGAAACAAAACGAATAAAACAAAACAAAAAAGAACATGAAGACCACACAGTGGAGGTGTTGAGGACCCTCACTGCAGCCCTCCTCACTCAGGACCTGATATCTGGGGATATTTGATGATTTCTGAGGATATTTGATCATTTCTGGTGATATCTGAGGACTGGAAGACGTCTCCAGCGGTCTCTCATGTCTCTGAGACTCTTTCTGAGACCCCCCCCCCTCTCAGTGACCTCCATCAGAGGCTTAATTACAGTAAGCTGCGTTTAATAAGCGGATCAGAGGCAGAGAGGCGTTCAGGGACTCTTTGTTTGTTGTGATGTTCTCTGTAATCCACTCTGCAGACAGACAGTAACTCTCTCTCTCTCTCTCCTGATGAGGGGCTCTCGAGCAAGGCATTAACCCTGCAGCATCAACACACACACACACCACACACACACACACACACACACACACACACACACACACACACACACACACACACACACACACACACACACACACACACACACACACACACACACACACCTGCAGTTACTCATGTGGCTCAGTTGAAATGTAAGGAGAGTATGGAAGAGGATGAGGGCCACATGAGAAATTGAGATCTGATCAAAGTGAGCTTTTTTGGGGGGGAATAAAAAGTCAGAATTCTTACTTTTTTTAAATAAAAAAAATCTGAAGAAAAGTTCAGAATTTTCTTCTTAAATGATTTTCTTCTGAGGTTACGTGAGGTTTTCAGCCGCTGAGCTGCAGAGGCATTAAATCATCTGAATATGTGAGAATACCAGAATGAAAGCTGTCAGACTGAGGACCAGACACAGGGAGAGAGACACAACAGAGCTGGGACTTTCATACCTTACCTTGTTAAAACCACCAACACCTCCACATGACTATCGCCCCCCCCCCCCCCCCCCCCTGCCACAAAAAGAAGCTCAACCTGATGATGAACGCTGTGGGATCAGAGCTGTTCAATCCTTTCAGGTTTTTTCATCTTGTTTTTTGGATTATTTAGACACAGATTCCTGTCTATATATGTGTTTCTCTGCACCCTGCATCGTCGTCTCTCTCCTGCACCCCTTCAGATCCTCAGACCCTCAGACCTCAGATCCTCAGACCCTCAGACCCTCAGATCCTCAGACCCTCAGACCCTCAGATCCTCAGACCCTCAGACCCTCAGATCCTCAGACCCTCAGATCCTCAGACCCTCAGACCCTCAGATCCTCAGACCCTCAGATCCTCAGACCCTCAGATCCTCAGACCCTCAGACCCTCAGATCCTCAGACCCTCAGAGGAGTGAAACGCCACATCACTCTGACACCCTTCACCCTCTGTCTTCTAGATCCTTCATAGATGTGACGAGGCGTTCAGGGAACCCAGTGAAACACAGAGTCTCTGATCCCGTCTCACGTCTCAGACTCGAGTTCAAACCTCCATTCCCCCGTCACATGACATCATCTCCCTCGCTCTGTGGTTCAGGAAGAGGTATTATCTTCTCTCAGCATCACAAACACACACTGCTCCAGATTCCTTCAGTCTCTACACAGTCTCTGATTCTGATTCTGGTTCTGATTCTGTTTCTGATTCTGATTCTGGTTCTGATTCTGTTTCTGATTCTGGTTCTGATTCTGTTTCTGATTCTGGTTCTGATTCTGTTTCTGATTCTGGTTCTGGTTCTGATTCTGATTCTGGTTCTGATTCTGTTTCTGATTCTGGTTCTGATTCTGTTTCTGATTCTGGTTCTGATTCTGTTTCTGATTCTGTTTCTGATTCTGGTTCTGATTCTGTTTCTGGTTCTGATTCTGATTCTGTTTCTGATTCTGGTTCTGATTCTGTTTCTGATTCTGATTCTGATACTGATTCTGTTTCTGATTCTGATTCTGTTTCTGTTTCTGTTTCTGGTTCTGACTCTGATTCTGGTTCTGGTTCTGATTCTGTTTCTGATTCTGTTTCTGATTCTGATTCTGTTTCTGATTCTGACTCTGGTTCTGATTCTGTTTCTGATTCTGGTTCTGTTTCTGATTCTGTTTCTGATTCTGGTTCTGATTCTGACTGTTTCTGATTCTGACTCTGATTCTGTTTCTGACTGTTTCTGACTCTGACTCTGATTCTGTTTCTGACTCTGACTGACTCTGACTCTGACTCTGATTCTGACTCTGATTCTGACTCTGACTCTCCTGCAGAAGTTATCCAGCGTTACATAACCAGCGTCTCTGATAATGAGCTATAACTCAGATAACTTTGCAGACTGAGGGTCGACGCAGTCCAGAGGCTCCTCTGTCATTAGTGATGTGTAGCTGTGTGTTGTTGTTGTGTTGTTGTTGTTCTGTAGATGTTGTGTTGTTGTTGTTGTGTGTCTCTGTATGAAGGAGAGCTGCAGGACTCCTGTAATCCGAGGTGTTGATTGGCTTGTTGACTCTGAGCCTTCGTCCTCCTGTCCGTCCTCATCTGTCTCTAACGGACCCTCTGGAGTTAAAGGCAATAACATGGAGTACACTCTTTAAATACTTTCCTTTACACACTGTCTCCTCTCCGCTTCAGGTCTGTGCTCTCAGTGCTCTCAGAGCTCTCAGTGACCTCAGTGCTCTCAGTGCTCTCAGAGCTCTCAGTGACCTCAGTGCTCTCAGTGCTCTCAGAGCTCTCAGTGACCTCAGTGCTCTCAGTGCTCTCAGTGCTCTCAGAGACCTCAGTGAACAGGGGGCTGTTTTCATGGTTCAGATAAAACACTGTGTCCCCTTTAAGAGGCTGAAGAGGCTGAACCTCAACAACCTGAACAAGAAACACAGAATCTTTGGTTTCTGTTTGTCATTATTTAACGATGTTCCTCTCACCTCTGGATCACCTGGAACATTCAGGAAGGAAATTGTGGAGAGAAGTCAACATGTAACACATCTGCCCTTCACAATAAGAGTCTCTCTCGCTCAGCTGCTATACTAACACATCTGTCCTTCACAATAAGAGTCTCTCTCTCTCAGCTGCTATACTAAGAACATCTGTCCTTCACAATAAGAGTCTCTCTCTCTCTCGCAGCTGCTATACTAACACATCTGTCCTTCACAATAAGAGTCTCTCTCTCTCTCTCAGCTGCTATACTAACACATCTGGCCTTCACAATAAGAGTCTCTCTCTCTCAGCTGCTATACTAAGAACATCTGTCCTTCACAATAAGAGTCTCTCTCTCTCAGCTGCTATACTAACACATCTGTCCTTCACAATAAGAGTCTCTCTCTCTCTCAGCTACTATACTAACACATATGTCCTTCACAATAAGAGTCTCTCTCTCTCAGCTGCTATACTAACACATCTGTCCTTCACAATAAGAGTCTCTCTCTCTCAGCTGCTATACTAACACATCTGTCCTTCACAATAAGAGTCTCTCTCTCTCAGCTGCTATACTAACACATCTGTCCTTCACAATAAGAGTCTCTCTCTCTCAGCTGCTATACTAACACATCTGTCCTTCACAATAAGAGTCTCTCTCTCTCAGCTGCTATACTAACACATCTGTCCTTCACAATAAGAGTCTCTCTCAGCTGCTTTACTAACACATCTGTCCTTCACAATAAGAGCCTCTCTCAGATGCTTTACTAACACATCTGTCCTTCACAATAAGAGTC
>JAAKFY010000025.1:1394433-1446933 GCA_011823955.1 Dissostichus mawsoni
TTCGATGTGGACGAGGGCGTTCGATGTGGACGAGGGCGTTCGATGTGGACGAGGGCGTTCGATGTAGACGAGGGGGCTCGATGTAGACGAGGGGGCTCGATGTAGACGAGGGCGTTCGATGTAGACGAGGGCGTTCGATGTAGACGAGGGCGTTCGATGTAGACGAGGGCGTTCGATGTAGACGAGGGCGTTCGATGTAGACGAGGGCGTTCGATGTAGACGAGGGCGTTCGATGTGGACGAGGGCGTTCGATGTGGACGAGGGCGTTCGATGTGGACGAGGGCGTTCGATGTAGACGAGGGGGCTCGATGTAGACGAGGGCGTTCGATGTAGACGAGGGCGTTCGATGTAGACGAGGGCGTTCGATGTGGACGAGGGCGTTCGATGTGGACGAGGGCGTTCGATGTGGACGAGGGCGTTCGATGTGGACGAGGGCGTTCGATGTAGACGAGGGGGCTCGATGTAGACGAGGGGGCTCGATGTAGACGAGGGCGTTCGATGTAGACGAGGGCGTTCGATGTAGACGAGGGCGTTCGATGTAGACGAGGGCGTTCGATGTGGACGAGGGCGTTCGATGTGGACGAGGGCGTTCGATGTAGACGAGGGCGTTCGATGTAGACGAGGGGGCTCGATGTAGACCAGGGCGTTCGATGTAGACGAGGGCGTTCGATGTAGACGAGGGCGTTCGATGTAGACGAGGGCGTTCGATGTAGACGAGGGGGCTCGATGTAGACCAGGGCGTTCGATGTAGACGAGGCGTTCGATGTAGACGAGGGCGTTCGATGTAGACGAGGGCGTTCGATGTAGACGAGGGCGTTCGATGTAGAAGAAAGCTTCTCATGAATTTGGATCCTCTTGATCTTTAGATGGTACTGACCACATTTGAAGTTGATCGGATGAAAACTGTAGGAGGAGTTCCTTAAAATGTGGGACCTTAAAAGTTCAAAATGGCCCAAAGTTGCACATAAAATTCGAAAAAGACGACTTTCTGTTGGGTTTACGATATGCATCCAATAGGGTTTTTTGAGCATCTCTTCATGCTTCATATACATATCAAATTTCAGAAGTAAAAGCGAAAGCACTGCGAGGGGATGATTTTTTAAACTTTATTCGGGCACTACAGAGCTTTTTGACGCGACCCAGATTGTGAAAAGATATGAACTTCTGGTAAACATTAAGTCCTTCAAAAACCTGATTCATTTGGGTAAAAAAATAAACACTCAATGGATTTCAATACAGATACAGAACCAGTTACTCTGCACTAAGACAGACCAATCTACCACTGACAGAGAGGTAAACATGGGATATTAACTCTAAACTAAAATACTGAATTTACAGCATTTGTTGTTTCCGTGAACGGCCGAATGTTGTGTCGAGAAACAGATAAAGTAAAAACTAGGATCCTGACCGTCTGAAGATTATCAGAGGTACAGTAAGTACACTGAGAGGGAGACACACGACATGATTGTAATCAATATCCAAAGCTTTAATTAGAAAGGCAAACACATCAAAGAGACAGGCTGAGGCTTGCCACGGGTTAGATCAGTTGTACAGGCTTTAAAGTTGTTTTGGTGACGGAATCTTACAGTCAGACAGTCACATCGTCACCGTCAGAGTTTTCCATTCCTGCTCTCTTATCACAGCGATCATTATGGGATGAATCATCTGACTGATGTTACCAGAACACAAGAGACACAGCACCTCTAACCATCCTGACCCAGGGAATAGTCATAGCCCAATATTTAGGGAGACTGGCTTCTTCTACCAGCTGCATTGATGGCATTTAAGGAACCTTTCACTTCCTCCAGACATGATGGAAAGTCTCGCACTGTATTCAGCTCATTGTGTGCAAGAAACAGAGAAGAGGTGAATTAAAAAAATGACCTCTGCATACAAGGAAATCAAGTTATTTTGGCATTGATAAAGCCTTATAAATGACCATGAGGACAGTTCGTTTCTGGAGAATATGTGCCGGTATCTATCTGAGAGTTTCTAAGACACTTCCTCCCAGCAGGAGAAATGATGAGGGAAAAATAACTTTACATTCTGCGATGATGTGCTACGTTTGGTGGACTTCCCACGCAGTAAAAAAATACTTTAAAGCAATAACTGTAATTTATGACGACTGTGAGATGATTTGTGGGATTGAGCTTTGAGCTTCACTTCATCATCTTCCAGTGAGGAAACAGATCTGAGACGGACTTTAAGGGTTATATTTTTACGATGAAATTAATATGCAAAGCTTTACTTAAAAAGACAAACGCATAAAAGGCTAAGACTTTGTTCAGAAAGTCCTCTGTGTCTTCGCTATAATCTGCTCTTAGATTTAGCTTTGCTCATCTTTTGGTAGAGGACTTTATTTCTGTATTTTTCCTAATAACACTTTTACAATTTCGATGCCACTGCGAGGGCGTCCAATGGAGACTTAAGCTTTTAAAACCAATTCATTCTCAAGGTCTTAAGACGTGCCGACCATCTCGAAGTCAATCGGAGGAAATGTAGGAAGAGTTTTTTCAAATACAGCACGTGGAAAGTGCAAAAAATGGCACATGAAATTTTAAATAGCCGACTTCCTGTTGGGTTTACGACATGATGCCAAGAGGCTTTTCTGAGCGTCTCTTCATGCCTCATATACCTGCTGAATCTCAGAAGAATAGGTGAAAGCACAACGAGGGGCTGCCTTTTTGGCAACTTTGTCGGGGGCCCATAGAGCTTTCCCGCACGACGAGGGCATTCGATGTAGACGAGGGGCTCGATGTAGACGAGGGGGCTCGATGTAGACGAGGGCTCGATGTAGACGAGGGGGCTCGATGTAGACGAGGGGGATTGTAGACGAGGGGCTCGATGTAGACGAGGGGGCTCGATGTAGACGAGGGCGTCGATGTAGACGAGGGGGCTCGATGTAGACGAGGGCGTTCGATGTAGACGAGGGCGTTCGATGTAGACGAGGGGGCTCGATGTAGACGAGGGCGTCGATGTAGACGAGGGGCTCGATGTAGACGAGGGGGCTCGATGTAGACGAGGGCGTCGATGTAGAGGAGGGGGCTCGATGTAGACGAGGGCGTTCGATGTAGACGAGGGGGCTCGATGTAGACGAGGGCGTTCGATGTAGATGAGGGGGCTCGATGTAGACGAGGGGGCTCGATGTAGACGAGGGCGTTCGATGTAGACGAGGGGGCTCGATGTAGACGAGGGGGCTCGACGTAGACGAGGGCGTCGATGTAGACGAGGGGGCTCAATGTAGACGAGGGGCTCAATGTAGACGAGGGCGTCGATGTAGATGAGGGGGCTCGATGTAGACGAGGGCGTCGATGTAGACGAGGGGGCTCAATGTAGACGAGGGCGTTCGATGTAGACGAGGGGGCTCGATGTAGACGAGGGCGTCGATGTAGACGAGGGGGCTCGATGTAGACGAGGGCGTTCGATGTAGACGAGGGGGCTCGATGTAGACGAGGGGGCTCGATGTAGACGAGGGCGTTCGATGTAGACGAGGGCGTTCGATGTAGACGAGGGGGCTCGATGTAGAGGGCGTCGATGTAGACGAGGGGGCTCGATGTAGACGAGGGGGCTCGATGTAGACGAGGGGGCTCGATGTAGACGAGGGCGTTCGATGTAGACGAGGGCATTCGATGTAGACGAGGGGGTTCGATGTAGACGAGGGCGTTCGATGTAGACGAGGGGGCTCGATGTAGACGAGGGCGTCGATGTAGACGAGGGGGCTCGATGTAGACGAGGGGGCTCGATGTAGACGAGGGCGTTCGATGTAGACGAGGGCGTTCGATGTAGACGAGGGGGCTCGATGTAGACGAGGGCGTCGATGTAGACGAGGGGGCTCGATGTAGACGAGGGGGCTCGATGTAGACGAGGGGGCTCGATGTAGACGACGGCGTTCGATGTAGACGAGGGGGCTCGATGTAGACGAGGGGGCTCGATGTAGACGAGGGCGTCGATGTAGACGAGGGGGTCGATGTAGACGAGGGCGTTCGATGTAGACGAGGGCGTTCGATGTAGACGAGGGGGCTCGATGTAGACGAGGGGCTCGATGTAGACGAGGGCGTCGATGTAGACGAGGGGGCTCGATGTAGACGAGGGGGCTCGATGTAGACGAGGGCGTTCGATGTAGACGAGGGGGCTCGATGTAGACGAGGGGGCTCGATGTAGACGAGGGCGTTCGATGTAGACGAGGGCGTTCGATGTAGACGAGGGCGTTCGATGTAGACGAGGGCGTTCGATGTAGACGAGGGCGTTCGATGTAGACGAGGGCGTTCGATGTAGACGAGGGCGTTCGATGTAGACGAGGGCGTTCGATGTAGACGAGGGCGTTCGATGTGGACGAGGGCGTTCGATGTGGACGAGGGCGTTCGATGTAGACGAGGGCGTTCGATGTAGACGAGGGGCTCGATGTAGACGAGGGCGTCGATGTAGACGAGGGGGCTCGATGTAGACGAGGGGGCTCGATGTAGACGAGGGCGTTCGATGTAGACGAGGGGGCTCGATGTAGACGAGGGGGCTCGATGTAGACGAGGGCGTTCGATGTAGACGAGGGCGTTCGATGTAGACGAGGGGGCTCGATGTAGACGAGGGCGTTCGATGTAGACGAGGGCGTTCGATGTGGACGAGGGCGTTCGATGTGGACGAGGGCGTTCGATGTGGACGAGGGCGTTCGATGTAGACGAGGGGGCTCGATGTAGACGAGGGCGTTCGATGTAGACGAGGGCGTTCGATGTAGACGAGGGCGTTCGATGTAGACGAGGGCGTTCGATGTGGACGAGGGCGTTCGATGTGGACGAGGGCGTTCGATGTGACGAGGGCGTTCGATGTAGACGAGGGGGCTCGATGTAGACGAGGGGGCTCGATGTAGACGAGGGCGTTCGATGTAGACGAGGGCGTTCGATGTAGACGAGGGCGTTCGATGTAGACGAGGGCGTTCGATGTAGACGAGGGCGTTCGATGTAGACGAGGGCGTTCGATGTAGACGAGGGCGTTCGATGTAGACGAGGGCGTTCGATGGACGAGGGCGTTCGATGTGGACGAGGGCGTTCGATGTGGACGAGGGCGTTCGATGTAGGACGAGGGGTCGATGTAGACGAGGGCGTTCGATGTAGACGAGGGCGTCGATGTAGACGAGGGCGTTCGATGTAGACGAGGGGGCTCGATGTGGAAGAGGGCGTTCGATGTAGACGAGGGCGTTCGATGTAGACGAGGGCGTTCGATGTAGACGAGGGGGCTCGATGTAGACGAGGGGGCTCGATGTAGACGAGGGCGTTCGATGTAGACGAGGGCGTTCGATGTAGACGAGGGCGTTCGATGTAGACGAGGGCGTTCGATGTGGACGAGGGCGTTCGATGTGGACGAGGGCGTTCGATGTAGACGAGGGCGTTCGATGTAGACGAGGGGGCTCGATGTAGACCAGGGCGTTCGATGTAGACGAGGGCGTTCGATGTAGACGAGGGCGTTCGATGTAGACGAGGGCGTTCGATGTAGACGAGGGGGCTCGATGTAGACCAGGGCGTTCGATGTAGACGAGGGCGTTCGATGTAGACGAGGGCGTTCGATGTAGACGAGGGCGTTCGATGTAGACGAGGGCGTTCGATGTAGACGAGGGCGTTCGATGTAGAAGAAAGCTTTCATGAATTTGGATCCTCTTGATCTTTAGATGGTACTGACCACATTGAAGTGATCGGATGAAAACTGTAGGAGGAGTTCCTTAAAAATGGGACCTTAAAAGTTCAAATGGCCCAAAGTTGCACATAAAATTCGAAAAAGCGACTTTCTGTTGGGTTTACGATATGCATCCAATAGGGTTTTTGAGCATCTCTTCATGCTTCATATACATATCAAATTTCAGAAGTAAAGCGAAAGCACTGCGAGGGGATGATTTTAAACTTTATTCGGCACTACAGAGCTTTTGACGCGACCAGATTGTGAAAAGATATGAATTCTGGTAAACATTAAGTCCTTCAAAAACCTGATTCATTTGGGTAAAATAATAAACACTCAATGGATTTCAATACAGATACAGAACCAGTTACTCTGCACTAAGACAGACAATCTACCAATGACAGAGAGGTAAACATGGGATATTAACTCTAAACTAAATACTGAATTTACAGCATTTGTTGTTTCCGTGAACGGCCGAATGTTGTGTCGAGAAACAAGATAAAGTAAAACTAGGATCCTGACCGTCTGAAGATTATCAGAGTACAGTAAGTACACTGAGAGGGAGACACACGACATGATTGTAATCAATATCCAAAGCTTTAATTAGAAAGGCAAACACATCAAAGAGACAGGCTGAGGCTGCCACGGGTTTAGATCAGTTGTACAGGCTTTAAAGTTGTTTTGGTGACGGAATCTTACAGTCAGACGGCACATCGTCACGTCAGAGTTTTCCATTCCTGCTCTCTTATCACAGCGATCATTATGGGATGAATCATCTGACTGATGTTACCAGAAACACAAGAGACACAGCACCTCTAACCATCCTGACCCAGGGAATAGTCATAGCCCAATATTTAGGGAGACTGGCTTCTTCTACCAGCTGCATGATGGCATTTAAGGAACCTTTCACTTCCTCCAGACATGATGGAAAGTCTCGCACTGTTCAGCTCATTGTGTGCAAGAAACAGAGAAGAGGGTGAATTAAAAAAATGACCTCTGCATACAAGGAAATCAAGTATTTTGGCATTGATAAAGCCTTATAAATGACCATGAGGACAGTTCGTTTCTGGAGAATATGTGCCGGTATCTATCTGAGAGTTTCTAAGACACTTCCTCCCAGCAGGAGAAATGATGAGGGAAAAATAACTTTACATTCTGCGATGATGTGCTACGTTTGGTGGACTTCCCACGCAGTAAAAAAATACTTTAAAGCAATAACTGTAATTTATGACGACTGTGAGATGATTTGTGGGATTGAGCTTTGAGCTTCACTTCATCATCTTCCAGAGAGGAAACAGATCTGAGACGGACTTTAAGGGTTATATTTTTACGAGTGAAATTAATATGCAAAGCTTTACTTAAAAAGACAAACGCATAAAAGGCTAAAGACTTTGTTCAGAAAGTCCTCGTGTCTTCGCTATAATCTGCTCTTAGATTTAGCTTTGCTCATCTTTTGGTAGAGGACTTTATTTCTGTATTTTCCTAATAACACTTTTACAATTTCGATGCCACTGCGAGGGCGTCCAATGGAGACTTAAGCTTTTAAAACAATTCATTCTCAAGGTCTTAAGACGTGCCGACCATCTCGAAGTCAATCGGAGGAAATGTAGGAAGAGTTTTTTCAAATACAGCACGTGGAAAGTGCAAAAAATGGCACATGAAATTCTAAATAGCCGACTTCCTGTTGGGTTTACGACATGATGCCAAGAGGCTTTTCTGAGCGTCTCTTCATGCCTCATATACCTGCTGAATCTCAGAAGAATAGGTGAAAGCACAACGAGGGGCTGCCTTTTTGGCAACTTTGTCGGGGCCCATAGAGCTTTCCCGCACGACGAGGGCATTCGATGTAGACGAGGGCATTCGATGTAGACGAGGGGGCTCGATATAGACGAGGGGGCTCGATGTAGACGAGGGGGCTCGATGTAGACGAGGCATTCGATGTAGACGAGGGCATTCGATGTAGACGAGGGCATTCGATGTAGACGAGGGGGCTCGATGTAGACGAGGGCGTCGATGTAGACGAGGGGGCTCGATGTAGACGAGGGGGCTCGATGTAGACGAGGGCGTCGATGTAGACGAGGGGCTCGATGTAGACGAGGGCATTCGATGTAGACGAGGGCATTCGATGTAGACGAGGGGGCTCGATGTAGACGAGGGCGTCGATGTAGACGAGGGGGCTCGATGTAGACGAGGGGGCTCGATGTAGACGAGGGCGTCGATGTAGACGAGGGCATTCGATGTAGACGAGGGGGCTCGATGTAGACGAGGGGGCTCGATGTAGACGAGGGCGTTCGATGTAGACGAGGGGGCGCGATGTAGACGAGGGGGCTCGATGTAGACGAGGGGGCTCGATATAGACGAGGGGGCTCGATGTAGACGAGGGCGTTCGATGTAGACGAGGGGGCTCGATGTAGACGAGGGGGCTCGATGTAGACGAGGGGCTCGATATAGACGAGGGGCTCGATGTAGACGAGGGGGCTCGATGTAGACGAGGGGGCTCGATGTAGACGAGGGGGCTCGATGTAGACGAGGGGGCTCGATGTAGACGAGGGCATTCGATGTAGACGAGGGCATTCGATGTAGACGAGGGGGCTCGATGTAGACGAGGGCGTCGATGTAGACGAGGGGGCTCGATGTAGACGAGGGGGCTCGATGTAGACGAGGGCGTCGATGTAGACGAGGGCGTCGATGTAGACGAGGGGGCTCGATGTAGACGAGGGGGCTCGATGTAGACGAGGGCGTCGATGTAGACGAGGGGGCTCGATGTAGACGAGGGCTCCTCATGACTTTGGACCCTCCAGATCTTCCGATGGCACTGACCACATTTGAAGTTGATCGGCTGAAAACTGTTCCTTAAAATGTGGGGCCTGAAAAGTTCAAAATGGCCCAAAGTCGCACATACAATTTAAAATAGCCGACTTCCTGTTGGGTTTACGATATGCATCCAATGGGGATTTTTGAGCATCTCACTATGCTTCTTCATATACATGTCGAATTTCAGAAGTGAAAGTGAAAGTGAAAGCACGATGAGGGGCTGATTATTGAAACTTTATTGGGGGCACTATAGAGCTTTTTGACGCGACCCAGAGATTAGTCCTGAGAAGTTTGTGAAAAATATGAACTTCTTGTAAAAGTAAAGGCCTTCAAAAACCTGATTCTTTTGGGCAAACCACACTCAGTGGATTTCAATAAAGACACAGAACCAGTTACTCTGCACTAAGACAGACCAAGTAAACACAGGATATGAACTTTATTTAATGTGTGCTTCAGTCTTAAAGCTTGGAGCCTGATGGGTTTGTGGTTAGATGATGATATACTGTCCCTCTCTCTGCTCTGTAATATTCAGACCTTCCTCCTCCTCCTCTTCATCACTAAAGTCAGCCGTGAAAACGCTTCCTGTGTTCGGACGACCCGGCTTTTAGCACCGTGAGACCAATGAGAGTTCACGCACGCACGCACGCACGCACGCACGCACGCACGCACGCACGCACGCATGCACGCACGCACGCACGCACGCACGCACACACACACACACACACACACACACACACGCACACACACACACACACACACGCACACACACAGTCTGACTCAGAGAGCGGTGATTAAACACAAAGCCTTTCTGGTGAGATCCTGGAGGACGAATGAAGGACGTGTTTCAGATCCAGCGCTCTGATCTCAGAACTAAAGAGACCTAAGTGTTCCTATTAGTGTGTGTGTGGTGTGTGTGTGTGTGTGTGTGTGTGTGTGTGTGTGTGTGTCTGTGTGTGTATGTGTGTGTGTATGTGTGTGTGTATGTGTGTGTGTGTATGTGTGTGTGTGTGTGTGTAAGTGGGTGTGTGTGTGTGTATGTGGGTGTGTGTGTATGTGGGTGTGTGTGTGTGGTGTGTTACAGTAGAAAGAGGGATCATCACTCGCTCAGGCCTATGGAGAGCACCTGCATCTGGTTTAATGCTGGAAGTGTAGACTCCCCCCCCCCCCCCCCCCCCCCCCGCAGAGTGAATCCTCTTTATGGCCACCGCTCACCTGTGATATATGGGGGGAGACAGATATATATGGGGGGAGACAGATATATATGGGGGGAGACAGATATATATGGGGGGGAGACAGATGCCAGCGAGGGGCTGTGATTGGACGGACTGAGCTCTGAACCGGTGCCACAGTCAGGGTCGAGGGGGAGATTAATGCTCCTCCCCCAGAGAGGAGGAGACACTCAGAGAGACGGCTGGAGGTTAAACGTTAGACTTTAAGTTTGACAACAAGCTGAGCTTCAGAAACATTATCAGGACGTCCAGAAGTGCACTAACAGGACAAAACATGTTCGCTCTGTGAGGCTGAACTCAGGGATGGAACATGTTCGCTCTGTGAGGCTGAACTCAGGGATGAAACATGTTCGCTCCGTGAGGCTGAACTCAGGGATGAAACATGTTCGCTCCGTGAGGCTGAACTCAGGGATGAAACATGTGCGCTCTGTGAGGCTGAACTCAGGGATGAAACATGTTCGCTCCGTGAGGCTGAACTCAGGGATGAAACATGTTCGCTCCGTGAGGCTGAACTCAGGGATGAAACATGTTCGCTCCGTGAGGCTGAACTCAGGGATGAAACATGTTCGCTCCGTGAGGCTGAACTCAGGGATGGAACATGTTCGCTCCGTGAGGCTGAACTCAGGGATGAAACATGTTCGCACTGTGAGGCTGAACTCAGGGATGGAACATGTTCGCTCTGTGAGGCTGAACTCAGGGATGGAACATGTTCGCTCTCTGAGGCTGAACTCAGGGATTAAACATGTTCGCTCCGTGAGGCTGAACTCAGGGATGGAACATGTTCGCTCTCTGAGGCTGAACTCAGGGATGAAACATGTTCGCTCTCTGAGGCTGAACTCAGGGATGGAACATGTTCGCTCTCTGAGGCTGAACTCAGGGATGGAACATGTTCGCTCTGTGAGGCTGAACTCAGGGATGGAACATGTTCGCTCCGTGAGGCTGAACTCAGGGATGGAACATGATCGCTCCGTGAGGCTGAACTCAGGGATGGAACATGTTCGCTCTGTGAGGCTGAACTCAGGGATGAAACATGTTCGCTCTCTGAGGCTGAACTCAGGGATGGAACATGTTCGCTCTCTGAGGCTGAACTCAGGGATGAAACATGTTCGCTCTCTGAGGCTGAACTCAGGGATGAAACATGTTCGCTCTCTGAGGCTGAACTCAGGGATGGAACATGTTCGCTCCGTGAGGCTGAACTCAGGGATGGAAGATAAACATTTCTGTCAGTGTCCGGCTCACAGGCTGCAGCTGAGAGGGGAGTCCAGACAGGTTAAGTAACAAAAGACCTACTTATTTACGATATGACAAAACAAGAGGACTTAACGAACCTAAGCAAACGTGGGAGTCAGTTACACGAGAAAAACTCGAAATCTTGGCAAGTATATTCGTCTAATATCCAGTCAGAATATGTCTTTATGATATAAGACACAATAACTGGAAACAATGCTGCTCCAAAACAAGTTAAACAATAATGAAAACAAGGTTTTTCACTTGAAATCAGTCCAACAATCTGCATATAGAACAAGTGAACATGTGCTTGTTAAGATTTCTTGAAATAAGAAGGGATATTTAGATAAATCAGATCTTGTATTATCTGGAGAACTCATTTTGAACTTTATTTGACCAGAATCAGGAGATGTTGTGTTACAGAATAAGTCGCAAACGTTTCTGTGTTCTGATGTTAGTTGGTGATTTTCTAATAAATGTGTAAAAAAAGATGTGTTTCATCTGAGATGCAACTCAAAGTAAGATGTTTCGACTTCACAAGACGATGCATTGTCTAAAAACAAGAGCCTATATCTCACTGCAGTGTTACTTCTGAAGTTATTATATCAGGTCTAGAGACATATTCTGACTAGATATCTAATCAGACACATATACTGGGCAAGGTTTAGAGATGTTGTAGGAGCAGAGCGGCATTAGTGTAAAGCTGCTAACAAACTGGAGACGGAGAAGAGCTGGAATTAGGAGAAAGGACCTGGATGATAATTATACTGAGAGCCTGAGAAGACGTGGCGTTTAAAAAGTGACGTTAACCAACAGCAGGGAACGAGCTCATGGTGCAGCCGTGAAGACAACCCTCTGCACAATGACACACACACACACATACACACACACACACACACACACACACACACACACACACACACACACACACACACACCTTCACTCTGTTCACCTCCACGTGTTTCAGTGTTGAGGCATTTCTTATTATCTCGTGAAGAATTTATAACAAAGCAATAAAATCAAACGAGCGTTCAGAGTTTCAATATTGATGGATTCTGAAGGAGCGTAATAAAGAAACTATCCAGAGTCCTGCAGGCCCCTCATGTAGGGAGGCTGATGTCCAGTGTGTGTGTGTGTGTGTGAGTGTGTGTGTGTGTGTGTGTGTGTGTGTGTGTGTGTGTGTGTGTGTGTGTGTGTGTGTGTGTGTGTGTGTGTGAGAGTGTGTGTGTGACCCTGTTTAATAATGGATATGTTTACGCCGTACCTGCTTTGCATTGGCATCATGAAAACACTGAGTATTGACGGTTGCCTCTGGGATGTGATCATGATGTCATCACACACATACACACACACACACACACACACACACACACACACACACACACACACACACACACACACACACACACACACACACACGGCCCTCTCTCACACTGGGGGGTCACAGCAGAGAGCTTTTTATTGCTTTATTGCTTCCTCCTAAAGAAAAGCAGCACAAAGGACCCCCCCCTCCAATAGACTCCCCCACACAAAGACCCCCCCCTCTAATAGACCCCAACCCCCACCCCGCTGTGAGGAACAGGGGGCTGCGCTCATCGTTATCGTCCCAATTAACACTGGTTTGTCTCCGGTGAATTCAATTAGAGCCAAATTCATGGGTGACCAGCAGGGGAGGTGTGTGTGTGTGTGTGTGTGTGTGTGTGTGTGTGTGTATGTGTGTGGGGGGGGGGGGGGGCAGCTTCTTCTCAGACAGAGAGGAGCAGAGTTTGGGATGTAGAAACTTTACTATAAAATAATGTAAGTTTAACAAAAAACAACACAAAATAAAATACCAGAAATAATGAACGCACACATTTTGATTTAAGAGCTTTCCCCGATGAGAAAACATCGTGAGGTTATAGGCCGGATGAGCAAACGTGAAGCTAAAAGTAAAAGTAGTTTAAAGCTCCCAGAGGTCAGAGGAGCTGCTCTGTGATTGGCTCCTGGGGCAACATCTGTCACAGACGTTAAGGAATCTGATTTATTGTTAAAATAAAAAACACTGATTATAGAAATCAGGCGGCGGAACGAGGGTGTGGTCGCAGTGTGTGTGTGAGTGTGTGTGTGGTGTGTGTGTGTGTGTGTGTGTGTGTGAGTGTGAGTGTGAGTGTGAGTGTGAGTGTGAGTGTGTGTGTGTGTGTGTGTGTGTGTGTGTGTGTGTGTGTGTGTGTGTGAGTGTGAGTGTGTGGCTGCACGGTGGCTTCTCTCTCGCTGCTCTTGTGATTATCTGAATCGCTCTCTGTATTTTAATCTCATCTTCTGCGTCTGATCCGACGCCAGCTCATTTCTCTGGTGGAGGAAATGAAAAGCGGACCTTTAATGTTCCCCGGTTCCTCCCGGTTCCCCCCGTCATGCTTGAGCTGAGGATCCACATCTTCTCCTGATATCAGAGGCTGAACGAGGGCATTAGGCTGCAGGACTCTAATGTGACGTCTTCATGCCTCACAGGTCCTGATCTCCATGTATTTAACTCTGATATGTTAAGCAGCCATTCATTACTGCCTGTCTCCGTGAGTCACTTCATGTGGAGCGACTCCTCAGATAATGCTCTGTCTCCGTGAGGCTCCTTCATGTGGAGCGACTCCTCAGATAATGCTCATAACGACTTTAACCGTTCCTCATAATGTGACCCGGAGCCTTCAGAGTTCAGACTGCACGCAAAACACCAGGAAAACACTCACAAGTGATCAGATCAGAGACCCTTAGTGACCCACATCGTTCATCAGCAGCAGCATGGAGACAAGACATGCTCAGGGACTATGGAGAAGTACTCAGAGCGTGTACTGGAGTAAAGGTAGAAGTACTCAGATCTTTTAGGCTACTTGAGTAAAAGTAGAAGTACTCAGATCTGGTACTTGAGTAAAAGTAGAAGTACTCAGATCTTGTACTTGAGTAAAAGTAGAAATACTCAGATCTTGTACTTGAGTAAAAGTAGAAGTACTCAGATCTTGTACTTGAGTAAAAGTAGAAGTACTCAGATCTTGTACTTGAGTAAAAGTAAAAGTACTCAGGTCTTGTACTTGAGTAAAAGTAGAAGTACTCAGATCTTGTACTTGAGTAAAAGTAAAAGTACTCAGGTCTTGTACTTGAGTAAAAGTAGAAGGACTCGGATCTTGTACTTGAGTAAAAGTAGAAGTACTCAGATCTTGTACTTGAGTAAAAGTAAAAGTACTCAGATCTTGTACTTGAGTAAAAGTACTCAGATCTTGTACTTGAGTAAAAGTAGAAGTACTCAGATCTTGTACTTGAGTAAAAGTAAAAGTACTCAGATCTTGTACTTGAGTAAAAGTAGAATCAACATTAGCAGAGTAAATACATGTTTTAAATAAATTAAAATCCTGGAGGACCACCTGAGAGCAGTCAGTACAGAACAGAGAGTGTTTTAGAAAAGGAAAGACTGAGATCGAACTTCTCCTTCTCAGAGTCATCGTTCATTATCAGCACAGAGGACTTCAAAGCAGTCGTTTTCATTTCAATGCATTTTTTTAGTTTTTGCAGCAAAAGCCAAAATAAAGAAGAGTTTCCAGAAAGTGGACGGGTTGGCTTCTCGTCTCGTGGTTTTAAAGTGAGCGGACCCCCGGAGGAGAAGCTGCAGTCAGACGGCTCTGAGAGCACGGAGAGTTTCACGTTACGGTTTTTATACACAAAAGTATTTCTGAGGTTTTATCCGGAGACCCCCGAACGCTTGTATTCCTCGAATGTAACACGACCGGGAGGTTTTAGAGAAATAAAGACAGAGTTAAAAATCTCTTAAAGGTCCCATATTATATATTCCAGGTCTCAGATATATCAAGAGCCTGTCTCTGATTGGCTGAAACCCAAACAGATCATTGCAGCATCCCATAATCCCCTCTGTTTCAGCCCTGTTTCCAAAGTGCTGATTCTCTGTCTGTTACTTAGTTTAGATGAAAATAAGGAGCCCCTCCCCACGCCCCTCTGAGAGAGATTTGGTTAAAAAGAACTCAATAGGCGTTAATAGACTTTCACACCAAGTACTTTGCCGAACTTAATTCATCAGAACTCTTTAGTTCTGATGAATTAAAGAGCAGATCGCGTTCACCGGAATAAGTTCCTGAGGGAACATTACGCAAATGAGCCGCTGACGTCCCTTCTTCTTCTTCTTCTGCTTTGGGTTTACTGGCAGGCCGCAAATAACTTCACAGCGTATACTGCCACCCGAAGTCCCCGGCCGGAAGTCCCCGGAGTTGGGGACTGGCTTCAGTAGAAGCTGCTGGGACTCCCAGCAGCTTCTACTGAAGCCTTCCGAGTAAATCGCCAGAACGCCGACACCTCCTCATCTCCACCGCTCCATGTTTTTTTGTGTTGCCATAAGTTAGTCTCTCTGCGTTGGTGCGCTGGGCTAATGCTAATGCTAATAATGCTAATGCGAGGATAATAAAATGGCGGCTTCACAAAACTTTTCAGAGTTTTACGGGGCGTGGTTTGCAATTCGCCCAGCCAATCAGAACTGGGGCACTTTTTCCCCCAGGAGAGTACCTGCTCTCTAGCAGGGACTGAAAAGGGGTGAAAAGGTTCTCATGAACTAAGTTCTAGTTCCGGATTTTTTGGTGTGAACGCGACATTTTCGGAACTATATTGGAACTATACTGGGAAAAGTACTCCGGTGTGAAAGCGGGGGGGGGGGGGGGGGGGTCTACCTTGGTTGCTGATTGGCTAATGGTTACACAAGCCAAAACATCGTTATGACATCATAAAGTGGCCAAAATCTGATATTCGGGGGATACTGGGGGTGTTTTGGGGGGATATTGGGGGAATATTGGGGGTGTTTTGGGGGATATTGGGGGGTATTGGAGGTGTTTTGGGGGGATATTGGGGGATATTGGGGGGATATTGGGGGGTATTGGAGGTGTTTTGGGGGGATATTGGGGGGTATTGGGGTGTTTTGGGGGATATTGGGGGTATTGGAGGTGTTTTGGGGGGATATTGGGGGGATTTGGGGGTGTTTTGGGGGGTATTGGAGGTGTTTGGGGGGATATTGGGGGGGATATTGGGGGGGATATTGGGGGGGATATTGGGGGTGTTTTGGGGGATATTGGGGTGTTTTGGGGGGATATTGGGGGATATTGGGGGGGATATTGGGGGGTGTTTTGGGGGATATTGGGGGTGTTTTGGGGGTGTATTTGGGGGGATATTTAGGGGGATATTTGGGGGGATATTGGGGTCTGCAGGGATCACACTCCAGCGCCTCTCGGGGTCACAAAGGGTCTGGAACAAAACTCCCATCTGGAGGAACCTCTGACATGAGGGGGGGCAGAATATCAGGTAACTCTCGGTGTGATGGTGTGAACTCTGGTGTGAACGTGTGTGGAGGTGATGGGATCCTTAAACTCTTCCTCTTCCTCTAAACTCAGCACAGATCTGTTATAGATCCTGATTGGTGTCCGTGTTCACGCAGCAGGGACTGCAGATGGAAAAGAGCTGTTGAATCTGCCCTAAATCCTCCCTTGTCTTTTGGAGATTGATGTATTTGTATGCATGGTACTTGTTGAACGGTACATAATAACATCTTACCTGCATTAAACCAGGGTTCAGACTTATTAATACTCATGTTAGGTAGTTAGGGTAAGTGTTTGTTTTTCGACCAAAAGTGGATTTTTCTTTTTGGACTTCTGAGAAAAATTATATTTTTCGAATCACTTCTGGTCGAATCTCAAAATAAATGTGTTCCTAATCTCCTTCTGTCTTCATAGCTAGTTTTATTGATGTTTGTTGTTTGGGATAATGTTTATTATTGTTGACCTTGTTTCTATAACATCATGTCTGGGCCTATAGGCTCTCTCGTTCTTAGGTATCTGTCTGTTAGCATTACAGCAGGACCTGCTATAGAGCATGATGTATTATAAATACATTCACGTTTTGATGGTCTTTCTGACTCCTTGCTTGGTTTTAGCTTGTTTCTGTTTCAACTTGAACTCTTGTTAGTAAGATGTATTTTAAATATGTCCTGTTTAGTGTCGCTAGTCACACTTGTACTTAAACTGTTTGTGAATCAATTGCAATATCATTACAGGTCGTAAACGTGTCTTTCATCTGGTATCCTTAATAGCAGTGATTACATGGGAGCAGCTGTGGGTAAAAGAAGGGAGAAGTCATTTGGCTTTAATCACAGAAATGTCCTGAGAGCCACGCAGAGGAGAGGAAGAGGAGCTGAGAGAGGGTCTGTAGGAAAGATGAGAGGAAATACAGGAGCTGCTTCTTCCTCTTTGACCCCAGACGGCATGTTTTATGAGGTTAATGCTTATTGTTCCCAGTAGTTCACCTCAACCAAGATGTATAAGAATAAAACCCTTATTCCATGATTCATCTCAGAGGCACGGTTCACAGGGAGGACGGACCGTTTGAAGGAAGCGTGGGAAAGGATGCCTGTAGTATTTCATTTCTTAGTTAGTCTAAGTCATGCCTGTAGTATTCCTCATTTCTTAGTAGTCTAAGTCTCTTACATTCTTCATCATATTTAGTCATACTCTTATTCAAGTTTCAGTGGACAAAAAGTCTTTATCAAACTATTCACTATTCACCTTTGCCGGCAGTACGATAGCTATTGCTACTGTTTTTGAGCTTTTCAATGAACGGTTATGGAGTTATAACCAACATGTGATTACTTTATTCAGAAGGCGTATATTAGAGACATTACGTTGATGTTTGGAGCTGCTGCTGAATAAGAGCGGCTGCTTAAATACAACAACAAGTCGAATCATACAGGGTTCAATTATAATTCGCATTTAAACACCAGAGCCACAAAGTTGGCCATAGCTAGTCGACAGCATTTGCTTCCTAGCTTGTTAGATAGCTAGCTGAGCTAAGCAAGCTACCTAGATAGTATTTGCCGGCTAAATAGCTGACGTTAGCAAACATTCCAACACAGTCTCACGGCATTTCGTGTTATAGTCACGAAATTAATCTATTGATTCGTGTTCACCAACACCATTTCCCCATTTCTTTCGTGTCACACAGAACGATTTTAAAAGCAAAGTAAATAATAACAAATTAGAAGGAAAAACAGATTAAAAAAAATACAGATGTCAGTGTTCTGAGGCTCTGAGCCATTTCTTTTCCTCAGGGCGGCAACAAAACTCCGACATTATACAATTTAAAATAAAAGGGATAGGCTTAGGGTGAGATATTGAGTAAGAACATGTTTTTATGAACCCCACAGCTTCCGGTCTTCCAAGACCCGACCGGACAAACAGACGAGGTGCAGGCACGAAACACACTACCAATAGAATACATTGCTTTTTAAATCATTCTGTGTGACACGGGAAAAATGCGAAATTCGTGTTGGTGAACACGAATCGATAGATTACATTGATTTCGTGACTAAACACGACATGCCGTGAGACTGGGTTGAACATTCGCTACCTAGCTTGTTAGATCGGTAGCTAAGCTAAGCGAGCTACCTAGATAAAGTTAGCCAGCTAAAGGTTGATAGCATCAGTCAATAAAAACTGTTGTTCTGTTGAAGATATCATCTGGTTTTTGTTGTTATTGTTAACTTCAGTACGATATGCGAGTCTTTCTGACGGCACTGTATTCTCGAATATCGGTTTTAAAACATCAAACATCAGTAAAATGTAACCTTTAACATTTCAACAGAAGTAGAGTTTACGTTTTTGAAGAACATTTCAGTCATAAACTAAATGAAAACTTGACTGCAGGCTCTCAGTAATAAAGCTGTAGTGAGATGATGAGTCTGGTGTAAATATTGTTCCCTCCCTGCTGGTCTGGGATCAGTGGAGGTTGAGCAGTGGAAGTTGAGCGTGTGAATGTTAGCTGGAGCTACCCTCAACAGATGCAGAGGATTAGAGGCTCCCCAAACACTCGTTACTCTGTGATTGATTCCTGTGTAATTAGACAGGGCGCTGATCACCGCTTCACTAAAATACGCATCATGCTGCGGACACAGAAACCCCCACGTTTACTTTAGCTTTGGGGAATTCCTGGTGGTTTCTGAGCCGGGTCACTTCCTGCTAAACACTCTCTGTTCAGGGCGGAGAGGTGGAATAACTGAAGGAGTACACATCTCTGAAGATAACACTCAGGCAGAGAGGGCAAGAGTACACACATCCTTTACTCAAGTAGAAGTACACACATCCTTTACTCAAGTAGAAGTACACACATCCTTTACTCAAGTAGAAGTACACACATCCTTTACTCAAGTAGAAGTACACACATCCTTTACTCAAGTAGAAGTACACACATCCTTTACTCAAGAGAAGTACACACATCCTTTACTCAAGTAGAAGTACACACATCCTTTACTCAAGTAGAAGTACACACATCCTTTACTCAAGTAGAAGTACACACATCCTTTACTCAAGTAGAAGTACACACATCCTTTACTCAAGTAGAAGTACACACATCCTTTACTCAAGTAGAAGTACACACATCCTTTACTCAAGAGAAGTACACACATCCTTTACTCAAGTAGAAGTACACACATCCTTTACTCAAGTAGTACACACATCCTTTACTCAAGTAGAAGTACACACATCCTTTACTCAAGTAGAAGTACACACATCCTTTACTCAAGAAGTACACACATCCTTTACTCAAGTAGAAGTACACACATCCTTTACTCAAGTAGAAGTACACACATCCTTTACTCAAGTAGAAGTACACACATCCTTTACTCAAGTAGAAGTACACACATCCTTTACTCAAGTAGAAGTACACACATCCTTTACTCAAGTAGAAGTACACACATCCTTTACTCAAGGAAGTACACACATCCTTTACTCAAGTAGAAGTACACACATCCTTTACTCAAGGAAGTACACACATCCTTTACTCAAGTAGAAGTACACACATCCTTTACTCAAGTAGAAGTACACACATCCTTTACTCAAGTAGAAGTACACACATCCTTTACTCAAGTAGAAGTACACACATCCTTTACTCAAGTAGAAGTACAGATACTCGTGTTTAAAAATACTCTGGTGAAAGTAGAAGTACTGACTAAACTTCTTTACTCAAGTCAAAGTAAAGAGGCTTTGAAATGTACTTCAGTAAAAAGTACCCATAACTAGCAGCTGTTTTAAAGAGTACCTGACCTCCCTTTATATTAATAGAACAATAATGTCATTGTTAGCTAATGAATGTTTCCATGCTGAACAACGGCAACATGACAACGTTTCCATTGGTCCCTCTTCTTTAGAGAAGACCAGGAAATGATGGATACACGGATCGTGTTCAAATCAATAGGCACGCAATGACTCTAAATAATAATGATCACGCCACCAAACACACATTCAGACTAAAGGAACCAGCCTGTTTGGAACATGGAAGAAGTAGAAAGTACAGGTATTTGGGTTCAACATGGAAGAAGTAGAAAGTACAGGTATTTGGGTTCAACATGAAGAAGTAGAAAGTACAGGTATTTGGGTTCAACATGGAAGAAGTAGAAAGTACAGGTATTTGGGTTCAACATGGAAGAAGTAGAAAGTACAGGTATTTAGGTTCAACATGTAAGAAGTAGAAAGTACAGGTATTTGGGTTCAACATGTAAGAAGTAGAAAGTACAGGTATTTGGGTTCAACATGTAAGAAGTAGAAAGTACAGGTATTTGGGTTCAACATGTAAGAAGTAGAAAGTACAGGTATTTGGGTTCAACATGTAAGAAGTAGAAAGTACAGGTATTTGTTCAACATGTAAGAAGTAGAAAGTACAGGTATTTGTGTTCAACATGTAAGAAGTAGAAAGTACAGGTATTTGGGTTCAACATGTAAGAAGTAGAAAGTACAGGTATTTGGGTTCAACATGTAAGAAGTAGAAAGTACAGGTATTTGGTTCAACATGTAAGAAGTAGAAAGTACAGGTATTTGGTTCAACATGTAAGAAGTAGAAAGTACAGGTATTTGGGTTCAACATGTAAGAAGTAGAAAGTACAGGTATTTGGGTTCAACATGTAAGAAGTAGAAAGTACAGGTATTTGGGTTCAACATGTAAGAAGTAGAAAGTACAGGTATTTGGGTTCAACATGTAAGAAGTAGAAAGTACAGGTATTTGGGTTCAACATGTAAGAAGTAGAAAGTACAGGTATTTGGGTTCAACATGTAAGAAGTAGAAAGTACAGGTATTTGGTTCAACATGTAAGAAGTAGAAAGTACAGGTATTTGGGTTCAACATGTAAGAAGTAGAAAGTACAGGTATTTGTTCAACATGTAAGAAGTAGAAAGTACAGGTATTTGGGTTCAACATGGAAGAAGTCAAAGTAAAAAGTCATCAGAAAATAAGTCGGGAGTAAAGTACTGATACCAGAAACATGTACACTAACAAAGTATTTGTACTCTACTACTTCCACCTCTGCACACAATCAAGGACCCCGTGAAGAAGAGAGTTACTCTGGGATGCTGGGGGTCAACATAAGAACTAATTGTGATATTTAGAAATTAGAAATAAAATGGATTGATGATTTTTGCATTTTTACTCAAATATCCATTAAAATGATTCTAAGATTTCTAAAAGAGTATGTCCTCCAAACAAGTATGGTTTGTTTAGTCTGTAAAGATTTCATTTGTAGGCCGTGATTTCTCTGTATTTAAATATTTTAAAAATTGTATTTTAACACATATTTAGCGTATAACAGATATTGTGCTTCCTAAAATGTGAATATTGCACAAGTCCATATTGTGCTTTGGATTAATTGTGCAGCTCTAGGGTTGGTGTTAGCTTAGCATACAGCTACCCTTGATACATTGACTTTAGCAACATTAAAGCTTTCTGTCCATCAGTAAACTCCATTGTCCGTATTTTCAGCCTCGGATATCTCTGCAATTCTTCATTTAAAATGGTATGTAAAACCATATTGAGCCTCCTTGTGAGCAGCGTGATAATGCATACTGTGGTCAGAGTAGATTCTGCGTCACAGCGGCTCCTCTCTAAGAGCTGAGTGTGAGGAGGAGAGCCTCTCTTTCCAAACGGCAGTTATTTATTCCCTCCACACCCTCCTGCCGTCGGAGCGTTTCCACCCGTCTGCATCATCATAAATAAAGTGTTGCACTAACAGACCATGTGACCGAGTGGAGTTTCCACATTCCTCCACATAAACTGGTTCCATATTCGTCAGGAAGGTCTGGCTTTTACGGCTGAACATAACCCCGTTTAACTGTCCCCCATATAAACAACTCCCAGATAGACGTGTGTGTGTTGCAGTGTGTTCTCGGGTTAGAGTTACAGAGATGTTTCCATACATTAAACTGTCAGCGTGCCCCCGCAGCAACGGCTCCTTTCAAAGCTAATTAAATTGTGGTTTCACTTTAAATCCTGCAGCAGCAAACTCTAAAACTAGCAGGATTACATTTAGATTCCCCGTCTAGATTACATGTCATTCTGTTGCAACTTTAAACCAAACCGAAAGATTTCGACAGTGCATCTGAAGAGAGAAGTATATGTGACCATCAAGAGAAGCATTAGATTTGATAGAAGACATATTGTAGAAATCAGATAACAGGTGCAGCTCACAAAATGATTAGGATATCATGGAGTATATTGCCTCCATGTAGAGTTGATGCGTTTATCTGTGCAAAAGGAGCCAAGTATTGAGTCCATACGTGAACAACCTTTTCAGAAGGTCAGAATATCTGCATTATAAATCCTGTTTTCATTGGTCTTATATTTCACTATGTTGAGATACAGGATTAGTGATTTTAAAGAGTCCGCCTGCTGGGTCTCAGACAGTGTTCATTTTGGCAGCTCTTTTTGATTTAGTCTTAGTCTCAGTCTTTAGACGAAAATGGTTATCAGTTTTAATCACATTTTAGTCCTTTTTATCCTTCATAGTTTTAGTCTAGTTTTAGTCGATGAAAAATCATTACATTTTAGTCAACTTTCAGTCAAAATGTTTTCTCTCTTTAAACTAATTCAGTTCGGCAAATACAGGTATCTGAAATTGGAATCAATGTGACAGCATCAAGTGCTGAAATTCGTAAAGAAACATTTCACTCTCTTAACACTTTACTTGTGTAATATCTAGACACGGGGAGAGAGTGAGGCCCCGCCCCCCGCACACAGAGAGAGAGTGAGGCCCCGCCCCCCGCACACACAGAGAGAGAGAGAGGCCCCGCCCCCCGCACACAGAGAGAGAGAGTGAGGCCCCGCCCCCCGCACACAGAGAGAGAGTGAGGCCTCGCCCCCCACACACAGAGAGAGAGAGTGAGCCCGCCCCCCACACAGAGAGAGAGTGAGGCCCCGCCCCCCGCACACAGAGAGAGAGTGAGGCCTCGCCCCCCGCACACAGAGAGAGAGTGAGGCCCCGCCCCCCGCACACAGAGAGAGAGTGAGGCCCCGCCCCCCACACACAGAGAGAGAGAGTGAGGCCCGCCCCCCGCACAGAGAGAGAGTGAGGCCCGCCCCCCGCACACAGAGAGAGAGTGAGGCCTCGCCCCCCGCACACAGAGAGAGAGAGTGAGGCCCCGCCCCCCGCACACAGAGAGAGAGTGAGGCCCCGCCCCCGCACACAGAGAGAGAGAGTGAGGCCTCGCCCCCCGCACACAGAGAGAGAGTGAGGCCCCGCCCCCCGCACACAGAGAGAGAGTGAGGCCTCGCCCCCCGCACAGACAGAGAGAGAGTGAGGCCTCGCCCCCCACACACACAGAGAGAGAGTGACGCCTCCCCCCGCACACAGAGAGAGAGTGAGGCCTCGCCCCCGCACACACAGAGAGAGAGAGTGAGGCCTCGCCCCCCCCGCACACAGAGAGAGAGTGAGGCCCCGCCCCCCGCACACAGAGAGAGAGTGAGGCCTCGCCCCCGCACACAGAGAGAGAGTGAGGCCTCGCCCCCCGCACACAGAGAGAGAGTGAGGCCCGCCCCCCGCACACAGAGAGAGAGTGAGGCCCCGCCCCCCGCACACAGAGAGAGAGTGAGGCCCCGCCCCCCGCACACAGAGAGAGAGTGAGGCCTCGCCCCCCGCACACAGAGAGAGAGTGAGGCCCCGCCCCCCGCACACAGAGAGAGAGTGAGGCCCCGCCCCCCGCACACAGAGAGAGAGTGAGGCCCCGCCCCCCGCACACAGAGAGAGACGGGGAGATCGCTCTTCTGGAGTGAAGAAGCGGAAATAATGATATCGCAAGTTAGAAACGGAAGATGCATTTTGAATGGCCGATAGTCCTCCATTAACACCTTAGTCCCGTCCCGTCTCGTCAACGTAAATATACATTTCGTCATAGTTTTTATTATCAAGAATCTATTTTTAGCTCGTCATCATCTCGTCTTAGTCATGTAAAAAAGGTTGTTGACGAACATTTTTCGTCATAGTTTTTCTTGACGAAAATAGCACTGGTCTCAGACCCTCAGCGTGTTTTACTGTGAGGGTCCTTCTTACACACACACACACACACACACACACACACACACACACACACACACACACCACACACACACACACACACACACACACACACACCACACACACACACACCACAAACACACACACACACACACACACAACACACAACACACCACACACACACACACACACACCACACACACACACACACACACACACACACACCACACACACACACACACACACACACACAACACAAACACACACACACACTTCTTCCTATTGTCATATTGATATTCTGTACAAACTGTGAAGTCCAATGAGACAAATGTAACATGTGTGATATTGGGCTACTTAAATGAACATTGATTGATTGATTGATTGATTGATTGATTTAGAAGCTTGAACCACAGCAGTAAAGTTTAATAAACCTATGCTAAGTACTAGCAATTAGCTTTAGCAGGAACACATATAGCAGCAGTGAGGAAGCCCTTAGAGCCGGAGGAGCATCATGGTGAATCTGATCCTCTCTGGAGATAGAAACCCCCTCAGAGTGCAGACATCTGGAAGCTATACCAATATGTGCAATATATATATATGCCGTTAATAACTGTGCAATATATACCTGGCTGCTAAATCCTCAGAACTGTTGCAGGATATGTTTTTTGTCAATTGTGTCATTTCTCTTTTTGCATGCTTCTTAGGTAACATGAAGCTGTCTGTGGCTCTTTTCTGCTGTAACAATGTCACTTCCCCTCTGTGGGACCAATACACATAATAATATAATATAATAATAATAATGATATTCTGATTGTTGTTCTGCAGCCTTGTGATCCAGGAGGAGAGCTGCAGATCAGGACTGAAGTAATGTGAAGGTGAAGTCACATGTTGAAGGTGAAGCTGCAGGAGGAGATTAAGACTCACTTCTCATCAGGAGAGGTAACAGCTTCCTCCTCAGAGCCTCCTCGAGTTTATCACGAGCACAGAAAGCATCTCAAACAAACCCTCCTCCTCCTCCTCCTCCTCCTCCTCCTCCTCCTCCTCCTCCTCCTCCTCCTCCTCCTCCTCTAAAGTCTGAAGTTTGTAAATCTATCAGTGAAGTATTTGCAGAGCTGTTTTACGGCTCTCCTCGCTGTGACTTCCTGTCTGCAGGTCACATTCCTGCAAACTCCGGAGGGTCTTCATCAGATCTGAACCCCCGAGAGAGGAACTCGTGTACTGTGAAGAGGGAAGACTGGATGATGACCTACAGGACTGAGACTCTGAACGTTTCAGGAACAAAGATTCTCTCTCTTTCTGTCCTGATCCATTTCTATAAAAACCTGTCTGAAAATGAGCTGATCAGATTTTGGCCTCTTTATGATGTCATAAACGATTTTTTGGCTTGTGTACCATTAGCCATCAGCAACCAAGGTGACCCCCCCCCCAAGCTAACATTTGCCAATCAGAGACAGGTTCTGTATATATCTGAGACCTGTGTTATATTGATGAAAAACAGTATAATAGGGACCTTTATGTAGGAGGCTGTGGCTCAGTGGGGTAGTGCGCTGGAGTTGTTGTGAAGTAGGTCTCGACCGTAATAGACGGAGGTGCTGTGTGTGATGCTCAGGATTACAAAGCTGGACAACTGTCCGTAGAGAACAACGTGCAAAGATTCCAACGTTTCCTACCTGTCCAGTTGTCCAGTTATCTAAAGACTCAGATCAGTGCGCTGCTGTCTCAGTGTTGATGGGACCTTCTGTGTTAAAGGGTTCTGGTTTAAAACGTTTTGGTTCCTCTTTTCAACACTAATCCAGTCTGAAGCTCTCCGCCTCACCTGATCAGAGGCAGAGGTGTAGAGTAACTGAGTACAATGTTTACTACTGTATACTTCTACCCCACTACATCTCAGAGGTAAATGGTCTACTTTTACAAAGATACCAGATCTGAGTACTTCTACTTTACTCAAGTACAAGATCTGAGTACTTCTACTTTTACTCAAGTACAGACCTGAGTACTTCTACTTTTACTCAAGTACAAGATCTGAGTACTTCTACTTTTACTCAAGTACAAGATCTGAGTAATTCTACTTTTACTAAAGTACCAGATCTGAGTACTTCTACTTTTACTCAAGTACAAGATCTGAGTACTTCTACTTTTACTCAAGTACAGATCTGAGTAATTCTACTTTTACTAAAGTACCAGATCTGAGTACTTCTACTTTTACTCAAGTACCATCTGAGTACTTCTACTTTACTAAGTACCAGATCTGAGTACTTCTACTTTTACTCAAGTACCAGATCTGAGTACTTCTACTTTTACTCAAGTACAAGATCTGAGTACTTCTACTCTTACTAAGGTACAACATCTGAGTACTTCTACTCTTACTAAAGTACACCATCTGAGTACTTCTACTCTTACTAAAGTACACCATCTGAGTACTTCTACTCTTACTAAAGTACACCATCTGAGTACTTCTACTCTTACTAAGGTGCACCATCTGAGTACTTCTCCTCCTCCTCTGTGTCTCAGATTCTGACAGAGTTTCTGAGGATTAAAGATCAAAGGGAGTCACTAATCCCTCGTTATTAGAGATGATTTCGCTCTAAATGAGGACTCTTGAAACTTCTCCAGACTCTGTGTTGGAGCAGAACTCCTCTGGGTTATCATGCTGCTGCAGCTCAGGAGCTGATGGAGGAGATGGGGGATAGATCTATAGATCTACCCATAGATCCATAGATCTATCCCACAGATCTATAGATCTACCCCATAGAGCTATAGATCTATCCCACAGATCTATAGATCTACCCCATAGAGCTATAGATCTACCCCACAGATCTATCCCACAGATCTATCCCATAGATCTATAGATCTACCCCACAGATCTATCCCACAGATCTATCCCATAGATCTCCCTCCGGGGGTTGTGCTGATTTCCCTCTCTCAGCTGACCTAATAAAGGCCACTGTTACTCTGATAACATGCAGGATAATGACCCCCCCCCCCCCTTTTATTGTCATGTGTACAGAGCTACAGTGTAGATATATCAAGGACAATCTGAGACTCCTCAACACAATACAACAGATAAAATAGTGCAAGTAATACAAATAAAATAGGATAGAAATAGTGCAAGGAAAGTTTATATACAAGTAACTGGAATAGTATATTTAGATAAATAATTTCTAAGTTGCAAACAGTTTATGGATATTCTTTAAAAAGTTCAGGTTTTTAACAGTCTTATGGCCTGTGGAAACACCAAGGTTCCTTACAGTCTCACTGGAGGCCAAATTAATGCCATCCATAGTTAGTATATCTTTAGATAATTTGTTTCGTAGATTCTTTGGGCCGAGTACAATAACTACAGTTTTTGGCCGTTTTAACATCAAAAGTTTAAAGTCATCCACGTTTTTAAGTCCTTGAGGCAGTCTTGAATTTTATTTAGATGATTGGTTTTCATCAGGCTTGATGGATAAATATAGTTGAGTATCATCCGCATAACAGTGGAAATGTACAGAATGATTCCTTATAATATTGCCTAGCGGAAGCATATATAATGTGAACAAAATAGGTCCAAGCACTGAGCCCTGTGGCACTCCATGGCTGACTTTGGTTTGCATGGAAGATTTATCGTTGACACACAAACTGAGAGCGTTCAGATAGATAGGACCTAACCAGCCTAAAGCAGTTCCCTTTATGCCAACTAAGTGCTCTAGTCTTTGCAGTAGGATATCATGGTCGATAGTATCAAATGCAGCACTGAGATCGAGTAAGACAAGAATAGAGACAAGTCCTTTGTCTGAGGCTATTAGAAGGTCATTTGTGACTTTAACCAGAGCTGTCTCTGTGCTATGATGTGTTCTAAAGCCAGACTGAAATCTTCAAATAAATCATTGTTTTCTAAGTAATCACACAACTGTTTTGCGACCGCTTTCTCAAGAATCTTTGAGAGGAACGGAAGATTAGAAATAGGTCTATAGTTGGCTAGAACCTCTGGATCGAGGTTGTGCTTTTTAAGAAGAGGTTTTCATGCTACTTTGAATGATTGTGGAACATAGCCGATAATAAAGACATATTCATCATATTTAATAAAGAAGTGCTAATTAATGGAAGAACTTCCTTTAACAGCTTAGTTGGAATCGGGTCTAAGATACACGTTGATGGTTTAGAAGAAAGAATCATTGAATTCAATTGTTCAAGGTTTATGGCTGAAAAGCATTCTAGTTTCCTATCTAGTGTAATATTAGAACTTACGTTTCCGGGAGCTGTTGGTAACTCTATACTGGTCGAAGGCAAGAGGTCATTCATTTTGTTTCTAAGAGGAACCATTTTATCATTAAAAAAGCACATGAAATCATTCTGTCCTGTCCGTCTGTCCGTCTGTCCGTCCCCGTCCGTCCGTCCGTCCGTCGTCTGTCCGTCTGTCTGTCGGCATCATGCCATGGAGCTAGTCCATGTTGTTTTATTCTCTTCTTTTTCAAAGGAGCAACAGAGTCTAACTTTATTCGCAGCGCACCTGCACTATCAACAACATGATCAATTTGGGGTGGTGTACATGTTGTATAAGTTTCCTCCCTTACATGCAGACATGCTATCAGGTTAAGTATTGATGGAATCTCTTCCTTACATGCAGACATGCTATCAGGTTAATTGATGGAATCTCTCCCTTACATGCAGACATGCTATCAGGTTAAGTGTTGATGGAATCTCTCCCTTACATGCAGACATGCTATCAGGTTAAGTATTGATGGAATCTCTCCTTACATGCAGACATGCTATCAGGTTAAGTGTTGATGGAATCTCTCCTTACATGCAGACATGCTATCGGTTAAGTATTGATGGAATCTCTTCCTTACATGCAAACATGCTATCAGGTTAAGTATTGATGGAATCTCTCCCTTACATGCAGACATGCTATCAGGTTAAGTATTGATGGAATCTCTCCCTTACATGCAGACATGCTATCGGGTTAAGTATTGATGGAATCTCTTCCTTACATGCAACATGCTATCAGGTTAAGTATTGATGGAATCTCTCCCTTACATGCAGACATGCTATCGGTTAAGTGTTGATGGAATCTCTCCTTACATGCAGACATGCTATCAGGTTAAGTGTTGATGGAATCTCTCCCTTACATGCAGACATGCTATCAGGTTAAGTATTGATGGAATCTCTCCCTTACATGCAGACATGCTATCAGGTTAAGTGTTGATGGAATCTCTCCCTTACATGCAGACATGCTATCAGGTTAAGTATTGATGGAATCTCTCCTTACATGCAGACATGCTATCAGGTTAAGTATTGATGGAATCTCTTCCTTACATGCAGACATGCTATCAGGTTAAGTGTTGGTGGAATCTCTCCCTTACATGCAGACATGCTATCAGGTTAAGTATTGATGGAATCTCTCCCTTACATGCAGACATGCTATCAGGTTAAGTATTGATGGAATCTCTCCTTACATGCAGACATGCTATCAGGTTAAGTGTTGATGGAATCTCTCCTTACATGCAGACATGCTATCAGGTTAAGTATTGATGGAATCTCTCCCTTACATGCAGACATGCTATCAGGTTAAGTGTTGATGGAATCTCTCCCTTACATGCAGACATGCTATCAGGTTAAGTGTTGATGGAATCTCTCCCTTACATGCAGACATGCTATCAGGTTAAGTATTGATGGAATCTCTCCCTTACATGCAGACATGCTATCGGTTAAGTATTGATGGAATCTCTCCCTTACATGCAGACATGCTATCGGTTAAGTGTTTGATGGAATCTCTCCTTACATGCAGACATGCTATCAGGTTAAGTATTGATGGAATCTCTCCTTACATGCAGACATGCTATCAGGTTAAGTATTGGTGGAATCTCTCCCTTACATGCAGACATGCTATCAGGTTAAGTATTGGTGGAATCTCTCCCTTACATGCAGACATGCTATCAGGTTAAGTATTGATGGAATCTCTCCTTACATGCAGACATGCTATCGGTTAAGTGTTGATGGAATCTCTCCCTTACATGCAGACATGCTATCGGTTAAGTATTGATGGAATCTCTCCCTTACATGCAGACATGCTATCAGGTTAAGTATTGATGGAATCTCTCCCTTACATGCAGACATGCTATCAGGTTAAGTTTGATGGAATCTCTCCCTTACATGCAGACATGCTATCAGGTTAAGTATTGATGGAATCTCTCCCTTACATGCAGACATGCTATCAGGTTAAGTATTGATGGAATCTCTCCTTACATGCAGACATGCTATCAGGTTAAGTATTGATGGAATCTCTTCCTTACATGCAGACATGCTATCAGGTTAAGTATTGATGGAATCTCTCCCTTACATGCAGACATGCTATCGGTTAAGTATTGATGGAATCTCTCCCTTACATGCAGACATGCTATCAGGTTAAGTGTTGATGGAATCTCTCCCTTACATGCAGACATGCTATCAGGTTAAGTATTGATGGAATCTCTCCTTACATGCAGACATGCTATCAGGTTAAGTATTGGTGGAATCTCTCCCTTACATGCAGACATGCTATCAGGTTAAGTGTTGATGGAATCTCTTCCTTACATGCAGACATGCTATCAGGTTAAGTATTGATGGAATCTCTCCCTTACATGCAGACATGCTATCGGGTTAAGTATTGGTGGAATCTCTCCCTTACATGCAGACATGCTATCGGGTTAAGTATTGGTGGAATCTCTCCCTTACATGCAGACATGCTATCAGGTTAAGTATTGGTGGAATCTCTCCCTTACATGCAGACATGCTATCGGTTAAGTATTGATGGAATCTCTTCCTTACATGCAGACATGCTATCAGGTTAAGTATTGATGAATCTCTCCCTTACATGCAGACATGCTATCAGGTTAAGTATTGATGGAATCTCTCCCTTACATGCAGACATGCTATCAGGTTAAGTATTGGTGAATCTCTCCCTTACATGCAGACATGCTATCAGGTTAAGCGTTGATGGAATCTCTCCCTTACATGCAGACATGCTATCAGGTTAAGTGTTGATGGAATCTCTCCCTTACATGCAGACATGCTATCAGGTTAAGTATTGATGGAATCTCTTCCTTACATGCAGACATGCTATCAGGTTAAGTGTTGATGGAATCTCTTCCTTACATGCAGACATGCTATCAGGTTAAGTATTGATGGAATCTCTTCCTTACATGCAGACATGCTATCAGGTTAAGTGTTGATGGAATCTCTTCCTTACATGCAGACATGCTATCAGGTTAAGTATTGATGGAATCTCTTCCTTACATGCAGACATGCTATCAGGTTAATGTTGATGGAATCTCTTCCTTACATGCAGACATGCTATCAGGTTAAGTGTTGATGGAATCTCTCCCTTACATGCAGACATGCTATCAGGTTAGTATTGATGGAATCTCTCCTTACATGCAGACATGCTATCAGGTTAAGTGTTGATAAGTAAACTTGAGTCAAGATGGCTGCGACTCCTCGGCTGTGCCTCGAGCAGTGGGAGTATTGATAGGCTGGTGGAGTGGCCTCATCTATGCTGACATACTCTTCACGTCTCAACCTAGTTTCAGTGAGACAGCAAATATCAATAATCTGATATTAAATCATTTACCAATATTGCTTTAGATGCTAGAGATCTTATGTTTAGGAGACCACATTTAATCTTCCTGTTTTGTTGCACTGTAGACAGACACACACACACACACACACAGACACACACACACACACACACACACACACACACCACGACACCACCACACACACACACACACACACACACATACACACAGACACGCACACACACACAACACCACACACACACAGACACGCACACACGCACGCACGCACGCACTCACGCACGCACGCAACTCATCAGGCAGGCATCAGGCAGGCAGGCACGCACGCACACACACACACACACACACACAACACGCACACACGCACGCACGCACGCACGCACGCACGCAGGCAGGCAGCAGGCAGGCATGCAGCAGGCAGGCAGGCAGCAGCAGCACGCACGCACACACACACACACACACACAGACACGCACACACGCACGCACACACCACACACACTGCAGCAAGATGTTTGTCTGTACTGTAGTTAATTGATTGTTATGGATTATTAAATCAGATCAAACTGAACTTGTTTTAGAGAGAAAGTGTCAGCAGGTCCTGAACTCCTCTCAGCTTCAGCCTCACTTCAGCTCTCATGAGATCAGAGTCCCTGAGACAGCTCTTGCTTTTATAAGATAAGATGTTGTGTATGCATTTTAAAAAGTGCATCGTACTGGAGCATTAATGTTCTCTAGAACTCTCTCTCTAGTGTTAGCAGCATAAACTAGCCCTCCATCCTGCTGTTCTAATGTCTAACGAGTGGAGCAACACAAGGACTACTTTCTTTATCCTGCTGTTCCAATGCAACACAAGGACTACTTTCTTTATCCTGCTGTTCCAATGTCCAGTCACAGGAGCAACACAAGCCAAAGAGAGGATCCTGTCCTCTTTACCTCACAGCCTCAGTGTGTGCACTGATATCTCCATGATGAGGATCAGGATGCTTCAGGACCTTTGAAGTGTCAGCTCTTTACCTCACAGCCTCAGTGTGTGCACTGATATCTCCATGATGAGGATCAGGATGCTTCAGGATCTTTGAAGTGTCAGCTCTTTACCTCACAGCCTCAGTGTGTGCACTGATATCTCCATGATGAGGATCATGGGATGCTTCAGGATCTTTGAAGTGTCAGCTCTTTACCTCACAGCCTCAGTGTGCACTGATATCTCCATGATGAGGATCATAGGATGCTTCAGGACCTTTGAAGTGTCAGCTCTTTACCTCACAGCCTCAGTGTGTGCACTGATATCTCCATGATGAGGATCATAGGATGCTTCAGGACCTTTGAAGTGTGAGCTCTTTACCTCACAGCCTCAGCGTGTGCACTGATATCTCCATGATGAGGATCATAGGATGCTTCAGCCTTTGAAGTGTCAGCTCTTTACCTCACAGCCTCAGTGTGTGCACTGATATCTCCATGATGAGGATCATAGGATGCTTCAGGACCTTTGAAGTGTGAGCTCTTTACCTCACAGCCTCAGCGTGTGCACTGATATCTCCATGATGAGGATCAGTTTTACAGATTATAACTTAAAGCACTGCTGAGAACGGTCCATATAAAGCAGAGCGTTGATTCTGTACGTGGTTCAGGGGAGGATTCATGGCATCTTTCTGCTGGTTTTATTTCTTTGTACTTGTTTTTCACATCTTTGTAGTCCTTTAGAGTCTCTTTGTCGTCCTTTAGAGTCTCTTTGTAGTCCTTTAGAGTCTCTTTGTCGTCCTTTAGAGTCTCTTTGTAGTCCTTTTGAGTCTCGTTTGAGTCCTTTGAGTCTCTTTTGAGTCTCTTTTGAGTCTCTTTTGAGTCTCTTTTGAGTCTCTTTGAGTCCTTTTGAGTCTCTTTTGAGTCCTTTTGAGTCTCTTTGAGTCTCTTTTGAGTCTCTTTGAAGTCCTTTTGAGTCTCTTTGAGTCTCTTTTGAGTCTCTTTGAAGTCCTTTTGAGTCTCTTTTGAGTCCTTTTGAGTCTCTTTGAGTCTCTTTTGAGTCTCTTTCAAGTCCTTTTGAGTCTCTTTGAGTCTTTTGAGTCTTTTTGAGTCTCTTTGAATCTCTTTGAAGTGCTTTGTAGTCCTTTTGAGTCTCTTTGAGTCTCTTTGAGTCCTTTGAGTCTTTTTGAGTCTCTTTTGAGTCTCTTTGAATCTCTTTGAAGTGCTTTTGAGTCTTTTTGAGTGTCTTTGAAGTGCTTTTTGAGTGTCTTTGAGTGCTTTTGTGTCTTTTTGAGTCTCTTTTGAGTCTCTTGAATCTCTTTTGAGTCTCTTTGAAGTGCTTTTGAGTCTTTTTGAGTCTCTTTTGAGTCTCTTTGAGTCTCTTTGAAGTCCTTTGAGTCTTTTTGAGTCTCTTTGAAGTGCTTTTGAGTCTCTTTGAAGTGCTTTTGAGTCTTTTTGAGTCTCTTTTTAGTCTCTTGAGTCTCTTTGTAGTGCTTTTCAATCTCTTTGTAGTATTTTTTGAGTCTCTTTGATCTCTTTGTAGTCCTTTCAAGTCTCTTTGTAGTTGTTTTGAGTCTCTTCGCTGTCCTTTTGAGTCTATTTGTAGTCCTTTCGAGTCTATTTGTAGTCCTTTATGGCGCATTTCCACTACAGCGCGGAGCTCGCTTTAAGCGTTGCCGTGCCGTGCCTTGCCCGGCCGGCCCGTTTTTGGTTGCGTTTCCACTTAGCGTAGTTCCGGCTAGCGGGTACTATTTCACAGTTTTTCTGGCCCCATAAAATCGAGGTTCTTTCCGGGCCAACAACCAGGCTGAGTCGGGCTGAGTATGCTAAACTAGAGAGAGACTCGCTGGCAAGGGGGCTACAACTACAACAAGATGAACATATGTGACCGTGATTTAATTGTAATACACGTTTCTAAATGATGCCGAAGTAACAACATACTGATACCGGTTAGTAAAAACCATGATTAATGCTTGACAAGTCTGCAGACAGACGGCAGGAGAGACACCTTTAAAATGCGTGTTTTCTGAATGGAGACCTAAGCTAACGCAGTATATGCTCCGACCGTCCACACTCACAACAACGGCCTACAGACATAAATAAAGCAGCGACTGTATTCTCCATGACACAGACAGGCTGTGGTTTGGACTTGTTTCACTTGTGTCTAGTTTCTGAACAGATATGAGGAGCTGTGAGCTCTGAGTGCTAACAGCTAACGGCTGATGTTGGTTTTCTGTGGTTCTCATTGAAGATGACGTCACGGCTCCGCCTACACTGCTTTACTATAGTTACTGCCCAGCTACTAAACTGTAATGGAGACGCAGCATAAAGTGAGCCTGGCCTAACAAGGCCTAACGAGGCCTAACGAGGCCTAACAAGGCCTAACGAGGCCTAACGAGGCCTAGCCATACCGAGCGAGGCCGAGCGAGGCCCTGTAGTGGAAATGCTCCTTTTGAGTCCCTTTCGAGTCTCTTTGAAGTCCTTTTGAGTTTCCTTGTAGTCCTTTTGATCCCTTTGGAGTCTCTTTGTAGTCATTTGTTGTCTTATTGTCTACATTTTGAGTCTCTCTGTCCTAATTTGTATCCTCTTTTCATTAGTTTTTAGTCTCTTTGTGCTCATTTTGAGGTCCCTGAAACTTTACACCCTATAAGGCCCACCACGGGGGCCTCCTCTCTCTGTTTCCAGCCTCCTCTCTCTCTGTTTCCAGCCTCCTCTCTCTGTTTCCAGCCTCCTCTCTCTCTGTTTCCAGCCTCCTCTCTCTGTTTCCAGCCCCTCTTCTGTTTTCCAGCCTCCTCTCTCTGTTTCCAGCCTCCTCTCTCTCTGTTTCCAGCCTCCTCCTCACTGCAGTGTTTGTTGAGTAATCAGGAGACACAGGAGAACTCCTCCAGCCTTCAGAGGCCATAATGCTGTTTAATGGTCCTGTTTAACAAGCTGGGGAGTGGTTTCCCCCCCATTACCCACAAACCCCCAAATCCTGCCCAGCCAAGGCCAGGATTTTTTCCCAGAGTTCAGAGGGAGCAGCATCAATCTTCCCCTCCCGAAAACATGAGCTTATTCAATAGAGACGGATCAGAGAGACTCGGTGAACACGCAGCGCTCAATGAGGCAAAACCAGTCGAAACCAGTCGATCCAAACGCCACCAGAGCGGGTTTCTAAACCGTCCAATCATCCGCATGCTGTCTGTATTACACTTCAAACACTGCCATGGCTTATTCAGAGAGAGAGAGAGAGAGAGAGAGAGAGAGAGAGAGAGAGAGAGAGAGAGAGAGAAGAGAGAGAGAGAGAGAGAGAGGAGAGAGAGAGAGAGAGAGAGAGAAACTGACAGAGAGAGAGGAGAGAGAAAGAGAGAGAGAGAGAGAGAGAGAGAAACTGACAGAGAGAGAGAGGAGAGAGAGAGAGAGAGAGAGAGAGAGAGAGAGAGAGAGAGAGGAGAGAGAGAGAGAGAGAAACTGACAGAGAGAAGAGGAGAGAGAAACTGACAGAGAGAGAGGGAGAGAGAGAGAGAGAGAAACTGACAGAGAGAGAGAGGAGAGAGAAAGAGAGAGAGAGAGAGAGGGAAGAGAGAGAGAGAGAGAAACTGACATAGAAACAGAGAGAGAGAGAGAGAGAGAGAGAGAGAGAGAGAGGGAGAGAGAGAGAGAGAGAACTGACATAGAAACAGAGAGAGAGAGAGAGAGAGAGAGAGGGAGAGAGAGAGAGAGAGGGAGAGAGAGAGAGAGAGGGAGGGAGAGAGAGAGAGAGAGAGAGGGAGAGAGAGAAAGAGAGACTAACATAGAAACAGAGAAAGAGAGGAAACTTTATCTCACTTCCTCCTGACAGCAGGAAACACAGAGGAACACAGAGCTGCAGATATGACGTGTTCCTGTTGGTCCCTGAAGGCACCATCTCCCTGGCCCAACACCACGTTATGATTTCTGAAGTAAAAAGATAACTTTAGGCTATAAAGGAACTACAGCACGGTCACATGACTTCAAACACTGCATGCTTTATCCCCAACATCATTGTGTTTCCACAGAGTGACAGAGAGGCTTCACACTGTAGAGAACCAGAGGAACAGATGGAGTTATGACAGAACGCTGTGATCACATGATGGAGACGGTGTGAAGCTGCACTCACTACATGACATCACATGACATCACATGACATCACATGTCACTTGTTAGACGCTTTTATCCAAAGCGACTCACATACTCCATACTGAGGACAATCCCCACAGGAGCACTTTGGGGTGAAGTGTCTCAGGGACACAACGACATGCTGACTGCAGTGGGGTTTGAACCTGTGCTCCCCTGATCCCAACACCAAGGCTCTATCCACTGCGCCACACGCCTCCATCTGGGCTGAAACTGGTAACGATGCACTTAGTGAACCACAACGATGTTAAAACTCCAGAATACCAGTCTGTGGACCAATCAGAGGAGGCAGCAGGATACAGGAAGCTGGAGAAATCACTTTGTATTACTTATTCTGCAAACTATGGGCAGTGGCTCTGCAAGACACGCTGGGGTCCCCTTGTAGTCCTCTGGAGTCTCCTTGTAGTCCTCTGGAGTCTCCTTGTAGTCCTCTGGAGTCTCCTTGTAGTCTTCTGGAGTCTCCTTGTAGTCCTTTAGAGTTCCCTTGTAGTCCTTTATAGTCTCCTTGTAGTCTTTTGGATCTCCTTGTAGTCTTTTGGAGTCTCCTTGTAGTCTTCTGGAGTCTCCTTGTAGTCTTCTGGAGTCTCCTTGTAGTCCTTTGGAGTTCCCATGTAGTCCTTTAGAGTTCTCCTTGTAGTCTTTTGAGTCTCCTTGTAGTCCTTTGGAGTAACATCCAGCACCCCCCCCCCCCCCCCCCCCCAGCTCTCCACCGGTTTCCTTTATGTTGTCAGCAGCTCATTCCTTACAACAGAAGCTTCAGATTGCAGCCGATGAGAGGAAAGATGGTTTATTTCAAGCGTGTATGAAAAGAAGTTATTGGGCTTCTTAACACATGATACTGTGTAATATCTGTTTTCATTTATATTTAAGAAGTCAAATAGAAGACAAGCACACGTCTCACCTGAGGGCTGAAATGTTCGGCGGGCCGTAGTTTGGACCCGGTCTGGATCAGCCTCAGTGATCAGGAGCTGATCAGCCTCAGTGATCAGAGAGCTGATCAGCCTCAGTGATCAGGAGCTGATCAGCCTCAGTGATCAGGAGCTGATCAGCCTCAGTGATCAGGAGCTGATCAGCCTCAGTGATCAGGAACTGATCAGCCTCAGTGATCAGGAGCTGATCAGCCTCAGTGATCAGGAGCTGATCAGCCTCAGTGATCAGGAGCTGATCAGTCTCAGTGATCAGGAGCTGATCATCTCTGTGATCTATGAACTCCTGTGAGTCAACCTGTAATATCCGCTCTAAGGGGGAGAGGGGGGGGGGGCATTACTGCAGCCCCCATGTTCCCTTTAACACTCTATTACTCTGTGTTTATTTACTACAGAAACCCCCCCCCCCCCTTAAACTCTATTTGGATATAAGAGGAGAGTGTTTTCTCTTCATGAGCCGCTGTTTTATTTATTGGTGGTATTTGTTTTACCAGGATATTTGCAATTAAAGCGCCCTGCCTTTCCATTCAGAGCTCCAGCACTGTGGGTTCATTTCCTGTGTGTGTGAGTGTGTGTGAGTGTGAGTGTGGTGTGTGTGTGTGTGTGTGTGTGTGTGTGTGTGTGTGTGTGTGTGTGTGTGTGTGTGTGTGTGAGTGTGCGTGCGTGTGTGTTTGTGTGTGTGTGTTTGTGTGTGTGTGTGTGTGTGCGTGTGTGTGTGTTCTCCTTCAATAGCAGCGTGGTATCAAACAGAAACGCAGTGGTGTCACATTAAATTAGCTGTAATGGATCCAGAAGTTACAATTCTGCTTAGCAACCAGAATGATTTCTAGAAAAAGAATTCTCCCGTTTCACCTGAACGCCTCTCAGCAGGAACAGCTTCCTCTCTCCTCTTCCTCTCTTTCCTCCTCCTCCTCTCTTCTCCTTTTCTTCTCTTCTCCTCCTCCTCCTCCTCCTCTTCCCTCTTCTCCTCTTCCTCATGTCAATGATCCTCCTGTTGGGCAGAAATAGAGTTTGTTTCCTCATTGATTTTAGATCTGACCTTCCTCTAACCTCCAGTCAACAATCACTGCCCCCCAGAGAGGGAGAGGGAGAGAGAGAGGAGAGAGAGAGAGAGAGGGAGGGAGAGAGAGAGGGAGAGAGAGAGGGAGGGAGAGAGAGACGGAGAGAGAGGGAGAGAGAGAGGGAGAGAGAGAGGGAGGGAGAGAGAGAGGGAGAGAGAGGGAGGGAGAGAGAGAGGGAGAGAGAGGGAGGAGAGAGGGAGAGAGAAAGACTAACATAGAAACAGAGAAAGAGAGGAAACTTTATCTCACTTCCTCCTGACAGCAGGAAACACAGAGGAACACAGAGCTGCAGATATGACGTGTTCCTGTTGGTCCCTGAAGGCACCATCTCCCTGGCCCAACACCACGTTATGATTTCTGAAGTAAAAAGATAACTTTAGGCTATAAAGGAACTACAGCACGGTCACATGACTCACGTCACCACCGCTAAGCTAAAGGAGGCTAATGTTGGGATATAAAGGAACTACAGCACGGTCACATGACTTCGCGTCACCACCGCTAAGCTAAAGGAGGCTAATGTTGGGATATAAAGGAACTACAGCACGGTCACATGACTTCGCGTCACCACGCTAAGCTAAAGGAGGCTAATGTTGGGCTATAAAGGAACTACAGCACGGTCACATGACTTCACGTCACCACCGCTAAGCTAAAGGAGGCTAATGTTGGGCTATAAAGGAACTACAGCACGGTCACATGACTTCATGTCACCACCGCTAAGCTAAAGGAGGCTAATGTTGGGCTATCAAGGAACTACAGCACGGTCACATGACTTCAGGTCACCACCGATAAGCTAAAGGCAGCTAATGTTGGCTATAAAGGAACTACAGCACGGTCACATGACTTCCTGTCACCACCGCTAAGCTAAAGGAGGCTAATGTTGGGCAATAAAGGAACTACAGCACGGTCACATGACTTCACGTCACCACCGCTAAGCTAAAGGAGGCTAATGTTGGGCTATCAAGGAACTACAGCACGGTCACATGACTTCACGTCACCACCGCTAAGCTAAAGGCGGCTAATGTTGGGCTATAAAGGAACTACAGCACGGTCACATGACTTCACGTCACCACCGCTAAGCTAAAGGCGGCTAATGTTGGGCTATAAAGGAACTACAGCACGGTCACATGACTTCACGTCACCACCGCTAAGCTAAAGGCGGCTAATGTTGGGCTATAAAGGAGCTAGATCACGGTCACATGACTTCACGTCACCACCGCTAAGCTAAAGGAGGCTAATGTTGGGCTATAAAGGAACTACAGCACGGTCACATGACTTCACGTCACCACCGCTAAGCTAAAGGAGGCTAATGTTGGGCTATAAAGGAACTACAGCACGGTCACATGACTTCCTGTCACCACCGCTAAGCTAAAGGAGGCTAATGTTGGCTATAAAGGAACTACAGCACGGTCACATGACTTCACGTCACCACCGCTAAGCTAAAGGCGGCTAATGTTGGGCTATAAAGGAACTACAGCACGGTCACATGACTTCACGTCACCACCGCTAAGCTAAAGGAGGCTAATGTTGGGCTTTAAAGGAACTACAGCACGGTCACATGACTCCACGTCACCACCGCTAAACTAAAGGAGGCTAATGTTGGGCTATAAAGGAACTACAGCACGGTCACATGACTCACGTCACCACCGCTAAACTAAAGGAGGCTAATGTTGGGCTATAAAGGAACTACAGCACGGTCACATGACTTCACGTCACCACCGCTAAACTAAAGGAGGCTAATGTTGGGCTATAAAGGAACTACAGCACGGTCACATGACTCACGTCACCACCGCTAAGCTAAAGGTGGCTAATGTTGGGCTATAAAGGAACTACAGCACGGTCACATGACTTCACGTCACCACCGCTAAGCTAAAGGAGGCTAATGTTGGGCTATAAAAGAACTACAGCACGGTCACATGACTTCACGTCACCACCGCTAAGCTAAAGGCGGCTAATGTTGGGCTATAAAGGAAATACAGCACGGTCACATGACTTCCTGTCACCACGCTAAGCTAAAGGAGGCTAATGTTGGGCTATAAAGGAACTACAGCACGGTCACATGACTTCACGTCACCACCGTTAAGCTAAAGGAGGATAATGTTGGGCTATAAAGGAAATACAGCACGGTCACATGACTTCACGTCACCACCGCTAAGCTAAAGGCGGCTAATGTTGGGCTATGAAGGAACTACAGCACGGTCACATGACTTCCTGTCACCACCGCTAAGCTAAAGGCGGCTAATGTTGGGCTATGAAGGAACTACAGCACGGTCACATGACTTCACGTCACCACCGCTAAGCTAAAGGTGGCTAATGTTGAGCTATAAAGGAACTACAGCACGGTCACATGACTTCACGTCACCACCGCTAAGCTAAAGGCGGCTAATGTTGGGCTATAAAGGAACTACAGCACGGTCACATGACTTCACGTCACCACCGCTAAACTAAAGGCGGCTAATGTTGGGCTTTAAAGGAACTACAGCACGGTCACATGACTTCACGTCACCACCGCTAAGCTAAAGGCGGCTAATGTTGGGCTATAAAGGAGCTAGATCTCGGTCACATGACTTCATGTCACCACCGCTAAGCTAAAGGTGGCTAATGTTGGGCTATAAAGGAAATACAGCACGGTCACATGACTTCCGTCACCACCGCTAAGCTAAAGGAGGCTAATGTTGGGCTAAAGGAACTACAGCACGGTCACATGACTTCCTGTCACCACCGCTAAGCTAAAGGTGGCTAATGTTGGGCTTTAAAGGAACTACAGCACGGTCACATGACTTCACGTCACCACCGCTAAGCTAAAGGAGGCTAATGTTGGGCTATCAAGGAACTACAGCACGGTCACATGACTTCACGTCACCACCGCTAAGCTAAAGGCGGCTAATGTTGGGCTATAAAGGAACTACAGCACGGTCACATGACTTCACGTCACCACCGCTAAGCTAAAGGCGGCTAATGTTGGGCTATAAAGGAACTACAGCACGGTCACATGATTTCACGTCACCACCGCTAAGCTAAAAGCTCTAATGTTGGGCTATCAAGGAACTACAGCACGGTCACATGACTTCACGTCACCACCGCTAAGCTAAAGGCGGCTAATGTTGGGCTATAAAGGAACTACAGCACGGTCACATGACTTCACGTCACCACCGCTAAGCTAAAGGCGGCTAATGTTGGGCTATAAAGGAACTACAGCACGGTCACATGACTTCACGTCACCACCGCTAAGCTAAAGGCGGCTAATGTTGGGCTATAAAGGAACTACAGCACGGTCACATGACTTCACGTCACCACCGCTAAGCTAAAGGTGGCTAATGTTGGGCTATAAAGGACTACAGCACGGTCACATGACTTCACGTCACCACCGCTAAGCTAAAGGAGGCTAATGTTGGGCTATAAAGGAACTAGATCACGGTCACATGACTTCATGTCACCACCGCTAAGCTAAAGGAGGCTAATGTTGGGCTATAAAGGAACTACAGCACGGTCACATGACTTCCTGTCACCACCGCTAAGCTAAAGGAGGCTAATGTTGGGCTATAAAGGAACTACAGCACGGTCACATGACTTCACGTCACCACCGCTAAGCTAAAGGAGGCTAATGTTGGGCTATAAAGGAACTCCAGCACGGTCACATGACTTCACGTCACCACCGCTAAGCTAAAGGAGGATAATGTTGGGCTATAAAGGAAATACAGCACGGTCACATGACTTCCTGTCACCACCGCTAAGCTAAAGGAGGCTAATGTTGGGTGTGATGACATTTAGTCGTCTCATTTAGACACTTGTTAGCGACCTCTGTTTCTAATTTCCTCTCAGAGTTCAGGAGAGGAGGGGAAGTTTGATCATTAGAGGGAAACGTCCTTTATCCTCAGAGGAGGAGATAAATCAGGTTAGAAGAGAGCCAGGAGCGCCAGCTGTGATCCGGCCTGAAAGCGTGACGAAGCTGACGGACGACCCGAGGTCATGTGATTAAACTCTGGGAGTGATGGAGTCTGGAGGGGGGACAGTGGAAATATTTAGCTGCAGATATGCAGTGTGACCAGGGATTACCTTTCTTCTTCTTCTTCACCCCTGAAGTCCTCCTCTTCTTCATGATAAATAATGAAGGTGTTTCCATCGCTCTCACATCTGTTTCCTGGCCGTCTCGTTATCGCGGTCCCTGAACGCAGCACGACTCCAGTGATGGATGATGGAGGTCCAGAGATCTGCTGATGATCCCTGCAGGGAGCGAAGGTGAACGCTCACACCGGAGATTATATTTAGAACAGAGGAGGGAACTGGATATTTCTCACATTTTAAGGATTAGTTTGCATTCTTCTGGCCTATCATGGGAGCAAACGTTCCAAATTAAAGTGAAAATGAGAGGAGGAAGACTTTTTGCATTTTGGCAATAGAGTCAAAATGTCAAGAATAAAGTCATACCGTTGAGAATGAATGTCTAATGTTGTCAATGAAGTTGAAGTACTCAGGTTTCTCACTTAAAAGTAACACCACTGAATGACAACGTATGAAGAGTCATTCCAGCAGTTTTCTATTGTTTTCAGCGTGTTTCTAACCCTCTGCTGCACGTTCATCTGGACTCTAGATGGGAACATGAATATAAATGAACCTCTCGTCACTAAAGTAGTATTTCTTTACTGCATGTATTACTATTTAGCAGGATTGCATTACTGTTCTCTCTGTGTTTGCCCTCCAGAGTCCAGAGCAGTGAAATGAAACGTTAGCAGGTCCACAGTGGACTTCTCTCCATCCAGTAATTCCTGCTTTGTGTGGCGCTCAGGCTGTCAGAGGTCTGTAATGAGCAGTATTAGCCGCACACTGCTTCTTAATTGCCTTTCTTTGTCAAAACGAGGAGATGGGAAAAAGCTCAGTCGGCATATTTTAGATAACATCGTTTCCCCCGTCTGCAGAATATTAGCACAGCGTCTCTGAGGAGACGGGAGGACGAAACACGAACATGAGAGGAGGGTCTCATTCAGAGGAGATAACCTCACCGTGGGCAAAGTGAAAGTTTCTCTTTACGTAACGACAGCTCGGGTTAATGTGTTCAGATCCGTCAGGCTGCATCGTTAGTGACAGCACGGCTAGTGTGTGTGTGTCAGTGAGAACACATTCATCTTAAACACACACACACCCTGCAACCTGAACTCAGATTCTGATGTTTCACAACCTGCTGTCCAACAGCGCCGTGACCGAGAGCAAAGACGACTTATTACCATCTGACCAAAAGAGAATTTTGTCTGAGTTGTGAGAAAAGTCAAAATTGTGAAATTTTTCAGAACAGACAGAATACTGAGATTTTGAGGAAAAAGTCAAAATTTGGACTTCATTTTTGGAAAATGAAATCAACATTTGGAGATCTTCAGAAAAAAATCAGAATGTCTAGAAACAAGTATTCTGAGATTTTGGAAAGTCAGAATTGTGGGATTTCGGAAAACTTCATTATTTTTAGATTTTCCCTAAAATATCAAAATTTAAGAAAAAAACTGTAATTCAGTTTTTGAGGAAAAATTCCGAGTTTTTGGGATTTTCCGATAAAAAATCTAAACTTTGAGAAAAAAGTCAAAAATATAATTGAGATTTTCTGAAAAAGGTCAGGATGTCAGAATTTTGAAAATATTCAAGAACTATTCTGAGATTATGAAAAAAAAGTTTAAAGAAAAAAGTCAGAATGTAAAGAGTTTCCAAAATAATTTCAAGAACCAAATCAGAAGAGAGAAACTATTTGTATTTCCCAACAGGTCCGTGGTTATTTTAAGTCAGCCGCAGCGTTTTATTGGGTCTCAGTATCTCCAGAGTTAAAGCTCCATGTGTTATCTACTCTCTGCTGACCTCACTGGGTTCAGGTGTTTCTGTTTCTGGAGAGAAATGCTCTCTGAGAGCCAAAGATAACTGAGGCTGAGCTGCCGTGTGATTGGCTGAGAGCGGCCCGCTGTAAATCACTGATTAAAGGAATAAAGTGTAGCTTGTATTTACGGCTGCTGTAACATCTGCTTTTATGGAGGCCACACACACACACACACACACACACACACACACACACACCACACACACACACACACACACACCACACACACACACACACACACACACACACACACACACACACACACACAAACACACACACACAATTATACACACACACACACACACACACGTACACACACACACACACACACGTACACACACACACACACACACACACACACACACTTACAAGAGGCGTGAACGCAGAAGGCAAAGTTTACCAGGCTTTATTTAGAACAGTGTTCTGTAGATTGTCAGCAGTGAAGCCAATGACCCTCAGCTTGTGAGGACCTCCCTGAGTGAAGGAGCCTTCAGAGAGGAGCTCTGTTTCATCATCACAACCAGCCACAGATTACAGATGCTAATAAGTAACTTCCTTTGAGGGATTAATAAAGTATGTCTTCTTCTTCTTCTGCTAATAACCCTCGAGTCGAGACGCTGATCCACGCGACTCTAGAAAGAGAAATCTTTCAAGGATGCAAACCACTCATCCTCTGCCTTTGGTATTACATTCCTCTTTCCATGTTTCTCCCCTCCCTCATGCTTCCTCTTTTTCCATCCCTCCCTCCCTTCAATCTCCCTTTGCCTTACATTCCTCCCTCCCTCCCCCCCCTCTCTTTTTCCCAGTCCTTCACTCCCTCTTTTATTTCCATCTCCTCCCTCTCTTTTCCACTGCAGACGTATCACCTAACGAGGTTTAATTAATACTGAGAACAAAGAGCGTACTGATATACACCTGAACATCAGCAGGAGAGGACTCTTTAAAGTAGAGACACTACATACTGATATACACCTGAACATCAGCAGGAGAGGACTCTTTAAAGTAGAGACACTACATACTGATATACACCTGAACATCAGCAGGAGAGGACTCTTTAAAGTAGAGACACTACATACTGATATACACCTGAACATCAGCAGGAGAGGACTCTTTAAAGTAGAGAGACTACATACTGATATACACCTGAACATCAGCAGGAGAGGACTCTTTAAAGTAGAGACACTACATACTGATATACACCTGAACATCAGCAGGAGAGGACTCTTTAAAGTAGAGGACTACATACTGATACACCTGAACATCAGCAGGAGAGGACTCTTTAAAGTAGAGACACTACATACTGATATACACCTGAACATCAGCAGGAGAGGACTCTTTAAAGTAGAGACCTACATACTGATATACACCTGAACATCAGCAGGAGAGGACTCTTTAAAGTAGAGACACTACATACTGATATACACCTGAACATCAGCAGGAGAGGACTCTTTAAAGTAGAGACACTACATACTGATATACACCTGAACATCAGCAGGAGAGGACTCTTTAAAGTAGAGACACTACATACTGATACACACCTGAACATCAGCAGGAGAGGACTCTTTAAAGTAGAGACACTACATACTGATATACACCTGAACATCAGCAGGAGAGGACTCTTAAAGCAGAGACACTACATACTGATATACACCTGAACATCAGCAGGAGAGGACTCTTTAAAGTAGAGACACTACATACTGATATACACCTGAACATCAGCAGGAGAGGACTCTTTAAAGTAGAGACACTACATACTGATATACACCTGAACATCAGCAGGAGAGGACTCTTTAAAGTAGAGACACTACATACTGATATACACCTGAACATCAGCAGGAGAGGACTCTTTAAAGTAGAGACACTACATACTGATATACACCTGAATATCAGCAGGAGAGGACTCTTTAAAGTAGAGACACTACATACTGATATACACCTGAACATCAGCAGGAGAGGACTCTTTAAAGTAGAGACACTACATACTGATATACACCTGAACATCAGCAGGAGAGGACTCTTTAAAGTAGAGACACTACATGCTGATATACACCTGAACATCAGCAGGAGAGGACTCTTTAAAGTAGAGACACTACATACTGATATACACCTGAACATCAGCAGGAGAGGACTCTTTAAAGTAGAGACACTACATACTGATATACACCTGAATATCAGCAGGAGAGGACTCTTTAAAGTAGAGACACTACATACTGATATACACCTGAACATCAGCAGGAGAGGACTCTTTAAAGTAGAGACACTACATACTGATATACACCTGAACATCAGCAGGAGAGGACTCTTTAAAGTAGAGACACTACATGCTGATATACACCTGAACATCAGCAGGAGAGGACTCTTTAAAGTAGAGACACTACATGCTGATATACACCTGAACATCAGCAGGAGAGGACTCTTTAAAGTAGAGACACTACATACTGATATACACCTGAACATCGCAGTGAGTGTGTATTTCTGTTAATCTCCATCAGTATAAACTCCTCTGAGGACCCGATGGCAGATAAGTGAAACGAGCAGATGTCTGAGTGAAGCACCGAGATGTGTGTATGTGTGTGTGTGTATGTGTGTGTATTTGTGTGTGTGTGTGTGTGGTATGTGTGTGTGTATGTGTGTGTGTGGTGTTATATATATATATATATATATATATATATATATATATATGTGTGTGTGTGTGTGTGTGTGTGTGTGTGTGTGTGTGTGTGTGTGTGTGTTGTGGTGTGGTGTATGCCACAGATCCAGAGCCAGAATGGCCCCCAGGCTCTTGTAAAATGAAAGCAGTGGAATGTGATCAGCTGGGTCCGGAGCACCTGTCCTGCTCCGGACCGAACCTCTGAGCCGACGTCGTAAACAAGTGTGTGTGTGTGTGTGTGTGTGTGTGTGTGTGTGTGTGTGTGTGTGTGTGTGTGTGTGTGTACGCTCTCTTCACAGAAATAGATGATAACAGAAAAATAACATCTGCTCAGAGTCATAAAGCTGCAGAGAGGAGGCTTTAATGCTGACCTCTCAGAGCGGGTTTTCCATTTTACAGAAACATTTCACAAGTTCGTTGTTAGTTTGCGTCGGATTTTAACGGAGGCCGACAGGTGCAACTACAACGAACCAAAACTCTTCCATCAGGAGAAGCAGCTTCAGAAAGGATGCAGATATAAAACCCAAATGTTCCACATGAAGAATCAACACAGTCTCACTCCCTGAAGGTCCAGGAGCGACGCTTGGTCAGGGTCCTATGGAGCGACGCTTGGTCAGGGTCCTATGGAGCGACGCTTGGTCAGGGTCCTATGGAGCACGCTTGGTCAGGGTCCTATGGAGCACGCTTGGTCAGGGTCCTATGGAGCGACGCTTGGTCAGGGTCCTATGGAGCGACGCTTGGTCAGGGTCCTATGGAGCGACGCTTGGTCAGGGTCCTATGGAGCGACGCTTGGTCAGGGTCCTATGGAGCGACGCTTGGTCAGGGTCCTATGGAGCGACGCTTGGTCAGGGTCCTATGGAGCGACGCTTGGTCAGGGTCCTATGGAGCGACGCTTGGTCAGGGTCCTATGGAGCGACGCTTGGTCAGGGTCCTATGGAGCGACGCTTGGTCAGGGTCCTATGGAGCGACGCTTGGTCAGGGTCCTATGGAGCGACGCTTGGTCAGGGTCCTATGGAGCGACGCTTGGTCAGGGTCCTATGGAGCCACGCTTGGTCAGGGTCCTATGGAGCGACGCTTGGTCAGGGTCCTATGGAGCCACGCTTGGTCAGGGTCCTATGGCGTGCAGTTGTGACGCGCCGAGTCTCCTTCAGCTTCATAAACGGACGCAAAGAGCTTTCAACTGATTGCAATGTATTCCCATCGGCGGCGGTATTTGACGCTCAGGGAAGCACCGCATCGGTCCATGTCGGCGGCACTTAAAGGCAATGTGAGCGTCCATTCCCATTGGATAACGGAGGATTTTACACCCGGAAGTAAGTATTCTCTTACTGTCGATTGATGTTACAGTGATATCTGCACTACTCATCAACTCAGAAACACCAGAGTATCCTTGTTGATTACACAACATTGATTGGTTTAAATTGTGTTCAATGCTTTTGTATTTTTCCCCTTCGATTCGGAGAAACAAATATTTTTTCGGAGTTTAGGATGGCAGAAGACACTACACTACCCAGAATCCTCAGCTTTCGTTTGGGACTACAACATGTGCTTTGCTTCACAAACCCCGTGATTAGTCCTCAAGCTCTGTGATTGGATGTTGGAGTGGCAGTGCGCGAAGTTTACACGGAGCGTCAAACAGCACTTTGAAATGGAATGAATCCCATCGACGGCCCACTAACCAAAACAGGAATCGAACGTGTCCTACCCCCCCCCCCCCCCCCCCCCCTTAGGTCACAGGCCAACAGAGCAACACAATAAAACAGATACACAGAAAAAATAGTGCAAGTAAATACAAAAAGAAAAATAGTAAAAAGTGAAATAGTGCAATAAGAGTCAAGTGATTGGAATATGATATATTTGACAAATCATTTCTAAGTAGCAGCCAGATGAATGTTATGGATGTTGTTTCAAAGTTCAGGTGTTTAATAGTCTTCTGGCCTGTGGGATGAAGCTGTCCCTGAGTCTGGTGGTTTTATACACAACTACGGTGTAGTTATGCAATGATGACAAACTTGGGTCAAGGTTCCTCAACAAGACATCTACTATGTGTGTACCTCCACCATTAAACTGTCATATTCTGCACATTCTTATTCTATCTACATACATCTTATAAGAGTTAATAAATATGTATAATATCGGTTAAAATAAGTGCTTCAACATAGTTAACATTGCAGGAAAGTTGATTGTCAAGTCCCAAAACAAACCATTGTAGTGCCGAGAGATAGGAGTCAGAGGCGGTGCATCGAAGGTGCAAAAGGTTACTTTAATGAGCAGCAGAAATGCACATGTTGTCCGGTTGCAGTCCGGGAAGAGAAGGGGAGAAGAGAAAGGAGGGCACACAGTAGGTACACAGGAGGTACAGTCAACATAAGTGTCCGTGCGGAACAATACCCCCAAACCGTAGTTCCATGAGTGAATTATGTAACATGAGTAAATTAGTGCTCACTACACCAGCCCCCCCAGAATTCAAACATGGCACAATCCTCGCGTCCGGGAGGAAGCACCACAGGGGCCGAGGAGAGTGGGGTCGCAGGCGAGGGCCGGGCCATGGAACGGGCCGTCGGAAGGAGGCCGCAGGAGAGGGCAGGGGCCCAACGAGGGCGAGGGCACCCCCACTGGGGGGTGGGGGGCGGGCCACGGAACGGGCCGTCACAAGGGGGCCGCGGTAGGCGTCGTGGCGAATGAAGAAAACATCCGCCAGCCGCAGAAAGCTGGGTCGCTGTGCGACGTGGGGACGGGCATGAATATCCCGGTGGTCCCCAGCAGGGAGGAGCGCTGCCCGGCCGCAGGCGAGGGCACAGCGGCGGCGGGCACAAAGCCCTCGGGAGGAAGGAGCGGTATCCCCGGGAGGAACGAGCCGTGGACAGGGGAGAGGCCAGACGGGGCGACGTCCGAAGCCGCCGTCGAGGCGAACCGTGAGCCGCGGTCAGAGGAGAGGCCAGGCAGGGTCCAGAAGTGCGCCACCCGCGGGCCGATGAAGGCGTGGGCGACGTCCGAAGCTGTTGCCGAGGCGAGGGAAGAGGCCAGACAGGGTCCCGAAGCGCGCCACCCATGGGCCGATGAAAGCATGGGCGACGTCCGAAACTGTCGAGGCGAGGTCCAGAAGTGCGCCACCCAGGCGCCGATGAAAACGTGGGCGACGTCCGAAACCGCCGTCGAGGTGGTGAAAAAGCGAGAGGGTCCACACGAGGCCGACCAGACATGATCGAACCTCCTCTCAGGCACCACCAAAAAGGGTTAACAGTCAGACGTTAACTGATGGACGAAGTCAGCCGTTAGCCGCTAGCTGTCAGTCATCGTTAGCTGCTAGCCGTTGTTAGCCGTTAGTCATCGTTGTTAGCCGTTAGCTGTTATTGTTAGCCGTTAGTTGTCGTTGTTAGCCGTTAGCTGTTAGCCGTTGTTAGCCGTTAGCTGTTAGCCGTTGTCGACGGCCGTTAGCTGCAAGCCGGTAGCCGTTAGTTGATGTCGTCGGCTCCGGAGCCTCTGCTAGGCGGCGTGCCCCTACCAGGGAAGGTGCCGCTGCGTGTCGGGGCCAGCACGTCAGGGGTAAATCGCCGGGCGGCCAGGAAGAACCGGTCAGCTTCTTCGGCTAAAGCGCGGGGCTCAACACTAGCCGTGTTAGTGAGCGCTGGCTGGACATGCGGCTGCATGTCCTGAAGAAACAGTTCCATGTGCAAGAAGACGGGTTCTTCCGTACCTAGCAGGTCGTGTATCGTCTCCATGTGGTCGGAAGGCAAGCTGTCCCACAGTGCCGAAACGATGCGGGAATGGCGAGCGACGTCCTCGGCCATTCCGCGGAGGGCGCACCGAGCCTCAGTCCGTGCGCACGAAGCAGCCACGGACGTCTCCAAAAATCTCCGGCAGTTTGAGAAAAACGGCGTTTCTAGCCATGTTCAGTTCAGTCTCGGAAACTTCTGCGAGACTTATGTCAGGGTCACCAGTGTAGTGCCGAGAGATAGGAGTCAGAGGCGGTGCATCGAAGGTGCAAAAGGTTACTTTAATGAGCAGCAGAAATGCACATGTTGTCCGGTTGCAGTCCGAGAAGAGAAGGGGAGAAGAGAAAGGAGGGCACAGTAGGTACACAGAGGTACAGTCAACATAAGTGTCCGTGCGGAACAATACCCCCAAACCGTAGTTCCATGAGTGAATTATGTAACATGAGTAAATTAGTGCTCACTACACCATGCAATATATGCAACGTTAAGTACTTTGTCAGGCTTAATATTGATCAGATACCCCCAAAGCTTTTTGCTCATGTATTTAAAAGAAGACCTTAACCTAAAGTATTCTTTAACGTTTAAATAAAGCCTAATTAGTTTGTCTGTTTTGCACATCCTCCTATTAATATCTTTGTACATCCGCACTAAACGGTTTTCATTCTAGATATCATTTACAGTATCTTCTTGATATTTTCTATATTTCTATCATTGACCTTCTACTTTCCTATATTTTGTACGTACTCTTAATATTTAAATGTTTTCATCAAATATAACACATTCAAAAGTGCTTTACAAAAATGAAAGACATAAGAAAAAGGCATTTTAAACAGTCATTAAAAAGCAACACAATCTACCTGCATTGCGATGACTCTAAACGTGTAATAACGTGCTTTAACCAGTAGGTGGTTTGGGTTCAAAAGCTGTCAAGTTTACAGTGTTAACAAAATAAAATATACTGCTGTTTCCGTTTAGTTTACGGATATATTTAGTTATTGTTTTGATATTTGTAACAAAAGCGATGGAAAAACCCACAGAAACACAGAACAGATGGTCTGAACACGACCCAGCGGTCTATAGTTCATACAAACAATAATATCAAAACTAAATATCACTACTAACTTTATTGTGAAATTAAAACAGAACGGTAAAAGAATAGTTTCCGGTCTATTCTGAGGCCCGATCTCTGTAGATAAATAAAGAACTACGACAGATGTGTAATATTTAATGCAGCCGCCATTTATTACAAGCATTCATGTGATGACTTTCAAAGAGTAAAGCAAGCACTGCTGAATAAAGTATGATTTCATCTTTTACGAAACGTCGTTTTTCATTTGGAATGCAGTTGGAGGTCAACCAATCACAGAGCTTGAGGA
>JAAKFY010000025.1:1456933-1469433 GCA_011823955.1 Dissostichus mawsoni
AATACGCCCATTGGCTACAAATCAATATATGATTGGTTGATCAAACTGTCAGTCCAAACGTACGCTCTCATTCAGTGCAACGGCAGGGCCTTCTATCAAGGATATAGAATACCTTGGTGAAGGATATTCTACCAGAGACCCAGAACAAGATCTGATTGGTTTCTTTTTTTTCTAACACAAAACCACTGAAATGCGTAGTGCATGGTCCGAGAAGGAGAAACAAATCAACGTAACACACATACCATTCTCTTTTATTCATTTTATTACATTTTATTATATAATTAACTCGATTTTTGTTTGTTTTATCTGAGTGTCCAGGGTATTCTCTGAATACCTTGAAGGCCCTGACGGTTCGCCACTGGCGTTCACACATACAAGGAATCTGCTTTGGTGTCTGGTGCTGCGAACATAAACATCTAAAAGAATGATTTGCAAAGTAAATAAAAAATAATATACAAGGATAACAAAAAATAAGTATTTTTAAGAAACCATTCAGCATTTAAAAGGATGCTAAAGACAAGTACTTACACCACATTTAAATGTCACTATTCAAGAAACCAGCCGAAGCAAAGTTAGCGACAGCCGGACACTCTACAGGGTGAACTCTGATTTTAAACAGGATTTAATGCATTAGCAAGGTCACCTACAATGCCATGGTTTGCCAAAGATATCTGTGAATTAGGTGATTGACTAAATGCAGGATACGGGCTCTCTATTCTCATTTAAAACCCAACGTTCACAGATGCTAATTCTCTCACGGAGTCCCCAGACTCAGGAGCTGTTGCCGGGTAAGAATGAGTCGTTGGGCGGACAAAGGGGGCAGTGACAGTCCTGATATCAGAGAGAGACTCGGGGAGGGTCCGGTCTCATTAATTCTTATATTCCCCCCCACGCCGGGTCCTGCCCCTCAATCCTGTCCCTCTAATGTGGCTTTATTGACTGTGACTCAGAGAGCATGGAGACGATGACCAAACAATTAAACTCAACCCCAGAGGAAGAGTCACACACCATCCCACCGCTCTGTGTGTGTGTGTGTGTTGTGTGTGTGTGTGTGTGTGTGTGTGTGTGTGAGCATGCAGGGACAGGGTGTGTGTGAGCAAGCACAGTGTGTGTGTGTGTGTGTGTGTGTGTGTGCATGCATGGGTGTGTGTGTTTAGGTGAGCGTGCACAGTGTGTGTGAGCGTGCCCAGTGTGTGTGAGCCTGTATGGTGTGTGAGCATGCAATGTGTCTGTTATCGTGCACAGTGTGTGTGTGTGTGTGTGTGTGGTGTGTGTGTGTGTGTGTGGTGTGTGTGTGTGTGTGTGAGCGTGCATGGTGTGTGTGTGTGTGAGCGTGCATGGTGTGTGTGTGTGTGTGTGTGTGCATGGTGTGTGTGAGCATGCAGGGTGTGGTGCATGTTGTCTAAAGTGTGACAATACACTGGTAGAAAGAGAGGCGGGTCAGATTCCTCCCACCATCCCCCATCAGCCATGAACATGAAACACAGTTCTACACCAACAGGAAGACACAAAAACATGTCTCTGATTCTGATAAATGTTCAGAAACAAACATATATATACTTGGAGCTGTTAGTGAATATCTCAACAATGAACTAAAAACTACCCGTTAACACATTTAACACTTAGATATCTCTGTAAAACTCTTTATATTACAAGTTCTCCGACCCCAAAAAGCCCTCAAACATTGTCCAAGATTTAAATTTACTGAACCATTTTGTCACGTTTGTCCAAATAAGATAAGATAAGATGTACTTTATTGATCCTATTTGGGACATGTTTGCGTTGCAGCAGCATAAAAGACAAGGCATTGAACATTAGAGAAATTAAGAGTAGAAATAAACAATCCTAGAATCAAAACATCTCAAAATAGAAATAAAAAAGCAAGTAACATTTTGCAAATATGCCGAACAAATGCAAGTTATCATCCGGTGGTTTCTGAATACTGGAGACGCTATATATTTCTTACATCTCCGGGTTCACAACAGAACTACAAATGGACAGTTGGTAAAGTTTGGATGTTTTCTTTTAACTCGTCTGCTAGAAGCAAAATAGCTTAAGTTCTTAAAAGACCAGTGCATGGGTAAAAAGGTGTTTTTGACCGTCCTGGTTCAGTTTCTCGTCTCAAAGTGAGTATTTTATATCCTCTCTAAGATCAACACTTAACTCTTCTTAGTTGTCTGAAAAAAGACCCCAAATCTCCAAATGACCGCTGTATTTAAAACATGTTTTTGCGTGTAGCGCCTCGTCTCAGATCCAATGTTTCGTGTCCCTCTCTAACATTTCTCCTCAACACTTCCTAAGCCTCCTCTAACTGGGTTATCAGGGAAATGAACTCTCTAAAGCTCCAGCAAACATCTCAGAGATCAGCCGGATTATGATGAGTGTTAAAGCTCGCTCTGCAGGGAAACGTCTCTAATGGAGCGGGAGATGAGGCTAATGCTCTTAAAGACACACACACACACACACACACACACACACACACACACACACACACACACACACACACACACACACACACACACACACACACACACACACACACACACACACACACACACACACACACACACACACACACACACACACACACAGCTCCTCATCCCGTCAGTGTTTGGGCAGCATGTAAATGTGAAGAGAAACCTCATAAAACCACCAGACTCAGAGACAGTTTCTTCCACAGGCCATCAGACTGTTAAACACCTGAACTTTTTAAAGAACATCCATAACATTCATCTGTTTGCAACTCATATCAATATTCAACCCAGTCTCACGGCATTTCGTGTTATAGTCACAACATTAATCTATTGATTCGTGTTCACCAACACCATTTCCCCATTTTTTTTGTGTCACACAGAATTTTTTAAAAGCAATGTAAATAATAACAAATTAGAAGGAAAAACAGATTTAAAAATACACATGTCAGTGTTCTGAGGCTCTGAGCCATTTCTTTTCCTCGCGGACGGCAAAAAAAGTCCGACATTATACAATTTAAAATAAAAACAATAATCGTGGCTTGATATTGAGTAAGAAACGGTTTTTATGAACCACACAGCTTCCGGTCTTCCAAGACCCGACCTGACAAAAAGATGTGGTGCAGGCACGAAACACACTACCAATAGAAACACATTGCTTTTAAAATCGTTCTGTGTGGCACGAGTGTTGGTGAACACGAATCAATAGATTACATTTATTTCGTGACTATAACACGAAATGCAGTGAGACTGGGTTGCAATATTCCAATTACTTGTATAGAGACTATTCTGCACTATTTCTATTATATTCTATTGTATTTACTTGCACTATTATCTGTGTTGCTCTGTTGGAGGAGCCTCAGATTTTCATTGTCATATCTACACTGTAGCTCTGTACAAATCACAATAAAAGCCTTGAATAATGCTACGCTAATGGCCTGCATGACCTCTGACCCCTGTCTCTGTCGGGGTCTTCTTAGGGATCACAGGTCGCCTCATAATGGCTTCCATGATCTCCTCTCCGCCCTTTAACGGTGACTCTCTGCTCTTTAACGGTGACTCTCCGCCCGCCAAAGACTAAAAGTGAATTTAGTGAAAGGCAGCGAACGCTCGCCTGTCACTTGTCGTCAGGTCTGATTACGTCCCGAGCCGCTGTTTGTTCGGCTTTATTAGTTTACGCTGCGATGAAATGATCTGCGTTTCATTAGGGCCTCCTGGAAACAATCCTGTCCACGGTGCAGACACAGAAACACACACAGACACACACACACCACCACACACACACACACACACACACGCACGCACGCACGCACGCAGCACGCACGCACGCACGCACACCACACACACACACACACACACACACACACACACACACACACACACACACACACACACACGCACGCACGCACACACACACACACACCCTGATTGTTGGGTGGAATCCCAGAGATATAAGAACTTGTAGAAAATCTCATTGTATATTTTTGTATCATGACAATAAAGGCTTTCTATTCTATTCTTCTAGATGATGTACTTGAGTAAAAGTAGTAATACTTCAGTGTAAAAACACTCAGTTACAAGTCCTGAATTCAAAATTGTACTTAAGTAAAGGAACAAAACATATTAGCATTTACAAATCCCTTAAGAACCAAAAGTAAAAGTACTCATTATGCAGAAAGGCCCAGTCAAGCGCCTTATATTCAAAATGAGGTATTATAGTTATTGATGCATACTTAATGTTTTCATCACTTCCAATAAATTGGGTTTATTTGAATTACTTTAAACACTACTAGGAATCTTAGCCTATAATAATATATTATAATATTGTAGTTAATTTATATTTTGTATTCGAATCTCCAAAATAATGAAGTGGAGTAAAAAGTTTGCCTACAAATTAAAGTTGAAGTATAATGTGAAAATACTCAGTAAAGTACCTTCATTTTATACTCAAGTACGGTACTTGAGTAATTACTTAATTACTTTCCAGCACTGTTAAATCCACAGAGCCGGTAAACGAGTGTTTCTTCAACGTTAGCTTGTGTTAGCTAATGTTAGCTTATACCGTAACATATGTTTAGCTAACAGTAACCAACCGACGTTAGCTTGTGACTGTCACTCAAGTACATTAACTAACGGTAGCTTTTTCCGTCACATTATACAAGCTGAATCAGTCACAAGCTAGCGTTAGCTCATTAGCTGCTGTTATAACTGACAGTCACAAGCGAACTGCTGCTAACGTTAGCTTGTGACTGTCACTCATATTCGTTATCTAACGTTAGCTGTTTTACCGTCACTCACATTATACAAGCTGAATTAACTACTTTATGTAGGTGACAGTCACAAGCTAACGTTAGCTGAAGTTAGCTTATAAACAGTAGCCAACCAACGTTAGCTTGTGACTGTCATATTTGTAAGCAAACGTTAGCTTTTTTAGCATCACATTATACAAGCTGAATTAGCTACTTTATGTAAGTAAGCTGACGTAGGATAACTGATGTGAGTGACGGTAAAAAGCTAACATTAGTAAACGAATGAGTGACAGTCACAAGCTGACGTTAGCTGAAGTTAACTTATGATCGTCACTCAAGGACATTAGCTACCGTTAGCTCGTTTCTGTCACTAGCTGCCGTTAGCTCGTTTGTCACTAGCTGCCGTTAGCTCGTTTCTGTCACTAGCTGCCGTTAGCTCGTTTATGTCACTAGCTGCCGTTAGCTCGTTTATGTCACTAGCTGCCGTTAGCTCGTTTCTGTCACTAGCTAACGTTAGATTTCCCATTCTTCATGACAGAGCCCCGGCCCTCTCTTTTCTTCATGTTAATATTTAATGTTTAGGCGATGTGTGGAACGTTTAACATGTGGGTTAGACTAACGTGTTCTGTCCTAAAGTTATCCCAGAAGTTTTAAGAGTGTATAAATAAATGTCTAGAAGTTAAAAGGCGAGTAGCATAACATTAAAGACTTCAGAAAAATACTTTTACTAGATATTCTGTGTTTGGAAATCGGCATCAAAGCCCTCTCATCTGGCAGGAAGATGCTTGCACCTATCAGCGGCAGTTCTTCATTCAAACACACGTGTTCAGTAACAACATGTTAAAGTCCTGCCAGATCCCAACCTCATTACAGCGAGATCACATCAGGGTCTTTTATCTGCGCTATCGGAGCGGCATCGATTGGACGCGCTGCCTTTAAAGGGAAGTGGAAGAACGTGGAGATGTGAGGCGCTAGCGCTAACAGGTATGAAGAATCACCTTCCTGTGTGTGTGTGTTTCTGTTCAGAGGACGTCTTTAACCCATGTTCTTTACATGAGCATTAACAGTTGAGCACGGCTGTGAAGAGGAGGGTTTATTTAAATCATCACCAAAGATTTGAACCAGACAATTATTCCTGAGATACTTCATTTATCTCTGCAGTGTGCACTAATACACTTAGTATTAAAAAGTAAACGCAGCTTCTACATAGTGAAGAACACAAGGATTTTAGCCTTTGCAGACCATTTACATTCACTTATAGAACACACTACAGGAGAAGAATAGGCACTAAAAGGTCTTTAGATAAATGTTAAACTTGCTTGAGATGTGCATATTGAACCTCAACATATATTTATTTTGTTTTTTAATGTGTACCACTGCAGGACGAGGGGTCCTCAAATATCTACAACTCAGGAACTCAAACCACTTTAATGGATCTGACTTTATATAAAAGGTACAGAGGGTTTCCTAATGTGCTCAGACTGTAATGCTCATCCTGACACCTTGAATGTACCGCTTTTATCTGTAATAAAAAGTGCTTTTCTGGATCCTTATAATGAAAGTTTGACCATCATTAATGTCCTCACAGCATCAGTGTGTCCTTGATGAATGAACTGATTCACAGTTTGTGTTCCTAACCCTGCACCGCCCCCTGCTGGAGGATTCTGCTCCTGCACACACAACCACCTGCAGAGAGACCTTCTTTCCATCAGCTGACCCTGACCCTAAGGAACAGCTGAAGGAAAGCTGAAGGAAAGCTGGCGTGTGAGCAGTTCCTCTGGAGGGTTATAACTCCAGCATCCAGAGATGATGTCAGAGCATTAGTGAGGGTAACTTCAGCCAGAAAGCACGAGCAGACGGACAATAAAACATCGAACATGAGCCTCTGGAACACAGGAGCTGCCGCTGATCGGCTCTCTGGAACTCCTCCTGCTGCCAAAACTATTAAAATAAAAACTCAGAGTATTTCCTTCAAGCCTCGTAAATAAAGCTGCAGGACTCAGGGATCAGATTTCCTCCAAGGCGTCGGAAATTAGAAGCGGAAGGTCAGGGTTAGCTCTGCGACAGAAAGAAGATGTGAGGAGGTCTCAATGTGACAGAAAGAAGATGTGAGGAGGTCTCAATGAGACAGAAAGAAGATGAGAGGAGGTCTCAATGTGACAGAAAGAAGATGAGAGGAGGTCTCAATGTGACAGAGAGAAGATGAGAGGAGGTCTCAATGAGACAGAAAGAAGATGAGAGGAGGTCTCAATGCGACAGAAAGAAGATGAGAGGAGGTCTCAATGACAGAAAGAAGATGAGAGGAGGTCTCAATGAGACAGAAAGAAGATGAGAGGAGGTCTCAATGCGACAGAAAGAAGATGAGAGGAGGTCTCAATGTGACAGAGAAGATGAGAGGAGGTCTCAATGAGACAGAAAGAAGATGAGGAGGTCTCAATGAGACAGAAAGAAGATGAGAGGAGGTCTCAATGAGACAGAAAGAAGATGAGAGGAGGTCTCAATGCGACAGAAAGAAGATGAGGAGGTCTCAATGCGACAGAAAGAAGATGAGAGGAGGTCTCAATGCGACAGAAAGAAGATGAGAGGAGGTCTCAATGCGACAGAAAGAAGATGAGAGGAGGTCTCAATGCGACAGAAAGAAGATGAGAGGAGGTCTCAATGCGACAGAAAGAAGATGAGAGGAGGTCTCAATGAGACAGAAAGAAGATGAGAGGAGGTCTCAATGAGACAGAGAGAAGATGAGAGGAGGTCTCAATGAGACAGAGAGAAGATGAGAGGAGGTCTCAATGAGACAGAAAGATGAGAGGAGGTCTCAATGAGACAGAGAGAAGATGAGAGGACGTAGCATGTTTCAGAAGGACTGTTTAATCCGTCAGATAACACAGGGCAGTGTTGTAGTCAAGTCACCAATTCACGAGTCCAAGTCACTCTCGAGTCCCCACTTTTCCAGTCCAAGTCCGAGTCACCCAAGGAGTGTCCGAGTCGAGTCCGAGTCATCTTGCGCGAGACTTCACGAGTCCGAGTCGAGTCCCGAAAATCGGCACTCGAGTACTCACTACTGACACAGGGACACGAGTACCAGCTGTTGATCAATCTGAGTAACGTCAGGATTCAAAGGGTTTCTGGATTGAGTTCAAATCAAAACTCACCTCTTCAGAACTGCTTTTAATCTGTAATTAATGTTGTGTTTTACATATTTGAAGTGTGTTGTTTTAATTATGTTTTTATGAATATTTACTCTGTAAATGTTTGAGTTGCTAGAAAAGTGCTCTATAAATAAAATGCATTATTATTATTATTATTATAGAAACATCTCAGATAAAGGCGTCAGAGGATGGCAGGAAACCAGAGTAAGGTCTATATGGAGGAGGCTGGATCAGCTCAGTGCATCAACGTTAAGACACTAACAAAAAGCCATGAGAAAAGGCTGTATACAGAAAGAAAAGGTAGGCGTTGTCTAGCTGCTATTTTCATTTCCCCAAACTAATATGTATAATACACACACACACACACACACACACACACACACACACACACACACAGACACAGACACAGACACACACACACACACACACACACACACACACACACACACACACACACACACACACACACACACACACACACACACACACACACACACACACACACACACAGACTGTGATGATAAATCCAGGTCTGTGTTTTATGGGATGTTTCTGTCTCTCATAAACAGCATCAATAATGTGGAACATCTGCTCAGCGCTGAGCAGGAAGTGGATCCTGTCACAACACCTCGGCACCGACAGCGTGTCGCTAATCAGACTCAGATCCTCTGGGAGTTAGAGTCTGTCCTCACAGAGACAAACAGAACCCCAGAGAACCAGAGACAACCGGGCCTTCAGGTTCTGCAGAAACCAGACAGAGAGAGGTGCATCAGGGAGTCTGGAGAGCAGCTGTTGAGGAAATCCAATCAAAAGAATGTATTTTATTCAAAGAGCGTTTGAAAAGGGACTCAAAGACAGTGTGTGCAAGTTATAATACAGAAATGATCATAACAACTATTAAAAGTGACTTTTGATCTGAACTCAGAGAGTAACGGATGAGTTTGGATCTGAACTCAGAGAGTAACGGATGAGTTTGGATCTGAACTCAGAGAGTAACGGATGAGTTTGGATCGTGAGCTGCTCCATCTATATTTGATTTACGTCACCTAGCTGATTCTTTATCCAAAGTGACTTCAATACAGAAGCTCTTTGTGGTTCAGTGTCCTGCCCAAAGACACATGTTGACTGCAGGGCTGGGGATCGAACCGCTGTCCCTCTGATTGGTAGATCCATAATCACCCGCTACACCAGGGGCGGACTGGGGGGAAAAAGTGGCCCGGGGATTATTGGACAGACAGGCCCACTTAAAGGTCTCTACACACCAACCTGAGACCAAAGAACGCGTACCGAAGGCGTCCCGACTTTTACGTCAGCTACTCGGGCTTCGTTGGCTTCGTCGGATAAAGCCGCCCGCCTACGAACACACCGCAAATACTTCAGCCGACGAGTGGCAATAACTCTCCTTACCAGCAGGCGGCGGTAGTGTGTATTCGTCATTCAAAAGAGGCAACAACCGGAAGACAGACTGCGTTTTATACACCGAGAGAAGAAGAACAGACTTAGTAATATAAACAGTTGATCAGTTGGTCTTCACTTTCTTCATTCCATGCCGTCATGATAAAAAAGAAACTCTTGCGTCCGGGTGAGATGAAAATGAGGAAGATTAGCCGTCTGTCTGTGCCTTCTTATCGTTTGTTTTGGTCCCTCACTTCCGCTTCACTTCTGATGCACTGATTCGCTAAGCTGAACAGCCAATCAGAGTGATTGATTGTCCCGACGTTCTTTGGCCTCCCGCGGCCGATTCAACATGTTGAATCGGCCGCGGGAGGAGGCGGGAGGGTTGAAAATGTGCCGTAAAGAGACGACACACCAACCTGAGTAGTGCGACGCGAATGCCCGACTGCCTCTGACGGCTTCGGACGGCCTCTGACTCCCAAAGTCGGGCCGGTGTGTAGAGGCCTTAATGCGTGGCATGTATCGGCCGGCCGGCGAAGAAAGTATGTTACTTAACAAAAAAACCTATTCATTTGATGTTATTTTGGACCATTATTCATATAGTAATCACATTACCTGAGCCCTTGAGTTCCTACAGCAAAAATAATTACAGCATATATTTAGTGATTTTAATGTTAACAGATCATTGATGCAATAACATTTGGACCCAATTTGCCTGGCTTGACACATGAATAAAATTATACTGTGACGATCTGCCCAAGGTTGACGAACGATACCAAAATCCAAGTTTCTACAATATTTATTTGAACAGCAAGTGGAGGCAAAAGTGACTGCACCCAAAACAAAAACCTAACCCAGCAGGATCATCTTCAGCCTACATAAGTGATTAGTATTGATTAGTATGTTACGTTATTATGTTACCACCATGTTATTATTATGTATGTAAACCAAGTAAAGTCTTAAAGGCAGTAAACAGGCTAATTTCCCCAGACAGTAGCTTTAGTCAGGCAGGTGGACAAATAATGGACCCTTTATTATTGTTAGTATTAATAAGGTAACCTAACGTCTAAGCTAATCGAACAAAAGACAGTATAAGCCATCATAGTAGTCTCATTGATTCACCAGCCCAGTCAAGTGGCTATAATGTAGGGCTGCTCGATTATGGCAAAAATCATAATCTCGATTATTTGTGTCAAAATTGATATCACGATTATTAAAAACGATTATCCATTTACTGAAAAATCCATTTTAATGAATGAACAGTATGTTTTTAACAGTTGATTACCCTGAACGTTAAGTATAATTCAACTGAAAAACCAATACAAAAAAAATACAAAAAAAAAAATAATAATAAAAAAAATAATAATCGTTTTATTTCGATTACGTTGTTTTCGTAATCGTTGCAAGCCAACATCGTAATTGTGATTAAAATACGATTAATTGAGCAGCCCTACTATAATGTTCAAATAGATTACCGTTGTCAATGAGTGAAGCAAATCTACCAGCAGCTTGCACATTTCACCAGAATTTGGTCAGTGAATGGAGTTAATTTGACCCTGACCCTGTGGACACACAAGGTACTGTAGGCAATAGCCTAGCTAACGCATTAGCTAGCTTGCAATAGGCTAGGGTGACCAAACGTCCTCTTTTGCCCGGACATGTCCTCTTTTCACGCCCTGTCCGGGTCGTCCGGGGGGGGTTTATAAATTCATGAAAATGTCCGGGTTTCGCGGACCGTTTGCATGTACTTAAATTGACTGGCGCATTGCACAGAATACTACGGTACTCTGTTGCGTGTGTGACGTAATCCCTGAGTCTGAAGCTTTGTGGGCGGCTCTACAACTACGCTGACACACAAACAGAGGAAGGGGACAGAGCGGACCGCAGCTCACATTCACAATGCCAAAGCGCAAATGTACTTTTACAGATGAATTGCAGAAGAAATTCCAAATGTACCGACCCGGTCGGAACAAATGGGAGGCGGAGTGCACCGTGTGCAAAGCTTGCACATACGTGTGTGTGTCCAATAAAGGTGCAGGCGATCTTAAAGCGCACATGGACACAGACAAACATAGGAAAGCTGTGCAAGGTGAGAGTTTGTCGGCAAAGTTGACAGACTTCTTTGTTAGACCAGGCAAAACAGAGGATGCTGTAAATGCAGCGGAGGGTGCGTTTGCATTTCACACTGTGAAACATCACAACAGCTACAGATCTATGGATTGCACAAGTGCCTTGCTAAAAAAAGCATTTCCAGACTCTGCCAAAAAATTCAGTAGTGCGCGCACTAAAACCGAAGCCATTGTCAATGGTGTTATAGCGCCCCACTCGATTGATGTCGCACATGAAGCACTCAAAGAAATCCAGTACTGTGGTGTTTCTACAGACGGGAGTAACCACGGAGCAGTGAAAATATTCCCAATCATAATCCAGTACTTTGACTGGAAGAGGGGTGGCATGCAAACAAAATTAATCGAGGTTAAAGACACACCAAATGAGACAGCAGAAACCATTGCACAATATCTCATTGAAACATTGGCAAAAAACAATTTGTCTGAAAAATGCATTGCATTTACTGGCGACAATTGCAACACAAACTTTGGAGGAATCCGACGTGATGAAGGGGGAAAGAATGTGTTTGCAAATTTGAAGAGGTTGCTGCAGAAGAACACTCTGATCGGTGTGGGTTGCCCAGCACACATATTGAATAATTGTGTTCATCATGGGGCAGACACAATAGATATTGACCTTGAGAATATCATGTTCAAAATCTACCAGTACTTCCACATTTACACTGTGCGCACTGAGAGCCTGAAGGAGTACTGTGATTTTGTTGACATTGAATACAGAAGGATGCTTTCTCACAGCAAGACAAGGTGGCTGTCATTGTTCCCAGGCATTGAGAGGATGATACAGATGTTTCCAGCCTTAAAGGCATTCTTTCTGTCTCAGCAAAAACCACCCATAGTGATCAAGAAGTTTTTTGAAAACGAATTCAGTGAGATCTACCTCTGGCACATGCACTCACTCATGTCTGCGTTCCACACCCACATTCAAGACATGGAAAAGGAGAAGAACTCCATTATGGAGGTAAAGAAAATAATGAACAGCATCCACACCATTCTTCTTGAACGCAAGAGCAACAACTTCATGTCCCTTAAAGTTAAGGGACTACTGGCACAAAAGCGTAGTGATGGACTTGGTAAGGAATATGACCAGTTCTGTGCTGATGTGCAAGGCCT
>JAAKFY010000025.1:1474433-1509433 GCA_011823955.1 Dissostichus mawsoni
GACAGGAGGATGGACTTTGTGTTTCAGTGATTTGATCATCAGAGGTAGAGTCATGTTCAATGTGGGCCGCCGTGCCGACTTCATTCATTTGTAATTGTTCCTTGGCTGTGGGTGCCCTGTCAGGATAGGTGTTATATAAATGGTGTTGTTCTGTGTGGTAGAGGGTCGCTGTCATTGATGCGTTTTGCACCCCGAGCCGCTGTTTTGATATTCCGCTGAAGTATACGCTGTGACGTGATAACTCTTCTTTTTTCCTTTTTCGAGGGAAGGGGGGGGGGTTAGAGGGCCTAGGTATAAAAGTCACGGCTCGCCACTGATCAATACTGTATATAGTAAATGTGAGGTAAAGTGTGTCGCTAATGTTAGCTATTTATCTAACATAAGCTATTAACCATGCGAACGTTAGCCAACTAGAGAATGTTAGCTTGCCGTCCATCAAGCTAGCTAACGTTTGCACACTTACATTAGCCACCCATTTAACAAGATAGCTACTGAATGATAGCAGTCTAGGTAGCTATCTCCACATTCACATATGAATTATTCAATCAATTCTCAAATAAACGTTATTTGGATAAAGTAATCACATATTGGTCATCTAGAAAGTTCGTTTATCCCTCGTGAAAAAACTGTATAACAGTTAATTTAAAAGCTTAAAAACCATTTATTTGGCATCTAAAGGTTGATAGAGGTGGATACAGCCGGCTACGCTATGCTAAGTAATAGCATTACTCTTTAAAGTACGACATGTTATAATCATGGTTATAATACAGCGTGGAGGCGCCCTGCAGCCGGAGGAACATCAGGAGGACGAACACAGATATTATTTGAGCTTCAGGAGGAAACAGATATTATTTGAGCTTCAGGAGGAACACAGATATTATTTGAGCTCCAGGACAAACACAGATATTATTTGAGCTTCAGGAAGAACACAGATATTATTTGAGCTTCAGGAGGAACACAGATATTATTTGAGCTTCAGGAGGAACACAGATATTATTTGAGCTTCAGGAAGAACACAGATATTATTTGAGCTTCAGGAAGAACACAGATATTATTTGAGCTTCAGGAAGAACACAGATATTATTTGAGCTCCAGGACAAACACAGATATTATTGAGCTTCAGGAAGAACACAGATATTATTTGAGCTTCAGGAGGAACACAGATATTATTTGAGCTTCAGGAGGAACACAGATATTATTTGAGCTTCAGGAAGAACACAGATATTATTTGAGCTTCAGGAAGAACACAGATATTATTTGAGCTTCAGGAGGAACACAGATATTATTTGAGCTTCAGGAGGAACACAGATATTATTTGAGCTCCAGGACAAACACAGATATTATTTGAGCTTCAGGAAGAACACAGATATTATTTGAGCTTCAGGACGAACACAGATATTATTTGAGCTTCAGGAGGAACACGATATTATTTGAGCTTCAGGAGGAACACAGATATTATTGAGCTTCAGGAGGAACACAGATATTATTTGAGCTTCAGGAGGAACACAGATATTATTTGAGCTTCAGGAGGAACACAGATATTATTTGAGCTTCAGGAGAGGTCTCAGAGCTGCTATTAGCTGCAGAGATTTATGACTTCTCACAGCTCCGTATATTAAAGCTCTGCAGGTGTCAGTGGGGGGTTCATGCTGGTGAATGGCCCCTTTATGAACCTCACACCTTCAGGAGTGTAAAGAAAATATCCTGAAAGTGTGTCTCTAACCTTCAACTACATGTGTCCCAGCGTACAGACGTAGAACCATTAAACACATGTGCATATAATCAACTCATAGAAATACACATTCATACACTTCTAATTATTTATACCTTCCTAACACAAGGCCATGCTAGCAGCTCTGAGGCTGACATGAGGCCAAAGACTACCGGGGTCTTCTGATCCAAAATCAACACACAGTGTCCATAAGGAGCAATGAGTGTGACCCCAGTTTTAACGACAGTCTGCAAGGTAAGTTTGAACGGTTTATTGAAAGTAACAGCATTAAAACACGTTCAAATTTGTCAAAAAGAAACGTTTGGATCCTCAAGACATCTGTGTTCCTTCTAAGTAAAAAAATATACAAAAGCTTAACTTGTCCAAATGAATCATTAAACCAAAATGCTTCAGAATGTGTTAGGGTTAACCACACTGGCAAAAATGCTGCTCCAAAAACCAGTTCAACAATAACGAAAACAAGGTGTTTTCACTTGAAATCAGTCCAAAGATCTGCCAACAGAACACGGGAACGTGAGCTGGGTCAGATCTCTGGAAATAAGAAGGGATATTTAGATAAATCACATCTTGTAATTAGCTGGAGAACTCATTTTGAACTATATTTGACCAGAATCAGGAAATGTTGTTACAAAATAAGCCGCAAATGCTCAAAGGTTTTCTGTGTTCTGATTGGTTGGTGATTTTCTAATAAATACGTAAACAGGTACGTGTGGGAGGCTGTGGCTCAGTGGTAAGTATGATGGACTTCGAATCAGGGGGTAGCAAGTTCGAGTCCCACTGCAGTCAGCATGTCGTTGTGTCCCTGAGACCCTTCACCCCTAACCGCTCGGGGGGATTGCCCAGCACTGAATGTGTGTGAGTCGCTTTGGATAAAAGCGTCTAACAAGTGACACGATGTGTTTCATCTGAGATGCAACTCAAAATAAGATGTTTTGACTTCACAAGATGATGCATTGTCTAAAAACTAGACCTGACATCTCACTGCAGTGTTACTTCTGAAGTTATTATGTCTTATATGAGACATATTCTGACTAGATATTAGACGAATAACATGGCAAGATTTCAAGTTTTTGTAGAGCAGTGGGATATTAGCCGTGAAAAAATATGAAACACACAAATATGACCAAAAATGTAATGTTTTTATTTCATTTGGGAGTCCAGGAACGACACTTTAGACCAGGGGCGTCCAAACTACGGCCCATTTTGAATCGGCCCACAGCAAATTCTTAAAGTATAATGTTATCTGGCTCGCACCTGAAACGTGTGTTTGTCTTATATTGTACTTCTTAAATGTATACAAATATATTGCACATGAGTTAATAAGCCCATTTTTAAAATAGATTCCGTCAATTAATAACCAATAACTTATTTTCATCTATTTCCCCTTATTACAGTCAATAACACATCAATAAAACCCCATGGAAAACTCTGATGTAAGCGGTTTTCATTCTTAAAACACATTGAAGTATCATCGTTTACTTACATTGGATTGATTTGGCTCACGTATGTGTTTCTGTATGTGGCCCTTTGTGAGTGACTTTGGACACGCCGGCTTTAGACCTTACACACTCTGCAATGACAACACACAACTTCCTTTTATTGTCTGCCAGTTAAAACCAGGAAACAGAGACTAAAGGAGGGCGTCTCGGGTGCTTCTGTCTCCACGTGTCCCTCAGTAGCATGTTTCCTGCTGCTCCTGTAGGTTAGTGTTAACCCCTGAGCTCTCTAATCGAACCCGACAGTCCATTCTGGGCTCATTAGCCATCAGAAAGTCAGCGATTAAGCGTCATTACGTCGATTTCCCTTTGAGTTCACGGAGCCTGCATCACGGATCTGTTGGCTCCAATTTACCCTCACAGAAACCAGAGGAACCGCGAGACGTTAGTGCCACGAGCAGTTAGTCCGTCACACAGGAACATTTCCATCTGTCACCACAGCAATGTGTCCCACTCATTGTCTCTGAAACCAGATCTGAATCCCTGTCAGAGACAGAAGGCTCTGCAGTGAAACACACAGCGTCTCTTAATAAATCCCTGCTCTGGTTTCCGGCCTGCAGCTGGGGTTTGATTTGAAGCAGCGGAGATAATCACAGGCCTCTGTTTTACACTCGGTGTTTACGGCCTCGTGATGAAGGCCAGAGCGACGGGATAAACTGTTTTTAATTTGCCCGACAAGGTTTTAGTTAGGCAGCCGGCCGAGGAGGTAAAACAGAGAGCGGCCGTGAATCAAACTGAGCTGGAGGAGCTGAACGGAGACGATTATAGGGGGAAACTGAGAGGGTCTGCGGGGGTCCGAGGTGTAGAGTAAGACCATCAGACACAGAAATATAATACAAGATGATGGAGGTTAAATACAGAGGCAGGCTGGGGCTTCAGAAAGGATCCAGATTTAAAAACACATACAAATGAAGAAAGGATGGGGGTTATACAGCTGGACAAGCTGTGTGCGTCACTCTTTAGGCTGTCCCTGGTCTCCCAGCTGTGTGCGTCACTCTTTAGTGTCCCCTGGTCTCCAGCTGTGTGCGTCACTTTAGTGTCCCCTGGTCTCCCAGCTGTGTGCGTCACTCTTTAGTGTCCCCTGGTCTCCCAGCTGTGTGCGTCACTCTTTAGTATCCCCTGGTCTCCAGCTGTGTGCGTCACTCTTAGTGTCCCTGGTCTCCCAGCTGTGTGCGTCACTCTTTAGTGTCCCTGGTCTCCAGCTGTGTGCGTCACTCCTTAGTGTCCCCTGGTCTCCAGCTGTGTGCGTCACTCTTTAGTGTCCCTGGTCTCCCAGCTGTGTGCATCACTCTTTAGTGTCCCCTGGTCTCCAGCTGTGTGCGTCACTCTTAGTGTCCCCTGGTCTCCCAGCTGTGTGCATCACTCTTTAGTGTCCCTGGTCTCCAGCTGTGTGCGCACTCTTTAGTGTCCCCTGGTCTCCCAGCTGTGTGCGTCACTCTTTAGTGTCCCCTGATCTCCGTTGTGTTTGAGCTTCTTCAGCGTTTGGTTTCTGCAGCTTTTAGTAAATGCTGCATGTCTCCTCAAGCTGCTGAATGTTCTCTAAATGCTGCATGTCTCCTCAAGCTGCTGAATGTTCTCTAAACGCTGCATGTCTCCTCAAGCTGCTGAGTGTTCTCTAATGCTGCATGTCTCCTCAAGCTGCTGAGTGTTCTCTAAACGCTGCATGTCTCCTCAAGCTGCTGAGTGTTCTCTAAACGCTGCATGTCTTCAAGCTGCTGAATGTTCTCTAAATGCTGCATGTCTCCTCAAGTTGCTGAATGTTCTCTAAATGCTGCATGTCTCCTCAAGCTGCTGAATGTTCTCTAAATGCTGCATGTCTCCTCAAGCTGCTGAATGTTCTCTAAACGCTGCATGTCCTCAAGCTGCTGAGTGTTCTCTAAATGCTGCATGTCTCCTCAAGCTGCTGAGTGTTCTCTAAACGCTGCATGTTCCTCAAGCTGCTGAGTGTTCTCTAAATGCTGCATGTCTCCTCAAGCTGCTGAATGTTCTCTAAATGGCATGTCTCCTCAAGCTGCTGAATGTTCTCTAGATGCTGCATGTCTCCTCAAGCTGCTGAATGTTCTAAATGCTGCATGTCCTCAAGTTGCTGAATGTTCTCTAAATGCTGCATGTCTCCTCAAGCTGCTGAATGTTCTCTAAATGCTGCATGTCTCCTCAAGCTGCTGAGTGTTCTCTAAATGCTGCATGTCTCCTCAAGTTGCTGAATGTTCTCTAAATGCTGCATGTCTCCTCAAGCTGCTGAATGTTCTCTAAATGCTGCATGTTCCTCAAGCTGCTGAGTGTTCTCTAAATGCTGCATGTCTCCTCAAGCTGCTGAATGTTCTCTAAATGCTGCATGTCCTCAAGTTGCTGAATGTTCTCTAAATGCTGCATGTTCCTCAAGCTGCTGAGTGTTCTCTAAACGCGGCATGTCTCCTCAAGTTGCTGAATGTTCTCTAAATGCTGCATGTCTCCTCAAGTTGCTGAATGTTCTCTAGATGCTGCATGTCTCCTCAAGTTGCTGAATGTTCTCTAAATGCTGCATGTCTCCTCAAGCTGCTGAGTGTTCTCTAAATGCTGCATGTCTCCTCAAGTTGCTGAATGTTCTCTAAATGCTGCATGTCTCCTCAAGCTGCTGAGTGTTCTCTAAATGCTGCATGTCTCCTCAAGCTGCTGAATGTTCTCTAAATGCTGCATGTCTCCTCAAGCTGCTGAATGTTCTCTAAACGCTGCATGTCTCCTCAAGTTGCTGAATGTTCTCTAAATGCTGCATGTCTCCTCAAGCTGCTGAGTGTTCTCTAAATGCTGCATGTCTCCTCAAGTTGCTGAGTGTTCTCTAAATGCTGCATGTCTCCTCAAGTTGCTGAATGTTCTCTAAATGCTGCATGTCTCCTCAAGTTGCTGAATGTTCTCTAAATGCTGCATGTCTCCTCAAGTTGCTGAATGTTCTCTAAATGCTGCATGTCTCCTCAAGTTGCTGAGTGTTCTCTAAATGCTGCATGTCTCCTCAAGTTGCTGAATGTTCTCTAAATGCTGCATGTCTCCTCAAGTTGCTGAATGTTCTCTAAATGCTGCATGTCTCCTCAACGTTGCTGAATGTTCTCTAAATGCTGCATGTCTCCTCAAGTTGCTGAATGTTCTCTAAACGCTGCATGTCTCCTCAAGTTGCTGAATGTTCTCTAAACGCTGCATGTCTCCTCAAGTTGCTGAATGTTCTCTAAATGCTGCATGTCTCTCTCAAGTTGCTGAATGTTCTCTAAATGCTGCATGTCTCCTCAAGTTGCTGAATGTTCTCTAAATGCTGCATGTCTCCTCAAGTTGCTGAATGTTCTCTAAATGCTGCATGTCTCCTCAAGCTGCTGAATGTTCTCTAAATGCTGCATGTCTCCTCAAGCTGCTGAGTGTTCTCTAAATGCTGCATGTCTCCTCAAGTTGCTGAATGTTCTCTAAATGCTGCATGTCTCCTCAAGTTGCTGAATGTTCTCTAAATGCTGCATGTCTCCTCAAGCTGCTGAGTGTTCTCAAACGCTGCATGTCTCTCAAGCTGCTGAGTGTTCTCTAAATGCTGCATGTCTCCTCAAGCTGCTGAGTGTTCTCTAAATGCTGCATGTCTCCTCAAGTTGCTGAATGTTCTCTAAACGCTGCATGTCTCTCAAGCTGCTGAGTGTTCTCTAAACGCTGCATGTCTCCTCAAGCTGCTGAGTGTTCTCTAAATGCTGCATGTCTCCTCAAGTTGCTGAATGTTCTCTAAATGCTGCATGTCTCCTCAAGCTGCTGAGTGTTCTCTAAACGCTGCATGTCTCCTCAAGTTGCTGAATGTTCTCTAAATGCTGCATGTTCCTCAAGCTGCTGAATGTTCTCTAAACGCTGCATGTCTCCTCAAGCTGCTGAATGTTCTCTAAACGCTGCATGTGTTGTTGCTGGAGATGTTCTTCATGTGGAAGTGTGTGGCAATGTAAGGTGTGTGGACAGTCTGTAGCAAGTAGATACGAGCTGCTTAAACATGGCAATGAAAGCATGAAGAACATGAAGTGAGTATTGTTAATAATGATATTTTGATATTAATAATGCTCTGCTGTTGTAGAGCTTGCTCAATGTTGTGCAATTATAATTGAAGAAACGTGAGTTTGTTTCAGATAAATGCAGAATTCATGTAAATGACTACTTTGCCACGCCAAGCCAAGTCCTGGCCGAGCTTGACAGCTACTCGCCTAACCTACTGAAGGAGGAGATGCTGGAAGGAAGATCCGGCTCTCATGGCGCCGACAGCTAGGGTAAGTGCATAGTGCATTCAATGATTAGCATGATGAGCATCTGGTTTCCATCCAACACTGGTTTTAACAGGTTAACTAAATCCTTGAAAATATGGATGTATTTGGTACAGTTCATGTTAGCACTGTCACACCACCAATGGAAGATCTGAAGTGCAGCTCATGTTAAAAGTCCTCCTTATTTTTACCACAACATGCAGGTTTCTTGAGATGATAGTTTTAAAAATGGATGAACACAATCAAGTAATATTGTTGTTGTCCTATTAATAAAGGACACTCAATGTAGAGAGAGTAGAGAGAAAGGTAGTGTTATATATAAGTATTCTCTGATTGAAAATATATTGATTTCACATTAACAATAAATCCCAATCATGTGAGTGGTTATAGCATCCTTTGTAAAGGATAAATACATTCTTCACAAATGTATTTATTTCAGCACACACTGGTCAGTTTGAATGTGATCACATAGCTGTACACATTCAATACTGAACATGCGTGGTCTGTTCTTTAGCAAATTAAACTGAAATGCAATTCATCCAAAGGCTCGATCTTTTCAATACTCTTTAAATGGTGTGCTGCGCTTTGACTAATCCTTACATTAGACTTGACATGAATGCTTTTGTGACTCAAACACAGTTCACACATACCAAGCGGTTTCTGATATGAATAAATGTAACAACATTCTGATATTACAAAGTACATTAGAGTTTATAGCACATGTATTTTGATCAGACATACATATGTCAACCTTCTTCTTGCAGGTTTTTTACATTAACAATAACTAATATACTTGTGCATTAATTTTTTGTGCAAAGTCTGGGTAAAAATGTAATGTCCTTTTGAATGTTAACCCACACAAGGCTCCTGGACCTGATGGCATCCCTGGCCGTGTTCTCAGGGTGTGTGCAGTTCAGCTGGCAGAGGTGTTCACAGACATCTGGAACAGGTCCCTGCTGCAGTCTGTAGTCCCCACATGCTTCAAACACTCCACCATCGTTCCTGTCCCCAAAAAGACAAAGATCACCAGCCTCAACGACTACCGCCCAGTAGCACTCACCTCCATCATCATGAAGTGATTTGAGCGGTTAGTCAAAACCTTCATCACCTCCTCCCTCCCTGACTCTCTGGACCCCCTGCAGTTTGCCTACAGAGCAACCAGGTCCACAGACGACGCCATAGCCCACCCCCTCCACACTGCCCTCTCCACCTGGACCAGAGGAACAGGAACACATATGTGAGAATGCTGTTCATTGATTACAGTTCAGCATTCAATACCATTGAGCCCTCCAAGCTGGCCATCAAGCTCAGAGACCTCGGGCTCAACAGCGCCCTCTGTGACTGGATCCTGAACTTCCTGATGGGCAGACCCCAGGCAGTGCGGGTGGGAAACATCACATCCTCCACCCTGATCCTCCACACTGGAGCCCCTCAAGGCTGCGTGCTCAGCCCTCTCCTCTACTCCCTGTTCACTCACGACTGCGTGGCCACACACAGCTCCAACACCATCGTGAAGTTTGCTGACGACACGACCGTCATCGGCCAGATCACCGACGGCGACGAGACGGCGTACGGAGAGGTCGGAAACCTGACATCTTGGTGCCAGGATAACAACCTCCATCTCAACGTCAGCAAACATGACATGACATGGACTCATCTAGAAAAGCCTTAGTTATTGAGCTATAACGTATAGTACTATAGATAAATAACTAAGTCCATCTTCAGCTCACTTGATACTGAAAGGCTTGAGGCAGTGGTGGATGATGCCATCTTCAGTTACTAACTTACTGTCCTTCAAGGCCACCATAGTTTCTGAACATTTTCCCAAAGGGAGGGTGGAGTAAGGGAGCTTTGCTTTCTCCGATATTACACACTGAACCTTTTAAACTACTATGTTTACTTCTTCAAAATAGTCAATGATCTGGTTTTCCACCTTTTTTTAGAATGTCAGGAGTGAGGAAGCCGAGAGTGCAATCCCACAGACTACCATGGGGCTTCATGTGATCCGCAATGAGGGCGCTGATGAAGAGGACGGGCCAGAGGATGTAGGAGTGATCATCGAAGGTGTGGAACTGCTATCCAATCTGCAAAGTATTTTGTTTGGATGGGCCATGCTTTTGGGTTGACTTACTCTCAACTTGAGCTATCCACAGGAACTCAAGTCCACTTTCCAGTGTGTACAGAAAGTGTTGATGAACTTGGACGGCAACAAGCTGTCCCCAAAGGTCCAAAGCCTTACAATCAAGATGCTTCAGTGAGCCCATCATCAGGGCTGGACAGTCAAGCTGTTACAAGAATTGTTTTTGTTGGACAATATACGTTTGATGACTAGAAAACTTAAGGTGGTTCAAGTAGGAAATATTAAACTCTGGGACTCTGTGGAGAAAACTGTTCTTTGACATGTACATGTTTCTGTTTTTCACATAGTCATCTGTTGTTGCAATAGATGAGAGAGCGATGGAACATCTCATGGACCTCTTAAAATGCTACTAAGCCAAGTGAGATTCCTCTGAAAGTCAGTCTGGAAATGTTAACAATGGACAAATGTGATGTTCTTAAAAGTTGCAAGGTGTTGAATTTGAGTGGAGCAGGGAGGACGTTTTCAGGGAGGACGTGTTTCAGGGAGGACGTGTTTCAGGGAGGACGTGTTGCAGGGAGGACGTGCAGGGAGGACGTATTTCAGGGAGGACGTGTTTCAGGGAGGACGTGTTTCAGGGAGGACGTGTTTCAGGGAGGACGTGTTTCAGGGAGGACGTGTTTCAGGGAGGACGTGCAGGGAGGACGTGTTTCAGGGAGGACGTGTTTCAGGGAGGACATGCAGGGAGGACGTGTTTCAGAGGAGGACGTGTTTCAGGAGGACGTATTTCAGGGAGGACGTGTTTCAGGGAGGACGTGTTTCAGGGAGGACGTGTTTCAGGGAGGACGTATTTCAGGGAGGACGTATTTCAGGGAGGACGTTTTCAGGGAGGACGTGCAGGGAGGACGTGTTTCAGGGAGGACGTATTTCAGGGAGGACGTGTTTCAGGGAGGACGTGCAGGGAGAGACGTGTTTCAGGGAGGACGTGTTTCAGGGAGGACATGCAGGGAGGACGTGTTTCAGGGAGGACGTGTTTCAGGGAGGACGTATTTCAGGGAGGACGTGTTTCAGGGAGGACGTGTTTCAGGGAGGACGTGTTTCAGGGAGGACGTATTTCAGGGAGGACGTATTTCAGGGAGGACGTGTTTCAGGGAGGACGTGCAGGGAGGACGTATTTCAGGGAGGACGTGTTTCAGGGAGGACGTGTTTCAGGGAGGACGTGTTTCAGGTAGGACGTGTTTCAGGGAGGACGTGCAGGGAGGACGTGTTTCAGGGAGGACGTGTTTCAGGGAGGACGTGTTTCAGGGATGACGTATTTCAGGTAGGACGTGTTTCAGGGAGGACGTGCAGGGAGGACGTATTTCAGGGAGGACGTGTTTCAGGGAGGACGTGCAGGGAGGACGTATGTCAGGGAGGATATATTTCAGGGAGGACGTGTTTCAGGGACGACGTGCAGGGAGGACGTGTTTCAGGGAGGACGTGTTTCAGGGAGGACGTGCAGGGAGGACGTGCAGGGAGGACGTGTTTCAGGGAGGACGTGTTTCAGGGAGGACGTGCAGGGAGGACGTGTTTCAGGGAGGACGTGTTTCAGGGAGGACGTGCAGGGAGGACGTGTTTCAGGGAGGACGTATTTCAGGGAGGACGTGTTTCAGGGAGGACGTGTTTCAGGGAGGACGTACAGGGAGGACGTGTTTCAGGGAGGACGTGTTTCAGGGAGGACGTACAGGGAGGACGTGTTTCAGGGAGGACGTGTTTCAGGGAGGACGTGTTTCAGGGAGGACGTGTTTCAGGGAGGACGTGTTTCAGGGAGGACGTGTTGCAGGGAGGACGTGTTGCAGGGAGGACGTGTTTCAGGGAGGACGTGCAAGGAGGACGTGCAGGGAGGACGTGCAGGGAGGACGTGTTTCAGGGAGGACATGTTTCAGGGAGGACGTGCAGGGAGGACGTGCAGGGAGGACGTGTTTCAGGGAGGACGTGTTTCAGGGAGGACGTGTTTCAGGGAGGACGTGTTGCAGGGAGGACGTGGTGCAGGGAGGACATGTTTCAGGGAGGACGTGTTTCAGGGAGGACGTGTTGCAGAGAGGACGTGTTTCAGGGAGGACGTGTTGCAGGGAGGACGTGTTTCAGGGAGGACCTGTTTCAGGGAGGACGTGCAGGGAGGACGTGTTCAGGGAGGACGTGTTTCAGGGAGGACGTGCAGGGAGGACGTGCAGGGAGGACGTGTTTCAGGGAGGACGTGCAGGGAGGACGTGCAGGAAACACGTCCTCCCTGAAACATGTCCTCCCTGAAACACGTCCTCCCTGAAACACGTCCTCCCTGAAACACGTCCTCCCTGAAACACGTCTCCTTATGAGGTGGATGATGAAAGGAAGTGGATGATGAAAGGAGGTGGATGGGGAGGAGGTGGATGATGAAAGGAGGTGGATGGGGAGGAGGTGGATGATGAAAGGAAGTGGATGATGAAAGGAGGTGGATGGGGAGGAGGTGGATGATGAAAGGAGGTGGATGGGGAGGAGGCGGATGGGGAGGAGGCGGGAGGAGGTGGATGGGGAGGAGGTGGATGATGAAAGGAAGTGGATGATGAAAGGAGGTGGATGATGAAAGGAGGTGGATGGGGAGGAGGCGGATGGGGAGGAGGAGGAGGTGGATGATGAAAGGAGGTGGATGATGAAAGGAGGTGGATGGGGAGGAGGAGGAGGAGGTGGATGGGGAGGAGGTGGGATGATGAAAGGAGGTGGATGGGAGGAGGTGGATGGGGAGGAGGTGGATGATGAAAGGAGGCGGATGGGAAGGAGGCGGTCGGCTGCATGAACACCTGAAATCACGCTGACTCTAGGAGAGAGGACCCGAGGACCCCGATGATCAGACGAAGATGACATGATTTGACATCATGCTCTCACCAGCGCCTTACGAAGGGCAAAATGGACACACGAACTCAACTCGAAAATGAACCTTCGCAGGTCCTTCGGCAATCTTTTGGCATGCCGAAGATGTTGCCACCGCTCACGAAGTTTCTGCCGGAGCCTGAGAAACTCCACCGGCGGTCATACGATGGCTTAAGATGCCCTCACGAATGGCCCGATGTTGTTTCGATCAGAGCCGAATTTGAACATTTCCTTTATCGTGTGTTCGGCGGTTGTTTTCTTTAACATGATGTGAATAACCCAATCTGTGTTCTGTGAAACTGAAAAGGATATTACATTGTTTTCTTACTTTCGTTGCAGTTGTATGTCTTAAATGTAATTTAGGTTAACTTCTTGTTTTATTTAGATGGTTTTATTTTGAAGGCGAGTTGACAGGAAGTTGTTGGGTACCACTTTACAATAAGACTAGCCTTATAAAGGGTTCGTAAAGGATTCATAATTAGGTTATTAATTAGGTTGTAAACACTTTATTAATCATTAAGAACCATTTATAAACCAGTTCCAACACAGGCTCACTATTCGAGGACTAAGCCTTATTTTGGCTACCTAGCTTACTTCGTGTTCTTCATCAGCCAGCATCCTTGGTATCTGTTGTGCACTGAGTTGATTCCCCCCCTTCCATCTTGATGCTTCTTGGCATCTCTTCTGACCATTTATTAATGAGTTTCTACCATCTCTAATGAGGCTCAGCGGATCGGAGAATCAGGGCAACCGGTCACAGTCGCCCTGATTATCTCATGTCTTATAAAAGCTTATCAAGGATTTATAAAGTGTTCACAACCTAATTAATAACTGAATTACAAACTATTCGTAAACCCTTTATAAGGGTAGTCTTATTGTAAAGTGGTACCGAACAAAGTCGGAAAATATCAGTACAGTATCATAGTACTTTAACATAATTGTTTTTGTTACTTTCGTTGCAGTTGTATGTCTTAAATGTAATGTAAGTGTTGCCTTCGCGTGTGCTTCGGGGCCATCTTCGTGCGAAATTCACAATTCCATATTCGTGTGTCCATCTGGTGTCAATTTCGGGACAGTGTGACAGGGCCTTTAGGGAAGTTGTGAATATTATTTAAAGAATAATAACGTAGCAGGCAGCAGTTAAATGTGAATTATAGATTTAGAAAAGTGTAACATGTCCTCAGTCTTGATGGATCTAACCTGAGTCTGAGAGGATATTCATTATTATAATTATTCCTGCAAACGAGCTCTGAGAGTTTCAAAGAGGGAAGATGTTTAGTTTATGAGCCGTCAGCCAATCAAAGGGCTGTGATCAGGCGGGCAGGCGGGGCTCTGGAGCGGGAGAGACGACGATTAGGAGCTAAATAACAAATACAACTATGAGAGAACGTTTTGTTCCTGTTAACCTCATCAGGTCACATGATCACATCGTTCTTAAGGATCATTTTTATATTTCAAGTATCTGCAGACTTGGATGCATTTATTTTCGGCAGATCTTGCAGAAAACTTGAAAAGCTCAGAGTGAGAGACCCAGAGATCTAAAGGAAGTCTGTTTCCTCATCTGATGAAACGCTGGCACCCCAATAAGGATGGTATGCTTTAAAACGATTATTATTATTATATACACTGCTGTTTAAGGACTTTGCCAGCAGGTCTTCAAAGTGTGTCTTTGTGGAAAACCAAAATGTGAAGTGAGGAACATTATTGGAAAGTGAGGAGGTGTTCAGAAGGTGGGAGAGTTTGGGCTCAGAAGGCTCAGGGATATCAGGAGTGTGTTTGGACCATTGATAAAATAACCAGGGACGCGTGTGGTGCAGTGGGTTGAGCGTTGGTGTTCGGATCAGGGGGTCACAGGTTCAGGTTCAAACCCCCTGGGCAAGACACTTCACCCCAAATTGCTCCTGTGGGGATTGCCCACATTATTGAGTATGTAAGTCGCTTTGGATAAAAGCGTCTAACAAGTGACATGTAATGTGTAAGTGTAAAACCAGAGGTGGGAGAAGTACTCAGATATTGTACTTGAGTAAAAGTAGAAGTACTCAGATCTAGTACTTGAGTAAAAGTAGAAGTACTCAGATCTTGTACTTGAGTAAAAGTAGAAGTACAGAGTGTAGGAATACTCTGTTACAGTGAAAGTCCTGCATTCAAAATGTTCCTCAAGTAAAAGTATAAAAGTATTCTCATCAAAATATAGTGAAAGTAGCGACAGTGAAAGTAGTCATTGTGCAGATTGGTCCATTTCAGAATAATATATCTGATGTTTTATAATGATTGATCATGAAAGTGTTCTCAAAGCTGGTAAAGGTGCAGCTAGTTTGAATGACTTTGTATACTGCAGGGCAGGGGCGGACTGGCCATCGGGAGTACCGGGGGTTTCCCGGTGGGCCGGTGCTCTGCGTGGGCCGGTCGGATTTAAAAAAAATAATAATAATTTTTTTTTTGCCTAAATCCTACCGGCCCACATTTGTCTATCAGATAGTTTCACTTTCACATATCAGTGATATCACAATACCCACCACGTGTCCCACCCACCACCCCCTTTCCCTTCCATCAGCAGTGTTGCCAGATGGGCGGTTTTCCAGCCCAATTGGGCTGGTTTGGTTGCATTTGGCTGGTAAAATTGGGCTTGGCTGGTGGACAGAATTCGGGCTGGTTTCCATGTTGGGCTGGTTCAGAAAAACACCACTGGTATTACGTGTCTGTGTTGCAGTCTACCAAATTAAGTCAAACCTATTATATTTGGTATTTGAGCGGTCCATTTCTTTATCTTATGTTCAGTGCTGCCAACTCAATTGGCCTTGACTGAAGTATTAGCCTATAATATTTGGGCTGGTTTTTATACATTTGGGTGGATTTTGGGTTAGAGTTAGGGTTAGGGTTAGTGTTAGGGTTAGGTTAGGGTTGGGGTTAGGGTTGGGGTTAGGTTAGGGTTAGGGTTGGGGTTAGGGTTAGGGTTAGGTTAGGGTTGGGGTTAGGTTAGGGTTAGGTTAGTGTTAGGTTAGGGTTAGTGTTAGGTTAGGGTTAGGGTTAGGTTAGGGTTAGGTTAGGGTAGGGTTAGGGTTAGGTTAGGGTTAGGGTTAGGTTAGGGTTGGGGTTAGGTTAGGGTTAGGTTAGTGTTAGGTTAGGGTTAGGGTTAGGTTAGGGTTAGGGTTAGGTTAGGGTTAGGTTAGGGTAGGGTTAGGGTTAGGTTAGGGTTAGGGTTATGTTTCTGAGTCATCATCAACACATTTACATACAGTTAGCACGCATCCCTGTGATAGTAATTACTGTTACTACTACTCACGTCTGCAGCTCATATACTGACAGTGCAGAATGGGGGGGGGGGGGATGTAAGTCTCCAGGCTGTTATAGGAAATGTTGTTTTATATCTTCAATATCAATCTCTTTTAATACACTTATAACATGATACATATATTTTAGAACATTTCACCATTAATATATCATATTTTTCTATAATAAAAATATAGCAATCCATGGGAGATCTAGGGGAGATCTAGGGAGGAACTAGGGGAGATCTAGGGGAGATCTAGGGAGGAACTAGGGGAGATCTAGGGAAGATCTAGGGAGGAACTAGGGGAGATCTAGGGAGGAACTAGGGGAGATCTAGGGAAGATCTAGGGGAGATCTAGGGAGGAACTAGAGGAGATCTAGGGAGGAACTAGGGGAGATCTAGGGAGGAACTCGGGGAGATCTAGGGGAGAACTAGGGAAGATCTAGGGGAGATCTAGGGAGGAACTAGGGGAGATCTAGGGAGGAACTAGGGGAGATCTAGGGAGGAACTAGGGAGATCTAGGGAGGAACTAGGGGAGAACTAGGGGAGATCTAGGGAGGAACTAGGGGAGATCTAGGGAGGAACTAGGGGAGAACTAGGGGAGATCTAGGGAGGAACTAGGGGAGATCTAGGAGGAACTAGGGGAGATCTAGGGAGGAACTAGGGGAGATCTAGGGAGGAACTAGGGAGAACTAGGGGAGATCTAGGGAGGAACTAGGGGAGATCTAGGGAGGAACTAGGGGAGATCTGGAACTAGGGAGATCTAGGGAGGAACTAGGGGAGATCTAGGAGGAACTAGGGGAGATCTAGGGAGGAACTAGGGGAGATCTAGGGAGGAACTAGGGGAGATCTAGGGAGGAAATAGGGGAGATCTAGGGAGGAACTAGGGGAGATCTAGGGAGGAACTAGGGGAGATCTAGGGAGGAACTAGGGGAGATCTAGGGAGGAACTAGGGGAGATCTAGGGAAGGCATTGCAAACCAAAAACCACCAAAAACACAACATGGCATATTTATAGTTCCTTTAATCCCACTCTTCGTTAGAGCTCATTATTTCCCATTTCATGGCGTGTTGAGCCGCCCTCAATCTACTCTTCAAACACCTTCAATTAAGATTACTCCTTGACTGACTTTTAAAAATATGTATTTTAGCCAGAAGAATAGTGATATTTATTAACTGTGTGCGGTCTTCATCTAAAAGCCCAAATAAAATGTTAAAGGGTGTAAATGTAAATTAAATATTTGCCGCCAAATAATTTGCAAAACATTTTGATTTGTGTGGAAACATTTTCATTAAGATTTTTTTTTTTTTTAACCTCCTTTACTTTCTCCTTCTTGATCCTCCTTAGCAACGGTCATTACAGTCCATTACAGTCCTTAGCAACGGTCATTACAGTCCTTAGCAACGGTCATTACAGTCCTTAGCAACGGTCATTACAGTCCTTAGCAACGGTCATTACAGTCCTTAGCAGCGGTCATTACAGTCCATTACAGTCCTTAGCAACGGTCATTACAGTCCTTAGCAACGGTCATTACAGTCCTTGACGGTCTGTTCTACTGGATTTACAACGTGTAACAAGTTCTGAATTGACCAATCAGAACTTTATTTAGCCTCCGTATTGTTTATGGTTGAATGGGGCGAAAACATTTTAGATTCTTCAGTGGGCCTGAGGGGAAAAAGGTTGGGAACCGCTGATCCAGGTGAAACTAACATGTCCACTTTAATACTTATTATACTACACTACACTGTATACTGTGTGAGGGTATGTTCCCATCAGGAGATGCCTGTGTGTTTGTGTGTGTGTTTGTGTGTTGTTGTGTGTGTTGCCTAGCATTACTATACTTGTGGGGACCTAAATCTGTTTACACAGTCACGTGTGGGGACTCGCCTCCCTTATGGGGACAAAATGGAGGTCCCCATAAGGGGAATCATTAATTTTAGGGTGAAGACTTGGTTAGGGTTTAGGGGAACGTGCGGCGCTCGGAGGGCAGCGTGGTGCACGGGCTCTCGGGTCAATACTTTGTGGTTTAAAAACCTAATTATAAACTCCTGTAAAACCAATAAAAGTTTAAAATGTTTAAAAAATGGAATAAAAGAGATAAAAGAGGCAGCGGCTGCAGCAAAGAGCGTAAACCTGTACTCCTGCCCCCCCGAGGGGTCTCCCCGTGGAGTGTCCGAGGCTGCGTCCCACAGCATCTGGCAAAAGACCCGGAAAGTGGGTTAAAAAACAACTGGCTAAAAGGACCGAGGTTGACTTTGTTTAAAATCGGCATGCAGGTCAAATTAGTGTTTCAAAAAGATCAAATAAATACATAAAAGTGCTTTTAATAAAAATCACATCAACCCAAATGTTAAAATATGTATAATATAAAACACAATATGTAAAATGTAAAATATAAAATACACACGGGTTAGTAGGCACACGGGGAGGGAAATATCTTAAAATAAAGTCAACCAAGTGTCCCTAAAAGTGTTTAAAACCCAGGCCGAGGTCTAGAGGGGGGGTGCAGGCGAGACATGGGACACGCCTCGGATGATGTTTAGAAATACTTTATTAAGGGGTTATTTCAGGGTGTTTCCCTGCGGGAGGCTCCAACATCCATTTAGAAATGGAAAGTAATAACTAACATATAAACAAACAATATAAACAATGTTTAAATAGGAAACGGGGGATTCATAATATATCAAAAATAATAAAATATAATCTCCTCATTTTAAACCTAATGACACAAGAAAACATGCAATACAGTGCAAACATAGAATAAACTGTGACATGTAAAATGTAAATAATAATATAAAATGAAGTCGGTCTGAAAAGTTGATGATGGGGAAGCAGATGGTGGCATTGGGGAAGGTGGTGGTGGTTTGCTTCCACATTGCCTGCAGTTGTTTGGTGGAAGTCGCCAGTGAAGTCTCAGAAAGTCCGTTGTTGAGTCGTATTGAAATGATGACCTGTGTAGTGTTATGGCAGGGGGCGAGTTTGAGGAGAATGGCTGTGATGTGGTGGAATTTGCACCGGGGAAACTATCGATCTGAAGGTTTGGGTGTGAGAAACTGGGGATGCGGGAGAGGTTGGAGTCCCCTAGGATGATGGTCTTTTTCCGTGTCACCAATGACCATGCCTGTATTTTCCGGGTAGTCGTGGGGTGTCTGTGTGGTTGTTTGAGCTCCGGGGAACCAGGTGCTGGCGCAGAGACCCTGGTAGGTTGAGAGGTGGATGCCTCAGATGTTGGGCTTGAGGTAATTCTGACTTTCATAGAGCCCTTTATCATCATTGATGTAGTTAACATCCACCTCAATGCTCTTGGTGGCTTCACAGGGCTCTGCGACAAACCACTCTGGCTCCCTCTGCTGGTGGTGTGGTGGATCTGAGGGTGAAAGGGATGAAATGGTGTTACTGCATGGCAGAGCGACATTGCTGAAAAGCTGTGTCTGCTCTGAGAGGTTGTCTGTAGTCTGGGGAGTGGGTGAGGAGGGAGGAGAAGGAAGAGGGGGTGAGGAGGGAGGGGAAACGGAGGGCAGGCCAAGGATCCGGCCAGGGTTCTCCCCAAACGGTCGAGCACCCTCTGAGATAGTAGATGGATTTCTACCTGTACTCGCCTTCTGGGGCTACGCTGAGGTAGTGGGGTCGGAGTCACTTCTCCGGGCCCCCCCGCCTCCTCCCTCCCCATGGACGTAGAGAGGCTTGGGGGAGTGGGTAGTGCAGTGGGAGGAGAGGAGGGGTAAGGAGAGCTAGGAAGCAAAGAGAGGGGAAGGGGTGGTTTAGGGTTAGGCAAGGGAGGGGGAAAGGTGGTGGAGGGAGGAAAGGACGTGGGATGAGGGAGGTTAGGGTTAGGCCAGGGGAGACAGGAGACGAGACGAAGGAGGGAGGTTAGGGTTAGGAGAGTGAAGCAGTGGGATGGTAGGTAAAGGAAGGGCATTAGGAAGGAGGGGGGAGGTCTGAGTAGGGAGGAGAGGAGGGTGAGGAGAGTGGTGGTAACGGTTAGGAAGGCTGCCTGATGGTTGGGGCAGAGGAGGGAAGTCCAGGAGGAGAGCCTGGCCGGTGGAGACCCCCCCTCCGTTGAGGGGCCCCTGGTCACTAATGGCACATAGACATGTTGAGGGCAGGACCATGAACCATTATCTGAAGTCTGCTGCTCTGAGCACGTCAGTTACAGTATGACATCATCGTGTTCCATGACACGAGGTGTCCAGAGATCAAAGGTTTCCATGTTCTGAATGAGAGATAAACTCTTACATGTGAACGTTTTGTTGAAGAACCGTAACAGATATCTGTGAAATTTCAATGCCTGAAGCATCTGAAGGAAGTTGAGTATCTGAAGTGTGCTTTTTGTGTACTTTCGGGTCAATAATGTGACCTTTTTGGCAGATTAACTAAAGGTGTGCGGCTGCTGCTGTGAGGAAATATCAGCCTGAACTTACAATGGGCTTTAATGGAGACATGTTGAACGTTTTTGTCACTTCATGCCCTCAAGAGGCATTTTGTTTAATTATTTTGCTTATTGTTTTAATTTTTCAAGCTACGAGATGTTTTCCTACGTTTGTCATGAAAAATGATGTCTCAGGAATGTAGGGTTTGGGAATTATGGCAGGTTTAAAAAAGATATATGAAAGCGAATTTCAAGCTGTCCTCCACTCTAGCTGTGACATCACGCACCTTAACGAGCTGCTCAATACACACTAATGTTAAAATCTGAAGAAGGCCTCTTTACCAAGGTCTGAACAATGTGTAATATCTCTAAAAGTAAGAATCAGATTTAAAAGTTGTGTTACATGAATAATGTCAGAAAGATGTGTAACATTTTAAAGTTGGAATGAGGTTTCTGAGTGAAAGTATGAAGGAGCAGTTAGCAGTTGAAGTTGCATGAAGATTGTTGAAGTCTGAAGAGTTTCTCCATTGACTTCCATGTTAAAAATGTGATGTATTATGGGATGTATCTCTGGAATTATGAAAGTTATGAATGAGAAAAGTAATAGCCATCGATTCCCGACCGAGCTGAACGTTTTGATGTTTGAACGGAGTTTCTGCGATGTTCAATGTGGGAGCAGAAGAGGCGCAAAATAACCCGGCGGAATAATAATAAAGAATTTTGTGCGTAGAAGAACAGATAGTGGGAATGCTGTGTCAGCGTTCCCACTACATTAAAAGGGTTTAAAAAGGGAGGGTTTCCTCGACGTTTCGCCTATCAGGCTTCTTCAGGAGGAGAGAATGGTTAGGGTTAGGGTTAAGGTTAAGGGTAAGGGTTAGGGTTAGGCATGTGTTGGTTATGGTTAAGGTTAGGATAAGTCTCCAGGAAATGCGTGTTAAGGCCGCTACACACCAACCTGAGACCAAAGAACGCGTACCGAAGGCGTCCCGACTTTTACGTCCGCTACGTCGCCTGCGTCGGCTACGCCGCCCGCCTCCGAACACACCGCAAATACTTCAGTTGACGAGTGGCAATAACTGTCCTTACCAGCAGGCGGCGGTAGTGTGTATTCGTCATTCAAAAGAAGCAACAACCGGAAGACAGACTGCGTTACACCGAGAGAAGAAGAACAGACTGCGTTACACCGAGAGAAGAAGAACAGACTGCGTGATACACCGAGAGAAGAAGAACAGGCTGCGTGATACACCGAGAGAAGAAGAACAGACTGCGTGATACACCAGAGAAGAAGAACAGACTGCGTGATACACCGAGAGAAGAAGAACAGCTGCGTGATACACCGAGAGAAGAAGAACAGACTGCGTGATACACCGAGAGAAGAAGAACAGGCTGCGTGATACACCGAGAGAAGAAGAACAGACTGCGTGATACACCGAGAGAAGAAGAACAGACTGCGTGATACACCGAGAGAAGAAGAACAGGCTGCGTGATACACAGAGAAAGAAGAACAGACTGCGTGATACACCGAGAGAAGAAGAACAGGCTGCGTGATACACAGAGAGAAGAAGAACAGACTGCGTGATACACCGAGAGAAGAAGAACAGACTGCGTGATACACCGAGAGAAGAAGAACAGGCTGCGTGATACACCGAGAGAAGAAGAACAGACTGCGTGATACACCGAGAGAAGAAGAACAGACTGCGTGATACACCGAGAGAAGAAGAACAGGCTGCGTGATACACCGAGAGAAGAAAACAGACTGCGTGATACACCGAGAGAAGAAGAACAGACTGCGTGATACACCGAGAGAAGAACAGACTGCGTTATACACCGAGAGAAGAAGAACAGACTGCGTGATACACCGAGAGAAGAAGAACAGACTGCGTGATACACCGAGAGAAGAAGAACAGGCTGCGTGATACACCGAGAGAAGAAGAACAGACTGCGTGATACACAGAGAGAAGAAGAACAGACTGCGTGATACACCGAGAGAAGAAGAACAGACTGCGTGATACAGAGAGAAGAAGAACAGACTGCGTGATACACCGAGAGAAGAAGAACAGACTGCGTGATACACAGAGAGAAGAAGAACAGACTGCGTGATACACCGAGAGAAGAAGAACAGACTGCGTGATACACCGAGAGAAGAAGAACAGACTGCGTGATACAGAGAGAAGAAGAACAGACTGCGTGATACACCGAGAGAAGAAGAACAGACTGCGTGATACACCGAGAGAAGAAGAACAGACTGCGTGATACAGAGAGAAGAAGAACAGACTGCGTGATACACAGAGAGAAGAAGAACAGCTGCGTGATACACAGAGAAGAAGAACAGACTGCGTGATACACCGAGAAGAAGAACAGACTGCGTGATACACCGAGAGAAGAAGAACAGACTGCGTGATACACCGAGAGAAGAAGAACAGACTGCGTGATACACCGAGAGAAGAAGAACAGCTGCGTGATACACCGAGAGAAGAAGAACAGACTGCGTGATACACAGAGAGAAGAAGAACAGACTGCGTGATACACCGAGAGAAGAAGAACAGACTGCGTGATACACCGAGAGAAGAAGAACAGACTGCGTGATACACAGAGAGAGAGAACAGACTGCGTGATACACCGAGAGAAGAAGAACAGACTGCGTGATACACCGAGAGAAGAAGAACAGACTGCGTGATACACGAGAGAAGAAGAACAGACTGCGTGATACACCGAGAGAAGAAGAACAGCTGCGTGATACACGAGAGAAGAAGAACAGACTGCGTGATACACCGAGAGAAGAAGAACAGACTGCGTGATACACGAGAGAAGAAGAACAGACTGCGTGATACACCGAGAGAGAAGAACAGACTGCGTATACACCGAGAGAAGAAGAACAGACTGCGTGATACACCGAGAGAAGAAGAACAGACTGCGTGATACACCGAGAGAAGAAGAACAGGCTGCGTGATACACGAGAGAGAAGAAAACAGACTGCGTGATACACCGAGAGAAGAAGAACAGACTGCGTGATACACCGAGAGAAGAAGAACAGACTGCGTGATACACCGAGAGAAGAAGAACAGACTGCGTGATACACCGAGAGAAGAAGAACAGCTGCGTGATACACCGAGAGAAGAAGAACAGACTGCGTGATACACCGAGAGAAGAAGAACAGACTGCGTGATACACCAGAGAGAAGAACAGCTGCGTGATACACCGAGAGAAGAAGAACAGCTGCGTGATACACCGAGAGAAGAACAGACTGCGTGATACACCGAGAGAAGAAGAACAGACTGCGTGATACACCGAGAGAAGAAGAAACAGACTGCGTGATACACCGAGAGAAGAAGAACAGACTGCGTGAACACCGAGAGAAGAAGAACAGACTGCGTGATACACAGAGAGAAGAAGAACAGGCTGCGTTATACACCGAGAGAAGAAGAACAGACTGCGTGATACACCGAGAGAAGAAGAACAGACTGCGTGATATAAACAAACAACAAATAGCGTCTGGGTTCCATTTTCTCTCTCGTCGATCGAAAACATGTAAACATAAAAAGAAACTCTTGCGTCCGGGTGAGATGAAAATGAAAAGATTAACCGTCTGTGTGTGCCTTCTTAATCGTTTGTTTTGGTCCCTCACTTCCGCTTCGCTTCTCATGCACAGACTCGCTAAGCTGAACAGCCAATCAGAGTGATTTTCTTTGTCCGACTTTCTTTGGCCTCCCAAAGAGAGGTGTGCAAATGTGCCGTAAAAGAGACGACGGTGCGGGACACACCAACCTGAGTAGGGCGCCGCGATGCCCGACTGCCTCTGACGGACTCTGACTCCCAAAATCGGGTTGGTGTGTCAGGGGCTTAAGTCAATGTAATGTCGCCTGAAGTGATGTTTACATGGTATGTGTGTGGGTGTGTGTGACTGTGTGTGTGTGTATGTGGTGTGTATGTGTGTGTGTATGTGTGTGTGTTGTGTGTGTGGTGTGTGTTGTGTGTGGTGTGTGTATGTGTGTGTGTTGTGTGTGTGTGTGTGGGGTGTGTCTGTGTGTGGTGTGTGTCTGTGTTGTGGTGTCTGGTGTCTGTATGTGTGGTGGGTGTGTCTGTGTGTGTGTGTGGTGTGGTCTGTGTTTTGGGTGTGTGTGTGTGCGGTGTGTGTCTGTGTGTGTCTGTGTGTGGTGTGTGTCTGTGTGTGTGTGTCTGTGTGTCTGTATGTGTGTGTGGTGTGTGTTGTGGTGTGTGTGTATGTGTGTGTGTGTGTGGTTTGGGTGTGTGTCCTGTGGTGTGTGTGTGTGTGTCTGTGTGTGTGTGTGTCTGTGTGTGTGTGTGGTGTGTGTGTGTGTGTGTGTGTGTGTGTGTGGTGTTGGGTGTGCGGTGTGGTCTGTGTGTGTTGTGTGTGGTGTGTGTTGTTGTGTTGTATGTGTGGTGTCTGTCTGTCTGTGTGTGTCTGTGTGTGTGTGTGTGTGTGTGTGTGTGTGTCTGTGTGTGTGTGTCTGGTGTCTGTGTTGTGTGTCTGTGTGTGTGGTGTGTGTGTGTGTGTGTTGTGTGGTGTGTTCTGTGTGTCTGTGTTGTGTGTGTGTGTGTGTCTGTGTGTGTGTGTGTGTGTGTGTCTGTGTCTGGTGTGTGTTGTCTGTGTGTGTCTGTGTCTGTGTTTGTGTGTGTGTGTGTGTTGTGTGTGTGGTGTGTGGTGTGTTGTGTGTGTGTGTGTGTGTGTGTGTGTGTGTGTGTGTGTGTGTATTCAGCCCTCAGCAGTTTAACTTGATTTATATTGAACTCTTCATCCATCAGAGCCGGTGATGAAAGAGAGCTGTACTCACCTTGTGAGGACTCGCCCTCTTCTTCTTCTGCTCTTTTGTTTTCCCGGCTTCACTTTGTAGTCCCCTGACGGTGACCTCTGCTTTATCTCTTTATTCTCCTCAATCAGAACAGGACACTGGAGGCCAAAACACGCTCAGCTTTGATTTCCTCGCTGACGTTAAACCTCAACAAGCTCCAGTATCACTTTCCCTGACCTGAACCTGAACCTGAACCTGAACCTGAACCAGGTCCAGCTGAATGTGACGTCTGAGTGTAGAACCCACAGATAGCAGCCGTTGTGTTACATTCCTCTGATTCTTCATGCATTGTGTCAGAAATGAATGAGAAACAGGACCATCTGCAGACAGAGTGCAGGGGAGGGTGAAATAGGGACGACACACTGAGTTCATGTTTTAGAAAGTACTACATGTGCTGCAGTAATGAGATGAAACTCTACGAGTCCTGATGGAAGACAGATCCGAGTCTCAGTTAAAACGCCCGAGGCTACAAGTTTACATAAAGACATAATGACGTCTGAGAGCTTCTTCCTCACCAGCTAACATCCTCTGCACTCACAGAGGAGAGGATGATATGAAACAGCCCGGGGAGTATTTGATATGATGTTTAATGGAAGGACGAACATCATCCTCTTCTATGAACCATGCCAACTGGACCCACAGATACAGTATCTCTCAGCTAAGACAACAACCACAACATTATTATTAGCACTTTATATATGTTTAGTCTGTCGTGCACAAAGTACTGTTCAAATATTCCTCTGACATGTTGCTACAGGGTTAGGAGGCACAACATACAGCATACTGCGTTATCAAATGGCTATGCTAACAAATGCTAACGAAGCTAACGGTTTTCCAGTTTGACAGAATTCCCAGCTCATATTTCCAACTTCCGAAATATTTGTTTTAGTGATAAGAGTTCCTGTGTCGCCCTGAAGTCGTATGTCATGCTCAGGAAGTCACCTGTGATCCTTGATACAGGGTTTAAATCTCAAAAAACAGCGCTGTTATCAAGGGGTACGAAGCTAACGAAGCTAACGGTTTTCCAGCTTCCTGAAGGCTGTCAGCCTGGGTGTGACGTCAATCCAAGCTTAGACTTCCAGCTCCTGTCCTCCGTGATAAACGTTAAGCATTGAAGGAACAGATTAAAACCACTCTGACATCTGAACGGAGAATATGAAGCTACCGTCGAGCAGGAGAGTAGCTTAGCTTAGCATAGCAAAAGTGTTATCTTTTTTATATAATTGTTTCCGTACAAAGTCAAACTAGATATAACGAGTGAAGAGGCGAGTCTACGAGCTGCTCATGGATTCTTTCTGTTTTGTTTGCCTCTGGACTGAGCAAGGCTAGTTTTCCCATCTGTTTCCAGTCATTGTGCTAAGCTAAGCTAACTGGCTAACGGTTGTAGCATAACAAAGCAATGTTTTTAGTGTTTGTTTGATTGTGATGTACCTGCCAAAGGACTGCAGAAGGAAATGAGCTCTTAGCTCAAATCTGGCACAATGAATGTCTTCTCTTTTCTGAGATTAATGTATTTGTATGCACAACACAGTCTCACTGCATTTCGTGTTATAGTCACAAATTAATCTATTGATTCGTGTTCACCAACACGATTTCCCATTCTTTCGTGTCACACAGAACGATTTAAAAAATACAGATGTCAGTGTTCTGAGGCTCTGAGCCATTTCTTTTCCTCACGGGCGGCAACAAAACTCCGACATTATACATTTAAAATAAAAGGGATAGGCTTAGGGTGAGATATTGAGTAAGAACATGTTTTTATGAACCCCACAGCTTCCGGTCTTCCAAGACCCGACCGGACAAACAGACGAGGTGCAGGCACGAAACACACTACCAATAGAAATACATTGCTTTTTAAATCATTCTGTGTGACACGGGAAAAATGCGAAAATCGTGTTGGTGAACACGAATCGATAGATTACATTGATTTGGTGACTATAACACGACATGCCGTGAGACTGGGTTGGGATGCATGGTCCTTGTTGAAATAAATACATTTTAAAAAAAGCAACTTTAGTTTAACATATTTTGTTTTTATTATCAATTAATTCCCGTTTTTTCTTGACTCTGTTGGGCTATTTGTTAGCATCAGTTGTCTCTCTAGTCCTGGTTTGACGGTCAGGTGTTTAAATATAAATCTACATACTGAAACCAACACACATATAAGCTAATACTCTCCTCATACTTTGCATTCTGTGTTTAATGGAAAGTATTATGAATCTCTGGCAGATCTGCTGCACAGCGTGAGCTTTAACCAATAATACCATGCTCCTGTTTCCTGTGTGCTGCTGAAAGCTGATACCATGAAGCTGTGCATGTATTCAGCCTCCTTCCTATCCTTTATTAACCACAGATACTCTCAGAGAGTGGAAAGTGAGCATGTGACAGCAGCAAAGAGAGATTTAAGTCTGAGGCTCTAATTGGCAGCGTTTGCTCCGTCTGCACCCGTCACGTTTCAGACTTTCTGAAACCCTTCAGAGGAATACATCTGGCCGGACGCTCAGATCATTCGTCTCTGTCTGAATGAGAAGCTGCTGCTCTCTGTGGAAACATCGACTCACGGCTCAGCAGAACGACGGAAACCTCTCCTCTCAGAGAGCAACAGTAAACGGGACAGCTCATATAACTTTACTGCAGACCATATCCAGACATTTATCATGAAATCTAGATTATTGAGCTGTTAAACGTTTATGATCTGAAAGATGATACAGAAGTCCTCGGGACGTTTCTGATAAAGACATTCACTGGTTTCATGTGCTACGTATGGAATAATGCTCGGTCTACAAAGTGTTTAACGCAAGTATCTCAAGGATTTAAGGGTTTTTCTTATCATGTGCACAGAAGCTGTAATTATGGCAATGAAAACCTTAGGTCCTCCAACAGTGCAGCTTATTATATAAAGGACATAAGACAACAACATAACAATAATAATACAAAATAAAAATAGTGCAAATGAAACAGAGTACAATACATTTGAATATAATAGTGCAGGTGAAAGAAACAGAATCTAAGGTTAAATATTGCACAGTGAAATACAATATATATCTACGGTGGCCGACAGGTGCAAACGGACAACGTCCCTAAACATTTCCATTTGGAGAAACACCTAAATATACATATCAAAACAGAAGAAGAAGAAGAACTCAGATTGAGGGTCTCAGATTGAGGGTCTCAGATTGAGGGTCTCAGATTGAGGGTCTCAGATTGAAGGTCTCAGATTGAGGGTCTCAGATTGAAGGTCTCAGATTGAAGGTCTCAGATTGAGGGTCTCAGATTGAGGGTCTCAGATTGAAGGTCACAGATTGAGGGTCTCAGATTGAAGGTCTCAGATTGAGGGTCTCAGATTGAAGGTCACAGATTGAGGGTCTCAGATTGAGGTCACAGATTGAGGTCTCAGATTGAAGGTCTCAGATTGAGGGTCTCAGATTGAAGGTCTCAGATTGAGGGTCTCAGATTGAAGGTCTCAGATTGAAGGTCTCAGATTGAGGGTCTCAGATTGAAGGTCTCAGATTGAGGGTCTCAGATTGAAGGTCTCAGATTGAGGGTCTCAGATTGAAGGTCTCAGATTGAGGGTCTCAGATTGAAGGTCTCAGATTGAGGGTCTCAGATTGAGGGTCTCAGGTTGAGGGTCTCAGATTGAGGGTCTCAGATTGAGGGTCTCAGATGATTGAAGGTCTCAAATTGAGGGTCTCAGATTGAGGGTCTCAGATTGAGGGTCTCAGATTGAAGGTCTCAGATTGAGGGTCTCAGATTGAAGGTCTCAGATTGAGGGTCTCAGATTGAGGGTCTCAGATTGAGGGTCTCAGATTGAAGGTCTCAGATTGAGGGTCTCAGATTGAAGGTCTCAGATTGAGGGTCTCAGATTGAAGGTCACAGATTGAGGGTCTCAGATTGAAGGTCTCAGATTGAGGGTCTCAGATTGAAGGTCTCAGATTGAGGGTCTCAGATTGAGGGTCTCAGATTGAAGGTCTCAGATTGAGGGTCTCAGATTGAAGGTCTGAGATTGAAGGTCTCAAATTGAGGGTCTCAGATTGAAGGTCTCAGATTGAGGGTCTCAGATTGAAGGTCTCAGATTGAGGGTCTCAGATTGAAGGTCTCAGATTGAGGGTCTCAGATTGAGGGTCTCAGGTTGAGGGTCTCAGATTGAGGGTCTCAGATTGAGGGTCTCAGATTGAAGGTCTCAAATTGAGGGTCTCAGATTGAGGGTCTCAGATTGAGGGTCTCAGATTGAAGGTCTCAGATTGAAGGTCACAGATTGAGGGTCTCAGATTGAAGATCTCAGATTGAGGGTCTCAAATTGAGGGTCTCAGATTGAGGGTCTCAGATTGAAGGTCTCAAATTGAGGGTCTCAGATTGAGGGTCTCAGATTGAGGGTCTCAGATTGAAGGTCTCAGATTGAAGGTCACAGATTGAGGGTCTCAGATTGAAGGTGTCAGATTGAGGGTCTCAGATTGAGGGTCTCAGATTGAGGGTCTCAGATTGAAGGTCTCAATTGAGGGTCTCAGATTGAGGGTCTCAGATTGAAGGTCACAGATTGAGGGTGTCAGATTGAGGGTCTCAGATTGAGGGTCTCAGATTGAGGGTCTCAGATTGAAGGTCTCAGATTGAGGGTCTCAGATTGAAGGTCACAGATTGAGGGTGTCAGATTGAGGGTCTCAGATTGAGGGTGTCAGATTGAGGGTCTCAGATTGAGGGTCTCAGATTGAGGGTCTCAGATTGAAGGTCTCAAATTGAGGGTCTCAGATTGAAGGTCTCAAATTGAAGGTCTCAGATTGAGGGTCTCAGGTTGAAGGTCTCAGATTGAGGGTCTCAGATTGAGGGTCTCAGATTGAAGGTCTCAGATTGAGGGTCTCAGTCTGGGCTCCATTCTTCACGCCTCCTCTTCCTCCTCGGGGAAATTGATCCATTAATCTCTTCAGGACCGAATCAATCCCACAGCGTGTTTTCAGATGTGATGCATGATGGGACGTGTGCAGCGTGTTTTCAGATGTGATGCATGATGGGACATGTGCAGCGTGTTTTCAGATGTGATGCATGATGGGACGTGTGCAGCGTGTTTTCAGATGTGATGCATGATGGGACGTGTGCAGCGTGTTTTCAGATGTGATGCATGATGGGACGTGTGCAGCGTGTTTTCAGATGTGATGCATGATGGGACGTGTGCAGCGTGTTCTCAGATGTGATGCATGATGGGACGTGTGCAGCGTGTTTTCAGATGTGATGCATGATGGGACGTGTGCAGCGTGTTTTCAGATGTGATGCATGATGGGACGTGTGCAGCGTGTTTTCAGATGTGATGCATGATGGGACATGTGCAGCGTGTTTTCAGATGTGATGCATGATGGGACATGTGCAGCGTGTTTTCAGATGTGATGCATGATGGGACATGTGCAGCGTGTTTTCAGATGTGATGCATGATGGGACATGTGCAGCGTGTTCTCAGATGTGATGCATGATGGGACATGTGCAGCGTGTTTTCAGATGTGATGCATGATGGGACGTGTGCAGCGTGTTTTCAGATGTGATGCATGATGGGACGTGTGCAGCGTGTTTTCAGATGTGATGCATGATGGGACATGTGCAGCGTGTTCTCAGATGTGATGCATGATGGGACATGTGCAGCGTGTTTCAGATGTGATGCATGATGGGACATGTGCAGCGTGTTTTCAGATGTGATGCATGATGGGACATGTGCAGCGTGTTTTCAGATGTGATGCATGATGGGACATGTGCAGCGTGTTCTCAGATGTGATGCATGATGGGACATGTGCAGCGTGTTCTCAGATGTGATGCATGATGGGACATGTGCAGCGTGTTTTCAGATGTGATGCATGATGGGACATGTGCAGCGTGTTTCAGATGTGATGCATGATGGGACATGTGCAGCGTGTTTCTCAGATGTGATGCATGATGGGACATGTGCAGCGTGTTTTCAGATGTGATGCATGATGGGACATGTGCAGCGTGTTTCTCAGATGTGATGCATGATGGGACATGTGCAGCGTGTTTTCAGATGTGATGCATGATGGGACATGTGCAGCGTGTTCTCAGATGTGATGCATGATGGGACATGTGCAGCGTGTTTTCAGATGTGATGCATGATGGGACATGTGCAGCGTGTTCTCAGATGTGATGCATGATGGGACGTGTGCAGCGTGTATTGCAATTCATACAGTTACGTTAAACACTGTAACAAAGCAGCATTTTCATTTGGGTTACATGGCTGATTAAATAAAAACCAGTAACTGGACTCACCAAATCTACTGCAAAAACTCTGTTAAGAACAGAAATGCAACGTAAATCCAGTGCGCATTGCGCAACACTTTACTCGCTGTCACTGTCCTCCTCGATAAGGATGTCCACCCTTCCAGGTTTTTTGGTTTGCGTTAAGGAAGACCAAAGCGTCAACATGTGAGGGAAGGAGGCTTGACCGCTGTCGGGTGACAGTGGTGCCTGCCAGGGAAAACATCCGTTCACTTGGGGTGCTGGTGTAGCCAGGTAGCTCCTGGAAAGCTTGGCTAAACGGGGGAAGCGGTTGGCGTTTTGTGCCCACCACTTCAGAGGGTTATCCATTGTGGGGATATGGGGTGTCTGCTGGCAGTAATCCCGTAGCTCATCCGCGCCACTGTTGACCCGTGTTTTCTTGTTGCTCTCGAAATGAGGTCCAAACAGCTGTTCAAAGAGGGGGTGCTAGTGGAGCACGCTCGTGAACTTTTAGCGCCGGAGCTAAAACTGAAACTGTAGAGTGCATAGGTGCGGCGCATTTGCGCATAAAATGAGGACCCCTGAATGTCGGGCGTGTTTTGCTGGAGCATTTTTTGCAGCACCTCAGCGCCAATGTCGTCATCCTCCAATTTTGCCTCCATTTTGTTCACGACTAGATGACTGGGGCCTACAGCGCTGACTAGTGGTAGAGGTAGTCGACTAGTCGAGTAGTTGGTGAAACCCCTAAGCTGCGCACATAAAAGCTGTCTTACCTAAGACAGTCCTTGCTCTTGGCACATCTAACAAGACTACATCATGCGATCTCAGACAATAGCTGCTTGCAACTCTCTGTGTGATCAGAGAGCAGATATAATACGGGAGTATACCCAACATGGCTTTATAAATGTGTACCAATGACTGAGCCTCCGTACGGTAAGTGATGGCAAACCTGCCTTGGCATACAGTGTACAGTGATGTGTTAGTGCTTTGCAATTAGTGACAAATCTCAGTGCGCTGTGATAGGCGGCATCTAACTTGTTCAGGCAATGGGCAGGTGCATTCAGATAGACCAGACATTAAACTTAACTTCCAGGATCTTAGGTCAAACTCTTACTAACACACATGTTCTTACAAACAGGTGAATAATGTGCAAACTCAGAGAACTGATGCATCTGTGGAACAGGAAGTTCTTCCCAGAGACAATCTGCAGAGACGCTGATAACATGTTCCAACACACACACACACACACACACACACACACACACAACACACCCACACACCACACACACACACACACACACACACAGGCTATAAGAGCGGTGATCAGAGTGTGTGTGCAGACTGACACCATGATGCAGACTGTGCTCTTGTTGCTGCTGCAGGCGGCGTGCGGTGAGTAGAAGACGTTATTAGTGTTCATTGATATTTATTGATCTATTTATTTATGATGTTATTTTAATTTCTGGTGTGTGTGTTTGTAGTGTTTGGATGTGGGACCCCTGCTTTGCAGCCTGAGACCAGCAGGGTGGTGAACGGAGAGGAGGCGCGGCCCCACAGCTGGCCCTGGCAGGTACACACACACACACACACACACACACACACACCACACAACAAACACACAGAGATGGGAATTTGAATATGCTCTAACATCATTTAACTGGCCTTTATTCTTTATCACTCTTTTTATTGCCCCCCCCCCCCCTCAGATCTCTCTGCAGGTGAAGCATGGCAGCCGGTTCCATCACACCTGTGGAGGGACTCTGATCGCCCCCCGATGGGTGCTGACCGCCGGACACTGCATCACGTGAGAGCCTTATCACACACTGCATCATGAGAGAGAGAGAGAGAGAGATAGAGAGAGAGAGAGAGATATAGATAGAGAGAGAGAGAGAGAGGAGAAGAGAGAGAGAAGAAGAGAGATAGATAGAGAAGAGAGAGAGAGAGAGAGAGAGAGAGAGCGAGAGAGAGAGAGAGAGATAGATTTCTCACACCCTGTGTTTCAGGCCTGGAGACGTGTACCGGGTGGTTTCTGGGCGAACACGATCAGAGCCAGCAGGAGGGCTCGGAGCAGCTCAGAGACGTGATGAGGATCATCGTTCATCCAGACTGGGACATCGACTTCGTGGCTAGAGGGTCTGTTATTAAAGATATCTCTTTTATATCAAAGCATTACATTACTGTTTGAATGCAAAGGCTTCCCATGCACATACACATCTAGATATAAGTATTTATTCATAATTATCCTTATGCACACTGTATATATGTACATTAAGTTGCTCAGTGTTTATCTAATCTGTATTTATACTGTTACTGACATGATGTTTTATTCTTATTATCCTGTGTGTAACCTCTTACTGCTGATAGGCCTCAGAGTTCACTTTAGTTCATCAGTGAAATATGCAGAAATAACTGGGAGCTTTAAAACAAATGTATTCAGCAAATTCATTTGTAAACCGCTCTATTGAATTTCCACATTAGACAAAGATGTAGAACATGTCTGATAAAAGCTTCCCAGATGTCCATGGAGAGGGTCTCGCAGCAGCGTGTAGATGGTCTCAGCAGCGTGTAGAGGGTCTCAGCAGCGTGTAGAGGGTCTCAGCAGCGTGTAGATGGTCTCAGCAGCGTGTAGATGGTCTCAGCAGCGTGTAGATGGTCTCAGCAGCGTGTAGAGGGTCTCAGCAGCCTGTAGATGGTCTCAGCAGCGTGTAGATGGTCTCAGCAGCGTGTAGAGGGTCTCAGCAGCGTGTAGATGGTCTCAGCAGCGTGTAGAGGGTCTCAGCAGCGTGTAGATGGTCTCAGCAGCGTGTAGAGGGTCTCAGCAGCGTGTAGAGGGTCTCAGCAGCATGTAGAGGGTCTCAGCAGCCTGTAGATGGTCTCAGGAGCGTGTAGATGGTCTCAGGAGCGTGTAGAGGGTCTCAGCAGCCTGTAGAGGGTCTCAGGAGCGTGTAGAGGGTCTCAGCAGCCTGTAGAGGGTCTCAGAAGCGTGTAGATGGTCTCAGGAGCGTGTAGAGGGTCTCAGCAGCCTGTAGAGGGTCTCAGAAGCGTGTAGATGGTCTCAGGAGTGTGTAGAGGTCTCAGCAGCGTGTAGATGGTCTCAGCAGCGTGTAGAGGGTCTCAGCAGCGTGTAGATGGTCTCAGCAGCGTGTAGAGGGTCTCAGGAGCGTGTAGATGGTCTCAGCAGCCTGTAGAGGATCTCAGCAGCGTGTAGAGGGTCTCAGCAGCGTGTAGATGGTCTCAGAAGCGCGTAGAGGGTCTCAGCAGCGTGTAGAGGGTCTCAGCAGCGTGTAGAGGGTCTCAGCAGCCTGTAGATGGTCTCAGGAGCGTGTAGATGGTCTCAGGAGCGTGTAGATGGTCTCAGGAGCGTGTAGAGGGTCTCAGCAGCCTGTAGAGGGTCTCAGGAGCGTGTAGAGGGTCTCAGCAGCCTGTAGAGGGTCTCAGAAGCGTGTAGATGGTCTCAGGAGCGTGTAGAGGGTCTCAGCAGCGTGTAGATGGTCTCAGCAGCGTGTACAGGGTCTCAGCAGCGTGTAGATGGTCTCAGCAGCGTGTAGAGGGTCTCAGCAGCGTGTAGATGGTCTCAGGAGCGTGTAGAGGGTCTCAGCAGCCTGTAGAGGGTCTCAGGAGCGTGTAGAGGGTCTCAGCAGCGTGTAGATGGTCTCAGCAGCGTGTAGAGGGTCTCAGCAGCATGTAGATGGTCTCAGGAGCGTGTAGAGGGTCTCAGCAGCGTGTATGGTCTCAGCAGCGTGTAGAGGTCTCAGGAGCGTGTAGAGGGTCTCAGCAGCGTGTAGATGGTCTCAGCAGCGTGTAGAGGGTCTCAGGAGTGTTAGATGGTCTCAGCAGCGTGTAGAGGTCTCAGGAGCGTGTAGAGGGTCTCAGCAGCGTGTAGATGGTCTCAGGAGCGTGTAGAGGG
>JAAKFY010000025.1:1514433-1538305 GCA_011823955.1 Dissostichus mawsoni
GCTAGACTCCTGGTGCTAGACTCCTGGTGCTAGACTCCTGGTGCTAGACTCCTGGTACTAGACTCCTGGTGCTAGACTCCTGGTGCTAGACTCCTGGTCTAGACTCCTGGTACTAGACTCCTGGTGCTAGACTCCTGGTACTAGACTCCTGGTACTAGACTCCTGGTGCTAGGATGGGTTAAAGAATTTCACTGTGTGTGCCGTGTGCTCTGCATGTGTGACCATTAAAGAGGGTTTCATCCCTCCCAATTCTATTCTAGATCATGTTAAACTCTTGTCCACGCGTTTACAGTTCATGTGCAGTGAGGTTAATAACTGTCTGTCCTCATTCAAAGATATCACAATATAAAACTGTTGTAATGATTTTCCTTCAGTACAATAAACAGCTGTCTGTAATCGTGTTGTTAATTATTGGCTTTACATTTGAATCAGGGTCACCTTATAGTGTAGTGTGCAGATCATGTATCAGAACTGTCAGTCATCTCTGCACCGAGTCTTCAGTCCTACCTTTAATAATAATAATAATTTTATTTATAAAGGCGCCTTTCAAGGCTCTCAAGGTCGCCGTACAAGGTACAAAATACACAAAACAAAAACAAAACAAAAGTCCAAAAGACACGACAATATCATCGATCAATAAAAACCGAACAACAGAGGACGTGTGATGTGTGACGTGTGACGTGTGATGTGTGACGTGTGTGACGTGTGTGACGTGTGTGATGTCTGACGTGTGTGATGTGTGACGTGTGACATGTGACGTGTGACGTGTAACGTGTGTGATGTGTGACGTGTGTGACGTGTGACGTGTGTGACGTGTGTGATGTGTGACGTGTGTGACGTGTGACATGTGTGACGTGTGATGTGTGACGTGTGTGACGTGTGATGTGTGTGACGTGTGACGTGTGATGTGTGACGTGTGACGTGTGTGACGTGTGACGTGTGATGTGTGACGTGTAACGTGTGTGACGTGTGTGATGTGTGACGTGTGTGATGTGTGACGTGTGACGTGTGTGATGTGTGACGTGTGTGATGTGTGACGTGTGTGATATGTGACGTGTGATGTGTGACGTGTGACGTGTGTGATGTGTGACGTGTGACGTGTGTGACGTGTGATGTGTGACGTCTGTGACGTGTGACGTGTGTGACGTGTGTGACGTGTGATGTGTGTGATGTGACGTGTGACGTGTGTGATGTGTGACGTGTGACGTGTGTGATGTGTGACGTGTGACGTGTGATGTGTGACGTGTGTGACGTGTGACGTGTGTGACGTGTGATGTGTGACGTGTGTGATGTGTGACATGTGACGTGTGATGTGTGACGTGTGACGTGTGATGTGTGTGATGTGTGACGTCTGTGACGTGTAACGTGTGTGATGTGTGACGTGTGTGACGTGTGTGATATGTGACGTGTGTGACGTGTGACGTGTGTGATGTGTGATGTGTGACGTCTGTGACGTGTAACGTGTGTGATGTGTGACGTCTGTGACGTGTAACGTGTGTGATGTGTGATGTGTGACGTGTGTGACGTGTAAAGTGTGTGATGTGTGACGTGTGTGATGTTTGTGATGTGTGTGATGTGTGACGTGTGACGTGTGTGATGTGTGATGTGTGATGTGTGATGTGTGATGTGTGTGACGTGTGACGTGTGACGTGTGTGATGTGTGATGTGTGACGTCTGTGACGTGTAACGTGTGTGATGTGTGACGTGTGTGACGTGTGTGATATGTGACGTGTGTGACGTGTGTGATGTGTGATGTGTGACGTCTGTGACGTGTAACGTGTGTGATGTGTGACGTCTGTGACGTGTAACGTGTGTGATGTGTGATGTGTGACGTGTGTGATGTGTGATGTGTGACGTCTGTGACGTGTAAAGTGTGTGATGTGTGACGTGTGTGATGTGTGACGTGTGTGATGTGTGATGTGTGTGATGTTTGTGATGTGTGTGATGTGTGACGTGTGACGTGTGTGATGTGTGATGTGTGATGTGTGATGTGTGTGATGTGTGATGTGTGTGACGTGTGACGTGTGACGTGTGTGATGTGTGATGTGTGATGTGTGATGTGTGTGATGTGTGACGTGTGTGATGTGTGACGTGTGATGTGTGTGATGTGTGATGTGTGTGATGTTTGTGATGTGTGTGATGTGTGATGTGTGATGTGTGTGATGTGTGATGTGTGATGTGTGATGTGTGATGTGTGTGATGTGTGATGTGTGATGTGTGTGATGTTTGTGATGTGTGACGTGTGACGTGTGTGATGTGTGATGTGTGACGTGTGACGTGTGACGTGTGACGTGTGTGATGTGTGATGTGATGTGTGTGTGATGTGTGACATGTGACGTGTGTGATGTGTGACGTGTGTGATGTGTGTGTGTGACGTGTGTGATGTGTGTGATGTGTGTGATTGTGTGACGTGTGTGATGTGTGTGATGTGTGATGTGTGATGTGTGTGATGTTTGTGATGTGTGATGTGTGTGATGTGTGATGTGTGTGATGTGTGTGATGTGTGATGTGTGTGATGTTTGTGATGTGTGATGTGTGTGATGTGTGTGATGTGTGTGATGTGTGATGTTTGATGTGTGATGTTGTGTGATGTGTGATGTGTGTGTGATGTTGATGTGTGATGGTGTTGATGTTTGTGATGTGTGATGTGTGTGATGTGTTGATGTGTGTGATGTGTGATGTGTGATGTGTGTGATGTTTGTGATGTGTGATGTGTGTGATGTGTTGTGATGTGTGATGTGTGATGTGTGATGTGTGGATGTGTGATGTGTGTGATGTGTGATGGTGATGTGTGTGATGTGTGATGTGTGATGTGTGTGATGTGTGATGTGTGACGTGGGAGTCCGGGGGACTCGGGGACTTCGGGTGGCAGTATACGCCGTGAAGATGTTTGCGGCCTGCCAGTAAACCCAAAAGCAGAAGAAAAAGTGACGTCAGTGACTTCATTTGCCTAATCCTCCCTCAGGGACTTATTCCGGTGTGAACGCGATCTACTAGGACAGTTCCAGGGACTAAAGAGTTCGGGGGGAACAAGTACCGGGACAAGTACCGGGGACAAGTACCGGGGACTAAGTACCGGGGACTAAGTACCGCAAAGTACTTGGTGTGAAAGCGGCTAATGTCTCAAAATGTTATGCTCACACACAATAGAGAAGAAGAATAATAACAAGAAAAATGTATATATGCCTTAATGAGGTGCCTTTATTGAACAACACAAACATTTAAAACCTCACTTTAGTAAAAATGCGTAATTATTATCTGCAAAACTTTGGTAAAATCCTCCAAAGAAATGTCCCTGCCAGCGTTTTACTAACAGTTTATTTATCTGGAAAAGTAGGAACATTTCTCAACCCAGTAACGGACTAAACAAGTTCATCAAAACTCACAGGTTTGGAGAATGTTCAGTATATCTGAAATAAAGTCACACATCAACATGATGACGGGATTATCCCTCCAGCAGCAGCAGGGATTGCAGAATGATAAACAGAGTCATAAAGGATGATGATTATTGATGAATCATTAACAGCTGATAGAGCGGCGCCAGAGGCTGAGCTGCAGCGATCACAGGTGACCGATCAATAAAGATCATTACAGATCATTAAAGATCAATAAAGATAAGTTCATGTTTTGATCTCTCCTCTCCTTCAGAGGTACTGTAAGTGTGTGTGTTACTGATTCACCTGCTCACTATGATGACCCACACACACACACACACACAAAACACACACACACACACACACACCCACACACACACACACACACACACACACACACACACACACACACCTTTGGACACCTGCAGCTCCTCCACCCACACACACACATGCATCAGGAATCTCTTGAATGCACTGACTGACCTTTATTCTTTGTAGAAAGCACATGTTCACACGTTTGACCTAAATGCACCGAGCTTCAGATTCATCCTGCAGGAGTGTGTGTTGTGAGTGTGTGTTGTGAGTGTGTGTTCTCAGTGTGTGTTGTCAGTGTGTGTTCTCAGTGTGTCAGTGTGTGTTGTGAGTGTGTGTTGTCAGTGTATGTTGTCAGTGTGTGTTCTCAGTGTGTCAGTGTGTGTGTTGTCAGTGTGTCAGTGTGTGTTGTGAGTGTGTCAGTGTGTGTTGTCAGTGTGTGTTGTCAGTGTGTGTGTTGTCAGTGTGTGTTGTCAGTGTGTGTTTGTCAGTGTGTGTTGTCAGTGTGTGTGTTGTCAGTGTGTGTGTTGTGAGTGTGTGTTGTGAGTGTGTGTTGTGAGTGTGTGTGTTGTGAGTGAGTGTGTTGTCAGTGTGTGTTGTCAGTGTGTGTGTTGTCAGTGTGTGTTGTCAGTGTGTTTCTCAGTGTGTCAGTGTGTGTTGTCAGTGTTGTGTTGTCAGTGTGTGTGTTGTGAGTGTGTGTTGTCAGTGTGTGTGTTGTCAGTGTGTGTTGTGAGTGTGTGTTTGAGTGTGTGTTCTCAGTGTGTGTTGTCAGTGTGTGTTCTCAGTGTGTCAGTGTGTGTTGTGAGTTGTGTTGTCAGTGTGTGTTCTCAGTGTGTCAGTGTGTGTGTTGTCAGTGTGTCAGTGTGTTGTGAGTTGTCAGTGTGTGTTGTCAGTGTGTGTTGTCAGTGTGTGTGTTGTCAGTGGTGTTGTCAGTGTGTGTGTTGTCAGTGTGTGTGTTGTCAGTGTGTGTGTTTGTGAGTGTTGTTGTGAGTGTGTGTTTGTGAGTGTGTGTGTTGTGTGAGTGAGTGTGTTGTCAGTGTGTGTTGTCAGTGTGTGTGTTGTCAGTGTGTGTTGTCAGTGTGTGTTTCTCAGTGTGTCAGTGTGTGTTGTCAGTGTGTGTGTTGTCAGTGTGTGTTGTCAGTGTGTGTTGTGAGTGTGTGTTGTCAGTGTGTGTGTTCAGTGTGTGTGTTGTGAGTGTGTGTTGTCGTGTGTGTTGTTGAGTGTGTGGTTTGTGAGTGTGTGTGTTGTGAGTGTGTGTGTTTGTGAGTGTGTCAGTGTGTGTTGTCAGTGTGTGTTGTCAGTGTGTGTTGTCAGTGTGTGTTGTCAGTGTGTGTTCTCAGTGTGTCAGTGTGTGTTGTGAGTGTGTGTTCTCAGTGTGTGTTGTGAGTGTGTGTTGTCAGTGTGTGTTGTGAGTGTGTTTGTGTGTGTGTTGTTGAGTGTGTGTGTTCTCAGTGTGTGTTCTCAGTGTGTCAGTGTGTGTTGTGAGTGTGTGTTGTCAGTGTGTGTTGTCAGTGTGTGTTCTCAGTGTGTCAGTGTGTGTTGTCAGTGTGTGTTTCAGTGTGTCAGTGTGTGTTGTCAGTGTGTGTTGTGAGTGTGTGTTGTGAGTGTGTGTTGTGTGTGTGTTGTGAGTGTGTGTGTTGTCAGTGTGTGTGTGTCAGTGTGTGTGTTGTTAGTATGGTGTTGTCAGTGTGTGTGTTGTGAGTGTGTGTGTTGTGAGAGTGTGTTTGTCAGTGTGTGTGTTGTCAGTGTGTGTGTTGTCAGTATGTGTTGTCAGTGTGTGTGTTGTCAGTGTGGTGTGTTGTGTGTGTTGTGAGTGTGTGTTGTTTCAGTGTGTGTTGTCAGTGTGTGTGTTGTCATATGTGTTGTCAGTGTGTGTGTTGTCAGTGTGTTTGTTGTGAGTGTGTTTGTGAGTCTGTGTTGTCAGTGTGTGTGTTGTCAGTGTGTGTTGTCAGTGTGTGTGTTGTCAGTGTGTGTGTTGTTGAGTGTGTGTTGTCAGTGTGTGTGTTGTCATGTGTGTGTTGTCAGTGTGTGTTTTCCGTGTGTGTGTTGTCAGTGTGTGTGTTGTCAGTGTGTGTTGTGAGTGTGTTGTGAGTGTGTGTGTTGTCAGTGTGTGTTGTCAGTGTGTGGTTGTCAGTGTGTGTTGTCAGTGTGTGTTCTCAGTGTGTCAGTGTGTGTTGTCAGTGTGTGTGTTGTCAGTGTGTGTTGTCAGTGTGTGTGTTGTGAGTGGTGTGTTGTCTGTGGTGTGTTGTGAGTGTGTGTGTTGTGAGTGTGTGTTGTCAGTTTGTGTGTTGTGAGTGTGTGTTGTCAGTGTGGTGTGTTGTGAGTAAGTGTTGTCAGTGTGTGTGTTGTGAGTGCGTGTTGTGAGTGTGTGTGTTGTCAGTGTGTGTGTTGTGATGTGTGCTGTCAGTGTGTGTGTTGTCAGTGTGTGTTGTCAGTGTGTGTGTTGTGAGTGTGTGTGTTGTCAGTGTGTGTGTTTGTGAGTGTGTGTGTTGTTTGAGTGTGTGTGTTGTCAGTGTGTGTGTTGTCAGTGTGTGTGTTGTCAGTGTGTGTTGTCAGTGTGTGTGTTGTGAGTGTGTGTGTTGTCAGTGTGTGTGTTGTTGTGAGTGTGGTGTTGTTGTCAGTGTGTGTGTTGTGAGTGTGTGTTGTCAGTGTGTGTGTTGTGAGTGTGTGTTTGTCAGTGTGTGTGTTTTGAGTGTGTGTTGTGAGTGTGTGTTGTCAGTGTGTGTGTTGTGAGTGTGTGTTGTCAGTGTGTGTGTTGTCAGTGTGTGTTGTCAGTGTGTGTGTTGTGAGTGTGTGTGTTGTCAGTGTGTGTGTTGTGAGTGTGTGTTGTGAGTCTGTGTGTTGTCAGTGTGTGTGTTGTCAGTGTGTGTGTTGTGAGTGTGTGTTGTCAGTGTGTGTGTTGTCAGTGTGTGTGTTGTCAGTGTGTGTGTTGTCAGTGTGTGTTTGTCAGTGTGTGTGTTGTGAGTGTGTGTGTTGTCAGTGTGTGTGTTGTGAGTGTGTGTGTTGTCAGTGTGTGTGTTTGTAGTGTGTGTGGTTGTCAGTGTGTGTGTTGTCAGTGTGTGTGTTGTGAGTGTGTGTGTTGTCAGTGTGTGTGTTGTCAGTGTGTGTGTGTTGTCAGTGTGTGTTGTTGTCAGTGTGTGTGTTTTGAGTGTGTGTGTTGTGAGTGTGTGTGTTGTCAGTGTGTGTGTTGTCAGTGTGTGTGTTGTGAGTGTGTGTGTTGTGAGTGTGTGTGTTGTGAGTGTGTGTGTTGTGAGTGTGTGTGTTGTCAGTGTGTGTGTTGTCAGTGTGTGTGTTGTCAGTGTGTGTGTTGTGAGTGTGTGTTGTGAGTGTGTTGTTGTGAGTGTGTGTGTTGTCAGTGTGTGTGTTGTGAGTGTGTGTGTTGTGAGTGTGTGTGTTGTGAGTTGTGTGTTTGTCAGTGTGTGTGTTGTGAGTGTGTGTGTTGTGAGTGTGTGTGTTGTCAGTGTGTGTGTTTGTGAGTGTGTGTGTTGTCAGTGTGTGTGTTGTGAGTGTGTGTGTTGTCAGTGTGTGTGTTGTGAGTGTGTGTGTTGTGAGTGTGTGTGTTGTCAGTGTGTGGTTGTTGAGTGTGTGTGTTGTGAGTGTGGTGTGTTGTCAGTGTGTGTGTTGTGAGTGTGTGTGTTGTGGTGTGTGTTGTCAGTGTGTGTGTTGTGAGTGTGTGTGTTGTGAGTGTGTGTGTTGTGAGTGTGTGTGTTGTCAGTGTGTGTGTTGTCAGTGTGTGTGTTGTCAGTGTGTGTGTTGTCAGTGTGTGTTGTCAGTGTGTGTGTTGTCAGTGTGTGTGTTGTCAGTGTGTGTGTTGTCAGTGTGTGTGTTGTGTGAGTGTGTGTGTTGTCAGTGTGTGTGTTGTGAGTGTGTGGTTTGTCAGTGGTGTGTGTTGTGAGTGTGTGTGAGTGTGTGTAAAGGCCCTGACACACCAAGCTGATTTCGGCCGTCGATGAGCGTCCTGTCGCCCTGCTCAGATTGGTGTGTCCCGCACCGTCGGGTCTTTTCGGCCTCCGCCCCCGATTCACTTTGTTAATCGGGGGCGGAGGCTGTCGCAAAATAAATCACTCTGATTGGCTGTTCAGCTTAGCGAATCAGAGCAGAGAAGCGAAACGGAAGTGAAGAATGCCACACACAGACGGCTATTATTTTTCATTTTCATCTCACCTGGACGCAAGAATTTATTTACATCATGGAATAGATCTGGAATGAAAAACCGAAGACCAACTCAGTTGCCACGTCATTTGCTGCCACACTTCCTGCATGAGGTGGACAATAGCTTCTTCCAGTATTTAACGGACCCTGGACCGATGTGCCATTTTTGATTGTATTTTAGTCGATTGTTTACATTGTACAGTTCTACATTTGATAATAAACCTTTTTACCGCTACTGCAAAATACAAAACTTTATTTCGTACCTTCATACTGCAGCCATTAGATAACACAACATTAGAATGAGGATAACATTTGCTATACTACAAACAAGTCAGAAGATACAGATGTACATGATGGTACATCATTTGCCTGTTGTATATTAATATACTCTTGGATTATAATTACTGATGCACGGAACGTGGTCGCAGCAGTACTTTAAGGCTGCCGGCCGCAATGCTCCAATCCTTTCTTTGTGCTTCAGAGAGCTCAAGCTTATATCACGCAGTCTGTTCTTCTTCTCTCGGTTATCACGCAGTCTGTCTTCCGGTTGTTGCCTCTTTTGAATGACGAATACACACTACCGCCGCCTGCTGGTAAGGAGAGTTATTGCCACTCACGCATGCGCAGTGCGTACGTGCTACTTGGCCGTCGGCTGAAGTCTTTGCGGTGTGTTCCAGTGCGACGTGAGGAGACGTGAGGCGACGTGCGGAGACACAACAGTCTAGTTGTGTGTCTTTGGTGTCAGTTTGGTGTGTCAGGGCCTTTATGTGTGTTGTGCAGATCGTCGTGGACTCGGCCAATGATTTCTGACCTGCAGCAGGTGTCAGTGTGTGTTGTCAGTGTGTGTTGTCAGTGTGTCAGTGTGTGTTGTCAGTGTGTCAGTGTGTGTTGTCAGTGTGTCAGTGTGTGTTGTCAGTGTGTGTCGTGCTGGCAGTCTGATCTGAACCAGTGAAACCATAAAGAGAAACCAGTCAGAACCGATTCAAGGGGGGGGGGGGGGTGTTAATGTTCCTCCTGTCTCTATGCTGGAAAGCACAGAGACAGGAGGATCAATCACACACTTTAACCTTTAGCACAGAAACACTGGGTTTAAAACAGGACTGTATATTTTTTTATAACTAGGTATTTATTCACACGACTTGGTCCTGAGTTACTCATTAGCTTCTGACTCTAAACTCTGTCTTTAACGGGTCACACTGAAACTGAGAGTCTCTACTTTAAAGAGTCCTCTCCTGCTGATGTTCAGGTGTATATTAGTATGTAGTGTCTCTACTTTAAAGAGTCCTCTCCTGCTGATGTTCAGGTGTATTAGTATGTAGTGTCTCTACTTTAAAGAGTCCTCTCCTGCTGATGTTCAGGTGTATATTAGTATGTAGTGTCTCTACTTTAAAGAGTCCTCTCCTGCTGATGTTCAGGTGTATATCAGTATGTAGTGTCTCTACTTTAAAGAGTCCTCTCCTGTTGATGTTCAGGTGTATATCAGTATGTAGTGTCTCTACTTTAAAGAGTCCTCTCCTGTTGATGTTCAGGTGTATATCAGTATGTAGTGTCTCTACTTTAAAGAGTCCTCTCCTGTTGATGTTCAGGTGTATATCAGTATGTAGTGTCTCTACTTTAAAGAGTCCTCTCCTGTTGATGTTCAGGTGTATATCAGTATGTAGTGTCTCTACTTTAAAGAGTCCTCTCCTGTTGATGTTCAGGTGTATATCAGTATGTAGTGTCTCTACTTTAAAGAGTCCTCTCCTGCTGATGTTCAGGTGTATATCAGTATGTAGTGTCTCTACTTTAAAGAGTCCTCTCCTGCTGATGTTCAGGTGTATATCAGTATGTAGTGTCTCTACTTTAAAGAGTCCTCTCCTGCTGATGTTCAGGTGTATATCAGTATGTAGTGTCTCTACTTTAAAGAGTCCTCTCCTGCTGATGTTCAGGTGTATATCAGTATGTAGTGTCTCTTCTTTAAAGAGTCCTCTCCTGCTGATGTTCAGGTGTATATCAGTATGTAGTGTCTCTACTTTAAAGAGTCCTCTCCTGTTGATGTTCAGGTGTATATCAGTATGTAGTGTCTCTACTTTAAAGAGTCCTCTCCTATTGATGTTCAGGTGTATATCAGTGTGTAGTGTCTCTACTTTAAAGAGTCCTCTCCTGCTGATGTTCAGGTGTATATCAGTATGTAGAGTCTCTACTTTAAAGAGTCCTCTCCTGCTGATGTTCAGGTGTATATCAGTGTGTAGTGTCTCTACTTTAAAGAGTCCTCTCCTGCTGATGTTCAGGTGTATATCAGTATGTAGTGTCTCTACTTTAAAGAGTCCTCTCCTGCTGATGTTCAGGTGTATATCAGTATGTAGTGTCTCTACTTTAAAGAGTCCTGCTAATGGAACTGTTTAGTGTTTCTGAACCCTCTGACCTGCTGTTGGTGGAGCGTTAAACCTTTAACTGTTTTATGGATCTTTAACAGATTACACGTTGACTGTTCTCAGTTTATTTTGAGGCTGCGTGGCTCCTCTCGTATCTCTGCTGTAAACTCACATTAAGAGCAATAAGTGTGGGCGTGTTGTAAATGCATGTGATCGGGAGATAGCGTGTTTGCATGTATATTGAAAACACTACAGCTGTTTACGCTCGTTGTGTTTGATTGTGTTTTACAGCTGGTTGCTAACAGGAACACATCGACAAGAAAGAGTCAGAGACAGTATTTTGACCAGACATTCAGTTTATAAGCATTAACTACCCAGATTTTCACAGTAAATATACAACAATATTAGCAAAAATACAACCTAACAATTCTCTAAAACACATCAACTGAATATGAATAAAATGCACAAATAGTAATAATGAAGATTAACTCTATTTGATGCAAAAATAATGATGGTTCAAATCGACGTAACGTTTACAGACGGTACATGACAACTTAGAAATCTATCAGCGATGAACACCTCGACTGTTTTAGTATCTCAATGTTTTAATGGTCTTTAGGAGTTTCAACGATCCCGGTTTTAACAAGAAAATACAATAATGACTTTGACAGAAATATCTCGACACATCGAGCAAAGACTAAGTAATATATCTGATGTTATATGTTAATTCCACCTGGGATTATTAAACTAAGGAACAGAGCCACGTGAGATTTTATGAGTTCAGAGAAAAAAGTCAGAATTCTGAGATTTTCTGAAAAATCTAAATTCCCACAAACATTTTTTTTTAATATATATATTTTTTTATGAATTAGAAAGTGAATTACTTTTGACTTGAATATTTTTCACACAAAAAGATGTGAATTTCTTTCTTTCTTTTTTCAGAAATAAATGTTGTTGTTTTTCTGAGTTCTGAGAATTACATTTTTTTCTCAGGACTAAAAAACCCCACTGTTGATCAGATCTGGAAATGTTTTCCTGATTGTCTGTTATAAATGATTTCTGATATAAACCATGTCTCTCCAGCAGCTCAGAGGTATATTTCCCTCCAGCAGGGGGCGCCTCTCTGTTTCACCCGAGCCTCGGTTCACCCGGGCCTCGGTTCAGCCGGGCCTCGGTTCACCTGCCGCTTCACACACACACAGAAACACCTGAAGCTGCTGGAGCAACACACACTGGGTGTTTAAATCATAAAGGGTCGTTTTATGAATGACCTTTAACTGTAATTCAGTACATCAGCATGTTGTTATTGTAGAAGAAGAACTCACTGCTGTCAGATCAACACTGCATCAAACCCGTCTTTATTTATTACCGCAAATGATGTGTTCTGACCTCCTCACACACCTGAACTCTGAACCTTTGCACTGAGACTGCCTGTGTGTGTGTGTGTGTGTGTGTGTGTGTGTGTGTGTGTGTGTGTGTGTGTGTGTGTGTGTGTGTGTGTGTGTGTGTGTGCAGCAGTATAAAGGCTGCAGCGGGACAGCAGCAGGTAGACCTCCTCCAGGTGAAGCTCCTCTCTCTCAGGTGTGTATCCCTCCGCCGCCTCGAGTGAATCTGCGAGAAAACGGTCTAACGGAACAGATTCTAAATGAAATATGTCAGCTTTCACTTGGTTTTGGATCCGTGGAAATACGACGTGTGTGTGTCTGTGTGTGTGTGTGTGTGTGTGTGTGTGTGTGTGTGTGTGTGTGTGGTGTGCGCGGGATATTTTGGCTCTTTATTTTATTTTAGAAGCGTTGTTTGTTGTTGATTGAGTTCCTCTGGATCACCGAGAAGCAGTCTGAACTTTGTTTCGTGTTCTCTTTCTGTTCAGTTTTCATCATGCAGATTACTCAGACTGAAAGCGTTGCACTTAAAGAGCAGAGCTGATGAAATACTCCGGTTTTATTTGATCTTTGCAGATAGTACAGTACTTAAGTCTGTACTTGAGCTTTTATCAGAATCAGAACTGGTTGTATTTAAAGTAGGTTTACACACACTATGAGTTATCTGTGTGGTGCGTTCAGGGACAGAGGAAAGTAGGACTGTTATAACAGATTAACAATAGTCACACATGACAAATACACGGTGTTAAAAGTGTAGAGCTGCGCTGATCAAAGGGTTAATACTTATTAGATGTTAATACTAAGTTAATCTTAACCTGATCATTAATCATTTGTTGTTTTATTAAGTGTTTTTAAATCTTCAAAGTACCTTAAGTTATCAGATGTTAAGTAAATTAGATGTTTAAAGTAAATCAAGTAGATGTTCTGCTCACCTGAGGGCTTCAGCTTCTGGTCAGTTATGACCTTGATATATTACTCCTCCTTTATGACCGGCTCGGATTTCATATCTGGCTTATTATTTTAAATGTTACTTTATTAAGATTTTATTTTACATTTTAAATTCTATTTCTATATTTTTCTTTTTAAAGTCTCTCCTCAGACAGTCATGACTCCTCGTCCTCAGCTGGAGAACGACTCCTCTTCCTCCCTCGGTGAGTTCACTCCTCCTCCACATCCTCCTCTTCATGTTCCTCCTGCACTATGTTCCTCCTGTTCTAACACCCTCCTCCTCCTCCTCCTCCTCCTCCTCAGATGAAGCTCCAGATAAATCCTCCCGTCCTCCCTTCTTACTCCACGGTGGATTTGGTGTCTGAGGACAGAGAGGAGGATCCCTGGGACCTCCCGGAACTCAAGGACACCGGGGTCAGCTGGTCAGGTGAGGCATACACACACCTGAACCCACACCTGAACACACACCTGAACACACACCTGAACACACACCTGAACACACACCTTTACACACACCTGAACACACACCTGAACACACACCTGAACACACCTGAACACACACCTGAACACACCTGAACACACCTGAACACACACCTGAACACACCTGAACACACACCTGAACACACACCTGAACACACACCTGAACACACACCTGAACACACACCTGAACACACACCTGACACACACCTGACCACACCTGAACACACACCTGAACACACCTGAACACACACCTTAACATACACCTGACCACACCTGAACACACACCTGAACACACACCTGAACACACACCTGAACACACACCTGAACACACCTGAACACACACCTGAACATACACCTGACCACACCTGAACACACACCTGAACACACCTGAACACACACCTTTACACACACCTGAACACACACCTGACCACACCTGAACACACCCTGAACACACACCTGAACACACCTGAACACACACCTGAACACACACCTGAACACACACCTGACCACACCTGACACACACCTGAACACACCTGAACACACACCTGAACACACACCTGAACACACCTGACCACCCTGAACCACACACCTGAACACACACCTGAACACACCTGAACACACCTGAACACACACCTGAACACACACCTGAACACACACCTGAACACACACCTGACCACACCTGAACACACACCTGAACACACACCTGACCACACCTGAACACACACCTGAACACACACCTGAACACACACCTGAACACACACCTGAACACACACCTGAACACACCTGAACACACACCTGAACACACACCTGAACACACACCTGACACACACCTGAACACACACCTGAACACACACCTGAACACACACCTGACCACACCTGAACACACACCTGAACACACCTGAACACACACCTTTAAAACCTCTTAAAAACACCTTTAAAGCCCCTCTCTGAATCACCACGCTGTTTGTCGTTACCTGCACATCTGATACATTTTAACCTCGCTCTCATATCTGTTTTCTTGTACACTCCACTCATGTCCTTTTTGTTCATTGATATTCTTACTCTTGATGTGTATTCTTCATTTGAATGTACCCAGATCTGGACACTAAGGGGAAGATCCTGCGGGTGCTGACAGGCGTGCTGAAGGCTGTGATGCTGCTGGGCTTCCTCTACATCTTCATCTGCTCTCTGGACGTGCTCAGCTCTGCCTTCCAGCTGGTGGGGGTAAACCAGACCCTCTCATATCTACCTTTAATATTATTATTACTACTACATATATCTGCTTTATTAAACAAGGAGTGTGCATACAGACACTTTCATCTGAAGAGAGAGAGCAGATGCTAAAGCTCCATCTGCAGTCCCTGGGCTCATCTGTGTGTGTGTGGTGTGTGTGTGTGTGTGTGTGTGTGTGTGTGTGTGTGTGTGTGTGTGTGTGTGTGTGTGTGTGTGTGGTGTGTGTGTGTGTTGTGTGTGTGTGTGTGTGCAGGTAAGGCAGCAGGTGATATCTTCCAGGACAACGAGATCCTGTCTAACCCCGTGGCGGGGCTGGTGATCGGGGTGATGGTCACCGTGTTGGTGCAGAGCTCCAGCACCTCGTCCTCCATCGTAGTCAGCATGGTGTCCTCTGGACGTGAGTACACACACAAACACACACACACTAGGGGTTTCACCAACAGTTCTACCACTAGTCGGCGCTGTAGGCCCTAGTCGACTAGTCGTGAACAAAATGGAGGCAAACGTGGGAGATGAGGATGCCGACATTGGCGCTGAGGTGCTGCAAAATGCTTCAGCAAAACACGCCCGACATTCAGGGTCCTCATCTTATGCGCAAATGCGCCGCACCTATGCACTCTTCAGTTTTAGCTCCGGCGCTAAAAGTTCACGAGCGTGCTCCACTAGCACCCCCTCTTTGAACAGCTGTTTGGACCTCATTTCGAGAGCAACAAGAAAACACGGGTCAACAGTGGCGCGGATGAGCTACGGGATTACTGCCAGCAGACACCCCATATCCCCACAATGGATAACCCTCTGAAGTGGTGGGCACAAAACGCCAACCGCTTCCCCCGTTTAGCCAAGCTTTCCAGGAGCTACCTGGCTACACCAGCACCCCAAGTGAACGGATGTTTTCCCTGGCAGGCACCACTGTCACCCGACAGCGGTCAAGCCTCCTTCCCTCACATGTTGATGCTTTGGTCTTCCTTAACGCAAACCAAAAAAACCTGGAAGGGTGGACATCCTTATCGAGGAGGACAGTGACAGCGAGTAAAGTGTTGCGCAATGCGCACTGGATTTACGTTGCATTTATGTTCTTAACAGAGTTTTTGCAGTAGATTTGGTGAGTCCAGTTACTGGTTTTTATTTAATCAGCCATGTAACCCAAATTAAAATGCTGCTTTGTTACAGTGTTTAACGTAACTGTATGCATTGCAATACAAATACAGTTTTACACCTCGCTTTGTGTGTCTTTATGACGACGTAACAACTAGTCGACTACTATTTTGAAAAACTTGTCGACTAGTAAATAATGGTAGTTGTGAAACCCCTACCACACACCACCACACACACACACACACAACACACACACACACACACACACACCCACACACACACACACACACACACACACACACACACACCACACTGCTCTGTCTACCAAAAGGATGCACGTTATAGAATAATCATCTATGTTTATGTTGATTTCTTTCGGCTGGATGACAGGATCGACTTGAGTTTGTAGGAAACTCAATAAGATATCCTGTGAATGTAGCGGTTTGTGATGTTTTGCATGCATGAGACCCTCATTACAGGTGAGCTGCATATTAAACTGGACCTACGTAACGTGAACACAAACAATACTAAGATATTAAAACAGGATTATGTAGCGTTAGCCGTTAGCCCTTATGAATAGCTGTTGCACAAAGACCCTCGGTGCAATGAAGTGAAATGTTTGGCTGCGACTGATTCTCTGGGTCTTTGACACCTCGAGGCCCTCAGTGTGCCTGACATGAACATAAAGAAATGACTCCATGTGTCCTCAGTGCTGGACGTGCAGTCTGCGGTCCCGATCATCATGGGAGCCAACATCGGGACGTCGGTCACCAACACCATCGTGGCCATGATGCAGGCCGGAGACCGCAACGAGTTCCGCAGGTACACAGAGACACACACTGACACACACTACACACACTACACACACTGACACAGAGACACACAATGACACAGAGACACACACTGACAACACTGACACACACTACACACACTACACACACTACACACACTGACACACACTGACACAGACACACAATGACACAGAGACACACACTGACACACACTACACACTGACACACACTGACACACACTACACACACTACCACACTACACACACTGACACCACTGACACACACTACACACCGACACACACTGACACACACTACACACACTACACACACTACACACACTGACACACACTGACACACACTACACACACTACACACACTGACACACACTACACACTACACACACTACACACACTGACACACACTGACACACACTACCACACTACACACACTGACACACTGACACACACTACACACACTGACACACACTGACACACACTACACACACTACACACACTGACACACACTACACACACTGACACACTGACACACACTGACACACACTACACACACTGACACACTGACACACACTGACACACACTACACACACTGACACACACTGACACACACTACACACACTGACACACTGACACACACTGACACACACTACACCACTACACACACTGACACACACTGACACACACTGACACAGAGACACACACTGACACAGAGACACACACTGACACACAGACACACACTGACACACACTGACACACACTGAACCACACACTGACACAGAGACACACACTGACACACACTACACACACTGACACAGAGACACACACTGACACAAGACACACACTGACACAGAGACACACACTGACACACACTGACACACACTACACACACTACACACACTGACACAGAGACACACACTGACCAGAGACACACACTGACACACACTGACACACACTGACACACTGACACACACTACACACACTACACACACTGACACACTACACACACTACACACACTGACACAGAGACACACTGACACAGAGACACACACTGACACAGAGACACACACTGACACACACTACACACACTGACACACACTGACACACACTGACACACACTGACACACACTGACACACAGACACAGAGACACACACTGACACAGAGACACACACTGACACAGAGACACACACTGACACACACTACACACACTGACACACACTGACACACACTGATACACACTACACACACTGACACACACTGACACACACTACACACACTGACACACTGACACACACTGACACAGAGACACACACTGACACAGAGACACACACTGACACACTGACACACACTACACACACTGACACACTGACACACACTGACACAGAGACACAACTGACACAGAGACACACACTGACACACGAAACACACTACACACACAGACACACACTGACACACAGACACACACTACACACCTGACACACACTGACACACACTGACACACACTACACACACTGACACACTGACACACACTGACACACACTACACACACTGACACACACTACACACACTGACACACACTGACACACACTGACACACTGACACACACTACACACACTGACACACTGACACACTACACACACTGACACACACTGACACACACTGACACACACTGACACAGAGACACACACTGACACACACTACCACACTGACACCACTACACACACTGACACACACTACACACACTGACACACTGACACACACTACACACACTGACACACTACACACACTGACACACTACACACACTACACACACTGACACACTGACACACACTGACACACACTACACACACTGACACACTACACACACTGACACACTACACACACTGACACACACTACACACACTGAAACACCACTGACACACACTACACACACTGACACACACTACACACCTGACACACACTACACACACTACACACACTGACACACACTGACACACACTACACACACTGACACACACTGACACACACTACACACACTGACACACTGACACACACTACACCACTGACACACTGACACACACTACACACACTACACACACTGACACACACTACACACACTGACACACTGACACACACTACACACACTGACCACTGACACACACTACACACACTGACACACACTGACACACACTACACACACTGACACACACTGACACACACTGACACACACTGACACACAGACACACACTGACACACACTGACACACACTACACACACTGACACACACTACACACACTGACCACCACTGACACACAGACACACACTGACACACAGACACACACTGACACACACTGACACACACTGACACACACTGACACACACAGACACACACTGACACACACTGACACACTGACACACACACGACACACACACACACTGACACATACTGACACACCTGCACTACGATGGTACCTGCAGTCAGGGTTCACAGCGTCTCCTCCTCCTCCTCCTCCTCCTCCTCCTCCTCCTCCTCCTACTCCTACAGGGCGTTTGCTGGAGCTACGGTGCACGACTTCTTCAACTGGCTCTCTGTTCTGGTCCTCTGCCGCTGGAAGTTGCCACCGGCGTTCTGTACAAACTCACCAAGATCATCATCGACTCCTTCACATCCAATCAGGAGAGGACGCTCCCGACCTGCTGAACGTCATCACAGACCCGCTGACCGACTCCATCATACAGGTAGCCAATCAGTGACTCCATCATACAGGTAGCCAATCAGTGACTCCATCATACAGGTAGCCAATCAGTGACTCCATCGTACAGGTAGCCAATCAGTGACTCCATCGTACAGGTAGCCAATCAGTGACTCCATCATACAGGTAGCCAATCAGTGACTCCATCATACGGTAGCCAATCAGTGACTCCATCGTACAGGTAGCCAATCAGTGACTCCATCGTACAGGTAGCCAATCAGTGACTCCATCGTACAGGTAGCCAATCAGTGACTCCATCATACAGGTAGCCAATCAGTGACTCCATCATACAGGTAGCCATCAGTGACTCCATCGTACAGGTAGCCAATCAGTGACGCCATCATACAGGTAGCCAATCAGTGACTCCATCATATAGGTAGCCGATCAGTGACTCCATCGTACAGGTAGCCAATCAGTGACTCCATCATATAGGTAGCCGATCAGTGACTCCATCGTACAGGTAGCCATCAGTGACTCCATCATATAGGTAGCCGATCAGTGACTCCATCGTACAGGTAGCCAATCAGTGACTCCATCATATAGGTAGCCGATCAGTGACGCCATCATACAGGTAGCCAATCAGTGACTCCATCATACAGTAGCCAATCATGACTCCATCATACAGGTAGCCAATCAGTGACTCCATCGTACAGGTAGCCAATCATGACTCCATCGTACAGGTAGCCAATCAGTGACTCCATCGTACAGGTAGCCAATCAGTGACGCCATCATACAGTTAGCCAATCAGTGACTCCATCATACAGGTAGCCAATCAGTGACTCCATCATACAGGTAGCCAATCAGTGACTCCATCATACAGGTAGCCAATCAGTGACTCCATCGTACAGGTAGCCAATCAGTGACTCCATCGTACAGGTAGCCGATCAGTGACTCCATCGTACAGGTAGCCAATCAGTGACTCCATCGTACAGGTAGCCAATCAGTGACCTCCATCGTACAGGTAGCCGATCAGTGACTCCATCATCAGGTAGCCGATCAGTGACTCCATCATACAGGTAGCCGATCAGTGACTCCATCATACAGGTAGCCAATCAGTGACTCCAATACAGGTAGCCGATCAGTGACTCCATCATACAGGTAGCCAATCAGTGACTCCATCATACAGGTAGCCAATCAGTGACTCCATCATACAGGTAGCCGATCAGTGACTCCATCATACAGGTAGCCGATCAGTGACTCCATCATACAGGTAGCCGATCAGTGACTCCATCATACAGGTAGCCAATCAGTGACTCCATCATACAGGTAGCCAATCAGTGACTCCATCATACAGGTAGCCAATCAGTGACTCCATCGTACAGGTAGCCAATCATTGACTCCATCATACAGGTAGCCATCAGTGACTCCATCGTACAGGTAGCCGATCAGTGACTCCATCATACAGGTAGCCAATCAGTGACACGTTTATTTGTATCATACTGTGCACTTTAAATGCTGCTACCCATTCATAGCCATTGTTGGTTCTTATTCGTCTTCATTTTTGTTATTAATTTGTGCTTTCTCTGTATTCATCATGTCAGATCACTCTATGCTTTCTCTGTATTCAACATGTTAGATCGCTCTATGCTTTTCTCTGTATTCAACATGTTAGATCGCTCTATGCTTTCTCTGTATTCAACATGTCAGATCGCTCTATGCTTTCTATGTATTCAACATGTCAGATCGCTCTATGCTTTCTCTGTATTCAACATGTTAGATCACTCTATGCTTTCTCTGTATTCAACATGTCAGATCGCTCTATGCTTTCTCTGTATTCAACATGTCAGATCGCTCTATGCTTTCTCTGTATTCAACATGTTAGATCACTCTATGCTTTCTCTGTATTCAACATGTTAGATCGCTCTATGCTTTCTCTGTATTCAACATGTTTAGATCGCTCTATGCTTTCTCTGTATTCAACATGTCAGATCGCTCTATGCTTTCTCTGTATTCAACATGTCAGATCGCTCTATGCTTTCTCTGTATTCAACATGTTAGATCACTCTATGCTTTCTCTGTATTCAACATGTTAGATCGCTCTATGCTTTCTCTGTATTCAACATGTTAGATCGCTCTATGCTTTCTCGGTATTCAACATGTCAGATCGCTCTATGCTTTCTCTGTATTCAACATGTCGATCACTCTATGCTTTCTCTGTATTCAACATGTCAATCGCTCTATGCTTTCTCTGTATTCAACTGTCAGATCACTCTATGCTTTCTCTGTATTCAACATGTCAGATCACTCTATGCTTTCTCTGTATTCAACATGTCAGATCACTCTATGCTTTCTCTGTATTCAACATGTTAGATCGCTCTATGCTTTCTCTGTATTCAACATGTCAGATCACTCTATGCTTTCTCTGTATTCAACATGTCAGATCACTCTATGCTTTCTCTGTATTCAACATGTCAGATCACTCTATGCTTTCTCTGTATTCAACATGTCATATCGCTCTATGCTTTCTCTGTATTCAACATGTTAGATCACTCTATGCTTTCTCTGTATTCAACATGTTAGATCGCTCTATGCTTTCTCTGTATTCAACATGTTGATCACTCTATGCTTTCTCTGTATTCAACATGTTAGATCGCTCTATGCTTTCTCTGTATTCAACATGTTAGATCACTCTATGCTTTCTCTGTATTCAACATGTCAGATCGCTCTATGCTTTCTCTGTATTCAACATGTCGATCACTCTATGCTTTCTCTGTATTCAACATGTTAGATCACTCTATGCTTTCTCTGTATTCAACATGTTAGATCGCTCTATGCTTTCTCTGTATTCAACATGTCAGATCACTCTATGCTTTCTCTGTATTCAACATGTTAGATCACTCTATGCTTTCTCTGTATTCAACATGTCAGATCGCTCTATGCTTTCTCTGTATTCAACATGTCAGATCACTCTATGCTTTCTCTGTATTCAACATGTCAGATCACTCCTATGCTTTCTCTGTATTCAACATGTCATATCGCTCTATGCTTTCTCTGTATTCAACATGTCAGATCACTCTATGCTTTCCTCTGTATTCAACATGTTAGATCACTCTATGCTTTCTCTGTATTCAACATGTCAATCACTCTATGTTCTCTGTATTCAACATGTCAGATCACTCTATGCTTTCTCTGTATTCAACATGTCAGATCACTCTATGCTTTCTCTGTATTCAACATGTCATATCACTCTATGCTTTCTCTGTATTCAACATGTCAGATCACTCTATTCTTCTCTGTATTCAACATGTCAGATCACTCTATGCTTTCTCTGTATTCAACATGTCAGATCGCTTCTATGCTTTTCTCTGTATTCAACATGTTAGATCACTCTATGCTTTCTCTGTATTCAATGTCAGATCACTCTATGCTTCTCTGTATTCAACATGTCAGATCACTCTATGCTTTCTCTGTATTCAACATGTCAGATCGCTCTATGCTTTCTCTGTATTCAACATGTTAGATCACTCTATGCTTTCTCTGTATTCAACATGTTAGATCGCTCTATGCTTTCTCTGTATTCAACATGTCAGATCACTCTATGCTTTCTCTGTATTCAACATGTCAGATCGCTCTATGCTTTCTCTGTATTCAACATGTTAGATCGCTCTATGCTTTCTCTGTATTCAACATGTCAGATCACTCTATGCTTTCTCTGTATTCAACATGTCAGATCACTCTATGCTTTCTCTGTATTCAACATGTCAGATCACTCTATGCTTTCTCTGTATTCAACATGTCAGATCACTCTATGCTTTCTCTGTATTCAACATGTCAGATCACTCTATGCTTTCTCTGTATTCAACATGTCAGATCACTCTATGCTTTCTCTGTATTCAACATGTTAGATCGCTCTATGCTTTCTCTGTATTCAACATGTTAGATCGCTCTATGCTTTCTCTGTATTCAACATGTCAGATCGCTCTATGCTTTCTATGTATTCAACATGTCAGATCGCTCTATGCTTTCTCTGTATTCAACATGTTAGATCACTCCTATGCTTTCTCTGTATTCAACATGTCAGATCGCTCTATGCTTTCTCTGTATTCAACATGTCAATCGCTCTATGCTTTCTCTGTATTCAACATGTTAGATCGCTCTATGCTTTCTCTGTATTCAACATGTTAGAGCGCTCTATGCTTTCTCTGTATTCAACATGTTAGATCGCTCTATGCTTTCTCTGTATTCAACATGTTAGATCGCTCTATGCTTTCTCTGTATTCAACATGTCAGATCGCTCTATGCTTTCTCTGTATTCAACATGTCAGATCACTCTATGCTTTTCTGTATTCAACATGTCCAGATCACTCTATGCTTTCTCTGTATTCACATGTCAGATCGCTCTATGCTTTCTCTGTATTCAACATGTCAGATCGCTCTATGCTTTCTCTGTATTCAACATGTCAGATCGCTCTATGCTTTCTCTGTATTCACATGTCAGATCACTCTATGCTTTCTCTGTATTCAACATGTCAGATCGCTCTATGCTTTCTCTGTATTCAACATGTTAGATCACTCTATGCTTTCTCTGTATTCAACATGTTAGATCGCTCTATGCTTTCTCTGTATTCAACATGTTAGATCGCTCTATGCTTTCTCCTGTATTCAACATGTCAGGATCGCTCTATGCTTTCTCTGTATTCAACATGTCAGATCACTCTATGCTTTCTCTGTATTCAACATGTCAGATCGCTCTATGCTTTCTCTGTATTCAACATGTCAGATCACTCTATGCTTCTCTGTATTCAACATGTCAGATCACTCTATGCTTTCTCTGTATTCAACATGTCAGATCATCTATGCTTTCTCTGTATTCAACATGTTAGATCGCTCTATGCTTTCTCTGTATTCAACATGTCAGATCACTCTATGCTTTCTCTGTATTCAACATGTCAATCACTCTATGCTTTCTCTGTATTCAACATGTCAGATCACTCTATGCTTTCTCTGTATTCACATGTCAGATCGCTCTATGCTTTCTCTGTA
>JAAKFY010000025.1:1539305-1551805 GCA_011823955.1 Dissostichus mawsoni
AGGAGGAGGAGGAGGAGGAGGTGTTAGAACAGGAGGAACATAACAGGATGATGAAGAGGAGGATGTGGAGGAGGAGTGAACTCACCGAGGGAGGAAGAGGAGTCGTTCTCCAGCTGAGGACGAGGATCATGACTGTCTGAGGAGAGACTTTAAAAAATGAAAAATATAGAAATAGACATTTAAAAATGTAAAATAAAATCTTAATAAAGTAACATTTAAAATAATAAGCCAGATATGAAATCCGAGCCGGTCATAAAGGAGGAGTAATATATCAAGGTCATAACTGAGCAGAAGCTGAAGCCCTCATGAGCAGAAACATCTACTGATTTACTTAAACATCTAATTTACTTAACATCTGATAACTTAAGGTACTTTGACGATTTAAAAACACTTAATAAAACACAAATGATTAATGATCAGGTTAAGATTAACTTAGTATTAACATCTAATAAGTATTAACCCTTTGATCAGCGCAGCTCTACACTTTTAACACCGTGTATTTGTCATGTGTGACTATTGTTAATCTGTTATAACAGTCCTACTTTCCTCTGTCCCTGAACGCACCACACAGTTAACTCATAGTGTGTGTAAACTACTTTAAATACAACCAGTTCTGATTCTGATAAAAGCTCAAGTACAGTACTATCTGCAAAGATCAAATAAAACCGGAGTATTTCATCAGCTCTGCTCTTTAAATGCAACGCTTCAGTCTGAGTAATCTGCATGATGAAAACTGAACAGAAAGAGAACACGAAACAAGTTCAGACTGCTTCTCGGTGATCCAGAGGAACTCAATCAACAACAAACAACGCTTCTAAAACCAAAATAAAGAGCCAAAATATCCCGCGCACACACACACACACACACACACACACACACACACACACCACACACACACCACACAGACACACACACGTCGTATTTCCACGGATCCAAAACCAAGTGAAAGATGACATATTTCATTTAGAATCTGTTCCGTTAGACCGTTTTCTCGCAGATTCACTCGAGGCGGCGGAGGGATACACACCTGAGAGAGAGGAGCTTCACCTGGAGGAGGTCTACCTGCTGCTGTCCCGCTGCAGCCTTTATACTGCTGCCACACACACACACACACACACACACACACACACACACACACCACACAACACACACACAACACACAGGCAGGTCTCAGTGCAAAGGTTCAGAGTTCAGGTGTGTGAGGAGGTCAGAACACATCATTTGCGGTAATAAATAAAGACGGGTTTGATGCAGAGTGTTGATCTGACAGCAGTGAGTTCTTCTTCTACAATAACAACATGCTGATGTACTGAATTACAGTTAAAGGTCATTCATAAACGACCCTTTATGATTTAAACACCCAGTGTGTGTTGCTCCAGCAGCTTCAGGTGTTTCTGTGTGTGTGTGAAGCGGCAGGTGAACCGAGGCCCGGCTGAACCGAGGCCCGGGTGAACCGAGGCTCGGGTGAAACAGAGAGGCGCCCCCTGCTGGAGGGAAATATACCTCTGAGCTGCTGGAGAGACATGGTTTATATCAGAAATCATTTATAACAGACAATCAGGAAAACATTTCAGATTGATCAACAGTGGGGTTTTTTAGTCCTGAGAAAAAAAATGTAATTCTCAGAACTCAGAAAAACAACAACATTTATTTCTGTAAAGAAAAAGAAAGAAAGAAATTCACATCTTTTGTGTGAAAAATATTCAAGTCAAAAGTAATTCACTTTCTAATTCATAAAAAAATATATATTAAAAAAAAATGTTTGGGGGAATTTAGATTTTTCAGAAAATCTCAGAATTCTGACTTTTTTCTCTGAAACTCATAAAATCTCACGTGGCTCTGTTCCTTAGTTTAATAATCCCAGGTGGAATTAACATATAACATCAGATATATTACTTAGTCTTTGCTCGATGTGTCGAGATATTTCTGTCAAGTCATTATTGTATTTTCTTGTTAAAACCGGGATCGTTGAAACTCCTAAAGACCATTAAAACATTGAGATACTAAACAGTCGAGGTGTTCATCGCTGATAGATTTCTAAGTTGTCATGTACCGTCTGTAAACGTTACGTCGATTTGAACCATCATTATTTTTGCATCAAATAGAGTTAATCTTCATTATTACTATTTGTGCATTTTATTCATATTCAGTTGATGTGTTTTAGAGAATTGTTAGGTTGTATTTTTGCTAATATTGTTGTATATTTACTGTGAAAATCTGGGTAGTTAATGCTTATAAACTGAATGTCTGGTCAAAATGTCTCTGACTCTTTCTTGTCGATGTGTTCCTGTTAGCAACCAGCTGTAAAACACAATCAAACACAACGAGCGTAAACAGCTGTAGTGTTTTCAATATACATGCAAACACACTATCTCCCGATCACATGCATTTACAACACGCCCACTTATTGCTCTTAATGTGAGTTTACAGCAGAGATACGAGAGGAGCCACGCAGCCTCAAAATAAACTGAGAACAGTCAACGTGTAATCTGTTAAAGATCCATAAAACAGTTAAAGGTTTAATGCTCCACCAACAGCAGGTCAGAGGGTTCAGAAACACTAAACAGTTCCATTAGCAGGACTCTTTAAAGTAGAGACACTACATACTGATATACACCTGAACATCAGCAGGAGAGGACTCTTTAAAGTAGAGACACTATACTGATATACACCTGAACATCAGCAGGAGAGGACTCTTTAAAGTAGAGACACTACACACTGATATACACCTGAACATCAGCAGGAGAGGACTCTTTAAAGTAGAGACACTACATACTGATATACACCTGAACATCAGCAGGAGAGGACTCTTTAAAGTAGAGACACTACACACTGATATACACCTGAACATCAACAGGAGAGGACTCTTTAAAGTAGAGACACTACATACTGATATACACCTGAACATCAGCAGGAGAGGACTCTTTAAAGTAGAGACACTACATAGATATACACCTGAACATCAGCAGGAGAGGACTCTTTAAAGAAGAGACACTACATACTGATATCACCTGAACATCAGCAGGAGAGGACTCTTTAAAGTAGAGACACTACATACTGATATACACCTGAACATCAGCAGGAGAGGACTCTTTAAAGGGGACCTATCATGCAAAATGCACTTTGTGATGTCTTTTATACATACATATGTGTCCCCGGTGTTCCAGGGAACTCACAAAGTGTCAGAAAACACAACCCTCTCTCTTTTCCTCCATACCCAAATCTCTAAAAACGGGGCTGCAACGGATTTGATACGGGTGGATTTTTTATTTGCACCTTTTTGACGTAATGTAGGTGCACTCCGCCTGATTGGTCAACTCTCCACCAATCAGGGAATGAGAGGTTGGGCCATGTTGACTCTCCACTCGTAATCACAGCAAGCATGATAACATGACGCTCGTGTCTGGGCCGTGTCACGCCCCCCTCTTCCGCATGGGGGCGTGGTCAGCTGAATCAGACCTTGCAAAGACAGAGCTGGAGTGAGGCAAAATGAGGCATGGCTAAAATGCATGATCTGTTTCGTATTTTGAAAATTAAAACGTATTAATATACCTTATATATATATATATATATATATATACCTTATATATTATTTAAATATAGCATGATAGGTCCCCTTTAAAGTAGAGACACTACATACTGATATACACCTGAACATCAACAGGAGAGGACTCTTTAAAGTAGAGACACTACATACTGATATACACCTGAACATCAACAGGAGAGGACTCTTTAAAGTAGAGACTACATACTGATATACACCTGAACATCAACAGGAGAGGACTCTTTAAAGTAGAGACACTACATACTGATATACACCTGAACATCAACAGGAGAGGACTCTTTAAAGTAGAGACACTACATACTGATATACACCTGAACATCAGCAGGAGGACTCTTTAAAGTAGAGACACTACATACTAATATCACCTGAACATCAGCAGGAGAGGACTCTTTAAAGTAGAGACACTACATACTAATATACACCTGAACATCAGCAGGAGAGGACTCTTTAAAGTAGAGACTCTCAGTTTCAGTGTGACCCGTTAAAGACAGAGTTTAGAGTCAGAAGCTAATGAGTAACTCAGGACCAAGTCGTGTGAATAAATACCTAGTTATAAAAAATATACAGTCCTGTTTTAAACCCAGTGTTTCTGTGCTAAAGGTTAAAGTGTGTGATTGATCCTCCTGTCTCTGTGCTTTCCAGCATAGAGACAGGAGGAACATTAACCCCCCCCCCCCCCCCTTGAATCGGTTCTGACTGGTTTCTCTTTATGGTTTCACTGGTTCAGATCAGACTGCCAGCACGACACACACTGACAACACACACTGACACACTGACAACACACTGACACACTGACAACACACACTGACACACTGACAACACACACTGACACACTGACAACACACACTGACACACTGACAACACACACTGACAACACACACTGACACCGCTGCAGGTCAGAAATCATTGGCCGAGTCCACGACGATCTGCACAACACACATAAAGGCCCTGACACACCAAACTGACACCAAAGAACACACAACTAGACTGTTGTGTCTCCGCACGTCGCCTCACGTCTCCTCACGTCGCACTGGAACACACCGCAAAGACTTCAGCCGACGGCCAAGTAGCACGTACGCACTGCGCATGCGTGAGTGGCAATAACTCTCCTTACCAGCAGGCGGCGGTAGTGTGTATTCGTCATTCAAAAGAGGCAACAACCGGAAGACAGACTGCGTGATAACCGAGAGAAGAAGAACAGACTGCGTGATATAAGCTTGAGCTCTCTGAAGCACAAAGAAAGGATTGGAGCATTGCGGCCGGAAACCTTAAAGTACTGCTGCGACCACGTTCCGTGCATCAGTATTTATAATCCAAGAGTATATTAATATACAACAGGCAAATGATGTACCATCATGTACATCTGTATCTTCTGACTTGTATTGTAGTATAGCAAATGTTATCCTCATTCTAATGTTGTGTTATCTAATGGCTGCAGTATGAAGGTACGAAATAAAGTTTTGTATTTTGCAGTAGCGGTAAAAAGTGTTTATTATCAAATGTAGAACTTTACAATGTAAACAATCGACTAAAATACAATCAAAAATGGCCACATCGTCCAGGGTCCGTTAAATACTGGAAGAAGCTATTGTCCACCTCATGCAGGAAGTGTGGCAGCAAATGACGTGGCAACTGAGTTGGTCTTCGGTTTTCATTCCAGATCGATTCCATGATGTAAATAAATTCTTGCGTCCAGGTGAGATGAAAATGAAAAATAATAGCCGTCTGTGTGTGCGTTCTTCACTTCCGTTTCGCTTCTCATGCTCTGATTCGCTAAGCTGAACAGCCAATCAGAGTGATTTATTTGCCGACAGCCTCCGCCCCCATTTAACAAAGTGAATCGGGGGCGGAGGCCGAAAAGACCCGACGGTGCGGGACACACCAATCTGAGCAGGGCGACAGGACGCTCATCGACGGCCGAAATCGGCTTGGTGTTCAGGGCCTTTACACACACTCACACACACTCACAACACACACACTGACAACACACACACTGACAACACACACACTCACAACACACACACTGACAACACACACACTGACAACACACACACTGACAACACACACACTCACAACAACACACTGACAACACACACACTGACAACACACACACTGACAACACACACTCACAACACACACACTGACAACACACACACTGACAACACACACACTGACAACACACACACTCACAACACACACACTGACAACACACACACTGACAACACCACACTGACAACACACACACTCACAACACACACACTCACACACACACACTCACAACACACACACTGACAACACACACACTGACAAACACACTCACAACACACACACTGACAACACACACACTGACAACACACACACTCACAACACACACACTCACAACACACACACTGACAACACACACACTGACAACACACACTCACAACACACACACTGACAACACACACACTGACAACACACACACTCACAACACACACACTCACAACACACACACTGACAACACACACACTGACAACACACACACTGACAACACACACACTCACAACACACACACTCACAACACACACACTGACAACACACACACTGACAACACACACACTCACAACACACACCTCACAACACACACACACTGACAACACACACACTGACAACACACTCACAACACACACACTCACAACACACACACTGACAACACACACACTGACAAACACACACTGACAACACACACACTGACAACACACACACTCACAACACACACACTGACAACACACACACTGACAACACACACACTGACAACACACACACTGACAACACACACTCACAACACACACACTGACAACACACACACTCACAACACACACACTGACAACACACACACTGACAACACACACACTGACAAAACACACACTCACAACACACACACTGACAACACACACACTGACAACACACACACTGACAACACACACATCACAACACACACACTGACAACACACACACTGACAACACACACACTGACAACACACACTGACAACACAAACACACAACACACACACTCACAACACACACACTGACAACACACACACTGACAACACACACTCACAACACACACACTCACAACACACACACTGACAACACACACACTGACAACACACACTGACAACACACACACTCACAACACACACACAACACACACTCACAACACACACTCACAACACACACACTGACAACACACACTGACAACACACACACTCACAACACACACTCACAACACACACTCACAACACACACACTGACAACACACACTGACAACACACACACTGACAACACACACTGACAACACACACTCACAACACACACTGAGAACACACACTCACAACACACACTGACACACTGAGAACACACACTGACAACACACACTGAGAACACACCTGACACACTGAGAACACACACTCACAACACACACTGACAACACACACTGACAACACACACTGAGAACACACACTCACAACACACACTGACAACACACACTGACACACACACTGAGACACACACTCACAACACACACTGACTCACTGAGAACACACACTCACAACACACACTGACACACACACTGACAACACACACTCACAACACACACTGACACACTGAGAACACACACTGAGAACACACACTCACACACACACTGACAACACACACTGACAACACACACTGACAACACACACTCACAACACACACTGACACACTGAGAACACACACTGACAACACACACTCACAACACACACTGACACACTGAGAACACACACTGAGAACACACACTCACAACACACACTGACAACACACACTCACAACACACACTGACACACTGAGAACACACACTGAGAACACACACTCACAACACACACTGACACACTGACAACACACACACTGACAACACAAACACTGACAACACACTCACAACACACACACTGACAACACACACACTGACAACACACACTCACAACACACACACTCACAACACACACACTGACAACACACACACTGACAACACACCTGACAACACACACTGACAACACACACAACACACACTCACAACACACACTCACAACACACACACTGACAACACACACTGACAACACACACTGACCACTCACAACACACACTCACAACACACACTGACAACACACACACTGACAACACACACTGACAACACACACTCACAACACACACTGAGAACACACACTCACAACACACACTGACACACTGAGAACACACACTGACAACACACACTGAGAACACACACTGACACACACACTGACAACACACACTGACAACACACACTCACAACACACACTGACACACTGAGAACACACACTCACAACCACACTGACACACTGAGAACACACACTCACAACACACACTGACAACACACACTGACAACACACACTGACAACACACACTCACAACACACACTGACACACTGAGAACACACACTGAGAACACACACTCACAACACACACTCACAACACACACTGACAACACACACTCACAACACACACTGACACACTGGAAACACACACTGAGAACACACACTCACAACACACACTGACACACTGAGAACACACACTCACAACACACACTGACAACACACACTGACACACTGAGAACACACACTGACAACACACACTGACACACTGAGAACACACACTGACAACACACACTGAGAACACACACTCACAACACACACTGAGAACACCACTGAGAACACACACTCACAACACACACTCACAACACACACTGACAACACACACTGACAACACACACTCACAACACACACTGACACACTGAGAACACACACTCACAACACACACTGACACACTGAGAACACACACTCACAACACACACTGACAACACACACTCTGACACACTGAGAACACACACTGACAACACACTGACAACACACACTCACAACACACACTCACACACTGAGAACACACACTCACAACACACACTCACACACACACTGACACACACACTCACAACACACACTCACAACACACACTGAGAACACACACTGAGAACACACACTCACAACACACACTGACACACTGAGAACACACACTCACAACACACACACTGACACACTGAGAACACACACTCACAACACACACTGACAACACACACTGACAACACACACACTGACACACTGAGAACACACACTGACAACACACACTGACAACACACACTCACAACACACACTGACACACTGAGAACACACACTGACAACACACACTGAGAACACACACTCACAACACACACTCACAACACACACTGACAACACACACTGACAACACACACTCACAACACACACTGACACACTGAGAACACACACTCACAACACACACTGACACACTGAGAACACACACTCACAACACACACTGACAACACACACACTGACACACTGAGAACACACACTGACAACACACACTGACAACACACACTGACACACTGAGAACACACACTGACAACACACACTGAGAACACACACTCACAACACACACTCACAACACACACTGACACACTGAGAACACACACTGAGAACACACACTCACAACACACACTCACAACACACACTGACAACACACACTGACAACACACACTCACAACACACACTGACACACTGAGACACACACTCACAACACACTGACACACTGAGAACACACACTCACAACACACACTGACACACTGAGAACACACACTGACAACACACACACTGACAACACACACTCTGACACACTGAGAACACACACTGACAACACACTGACAACACACACTGAGAACACACACTCACAACACACACTCACAACACACACTGACACACTGAGAACACACACTCACAACACACACTCACAACACACACTGACAACACACTCACAACACACACTCACAACACACACTGACACACTGAGAACACACACTGAGAACACACTCACAACACACACTGACACACTGAGAACACACACTCACAACACACACACTGACACACTGAGAACACACACTCACAACACACACTGACAACACACTGACACACACACACTGACACACTGAGAACACACACTGACAACACACACTGACAACACACACTCACAACACACACTGACACACTGAGAACACACACTGACAACACACACTGAGAACACACACTCACAACACACACTCACAACACACACTCCTGCAGGATGAATCTGAAGCTCGGTGCATTTAGGTCAAACGTGTGAACATGCTTTCTACAAAAGAATAAAGGTCAGTCAGTGCATTCAAGAGATTCCTGATGCATGTGTGCTGTGTGGGTGGAGGAGCTGCAGGTGTCCAAAGTGTGTGTGTGTGTGTGTGTGTGTGTGTTGTGTGTGGTGTGTTGTGTGTGTGTGTGTGTGTGTGTGTGTGTGTGTGTGTGTGTGTGTGTGTGTGTGGGTCATCATAGTGAGCAGGTGAATCAGTAACACACACACTTACAGTACCTCTGAAGGAGAGGAGAGATCAAAACATGAACTCATCTTTATTGATCTTTAATGATCTGTAATGATCTTTATTGATCGGTCACCTGTGATCGGTGCAGCTCAGCCTCTGGCGCCGCTCTATCAGCTGTTAATGATTCATCAATAATCATCATCCTTTATGACTCTGTTTATCATTCTGCAATCCCTGCTGCTGCTGGAGGGATAATCCCGTCATCATGTTGATGTGTGACTTTATTTCAGATATACTGAACATTCTCCAAACCTGTGAGTTTTGATGAACTTGTTTAGTCCGTTACTGGGTTGAGAAATGTTCCTACTTTTCCAGATAAATAAACTGTTAGTAAAACGCTGGCAGGGACATTTCTTTGGAGGATTTTACCAAAGTTTTGCAGATAATAATTACGCATTTTTACTAAAGTGAGGTTTTAAATGTTTGTGTTGTTCAATAAAGGCACCTCATTAAGGCATATATACATTTTTCTCTTGTTATTATTCTCCTTCTCTATTGTGTGTTAGCATAACATTTTGAGACATTAGCCGCTTTCACACCAAGTACTTTGCGGTACTTAGTCCCCGGTACTTGTCCCCGGTACTTGTCCCCGGTACTTGTTCCCCCCGAACTCTTTAGTCCCTGGAACTGTCCTAGTAGATCGCGTTCACACCGGAATAAGTCCCTGAGGAAGATTAGGCAAATGAAGCCGCTGACGTCCTTTTTCTTCTGCTTTGGTTTACTGGCAGGCCGCAAACATCTTCACGGCGTATACTGCCACCCGAAGTCCCCGAGTCCCCCGGACTCCACGTCACACATCACACATCACACACATCACACATCACACATCACACATCACACATCACACACATCACACATCACACATCACACATCACACACATCACACATCACACACATCACACATCACACATCACACACATCACACACATCACACATCACACACTCACACATCACACATCACAAACATCACACACATCACACACATCACACACATCACACACATCACACATCACACTCACACACATCACACATCACACATCACACATCACACACATCACAAACATCACACACATCACACATCACACATCACACACGTCACACATCACACATCACACATCACAAACATCACACACATCACACATCACACATCACACACGTCACACATCACACATCACACACATCACAAACATCACACACATCACACACATCACACATCACACATCACACACATCACAAACATCACCACACATCACACATCACACATCACACACATCACACATCACACACCACACATCACACATCACACACACATCACACAATCACACATCACATCACACACATCACACATCACAAACATCACACACATCACACATCACACACATCACACATCACAACATCACACACATCACACATCACACGTCACACATCACACATCACACACATCACACATCACAAACATCACACACATCACACATCACACATCACACATCACACACATCACACATCACACATCACACACATCACACTCACCATCACACATCACAAACATCACACACATCACACATCACACATCACACGTCACACATCACACATCACACACATCACACATCACACACACACATCACAAACATCACACACATCACACGTCACACATCACACATCACACACATCACACATCACACATCACGCATCACAAACATCACACACATCACACATCACACATCACACATCACACATCACACATCACACATCACACACATCACACATCACACATCACACACATCACACATCACACATCACAAACATCACACACATCACACATCACACATCACACGTCACACATCACACATCACACACATCACACATCACACACATCACACATCACACATCACACACATCACACACATCACACACATCACACATCACACACATCACACATCACACACATCACACACATCACACATCACACATCACACATCACACACATCACAAACATCACACTCACACACACATCACAAACATCACACACATCACACACATCACACACATCACACACATCACAAACATCACACACATCACACATCACACACATCACACATCACAACATCACACACATCACACATCACACATCACACACATCACACACATCACACATCACACATCACACATCACACATCACACATCACACACATCACACATCACAAACATCACACACATCACACATCACACACATTACACATCACACACATCACACATCACACACATCACAAACGTCACACGTCACACACATCACACACGTCACACGTCACACACGTCACATGTCACACATCACACACGTCACACGTCACACGTCACACGTCACACATCACATCACACGTCACACACGTCACACGTCACACATCACACATCA
>JAAKFY010000025.1:1561805-1679305 GCA_011823955.1 Dissostichus mawsoni
ATTTCTGCATATTTCACTGATGAACTAAAGTGAACTCTGAGGCCTATCAGCAGTAAGAGGTTACACACAGGATAATAAGAATAAAACATCATGTCAGTAACACTATAAATACAGATTAGATAAACACTGAGCAACTTAATGTACATATATACAGTGTGCATAAGGATAATTATGAATATAAATACTTATATCTAGATGTGTATGTGCATGGGAAGCCTTTGCATTCAAACAGTAATGTAATGCTTTGATATAAAAAGAGATATCTTTAATAACAGACCCTCTAGCCACGAAGTCGATGTCCCAGTCTGGATGAACGATGATCCTCATCACGTCTCTGAGCTGCTCCGAGCCCTCCTGCTGGCTCTGATCGTGTTCGCCCAGAACCACCCGGTACACGTCTCCAGGCCTGAAACACAGGGTGTGAGATATCTATCTCTCTCTCTCTCTCTCTCTCTCTCTCTCTCTCTCTCTCTCTCTCTCTCTCTCTCTCTCTCTCTCTCTCTCTCTCTCTCTCTCTCTCTCTCTCTCTCTCTCTCTCTCTCTCTCTCTCTCTCTCTCTCTCTCTCTCTCTCTCTATCTCTCTCTCTCTCTCTCTCATGATGCAGTGTGTGATAAGGCTCTCACGTGATGCAGTGTCCGGCGGTCAGCACCCATCGGGGGGCGATCAGAGTCCCTCCACAGGTGTGATGGAACCGGCTGCCATGCTTCACCTGCAGAGAGATCTGAGGGGGGGGGGGGGCAATAAAAAGAGGATAACAGAATAAAGGCCAGTTAAATGATGTTAGAGCATATTCAAATTCCCATCTCTGTGGTGTGTTTGTGTGTGTGTGTGTGTGTGTGGTGTGTGTGTGGGTGTGTGTGTGTGTGTACCTGCCAGGGCCAGCTGTGGGGCCGCGCCTCCTCTCCGTTCACCACCCTGCTGGTCTCAGGCTGCAAAGCAGGGGTCCCACATCCAACACTACAAACACACACACCAGAAATTAAAATAACATCATAAATAAATAGATCAATAAATATCAATGAACACTAATAACGTTCTTCTACTCACCGCACGCCCCGCAGCAGCAACAAGAGCACAGTCTGCATCATGGTGTCAGTCTGCACACACACTCTGATCACCGCTCTTATAGCCTGTCTGTGTGTGTGTGTGTGTGTGTGGTGTGTGGTGTGTGTTGTGTGTGTGTGTGTGTGTGTGTGTGTGTGTGTGTGTGTGTGTGCTGTGTGTGGTGGTGTGTGTGTGTGTGTGTGTGTGTGTGTTGTGTGTGTGTGTGTGTTTGGAACATGTTATCAGCGTCTCTGCAGATTGTCTCTGGGAAGAACTTCCTGTTCCACAGATGCATCAGTTCTCTGAGTTTGCACATATTCACCTGTTTGTAAGAACATGTGTGTTAGTAAGAGTTTGACCTAAGATCCTGGAAGTTAAGTTTAATGTCTGGTCTATCTGAATGCACCTGCCCATTGCCTGAACAAGTTAGAGGCCGCCTATCACAGCGCACTGAGATTTGTCACTAATTGCAAAGCACTAAACACATCACTGTACACTGTATGCCAAGGCAGGTTTGCCATCACTTACCGTACGGAGGCTCAGTCATTGGTACACATTTATAAAGCCATGTTGGGTATACTCCCGTATTATATCTGCTCTCTGATCACACAGAGAGTTGCAAGCAGCTATTGTCTGAGATCGCATGATGTAGTCTTGTTAGATGTGCCAAGAGCAAGGACTGTCTTAGGTAAGACAGCTTTTATGTGCGCAGCTTAGGGGTTTACAAACTACTCGAATAGTCGACTACCTCTACCATAGTCAGCGCTGTAGGCCCCAGTCATCTAGTCGTGAACAAAATGGAGGCAAAATTGGAGGATGACGGACATTGGCGCTGAGGTGCTGCAAAAAATGCTCCAGCAAAACACGCCCGACATCAGGGGTCCTCATTTTATGCGCAAATGCGCCGCACCTATGCACTCTACAGTTTCAGTTTTAGCTCCGGCGCTAAAAGTTCACGAGCGTGCTCCACTAGCACCCCCTCTTTGAACAGCTGTTTGGACCTCATTTCGAGAGCAACAAGAAAACACGGGTCAACAGTGGCGCGGATGAGCTACGGGATTACTGCCAGCAGACACCCCATATCCCCACAATGGATAACCCTGAAGTGGTGGGCACAAAAACGCAAACCGCTTCCCGTTAGCCAAGCTTTCCAGGAGATACTGGCTACACCAGCCCCAAGTGAACGGATGTTTTCCCTGGCAGGCACCACTGTCACCCGACAGCGGTCAAGCCTCCTTCCCTCACATGTTGACGCTTTGGTCTTCCTTAACGCAAACCAAAAAACCTGGAAGGGTGGACATCCTTATCGAGGAGGACAGTGACAGCGAGTAAAGTGTTGCGCAATGCGCACTGGATTTACGTTGCATTTCTGTTCTTAACAGAGTTTTTGCAGTAGATTTGGTGAGTCCAGTTACTGGTTTTTATTTAATCAGCCATGTAACCCAAATTAAAATGCTGCTTTGTTAGTGTTTAACGTAACTGTATGAATTGCAATACACGCTGCACACGTCCCATCATGCATCACATCTGAGAACACGCTGCACATGTCCCATCATGCATCACATCTGAGAACACGCTGCACATGTCCCATCATGCATCACATCTGAAAACACGCTGCACATGTCCCATCATGCATCACATCTGAGAACACGCTGCACATGTCCCATCATGCATCACATCTGAGAACACGCTGCACATGTCCCATCATGCATCACATCTGAAAACACGCTGCACACGTCCCATCATGCATCACATCTGAAACACGCTGCACACGTCCCATCATGCATCACATCTGAAACACGCTGCACATGTCCCATCATGCATCACATCTGAGAACACGCTGCACATGTCCCATCATGCATCACATCTGAAAACACGCTGCACATGTCCCATCATGCATCACATCTGAAAACGCTGCACATGTCCCATCATGCATCACATCTGAAAACACGCTGCACATGTCCCATCATGCATCACATCTGAAAACACGCTGCACATGTCCCATCATGCATCACATCTGAAAACACGCTGCACACGTCCCATCATGCATCACATCTGAAAACACGCTGCACACGTCCCATCATGCATCACATCTGAAAACACGCTGCACACGTCCCATCATGCATCACATCTGAAAACACGCTGCACACGTCCCATCATGCATCACATCTGAAAACACGCTGCACACGTTCCCATCATGCATCACATCTGAAACACGCTGCACACGTCCCATCATGCATCACATCTGAAAACACGCTGCACACGTCCCATCATGCATCACATCTGAAAACACGCTGCACACGTCCCATCATGCATCACATCTGAAAACACGCTGCACACGTCCCATCATGCATCACATCTGAAAACACGCTGCACATGTCCCATCATGCATCACATCTGAAAACACGCTGCACATGTCCCATCATGCATCACATCTGAAAACACGCTGCACACGTCCCATCATGCATCACATCTGAAAACACGCTGCACACGTCCCATCATGCATCACATCTGAAACACGCTGCACACGTCCCATCATGCATCACATCTGAAAACACGCTGCACACGTCCCATCATGCATCACATCTGAAAACACGCTGCACACGTCCCATCATGCATCACATCTGAAAACACGCTGCACACGTCCCATCATGCATCACATCTGAAAACACGCTGCACACGTCCCATCATGCATCACATCTGAAAACCGCTGCACACGTCCATCATGCATCACATCTGAAAACACGCTGCACACGTCCCATCATGCATCACATCTGAAAAACACGCTGCACACGTCCCATCATGCATCACATCTGAAAACACGCTGCACACGTCCCATCATGCATCACATCTGAAAACACGCTGCACACGTCCATCATGCATCACATCTGAAACACGCTGCACACGTCCCATCATGCATCACATCTGAAAACACGCTGCACATGTCCCATCATGCATCACATCTGAAAACACGCTGCACATGTCCCATCATGCATCACATCTGAAAACACGCTGCACACGTCCATCATGCATCACATCTGAAAACAACGCTGCACACGTCCCATCATGCATCACATCTGAAAACACGCTGCACACGTCCCATCATGCATCACATCTGAAAACACGCTGCACACGTCCCATCATGCATCACATCTGAGAACACGCTGCACACTCCCATCATGCATCACATCTGAAAACACGCTGCACACGTCCCATCATGCATCACATCTGAAAACACGCTGCACACGTCCCATCATGCATCACATCTGAAAACACGCTGCACACGTCCCATCATGCATCACATCTGAAAACACGCTGCACATGTCCCATCATGCATCACATCTGAAAACACGCTGCACACGTCCCATCATGCATCACATCTGAAAACACGCTGTGGGATTGATTCGGTCCTGAAGAGATTAATGGATCAATTTCCCGAGGAGGAAGAGGAGGCGTGAAGAATGGAGCCCAGACTGAGACCCTCAATCTGAGACCTTCAATCTGAGACCCTCAATCTGAGACCCTCAATCTGAGACCTTCAACCTGAGACCCTCAATCTGAGACCCTCAATTGAGACCTCAATCTGACCTCAATTGACTTCAATCTGAGACCCTCAATCTGAGACCCTCAATCTGAGACCTCAATCTGAGACCCTCAATCTGAGACCCTCAATCTGAGACCCTCAATCTGACACCTTCAATCTGAGACCCTCAATCTGAGACCTTCAATCTGAGACCCTCAATCTGAGACCCTCAATCTGAGACCCTCAATCTGAGACCCTCAATTGAGACCTTCAATCTGAGACCCTCAATCTGAGACCCTCAATTTGAGACCTCAATCTGAGATCTTCAATCTGAGACCCTCAATCTGTGACCTCAATCTGACCTTCAATCTGAGACCCTCAATCTGAGACCCTCAATCTGAGACCTCAATTTGAGACCTTCAATCTGAGACCCTCAATCTGAGACCCTCAATCTGAGACCCTCAACCTGAGACCCTCAATCTGAGACCCTCAATCTGAGACCTTCAATCTGAGACCCTCAATCTGAGACCTTCAATCTGAGACCCTCAATCTGAGACCCTCAATCTGAGACCCTCAATTTGAGACCTTCAATCTCAGACCTCAATCTGAGACCCTCAATCTGAGACCTTCAATCTGAGACCCTCAATCTGAGACCCTCAATCTGAGACCTTCAATCTGAGACCCTCAATCTGAGACCTTCAATCTGAGACCTCAATCTGAGACCTTCAATCTGAGACCCTCAATCTGAGACCTTCAATCTGAGACCCTCAATCTGAGACCTTCAATCTGAGACCCTCAATCTGAGACCCTCAATCTGAGACCCTCAATCTGAGACCTTCAATCTGAGACCTCAATCTGAGACCTTCAATCTGAGACCCTCAATCTGAGACCTCAATCTGAGACCTCAATTTGAGACCTTCAATCTGAGACCTCAATCTGAGACCCTCAATCTGAGACCTCAATCTGAGACCCTCAATCTGAGACCTTCAATCTGAGACCCTCAATCTGAGACCTTCAATCTGAGACCCTCAATCTGAGACCTTCAATCTGAGACCCTCAATCTGAGACCTTCAATCTGAGACCCTCAATCTGAGACCTTCAATCTGAGACCTTCAATCTGAGACCCTCAATCTGAGACCTTCAATCTGAGACCCTCAATCTGAGACCTCAATCTGAGACCCTCAATCTGTGACCTTCAATCTGAGACCCTCAATCTGAGACCTTCAATCTGAGACCCTCAATCTGAGACCTTCAATCTGAGACCCTCAATCTGAGACTTCAATCTGAGACCCTCAATCTGAGACCCTCAATCTGAGACCTTCAATCTGAGACCTTCAATCTGAGACCTTCAATCTGAGACCTTCAATCTGAGACCCTCAATCTGAGACCTTCAATCTGAGACCCTCAATCTGAGACCCTCAATCTGAGACCCTCAATCTGAGACCTTCAATCTGAGACCCTCAATCTGAGACCTTCAATCTGAGACCCTCAATCTGAGACCTTCAATCTGAGACCCTCAATCTGAGACCTTCAATCTGAGACCTTCAATCTGAGACCTTCAATCTGAGACCCTCAATCTGAGACCTTCAATCTGAGACCCTCAATCTGAGACCCTCAATCTGAGACCCTCAATCTGAGACCCTCAATCTGAGTTCTTCTTCTTCTTCTGTTTTGATATGTATATTTAGGTGTTTCTCCAAATGGAAATGTTTAGGGACGTTGTCCGTTTGCACCTGTCGGCCACCGTAGATATATATTGTATTTCACTGTGCAATATTTAACCTTAGATTCTGTTTCTTTCACCTGCACTATTATATTCAAATGTATTGTACTCTGTTTCATTTGCACTATTTTTATTTTGTTATTATTATTGTTATGTTGTTGTCTTATGTCCTTTATATAATAAGCTGCACTGTTGGAGGACCTAAGGTTTTCATTGCCATAATTACAGCTTCTGTGCACATGATAGAAAAACCCTTAAATCCTTGAGATACTTGCGTTAAACACTTTGTAGACCGAGCATTATTCCATACGTAGCACATGAAACCAGTGAATGTCTTTATCAGAAACGTCCCGAGGACTTCTGTATCATCTTTCAGATCAAACGTTTAACAGCTCAATATATCTAGATTTCATGATAAATGTCTGGATATGGTCTGCAGTAAAGTTATATGAGCTGTCCCGTTTACTGTTGCTCTCTGAGAGGAGAGGTTTCCGTCGTTCTGCTGAGCCGTGAGTCGATGTTTCCACAGAGAGCAGCAGCTTCTCATTCAGACAGAGACGAATGATCTGAGCGTCCGGCCAGATGTATTCCTCTGAAGGGTTTCAGAAAGTCTGAAACGTGACGGGTGCAGACGGAGCAAACGCTGCCAATTAGAGCCTCAGACTTAAATCTCTCTTTGCTGCTGTCACATGCTCACTTTCCACTCTCTGAGAGTATCTGTGGTTAATAAAGGATAGGAAGGAGGCTGAATACATGCACAGCTTCATGGTATCAGCTTTCAGCAGCACACAGGAAACAGGAGCATGGTATTATTGGTTAAAGCTCACGCTGTGCAGCAGATCTGCCAGAGATTCATAATACTTTCCATTAAACACAGAATGCAAAGTATGAGGAGAGTATTAGCTTATATGTGTGCTGGTTTCAGTATGTAGATTTATATTTAAACACCTGACCGTCAAACCAGGACTAGAGAGACAACTGATGCTAACAAATAGCCCAACAGAGTCAAGAAAAAACGGAATTAATTGATAATAAAAACAAAATATGTTAAACTAAAGTTGCTTTTTAAAATGTATTTATTTCAACAAGGACCATGCATCCCAACCCAGTCTCACGGCATGTCGTGTTATAGTCACCAAATCAATGTAATCTATCGATTCGTGTTCACCAACACGATTTTCGCATTTTTCCCGTGTCACACAGAATGATTTAAAAAGCAATGTATTTCTATTGGTAGTGTGTTTCGTGCCTGCACCTCGTCTGTTTGTCCGGTCGGGTATTGGAAGACCGGAAGCTGTGGGGTTCATAAAAACATGTTCTTACTCAATATCTCACCCTAAGCCTATCCCTTTTATTTTAAATGTATAATGTCGGAGTTTTGTTGCCGCCCGTGAGGAAAAGAAATGGCTCAGAGCCTCAGAACACTGACATCTGTATTTTTAAATCTGTTTTTCCTTCTAATTGTATTATTTACTTTGCTTTTAAATCGTTCTGTGTGACACGAAAGAAATGGGAAATGGTGTTGGTGAACACGAATCAATAGATTAATTTTGTGACTATAACACGAAATGCAGTGAGACTGTGTTGTGCATACAAATACATTAATCTCAGAAAAGAGAAGACATTCATTGTGCCAGATTTGAGCTAAGAGCTCATTTCCTTCTGCAGTCCTTTGGCAGGTACATCACAATCAACAAACACTAAAAACATTGCTTTGTTATGCTACAACCGTTAGCCAGTTAGCTTAGCTTAGCACAATGACTGGAAACAGATGGGAAAACTAGCCTTGCTCAGTCCAGAGGCAAACAAAACAGAAAGAATCCATGGGCAGCTCGTAGACTCGCCTCTTCACTCGTTATATCTAGTTTGACTTTGTACGGAAACAATTATATAAAAAAGATAACATCTTTGCTATGCTAAGCTAAGCTACTCTCCTGCTCGACGGTAGCTTCATATTCTCCGTTCAGATGTCAGAGTGGTTTTAATCTGTTCCTTCAATGCTTAACGTTTATCACGGAGGACAGGAGCTGGAAGTCTAAGCTTGGATTGACGTCACACCCAGGCTGACAGCCTTCAGGAAGCTGGAAAAACCGTTAGCTCGTTAGCTTCGTACCCCTTGATAACAGCGCTGTTTTTTGAGATTTAAACCCTGTATCAAGGATCACAGGTGACTTCCTGAGCATGACATACGACTTCAGGGCGACACAGGAACTCTTATCACTAAAGGTCTCTACACACCAACCTGAGACCAAAGAACGCGTACCGAAGGCGTCCCGACTTTTACGTCAGCTACGTCGGGCTTCGTTGGCTTCGTCGGATAAAGCCGCCCGCCTACGAACACACCGCAAATACTTCAGCCGACGAGTGGCAATAACTCTCCTTACCAGCAGGCGGCGGTAGTGTGTATTCGTCATTCAAAAGAGGCAACAACCGGAAGACAGACTGCGTTTTATACACCGAGAGAAGAAGAACAGACTTAGTAATATAAACAGTTGATCAGTTGGTCTTCACTTTCTTCATTCCATGCCGTCATGATGAAAAAGAAACTCTTGCGTCCGGGTGATGAAAATGAGGAAGATAGCCGTCTGTGTGTGCCTTCTTATCGTTTGTTTTGGTCCCTCACTTCCGCTTCACTTCTGATGCACTGATTCGCTAAGCTGAACAGCCAATCAGAGTGATTGATTTGTCCCGACGTTCTTTGGCCTCCCGCCGCGATTCAACGGCGGGAGGGTTGAAAATGTGCCGTAAAGAGACGACACACCAACCTGAGTAGTGCGACGCGAATGCCCGACTGCCTCCGACGGCTTCGGACGGCCTCTGACGCCCAAAGTCGGGCCGGTGTGTAGAGGCCTTTAAAACAAATATTTCGGAAGTTGGAAATATGAGCTGGGAATTCTGTCAAACTGGAAAACCGTTAGCTTGTTAGCATAGCCATTTGATAACGCAGTATGCTGTATGTTGTGCCTCCTAACCCTGTAGCAACATGTCAGAGGAATATTTGAACAGTACTTTGTGCACGACAGACTAAACATATAAAGTGCTAATAATAATGTTGTGGTTGTTGTCTTAGCTGAGAGATACTGTATCTGTGGGTCCAGTTGGCATGGTTCATAGAAGAGGATGATGTTCGTCCTTCCATTAAACATCATATCAAATACTCCCCGGGCTGTTTCATATCATCCTCTCTGTGAGTGCAGAGGATGTTAGCTGGTGAGGAAGAAGCTCTCAGACGTCATTATGTCTTTATGTAAAACTTGTAGCCTCGGGCGTTTTAACTGAGACTCGGATCTGTCTTCCATCAGGACATCGTAGAGTTTCATCTCATTACTGCAGCACATGTAGTACTTTCTAAAACATGAACTCAGTGTGTCGTCCCTATTTCACCCTCCCCTGCACTCTGTCTGCAGATGGTCCTGTTTCTCATTCATTTCTGACACAATGCATGAAGAATCAGAGGAATGTAAAACAGCACGGCTGCTATCTGTGGGTTCTACACTCAGACGTCACATTCAGTGGACCTGGTTCAGGTTCAGGTTCAGGTTCAGGTTCAGGTTCAGGTCAGGGAAAGTGATACTGGAGCTTGTTGAGGTTTAACGTCAGCGAGGAAATCAAAGCTGAGCGTGTTTTGGCCTCCAGTGTCCTGTTCTGATTGAGGAGAATAAAGAGAATAAAGCAGAGGTCACCGTCAGCGGGACTACAAAGTGAAGCCGGGGAAAACAAAAGAGCAGAAGAAGAAGAGGGCGAGTCCTCACAAGGTGAGTACAGCTCTCTTTCATCACCGGCTCTGATGGATGAAGAGTTCAATATAAATCAAGTTAAACTGCTGAGGGCTGAATGCACACACACACACACACACACACACACACACACACACACACACACACACACACACACACACACACACACACACACACACACACACACAGACACACACACACACAGACACACAGACACACACACACACACACACACAGAGACACACACACACACACACACAGACACACACACATACAGACACACACACACACACAGACACACACACAGACACACACACACACACACACAGAGACACACACACACACACACAGACACACAAGACACACACACAGACACACACAACACAGACACACACACACACACACACACACAGACACACACAGACACACACACACACAGACACACAGACACACACACACACACACACACAGAGACACACACACACACACACACAGACACACACACATACAGACACACACACACACACAGACACACACACAGACACACACACACACACACACACAGAGACACACACACACACACACAGGACACACACACAGACACACACACAGACACACACACACACACACACACAGAGACACACACACACACACACACACACACAGAGACACACACACACACACAGAAACACACACACATACAGACACACACACAGACACACACACACAGACACAAATACAGACACACACACACAGACACACACCACACACAGGACAACACACACAGACACACAGACACACACACACACACAGACACACACCGCACACACACAGACACACACACACACAGACACAAACACACACACATACACACACACACAGACACACACACAAACAGACACAGACACACACACACATACACACACACACACAGACACACACACACACACACACATACAGACACAGACACACACATACACACACACACACACACACAGACACACACACACACACATACAGACACACAGACACACACCACACACAGACACACACACCGCACACACACACACAGACACACACACACACACACAGACACACACCACACACACACACATACAGACACACAGACACACAGACACACACCACACACACACACACACACACATAGACACACACATACACACAGACACCACCACACACACAGACACACACCACACACAAACACACACAGACACACACCACACACACACACACACACACAGTCACACACACACACACACACACACATACCATGTAAACATCACTTCAGGGGACATTACATTGACTTAAGCCCTGACACACCAACCCGATTTTGGGAGTCAGAGTCCGTCAGAGGCAGTCGGGCATTCGCGGCGCCCTGCTCAGGTTGGTGTGTCCCGCACCGTCGTCTCTTTACGGCACATTTGCACACCTCTCTTTGGGAGGCCAAAGGAAGTCGGGACAAAGAAATCACTCTGATTGGCTGTTCAGCTTAGCGAGTCAGTGCATGAGAAGCGAAGCGGAAGTGAGGGACTAAAACAAACGATTAAGAAGGCACACACAGACGGTTAATTTTTCATTTTCATCTCACCCGGACGCAAGAGTTTCTTTTTTATGTTTACATGTTTTCGATCGACGAGAGAGAAAATGGAACCAGACGCTATTTGTTGTTTGTTGTATATCACGCAGTCTGTTCTTCTTCTCTCCGGTGTATCACGCAGTCTGTTCTTCTTCTCTGTGTATCACGCAGTCTGTTCTTCTTCTCTCGGTGTATCACGCAGCCTGTTCTTCTTCTCTCGGTGTATCACGCAGTCTGTTCTTCTTCTCTCGTGTATCACGCAGTCTGTTCTTCTTCTCTCGGTGTATCACGCAGCCTGTTCTTCTTCTCTCGGTGTATCACGCAGTCTGTTCTTTTCTCTCTGTGTATCACGCAGTCTGTTCTTCTTCTCTCTGTGTATCACGCAGCTGTTCTTCTTCTCTCGGTGTATCACGCAGTCTGTTCTTCTTCTCTCGGTGTATCACGCAGTCTGTTCTTCTCTCTGTGTATCACGCAGTCTGTTCTTCTTCTCTCGGTGTATCACGCAGTCTGTTCTTCTTCTCTCGGTGTATCACGCAGCCTGTTCTTCTTCTCTCGGTGTATCACGCAGTCTGTTCTTCTTCTCTCTGTGTATCACGCAGTCTGTTCTTCTTCTCTCGGTGTATCACGCAGTCTGTTCTTCTCTCTGTGTATCACGCAGTTCTGTTCTTCTTCTCTCGGTGTATCACGCAGTCTGTTCTTCTTCTCTCGGTGTATCACGCAGCCTGTTCTTCTTCTCTCGGTGTATCACGCAGTCTGTTCTTCTTCTCTCGGTGTATCACGCAGTCTGTTCTTCTTCTTCGTATCACGCAGTTCTTCTTCTCTCGGTGTATCACGCAGTCTGTTTCTTCTCTCGGTGTATCACGCAGTCTGTTCTTCTTCTCTCGGTGTATCACGCAGTCTGTTCTTCTCTCTTGTATCACGCAGTCTGTTCTTCTCTCGGTGTATCACGCAGTCTGTTCTTCTCTCTGTGTATCACGCAGTCTGTTCTTCTTCTCTCGGTGTATCACGCAGTCTGTTCTTCTTCTCTCGGTGTTATCACGCAGTCTGTTCTTCTTCTCTCGGTGTATCACGCAGTCTGTTCTTCTTCTCTCGGTGTATCACGCAGTCTGTTCTTTTCTCTCGTGTATCACGCAGTCTGTTCTTCTTCTCCTGTGTATCACGCAGTCTGTTCTTCTCTTGGTATCACGCTCTGTTCTTCTTCTCTCGGTGTATCAAGCAGTCTGTTTTCTTCTCTCGGTGTATCACGCAGCCTGTTCTTCTTCTCTCGGTGTATAACGCAGTCTGTTCTTCTTCTCTCGGTGTATCACGCAGTCTGTTCTTCTTCTCTCGGTGTATCACGCAGTCTGTTCTTCTTCTCTCGGTGTATCAAGCAGTCTGTTCTTCTTCTCTCTGTGTATCACGCAGCCTGTTCTTCTTCTCTCGGTGTATAACGCAGTCTGTTCTTCTTCTCTCGGTGTATCACGCAGTCTGTTCTTCTTCTCTCGGTGTATCACGCAGTCTGTTCTTCTTCTCTCGGTGTATCACGCAGTCTGTTCTTCTTCTCTCGGTGTATCACGCAGTCTGTTCTTTTCTCTCTGTGTATCACGCAGTCTGTTCTTCTTCTCTCGGTGTATCACGCAGTCTGTTCTTCTTCTCTCTGTGTATCACGCAGTCTGTTCTTCTTTCTCTGTGTATCACGCAGTCTGTTCTTCTTCTCTCGGTGTATCACGCAGTCTGTTCTTCTTCTCTCGGTGTATCACGCAGTCTGTTCTTCTTCTCTCTGTGTATCACGCAGTCTGTTCTTCTTCTCTCGGTGTATCACGCAGCCTGTTCTTCTTCTCTCTGTGTATCACGCAGTCTGTTTCTTCTCTCGGTGTATCACGCAGTCTGTTCTTCTTCTCTCTGTGTATCACGCAGTCTGTTCTTCTTCTCTCGGTGTATCACGCAGTCTGTTCTTCTTCTCTCTGTGTATCACGCAGTCTGTTCTTCTTCTCTCTGTGTATCACGCAGTCTGTTCTTCTTCTCTCGGTGTATCACGCAGTCTGTTCTTCTTCTCTCGGTGTATAACGCAGTCTGTTCTTCTCTCTGTGTATCACGCAGTCTGTTCTTCTTCTCTGTGTATCACGCAGCCTGTTCTTCTTCTCTCTGTGTATCACGCAGTCTGTTCTTCTTCTCTCGGTGTATCACGCAGTCTGTTCTTCTTCTCTCGGTGTATCACGCAGCCTGTTCTTCTTCTCTCTGTGTATCACGCAGTCTGTTCTTCTTCTCTCGGTGTATAACGCAGTCTCTTCTTCTTCTCTCTGTGTATCACGCAGTCTGTTCTTCTCTCTGTGTATCACGCAGTCTGTTCTTCTTCTCTCGGTGTATAACGCAGTCTGTTCTTCTTCTCTCTGTGTATCACGCAGTCTGTTCTTCTTCTCTCGGTGTATCACGCAGTCTGTTCTTCTTCTCTCGGTGTATCACGCAGTCTGTTCTTCTTCTCTCTGTGTATCACGCAGTCTGTTCTTCTTCTCTCGGTGTATCACGCAGTCTGTTCTTCTTCTCTCGGTGTTAACGCAGTCTGTTCTTCTCTCGGTGTATCACGCAGTCTGTTCTTCTTCTCTCGGTGTATCACGCAGTCTGTTCTTCTTCTCTCTGTGTATCACGCAGCCTGTTCTTCTTCTCTCGGTGTATCACGCAGTCTGTTCTTCTTCTCTCGGTGTATAACGCAGTCTGTTCTTCTTCTCTCGGTGTATCACGCAGTCTGTTCTTCTTCTCTCGGTGTATCACGCAGTCTGTTCTTCTTCTCTCGGTGTATCACGCAGCCTGTTCTTCTTCTCTCGGTGTATCACGCAGTCTGTTCTTCTTCTCTCGGTGTATCACGCAGTCTGTTCTTCTTCTCTCTGTGTATCACGCAGTCTGTTCTTCTTCTCTCGGTGTATAACGCAGTCTGTTCTTCTTCTCTCGGTGTATCACGCAGTCTGTTCTTCTTCTCTCGGTGTATCACGCAGTCTGTTCTTCTTCTCTCGGTGTATAACGCAGTCTGTTCTTCTTCTCTCGGTGTATCACGCAGTCTGTTCTTCTTCTCTCGGTGTATCACGCAGTCTGTTCTTCTTCTCTCGGTGTATCACGCAGCCTGTTCTTCTTCTCTCGGTGTATCACGCAGTCTGTTCTTCTTCTCTCGGTGTATCACGCAGTCTGTTCTTCTTCTCTCGGTGTAACGCAGTCTGTTCTTCTTCTCTCGGTGTAACGCAGTCTGTTCTTCTTCTCTCGGTGTAACGCAGTCTGTCTTCCGGTTGTTGCTTCTTTTGAATGACGAATACACACTACCGCCGCCTGCTGGTAAGGACAGTTATTGCCACTCGTCAACTGAAGTATTTGCGGTGTGTTCGTAGGCGGGCGGCGTAGGCGGGTGGCGTAGCCGACGCAGGCGACGTAGCGGACGTAAAAGTCGGGACGCCTTCGGTACGCGTTCTTTGGTCTCAGGTTGGTGTGTAGCGGCCTTAACACGCATTTCCTGGAGACTTATCCTAACCTTAAACATTACCAACACATGCCTAACCCTAACCATTCTCTCCTCCTGAAGAAGCCTGATAGGCGAAACGTCGAGGAAACCCTCCCTTTTTAAACCCCTTTTAATGTAGTGGGAACGCTGACACAGCATTCCCACTATCTGTTCTTCTACGCACAAAATTCTTTATTATTATTCCGCCGGGTTATTTGCGCCTCTTCTGCTCCCAAATTGAACATCGCAGAAACTCCGTTCAAACATCAAAACGTTCAGCTCGGTCGGGAATCGATGGCTATTACTTTTCTCATTCATAACTTTCATAATTCCAGAGATACATCCCATAATACATCACATTTTTAACATGGAAGTCAATGGAGAAACTCTTCAGACTTGAACAATCTTCATGCAACTTCAACTGCTAACTGTTCCTTCATACTTTCACTCAGAAACCTCATCCCAACTTTAAAATGTTACACATCTTTCTGACATTATTCATGTAACACAACTTTTAAATCTGATTCTTACTTTTAGAGATATTACACATTGTTCAGACCTTGGTAAAGAGGCCTTCCTCAGATCTTAGAGTGCGTGATGTCACAGTTAGAGTGGAGGACAGCTTGAAATTCGCCTTCATATATCTTTTTTAAACCTGCCATAATTCCCAAACCCTACATTCCTGAGACATCATTTTTCATGACAAACGTAGGAAAACATCTCGTAGCTTGAAAAATTACAAAACAATAAGCAAAATAATTAAACAAAATGCCTCTTGAGGGCATGAAGTGACAAAAACGTTCAACATGTCTCCATTAAAGCCCATTGTAAGTTCAGGCTGATATTTCCTCACAGCAGCAGCCGCACACCTTTAGTTAATCTGCCAAAAAGGTCACATTATTGACCCGAAAGTACACAAAAAGCACACTTCAGATACTCAACTTCCTTCAGATGCTTCAGGCATTGAAATTTCACAGATATCTGTTACGGTTCTTCAACAAAACGTTCACATGTAAGAGCTTTATCTCTCATTCAGAACCATGGAAACCTTTGATCTCTGGACACCTCGTGTCATGGAACACGATGATGTCATACTGTAACTGACGTGCTCAGAGCAGCAGACTTCAGATAATGGTTCATGGTCCTGCCCTCAACATGTCTATGTGCCATTAGTGACCAGGGGCCCCTCAACGGAGGGGGGGTCTCCACCGGCCAGGCTCTCCTCCCTGGACTTCCCTCCTCTGCCCCAACCATCAGGCAGCCTTCCTAACCGTTACCACCACTCTCCTCACCCTCCTCTCCTCCCTACTCAGACCTCCCCCCTCCTTCCTAATGCCCTTCCTTTACCTACCATCCCACTGCTTCACTCTCCTAACCCTAACCTCCCTCCTTCGTCTCGTCTCCTGTCTCCCCTGGCCTAACCCTAACTCCCTCATCCCACGTCCTTTCCTCCCTCCACCACCTTTCCCCCTCCCTTGCCTAACCCTAAACCACCCCTTCCCCTCTCTTTGCTTCCTACCTCTCCTTACCCCTCCTCTCCTCCCACTGCACTACCCACTCCCCCAAGCCTCTCTACGTCCATGGGGAGGGAGGAGGCGGGGGGGCCCGGAGAAGTGACTCCGACCCCACTACCTCAGCGTAGCCCCAGAAGGCGAGTACAGGTAGAAATCCATCTACTATCTCAGAGGGTGCTCGACCGTTTGGGGAGAACCCTGGCCGGATCCTTGGCCTGCCCTCCGTTTCCCCTCCCTCCTCACCCCCTCTTCCTTCTCCTCCCTCCTCACCCACTCCCCAGACTACAGACAACCTCTCAGAGCAGACACAGCTTTTCAGCAATGTCGCTCTGCCATGCAGTAACACCATTTCATCCCTTTCACCCTCAGATCCACCACACCACCAGCAGAGGGAGCCAGAGTGGTTTGTCGCAGAGCCCTGTGAAGCCACCAAGAGCATTGAGGTGGATGTTAACTACATCAATGATGATAAAGGGCTCTATGAAAGTCAGAATTACCTCAAGCCCAACATCTGAGGCATCCACCTCTCAACCTACCAGGGTCTCTGCGCCAGCACCTGGTTCCCCGGAGCTCAAACAACCACACAGACACCCCACGACTACCCGGAAAATACAGGCATGGTCATTGGTGACACGGAAAAAGACCATCATCCTAGGTGACTCCAACCTCTCCCGCATCCCCAGTTTCTCACACCCAAACCTTCAGATCGATAGTTTCCCCGGTGCAAAATTCCACCACATCACAGCCATTCTCCTCAAACTCGCCCCCTGCCATAACACTACACAGGTCATCATTTCAATACGACTCAACAACGGACTTTCTGAGACTTCACTGGCGACTTCCACCAAACAACTGCAGGCAATGTGGAAGCAAACCACCACCACCTTCCCCAATGCCACCATCTGCTTCCCCATCATCAACTTTTCAGACCGACTTCATTTTATATTATTATTTACATTTTACATGTCACAGTTTATTCTATGTTTGCACTGTATTGCATGTTTTCTTGTGTCATTAGGTTTAAAATGAGGAGATATATCTTTTATTATTTTTTATTATTATGAATCCCCCGTTTCCTATTTAAACATTGTTTATATTGTTTTGTTTATGTTAGTTATTACTTTCCATTTCTAAATGGATGTTGGAGCCTCCCGCAGGGAAACACCCTGAAATAACCCCTAATAAAGTATTTCTAAACATCATCCGAGGCGTGTCCCATGTCTCGCCTGCACCCCCCCTCTAGACCTCGGCCTGGGTTTTAAACACTTTTAGGGAGACTTGGTTGACTTTATTTTAAGATATCTCCCCTCCCCGTGTGCCTACTAACCCGTGTGTATTTTATATTTTACATTTTACATATTTGTTTTATATTATACATATTTTAACATTTGGGTTGATGTGATTTTTATTAAAAGCACTTTTATGTATTTATTTGATCTTTTTGAAACACTAATTTGACCTGCATGCCGATTTTAAACGAAGTCAACCTCGGTCCTTTTAGCCAGATGTTTTTTTAACCCACTTACCGGGTCTTTTACCAGATGCTGTGGGACGCAGCCTCGGACACTCCACCGGGGGAGACCCCTCGGGGGGGCAGGAGTACAGGTTTACGCTCTTTGCTGCAGCCGCTGCTCTTTTATCTCTTTTATTCCATTTTTTAAACATTTTTAAACTTTTATTGGTTTTACAGGAGTTTTTAATTAGGTTTTTAAACCACAAAGTATTGACCCGAGAGCCCGTGCACCACGCTGCCCTCCGAGCGCCGCACGTTCCCCTAAACCCTAACCAAGTCTTCACCCTAAAATTAATGATTCCCCTTATGGGGACCTCCATTTTGTCCCCATAAGGGAGGCGAGTCCCCACACGTGACTGTGTAAACAGATTTAGGTCCCCACAAGTATAGTAATGCTAGGCCCACACACACAACACACAAACACACACACACACACACACACACACAGGCATCTCCTGATGGGAACATACCCTCACACAGTATACAGTGTAGTGTAGTATAATAAGTATTAAAGTGGACATGTTAGTTTCACCTGGATCAGCGGTTCCCAACCTTTTTCCCCTCAGGCCCACTGAAGAATCTAAAATGTTTTTGCGGCCCACATTCAACCATAAACAATACGGAGGCTAAATAAAGTTCTGATTGGTCAATTCAGAACTTGTTACACGTTGTAAATCCAGTAGAACAGACCGTCAAGGACTGTAATGACCGTTGCTAAGGACTGTAATGACCGTTGCTAAGGACTGTAATGACCGTTTGTAATGACCGTGCTAAGGACTGTAATGGACTGTAATGACCGCTGCTAAGGACTGTAATGACCGTTGCTAAGGACTGTAATGACCGTTGCTAAGGACTGTAATGACCGTTGCTAAGGACTGTAATGACCGTTGCTAAGGACTGTAATGGACTGTAATGACCGTTGCTAAGGAGGATCAAGAAGGAGAAAGTAAAGGAGGTTAAAAAAAAAAAAATCTTAATGAAAATGTTTCCACACAAATCAAAATGTTTTGCAAATTATTTGGCGGCAAATATTTAATTTACATTTACACCCTTTAACATTTTATTTGGGCTTTTAGATGAAGACCGCACACAGTTAATAAATATCACTATTCTTCTGGCTAAAATACATATTTTTAAAAGTCAGTCAAGGAGTAATCTTAATTGAAGGTGTTTGAAGAGTAGATTGAGGGCGGCTCAACACGCCATGAAATGGGAAATAATGAGCTCTAACGAAGAGTGGGATTAAAGGAACTATAAATATGCCATGTTGTGTTTTTGGTGGTTTTTGGTTTGCAATGCCTTCCCTAGATCTCCCCTAGTTCCTCCCTAGATCTCCCCTAGTTCCTCCCTAGATCTCCCCTAGTTCCTCCCTAGATCTCCCCTAGTTCCTCCCTAGATCTCCCCTAGTTCCTCCCTAGATCTCCCCTAGATCTTCCCTAGTTCTCCCTAGATCTCCCCGAGTTCCTCCCTAGATCTCCCCTAGTTCCTCCCTAGATCTCCCCTAGTTCCTCCCTAGATCTTCCCTAGATCTCCCCTAGTTCCTCCCTAGATCTCCCCTAGTTCCTCCCTAGATCTTCCCTAGATCTCCCCTAGTTCCTCCCTAGATCTCCCCTAGATCTCCCCTAGTTCCTCCCTAGATCTCCCCTAGTTCCTCCCTAGATCTCCCCTAGATCTCCCATGGATTGCTATATTTTTATTATAGAAAATATGATATATTAATGGTGAAATGTTCTAAAATATATGTATCATGTTATAAGTGTATTAAAAGAGATTGATATTGAAGATATAAAACAACATTTCCTATAACAGCCTGGAGACTTACATCCCCCCCCCCCCCCATTCTGCACTGTCAGTATATGAGCTGCAGACGTGAGTAGTAGTAACAGTAATTACTATCACAGGGATGCGTGCTAACTGTATGTAAACGTGTTGATGATGACTCAGAAACCTAACCCTAACCTAACCCCAACCTAACCCTAACCCAAACCTAACCCTACCCTACCCTAACCCTAACCTAACCCTAACCCTAACCCAAACCTAACCTAACCCTAACCCAAACCTAACCCTAACCTAACCCTAACCCAAACCTAACCCTAACCTTACACTAACCTAACCCTAACCCTAACCCTAACCTAACCCAAAATCCACCCAAATGTATAAAAACCAGCCCAAATATATAGGCTAATACTTCAGTCAAGGCCAATTGAGTTGGCAGCACTGAACATAAGAATAAAGAAATGGACCGCTCAAATACCAAATATAATAGGTTTGACTTAATTTGGTAGACTGCAACACAGACACGTAATACCAGTGGTGTTTTTCTGAACCAGCCCAACTCATGGAAACCAGCCCGAATTCTGTCCACCAGCCCAAGCCCAATTTTACCAGCCAAATGCAACCAAACCAGCCCAATTGGGCTGGAAAACCGCCCATCTGGCAACACTGCTGATGGAAGGGAAAGGGGGTGGTGGGTGGGACACGTGGTGGGTATTGTGATATCACTGATATGTGAAAGTGAAACTATCTGATAGACAAATGTGGGCCGGTAGGATTTAGGCAAAAAAAAAAATTATTATTTTTTTTTAAATCCGACCGGCCCACGCAGAGCACCGGCCCACCGGGGAAACCCCCGGTACTCCCGATGGCCAGTCCGCCCCTGCCCTGCAGTATACAAAGCCATTCAAACTAGCTGCACCTTTACCAGCTTTGAGAACACTTTCATGATCAATCATTATAAAACATCAGATATATTATTCTGAAATGGACCAATCTGCACAATGACTACTTTCACTGTCGCTACTTTCACTATATTTTGATGAGAATACTTTTATACTTTTACTTGAGGAACATTTTGAATGCAGGACTTTTACTGTAACAGAGTATTCCTACACTCTGGTACTTCTACTTTTACTCAAGTACATGATCTGAGTACTTCTACTTTTACTCAAGTACAAGATCTGAGTTCTTCTACTTTTACTCAAGTACAAGATCTGAGTACTTCTACTTTACTCAAGTACAAGATCTGAGTACTTCTACTTTTACTCAAGTACAAGACCTGAGTACTTCTACTTTTACTCAAGTACAAGATCTGAGTACTTCTACTTTTACTCAAGTACAAGATCTGAGTACTTCTACTTTTACTCAAGTACAAGATCTGAGTACTTCTACTTTTACTCAAGTACAAGATCTGAGTACTTCTACTTTTACTCAAGTACAAGACCTGAGTACTTCTACTTTTACTCAAGTACAAGATCTGAGTACTTCTACTTTTACTCAAGTAAAAGATCTGAGTACTTCTACTTTTACTCAAGTACAAGATCTGAGTACTTCTACTTTCACTCAAGTACAAGATCTGAGTACTTCTACTTTCACTCAAGTACAATATCTGAGTACTTCTACTTTTACTCAAGTACAAGATCTGAGTACTTCTACTTTCACTCAAGTACAATATCTGAGTACTTCTCCCACCTCTGGTTTTTACACTTTACATGTCACTTGTTAGACGCTTTTATCCAAAGCGACTTACATACTCAATAATGTGGGCAATCCCCACAGGAGCAATTTGGGTGAAGTGTCTTGCCCAGGGGGTTTGAACCTGAACCTCTGACCCCCTGATCCGAACACCAACGCTCAACCCACTGCACCACACGCGTCCCTGGTTATTTTATCAAATGGTCCAAACACACTCCTGATATCCCTGAGCCTTCTGAGCCCAAACTCTCCCACCTTCTGAACACGCTCCTCACTTTCCAATAATGTTCCTCACTTCACATTTTGGTTTTCCACAAAGACACACTTTGAAGACCTGCTGGCAAAGTCCTTAAACAGCAGTGTATATAATAATAATAATCGTTTTAAAGCATACCATCCTTATTGGGGTGCCAGCGTTTCATCAGATGAGGAAACAGACTTCCTTTAGATCTCTGGGTCTCTGACTCTGAGCTTTTCAAGTTTTCTGCAAGATCTGCCGAAAATAAATGCATCCAAGTCTGCAGATACTTGAAATATAAAAAGATCCTTAAGAACGATGTGATCATGTGACCTGATGAGGTTAACAGGAACAAAACGTTCTCTCATAGTTGTATTTGTTATTTAGCTCCTAATCGTCGTCTCTCCCGCTCCCAGAGCCCCGCCCCCTGCCTGATCACAGCCCTTTGATTGGCTGACGGCTCATAAACTAAACATCTTCCCTCTTTGAAACTCTCAGAGCTCGTTTGCAGGAATAATTATAATAATGAATATCCTCAGACTCAGGTTAGATCCATCAAGACTGAGGACATGTTACACTTTTCTAAATCTATAATTCACATTTAACTGCTGCCTGCTACGTTATTATTCTTTAAATAATATTCACAACTTCCCTAAAGGCCCTGTCACACTGTCCCGAAATTGACACCAGATGGACACACGAATATGGAATTGTGAATTTCGCACGAAGATGGCCCCGAAGCACACGCGAAGGCAACACTTACATTACATTTAAGACATACAACTGCAACGAAAGTAACAAAAACAATTATGTTAAAGTACTATGATACTGTACTGATATTTTCCGACTTTGTTCGGTACCACTTTACAATAAGACTACCCTTATAAAGGGTTTACGAATAGTTTGTAATTCAGTTATTAATAGGTTGTGAACACTTTATAAATCCTTGATAAGCTTTTATAAGACATGAGATAATCAGGGCGACTGTGACCGGTTGCCCTGTTTCTCCGATCCGCTGAGCCTCATTAGAGATGGTAGAAACTCATTAATAAATGGTCAGAAGAGATGCCAAGAAGCATCAAGATGGAAGGGGGGAATCAACTCAGTGCACAACAGATACCAAGGATGCTGGCTGATGAAGAACACGAAGTAAGCTAGGTAGCCAAAATAAGGCTTAGTCCTCGAATAGTGAGCCTGTGTTGGAACTGGCTTATAAATGGTTCTTAATGATTAATAAAGTGTTTACAACCTAATTAATAACCTAATTACGAACCCTTTACGAATCCTTTATAAGGCTAGTCTTATTGTAAAGTGGTACCCAACAACTTCCTGTCAACTCGCCTTCAAAATAAAACCATCTAAATAAAACAAGAAGTTAACCTAAATTACATTTAAGACATACAACTGCAACGAAAGTAAGAAAAACAATGTAATATCCTTTTCAGTTTCACAGAACACAGATTGGGTTATTCACATCATGTTAAAGAAAACAACCGATGAACACACGATAAAGGAAATGTTCAAATTCGGCTCTGATCGAAACAACATCGGGCCATTCGTGAGGGCATCTTAAGCCATCGTATGACCGCCGGTGGAGTTTCTCAGGCTCCGGCAGAAACTTCGTGAGCGGTGGCAACATCTTCGGCATGCCAAGAGATTGCCGAAGGAACTGCGAAGGTTCATTTTCGAGTTGAGTTCGTGTGTCCATTTTGCCCTTCGTAAGGCGCTGGTGAGAGCATGATGTCAAATCATGTCATCTTCGTCTGATCATCGGTGCCATCGGGTCCTCGGGTCCTCTCTCCTAGAGTCAGCGTGATTTCAGGTGTTCATGCAGCCGACCGCCTCCTTCCATCCGCCTCCTCCCCATCCACCTCCTTTCATCATCCACCTCCTCCCCATCCACCTCCTTTCATCATCCACTTCCTCCCCATCCGCCTCCTCCCCATCCACCTCCTTTCATCATCCACCTCCTCCCCATCCACCTCCTTTCATCATCCACCTCCTTTCATCATCCACCTCCTTTCATCATCCACCTCCTCCCCATCCACCTCCTTTCATCATCCACCTCCTTTCATCATCCACCTCTCCCCATCCACCTCCTCCTCCTCCTCCCCATCCACCTCCTTTCATCATCCACCTCCTCCTCCTCCTCCCCATCCACCTCCTTTCATCATCCACCTCCTTTCATCATCCACCTCCACCTCCTCCTCCCCATCCGCCTCCTCCCATCCACCTCCTTTCATCATCCACCTCCTCCTCCTCCTCCCCATCCACCTCCTCCCATCCACCTCCTTTCATCATCCACCTCCTCCCCATCCACCTCCTTTCATCATCCACCTCCTTTCATATCCACTTCCTTTCGTCATCCACCTCTCCCCATCCACCTCCTCCCGCCTCCTCCCCATCCGCCTCCTCCCCATCCACCTCCTTTCATCATCCACCTCCTCCCCATCCACCTCCTCCCCATCCACCTCCTTTCATCATCCACTTCCTTTCATCATCCACCTCCTCCCCATCCACCTCCTTTCATCATCCACCTCCTCCCCATCCACCTCCTTTCATCATCCACCTCCTTTCATCATCCACTTCCTTTCATCATCCACCTCCTCCCCATCCGCCTCCTCCCCATCCGCCTCCTCCCCATCCACCTCCTTTCATCATCCACCTCCTCCCATCCACCTCCTTTCCCCATCCACCTCCTCCCGCCTCCTCCCCATCCGCCTCCTCCCCATCCACTTCCTTTCATCATCCACCTCCTCCCCATCCACCTCCTCCCGCCTCCTCCCATCCGCCTCCTCCCATCCACCTCCTTTCATCATCCACCTCCTTTCATCATCCACCTCCTCCTCCTCCTCCCCATCCGCCTCCTTTCATCATCCACCTCCTTTCATCATCCACCTCCTCCTCCTCCTCCCATCCGCCTCCTCCCCATCCACCTCCTTTCATCATCCACCTCCTTTCATCATCCACCTCCTCCCGCCTCCTCCCATCCACCTCCGTGTGTTGCAGGGAGGACGTGTTTCAGGGAGGACGTGTTTCAGGGAGGACGTGTTTCAGGGAGGACGTGTTTCAGGGAGGACATGTTTCAGGGAGGACGTGTTTCCTGCACGTCCTCCCTGCACGTCCTCCCTGAAACACGTCCTCCCTGCACGTCCTCCCTGAAACACGTCCTCCCTGAAACACGTCCTCCCTGAAACAGGTCCTCCTGAAACACGTCCTCCCTGAAACACGTCCTCCCTGAAACATGTCCTCCCTGCACCACGTCCTCCTGAAACACGTCTCCCTGCAACACGTCCTCCCTGCAAACGTCCTCCCTGAAACACGTCCTTCCTGCACCACGTCCTCCCTGCACGTCCTCCCTGCACGTCCTCCTGCACGTCCTCCCTGAAACATGTCCTCCCTGAAACATGTCCTCCCTGAAACACGCCCTCCCTGCAACACGTCCTCCTTGCACGTCCTCCCTGAAAACACGTCCTCCCTGCAACACGTCCTCCTGAAACACGTCCTCCCTGAAACACGTCCTCCCTGCACGTCCTCCCTGAAACACGTCCTCCCTGAAACACGTCCTCCCTGTACGTCCTCCCTGAAACACGTCCTCCCTGAAACACTCCTCCCTGTACGTCCTCCCTGAAACACGTCCTCCCTGCACGTCCTCCCTGCACGTCCTCCCTGCACGTCCTCCCTGAAACACGTCCTCCCTGCACGTCCTCCCTGAAACACGTCCCCCTGAAACACGTCCTCCCTGAAACACGTCCTCCCTGAAACACGTCCTCCCTGAAATACGTCCTCCCTGAAACACGTCCTCCCTGCACGTCCTCCCTGAAACACGTCCTCCCTGAAACACGTCCTCCCTGCACGTCCTCCCTGCACGTCCTCCTGAAACACGTCCTCCCTGAAACACGTCCTCCCTGCACGTCGTCCCTGAAACACGTCCTCCCTGAAATATGTCCTCCCTGAAATACGTCCTCCCTGCACGTCCTCCCTGAACAACGTCCTCCCTGAAATACGTCCTCCCTGCACGTCATCCCTGAAACACGTCCTCCCTGAAACACGTCCTCCCTGAAACACGTCCTCCCTGCACGTCCTCCCTGAAACACGTCCTACCTGAAACACGTCCTCCCTGAAACACGTCCTCCCTGAACACGTACTCCCTGAAACACGTCCTCCCTGAAACACGTCCTCCCTGAAACACGTCCTCCCTGAAATACGTCCTCCCTGCACGTCCTCCCTGAAACACGTCCTCCCTGAAACACGTCCTCCCTGAAATACGTCCTCCCTGAAAGTCACTCCCCCTGAAACACGTCCTCCCTGAAATACGTCCTCCCTGAAACACGTCCTCCCTGAAACACGTCCTCCCTGCATGTCCTCCCTGAAACACGTCCTCCCTGAAACACGTCCTCCCTGCACGTCCTCCCTGAAACACGTCCTCCCTGAAATACGTCCTCCCTGAAATACGTCCTCCCTGAAATACGTCCTCCCTGCACGTCCTCCCTGAAACACGTCCTCCCTGAAATACTCCTCCCTGAAATACGTCCTCCCTGCACGTCCTCCCTGCACGTCCTCCTGCACGTCCTCCCTGAAACACGTCCTCCCTGCACGTCCTCCCTGCACGTCCTCCCTGCACACGTCCTCCTGAAACACGTCCTCCCTGAATACGTCCTCCCTGAAACACGTCCTCCCTGCAACGTCCTCCCTGAAATACGTCCTCCCTGAAACACGTCCCCTGCACGTCCTCCCTGCACACGTCCTCCCTGCACGTCCTCCCTGAAATACGTCCTCCCTGAAACACGTCCTCCCTGCACGTCCTCCCTGAAACACGTCCTCCCTGCACGTCCTCCCTGCACGTCCTCCTGCACGTCCTCCCTGAAACACGTCCTCCCTGAAATACGTCCTCCCTGAAACACGTCCTCCCTGAAATACGTCCTCCCTGCTCCACTCAAATTCAACACCTTGCAACTTTTAAGAACATCACATTTGTCCATTGTTAACATTTCCAGACTGACTTTCAGAGGAATCTCACTTGGCTTAGTAGCATTTTAAGAGGTCCATGAGATGTTCCATCGCTCTCTCATCTATTGCAACAACAGATGACTATGTGAAAAACAGAAACATGTACATGTCAAAGAACAGTTTTCTCCACAGAGTCCCAGAGTTTAATATTTCCTACTTGAACCACCTTAAATAGTTTCTAGTCATCAAACGTATATTGTCCAACAAAAACAATTCTTGTAACAGCTTGACTGTCCAGCCCTGATGATGGGCTCACTGAAGCATCTTGATTGTAAGGCTTTGGACCTTTGGGGACAGCTTGTTGCCGTCCAAGTTCATCAACACTTTCTGTACACACTGGAAAGTGGACTTGAGTTCCTGTGGATAGCTCAAGTTGAGAGTAAGTCAACCCACAAAGCATGGCCCATCCAAACAAAATACTTTGCAGATTGGATAGCAGTTCCACACCTTCGATGATCACTCCTACATCCTCTGGCCCGTCCTCTTCATCAGCGCCCTCATTGCGGATCACATGAAGCCCCATGGTCGTCTGTGGGATTGCACTCTCGGCTTCCTCACTCCTGACATTCTAAAAAAAGGTGGAAAACCAGATCATTGACTATTTGAAGAAGTAAACATAGTTAGTTTAAAAGGTTCAGTGTGTAATATCGGAGAAAGCAAAGCTCCCTTACTCCACCCTCCCTTTGGGAAAATATTCAGAAACTATGGTGGCCTTGAAGGACAGTAAGTTAGTAACTGAAGATGGCATCATCCACCACTGCCTCAAGCCTTTCAGTATCAAGTGAGCTGAAGATGGACTTAGTTATTTATCTATAGTACTATACGTTATAGCTCTCAATAACTAAGGCTTTTCTAGATGAGTCCATGTCATGTCATGTTTGCTGACGTTGAGATGGAGGTTGTTATCCTGGCACCAAGATGTCAGGTTTCCGACCTCCTCTCTGTACGCCGTCTCGTCGCCGTCTGTGATCTGGCCGATGACGGTCGTGTCGTCAGCAAACTTCACGATGGTGTTGGAGCTGAGTGTGGCCACGCAGTCGTGAGTGAACAGGGAGTAGAGGAGAGGGCTGAGCACGCAGCCTTGAGGGGCTCCAGTGTGGAGGATCAGGGTGGAGGATGTGATGTTTCCCACCCGCACTGCCTGGGGTCTGCCCGTCAGGAAGTTCAGGATCCAGTCACAGAGGGCGCTGTTGAGCCCGAGGTCTCTGAGCTTGATGGCCAGCTTGGAGGGCTCAATGGTATGAATGCTGAACTGTAATCAATGAACAGCATTCTCACATATGTGTTCCTGTTCCTCTGGTCCAGTGTGAGAGGGCAGTGTGGATGGTGTGGGCTATGGCGTCGTCTGTTGGACCTGGTTGCTCTGTAGGCAAACTGCAGGGGTCCAGAGAGTCAGGGAGGGAGGAGGTGGAAGGTTTTGACTAACCGCTCAAAGCACTTCATGATGATGGAGGTGAGTGCTACTGGGCGGTAGTCGTTGAGGCTGGTGATCTTTGTCTTTTTGGGGACAGGAACGATGGTGGAGTGTTTGAAGCATGTGGGGACTACAGACTGCAGCAGGGACCTGTTCCAGATGTCTGTGAACACCTCTGCCAGCTGAACTGCACACACCCTGAGAACACGGCCAGGATGCCATCAGGTCCAGGAGCTTGTGTGGGTTCACTTTCAAAAGGACATTACATTTTTACCCAGACTTTGCACAAAAAATTAATGCACAAGGATATTAGTTATTGTTATGTAAAAAACCTGCAAGAAGAAGGTTGACATATGTCTGATCAAAATACATGTGCTATATAAACTCTAATGTACTTTGTAATATCAGAATGTTGTTACATTTATTCATATCAGAAACCGCTTGGTATGTGTGAACTGTGTTTGAGTCACAAAAGCATTCATGTCAAGTCTAATGTAAGGATTAGTCAAAGCGCAGCACACCATTTAAAGAGTATTGAAAAGATCGAGCCTTTGGATGAATTGCATTTCAGTTTAATTTGCTAAAGAACAGACCACGCATGTTCAGTTGAATGTGTACAGCTATGTGATCACATTCAAACTGACCAGTGTGGCTGAAATAAATACATTTGTGAAGAATGTATTTATCCTTTACAAAGGATGCTATAACCACTCACATGATTGGGATTATTATTAATGTGAAATCAATATATTTTCAATCAGAGAATACTTATATATAACACTACCTTTCTCTCTACTCTCTCTACATTGAGTGTCCTTTATTAATAGGACAACAACAATATTACTTGATTGTGTTCATCCATTTTTAAAACTATCATCTCAAGAAACCTGCATGTGGTAAAAATAAGGAGGACTTTTAACATGAGCTGCACTTCAGATCTTCATTGGTGGTGTGACAGTGCTAACATGAACTTTACCAAATACATCCATATTTTCAAGGATTTGTTAAACCTGTTAAAACCAGTGTGGATGGAAACCAGATGCTCATCATGCTAATCATTGAATGCACTATGCACTTACCCTAGCTGTCGGCGCCATGAGAAGCCGGATCTTCCTTCCAGCATCTCCTCCTTCAGTAGGTTAGGCGAGTAGCTGTCAAGCTCGGCCAGGAACTTGGCTTGGAGTGGCAAAGTAGTCATTTACAGGAATTCTGCATTTATCTGAAACAAACAGTGAAATAAACGTCACGTTCTTCAATTATAGTTGCACAAAACATTGTGAGCAAGCTCTACAACAGCAGAGCATTATTAATATCAAAATATCATTATTAACAATACTCACTTCATGTTCTTCATGTTTTCATTTGTCTGTTTAAGCAGCTCTTATCTACTTGCTACAGACTGTCCACACACCTACATTGCCACACACTTCCACATGAAGAAACATCTCCAGCAACAACACATGCAGCGTTTAGAGAACATTCAGCAGCTTGAGGAGACATGCAGCGTTTAGAGAACATTCAGCAGCTTGAGGAGACATGCAGCATCTAGAGAACATTCAGCAGCTTGAGGAGACATGCAGCGTTTAGAGAACATTCAGCAGCTTGAGGAGACATGCAGCATTTAGAGAACATTCAGCAGCTTGAGGAGACATGCAGCGTTAGAGAACATTCAGCAGCTTGAGGAGACATGCAGCATTTAGAGAACATTCAGCAGCTTGAGGAGACATGCAGCATTTAGAGAACATTCAGCAACTTGAGGAGACATGCAGCATTTAGAGAACATTCAGCAGCTTGAGGAGACATGCAGCATTTAGAGAACACTCAGCAGCTTGAGGAGACATGCAGCATTTAGAGAACATTCAGCAACTTGAGGAGACATGCAGCATTTAGAGAACACTCAGCAGCTTGAGGAGACATGCAGCATTTAGAGAACATTCAGCAACTTGAGGAGACATGCAGCGTTTAGAGAACATTCAGCAGCTTGAGGAGACATGCAGCATTTAGAGAACACTCAGCAGCTTGAGGAGACATGCAGCATTTAGAGAACATTCGCAACTTGAGGAGACATGCAGCGTTTAGAGAACATTCAGCAACTTGAGGAGACATGCAGCGTTTAGAGAACATTCAGCAGCTTGAGGAGACATGCAGCATTTAGAGAACATTCAGCAACTTGAGGAGACATGCAGCGTTTAGAGAACATTCAGCAACTTGAGGAGACATGCAGCGTTTAGGAACATTCAGCAGCTTGAGGAGACATGCAGCATTTAGAGAACATTCAGCAACTTGAGGAGACATGCAGCATTTAGAGAACATCAGCAGCTTGAGGAGACATGCAGCATTTAGAGAACATTCAGCAGCTTGAGGAGACATGCAGCGTTTAGAGAACACTCAGCAGCTGAGGAGACATGCAGCGTTTAGAGAACATTCAGCAGCTTGAGGAGACATGCAGCATTAGAGAACATTCAGCAGCTTGAGGAGACATGCAGCGTTTAGAGAACATTCAGCAGCTTGAGGAGACATGCAGCATCTAGAGAACATTCAGCAACTTGAGGAGACATGCAGCGTTTAGAGAACACTCAGCAGCTTGAGGAGACATGCAGCGTTTAGAGAACATTCAGCAGCTTGAGGAGACATGCAGCATCTAGAGAACATTCAGCAGCTTGAGGAGACATGCAGCGTTTAGAGAACATTCAGCAGCTTGAGGAGACATGCAGCATCTAGAGAACATTCAGCAGCTTGAGGAGACATGCAGCGTTTAGAGAACATTCAGCAACTTGAGGAGACATGCAGCATTTAGAGAACACTCAGCAGCTTGAGGAGACATGCAGCATTTAGAGAACATTCAGCAGCTTGAGGAGACATGCAGCGTTTAGAGAACACTCAGCAGCTTGAGGAGACATGCAGCGTTTAGAGAACATTCAGCAGCTTGAGGAGACATGCAGCATCTAGAGAACATTCAGCAGCTTGAGGAGACATGCAGCGTTTAGAGAACATTCAGCAGCTTGAGGAGACATGCAGCATCTAGAGAACATTCAGCAGCTTGAGGAGACATGCAGCGTTTAGAGAACATTCAGCAACTTGAGGAGACTTGCAGCATTTAGAGAACATTCAGCAGCTTGAGGAGACATGCAGCATTTAGAAACACTCAGCAGCTTGAGGAGACATGCAGCATTTAGAGAACACTCAGCAGCTTGAGGAGACATGCAGCGTTTAGAGAACACTCAGCAGCTTGAGGAGACATGCAGCGTTTAGAGAACATTCAGCAACTTGAGGAGACATGCAGCGTTTAGAGAACATTCAGCAGCTTGAGGAGACATGCAGCGTTTAGAGAACATTCAGCAACTTGAGGAGACTTGCAGCATTTAGAGAACATCAGCAGCTTGAGGAGACATGCAGCATTTAGAGGACATTCAGCAGCTTGAGGAGACATGCAGCATTAGAGAACATTCAGCAGCTTGAGGAGACATGCAGCATTTAGAGGACATTCAGCAGCTTGAGGAGACATGCAGCATTTAGAGAACATTCAGCAGCTTGAGGAGACATGCAGCATTTAGAGAACATTCAGCAACTTGAGGAGACATGCAGCGTTTAGAGAACATTCAGCAACTTGAGGAGACATGCAGCGTTTAGAGAACATTCAGCAGCTTGAGGAGACATGCAGCGTTTAGAGAACATTCAGCAACTTGAGGAGACATGCAGCGTTTAGAGAACATTCAGCAGCTTGAGGAGACATGCAGCGTTTAGAGAACATTCAGCAGCTTGAGGAGACATGCAGCATTTAGAGAACATTCAGCAACTTGAGGAGACATGCAGCGTTTAGAGAACATTCAGCAGCTTGAGGAGACATGCAGCGTTTAGAGAACACTCAGCAGCTTGAGGAGACATGCAGCATTTAGAGAACATTCAGCAGCTTGAGGAGACATGCAGCATTTAGAGAACATTCAGCAGCTTGAGGAGACATGCAGCGTTAGAAACATTCAGCAACTTGAGGAGACATGCAGCATTTAGAGAACACTCAGCAGCTTGAGGAGACATGCAGCATTTAGAGAACATTCAGCAGCTTGAGGAGACATGCAGCATTTAGAGAACATTCAGCAGCTTGAGGAGACATGCAGCGTTTAGAGAACATTCAGCAGCTTGAGGAGACATGGCAGCGTTTAGAGAACACTCAGCAACTTGAGGAGACATGCAGCATTTAGAGAACATTCAGCAGCTTGAGGAGACATGCAGCGTTTAGAGAACATTCAGCAGCTTGAGGAGACATGCAGCATTTAGAGAACATTCAGCAGCTTGAGGAGACATGCAGCATTTAGAGAACACTCAGCAACTTGAGGAGACATGCAGCATTTAGAGAACATTCAGCAGCTTGAGGAGACATGCAGCATTTAGAGAACATTCAGCAGCTTGAGGAGACATGCAGCATTTAGAGAACACTCAGCAACTTGAGGAGACATGCAGCATTTAGAGAACATTCAGCAGCTTGAGGAGACATGCAGCATTTAGAGAACACTCAGCACTTGAGGAGACATGCAGCGTTTACTAAAAGCTGCAGAAACCAAACGCTGAAGAAGCTCAAACACAACGGAGATCAGGGACACTAAAGAGTGACGCACACAGCTGGAGACCAGGGGACACTAAAGAGTGACGCACACAGCTGGGAGACCAGGGGACACTAAAGAGTGACGCACACAGCTGGAGACCAGGGGACACTAAAGAGTGACGCACACAGCTGGAGACCAGGGGACACTAAAGAGTGACGCACACAGCTGGGAGACCAGGGGACACTAAAGAGTGACGCACACAGCTGGAGACCAGGGGACACTAAAGAGTGACGCACACAGCTGGGAGACCAGGGGACACTAAAGAGTGACGCACACAGCTGGGAGACCAGGGGACACTAAAGAGTGACGCACACAGCTGGAGACCAGGGGACACTAAAGAGTGACGCACACAGCTGGAGACCAGGGGACACTAAAGAGTGACGCACACAGCTGGGAGACCAGGGGACACTAAAGAGTGACGCACACAGCTGGAGACCAGGGGACACTAAAGAGTGACGCACACAGCTGGGAGACCAGGGGACACTAAAGAGTGACGCACACAGCTGGAGACCAGGGGACACTAAAGAGGACGCACACAGCTGGGAGACCAGGGGACACTAAAGAGTGACGCACACAGCTGGGAGACCAGGGGACACTAAAGAGTGACGCACACAGCTGGGAGACCAGGGGACACTAAAGAGTGACGCACACAGCTGGGAGACCAGGGGACACTAAAGAGTGACGCACACAGCTGGAGACCAGGGACACTAAAGAGTGACGCACACAGCTGGAGACCAGGGGACACTAAAGAGTGACGCACACAGCTGGGAGACCAGGGGACACTAAAGAGTGACGCACACAGCTGGAGACCAGGGGACACTAAGAGTGACGCACACAGCTGGGAGACCAGGGGACACTAAAGAGTGACGCACACAGCTGGAGACCAGGGGACACTAAAGAGTGACGCACACAGCTGGAGACCAGGGGACACTAAAGAGTGACGCACACAGCTGGGAGACCAGGGGACACTAAAGAGTGACGCACACAGCTGGAGACCAGGGGACACTAAAGAGTGACGCACACAGCTGGGAGACCAGGGGACACTAAAGAGTGACGCACACAGCTGGGAGACCAGGGGACACTAAAGAGTGACGCACACAGCTTGTCCAGCTGTATAACCCCCCATCCTTTCTTCATTTGTATGTGTTTTTAAATCTGGATCCTTTCTGAAGCCCCAGCCTTTCTCTGTATTTAACCTCCATCATCTTGTATTATATTTCTGTGTCTGATGGTCTTACTCTAACACCTCGGACCCCCGCAGACCCTCTCAGTTTCCCCCTATAATCGTCTCCGTTCAGCTCCTCCAGCTCAGTTTGATTCACGGCCGCTCTCTGTTTTACCTCCTCGGCCGGCTGCCTAACTAAAACCTTGTCGGGCAAATTAAAAACAGTTTATCCCGTCGCTCTGGCCTTCATCACGAGGCCGTAAACACCGAGTGTAAAACAGAGGCCTGTGATTATCTCCGCTGCTTCAAATCAAACCCAGCTGCAGGCCGGAAACCAGAGCAGGATTTATTAAGAGAGACGCTGTGTGTTTCACTGCAGAGCCTTCTGTCTCTGACAGGGATTCAGATCTGGTTTCAGAGACAATGAGTGGGACACATTGCTGTGGTGACAGATGGAAATGTTCCTGTGTGACGGACTAACTGCTCGTGGCACTAACGTCTCGCGGTTCCTCTGGTTTCTGTGAGGGTAAATTGGAGCCAACAGATCCGTGATGCAGGCTCCGTGAACTCAAAGGGAAATCGACGTAATGACGCTTAATCGCTGACTTTCTGATGGCTAATGAGCCCAGAATGGACTGTCGGGTTCGATTAGAGAGCTCAGGGGTTAACACTAACCTACAGGAGCAGCAGGAAACATGCTACTGAGGACACGTGGAGACAGAAGCACCCGAGACGCCCTCCTTTAGTCTCTGTTTCCTGGTTTTAACTGGCAGACAATAAAAAGGAAGTTGTGTGTTGTCATTGCAGAGTGTGTAAGGTCTAAAGCCGGCGTGTCCAAAGTCACTCACAAAGGGCCACATACAGAAACACATACGTGAGCCAAATCAATCCAATGTAAGTAAACGATGATACTTCAATGTGTTTTTAAGAATGAAAACCGCTTACATCAGAGTTTTCCATGGGTTTTATTGATGTGTTATTGACTGTAATAAGGGGAAATAGATGAAAATAAGTTATTGGTTATTAATTGACGGAATCTATTTTAAAAATGGGCTTATTAACACATGAATACTGTGCAATATATTTGTATACATTTAAGAAGTACAATGTAAGACAAACACAGGTGCGAGCCAGATAACATTATACTTTAAGAATTTGCTGTGGGCCGATTCAAAATGGGCCGTAGTTTGGACGCCCCTGGTCTAAAGTGTCGTTCCTGGACTCCCAAATGAAATAAAATCATTACATTTTTGGTCATATTGTGTGTTTCATATTTTTTCACGGCTAATATCCCATGCTCTACAAAAACTTGAAATCTTGCCATGTTATTCGTCTAATATCTAGTCAGAATATGTCTCATATAAGACATAATAACTTCAGAAGTAACAATGCAGTGAGACGTCAGGTCTAGTTTTTAGACAATGCATCATCTTGTGAAGTCAAAACATCTTATTTTGAGTTGCATCTCAGATGAAACACATCGTGTCACTTGTTAGACGCTTTTATCCAAAGCGACTCACACACATTCAGTGCTGGGCAATCCCCCCCGAGCGGTTAGGGGTGAAGGGTCTCAGGGACACAACGACATGCTGACTGCAGTGGGACTCGAACTTGCTACCCCTGATTCGAAGTCCATCATACTTACCACTGAGCCACAGCCTCCCACACGTACCTGTTTACGTATTTATTAGAAAATCACCAACCAATCAGAACACAGAAAACCTTTGAGCATTTGCAGCTTATTTTGTAACAACATTTCCTGATTCTGGTCAAATATAGTTCAAAATGAGTTCTCCAGCTAATTACAAGATGTGATTTATCTAAATATCCCTTCTTATTTGCAGAGATCTGACCCAGCTCACGTTCCCGTGTTCTGTTGGCAGATCTTTGGACTGATTTCAAGTGAAAACACCTTGTTTTCGTTATTGTTGAACTGGTTTTTGGAGCAGCATTTTTGCCAGTGTGGTTAACCTAACACATTCTGAAGCATTTTGGTTTAATGATTCATTTGGACAAGTTAAGCTTTTGTATATTTTTTTACTTAGAAGGAACACAGATGTCTTGAGGATCCAAACGTTTCTTTTTGACAAATTTGAACGTGTTTTAATGCTGTTACTTTCAATAAACCGTTCAAACTTACCTTGCAGACTGTCGTTAAAACTGGGGTCACACTCATTGCTCCTTATGGACACTGTGTGTTGATTTTGGATCAGAAGACCCCGGTAGTCTTTGGCCTCATGTCAGCCTCAGAGCTGCTAGCATGGCCTTGTGTTAGGAAGGTATAATAATTAGAAGTGTATGAATGTGTATTTCTATGAGTTGATTATATGCACATGTGTTTAATGGTTCTACGTCTGTACGCTGGGACACATGTAGTCGAAGGTTAGAGACACACTTTCAGGATATTTTCTTTACACTCCTGAAGGTGTGAGGTTCATAAAGGGGCCATTCACCAGCATGAACCCCCCCACTGACACCTGCAGAGCTTTAATATACGGAGCTGTGAGAAGTCATAAATCTCTGCAGCTAATAGCAGCTCTGAGACCTCTCCTGGGCTCAAATAATATCTGTGTTCCTCCTGAAGCTCAAATAATATCTGTGTTCCTCCTGAAGCTCAAATAATATCTGTGTTCCTCCTGAAGCTCAAATAATATCTGTGTTCCTCCTGAAGCTCAAATAATATCTGTGTTCGTCCTGAAGCTCAAATAATATCTGTGTTCTCCTGAAGCTCAAATAATATCTGTGTTTGTCCTGAAGCTCAAATAATATCTGTGTTCCTCCTGAAGCTCAAATAATATCTGTGTTCCTCCTGAAGCTCAAATAATATCTTTGTTCCTCCTGAAGCTCAAATAATATCTGTGTTCCTCCTGAAGCTCAAATAATATCTGTGTTCGTCCTGAAGCTCAAATAATATCTGTGTTCCTCCTGAAGCTCAAATAATATCTGTGTTCCTCCTGAAGCTCAAATAATATCTGTGTTTGTCCTGAAGCTCAAATAATATCTGTGTTCGTCCTGAAGCTCAAATAATATCTGTGTTCCTCCTGAAGCTCAAATAATATCTGTGTTCCTCCTGAAGCTCAAATAATATCTGTGTTCGTCCTCCTGATGTTCCTCCGGCTGCAGGGCGCCTCCACGCTGTATTATAACCATGATTATAACATGTCGTACTTTAAAGAGTAATGCTATTACTTAGCATAGCGTAGCCGGCTGTATCCACCTCTATCAACCTTTAGATGCCAAATAAATGGTTTTTAAGCTTTTAAATGAACTGTTTTTCACGAGGGATAAACGAACTTTCTAGATGACCAAGATGTGATTACTTTATCCAAATAACGTTTATTTGAGAATTGATTGAATAATTCATATGTGAATGTGGAGATAGCTACCTAGACTGCTGTCATTCAGTAGCTATCTTGTTAAATGGGTGGCTAATGTAAGTGTGCAAACGTTAGCTAGCTTGATGGATGGCAAGCTAACATTCTCTAGTTGGCTAACGTTCGCATGGTTAATAGCTTATGTTAGATAAATAGCTGACATTAGCGACACACTTTACCTCACATTTACTATATACAGTATTGATCAGTGGCGAGCCGTGATTTTATACCTAGGCCTCTAACCCCCCCCCTTCCCTCGAAAAAAAAGAAGAGTTATTACGTCACAGCGTATACTTCAGCGGAATATCAAAACAGCGGCTCGGGGTGCAAAACGCATCAATGACAGCGACCCTCTACCACACAGAACAACACCATTTATCTAAACACCTATCCTGACAGGGCACCCACAGCCAAGGAACAATTACAAATGAATGAAGTCGGCACGGCGGCCCACATTGAACATGACTCTACTCTGATGATCAAATCACTGAAACACAAAGTCCATCCTCCTGTCCTTCCGGATGAAGCACTTGATGGGGGTCATGCAGCTGATCCTTTGCCACTCCAGTTTATCATTGGAACTCAATCTTGAAAATCACGGTTAATAATTGATGTCCTCACTATCACTGACACGAGCCATCATGAACGAACTGATGCTAATCAGAAATCTATCGATTAGATTTATGATTCGAAAATTATAAAAGTAGGGTAGACATGTGGAGATTATCCGGCTGAACAAAACGTGCATTTATCTAACAAGTTCGTTTTCCACAGACCTTATTTCCAGCTTTTCCAAAACCCTCTGGAGAAATCCCGTTGCTTTGTTGTCGAGGGAACCAGCAGCTTACTTCCGGGTTTTAGGACGCGTCACTGCACCACTTGCATAGACTTCACAGCGGGCGGAACTTGTCTTAAAGTTCGCGAAAATAAAGCCCACCCATTTCGAGGGAAGATATGATTGGTCAATTGTACTGTCACTTGACATTACTCTCGTGAGTTCCTATAGCGGGCCTCTGTGAATGTACAGAGGGCCCAACGAGCTCTCCCGTCTTCACAGTCACTGCAGAGACGGCATTTAACCCTTCACATTCCAACAGAAACTGAACAGGCAGATTCAAAGGATTTATTTCTTTGGAAATGTTATTTTAAATACAATTAAATCAAGTTATTTTGTTAAAACTAATGAAAAATATTTATAAAAAATTAATGTTTTCAAATATTATTTTTTAGAATATCTTAGGCCCTCAGAGAGGACCTAGAGGGCCCTGACGGCTCGCCACTGGTTAATAGCTTATGTTAGTTAGATACATAGCTAACGTTCGCTAGCTCAATAGCTAGCTCACGTTTGCTAGCTCAATAGTTAAAGTTTGCTAGCTAATGTTCACTAGCTCCATAGCTAACGTTTGCTAGCTAACGTTCGCTAGCTAACGTTCGCTTGCTAACGTTCGCTTGCTAACGTTCGCTAGTTCATTAGCTAACGTTGAACTGGAGCTGCAGGACTTTCTAAGAAAGAAAGAAACACAGGACAGTCAGACAGATGTAGTGTTTGGATCAGAAACCTGACGTGATGAACACAGCACTTTAGAAGAGGTGGTTCCACAGGAGGAACCTTCACAGGGCTTCATGTTTCCTTCATGGTTCCTTCATGGTTCCTTCATGTTTCCTTCATGTTTCCTTCATGTTTCCTTCATGGTTCCTTCATGTTTCCTTCATGTTTCCTTCATGGTTCCTTCATGTTTCCTTCATGGTTCCTTCATGTTTCCTTCATGTTTCCTTCATGTTTCCTTCATGTTTCCTTCATGGTTCCTTCATGTTTCCTTCATGTTTCCTTCATGGTTCCTTCATGTTTCCTTCATGTTTCCTTCATGGTTCCTTCATGGTTCCTTCATGTTTCCTTCATGGTTCCTTCATGTTTCCTTCATGGTTCCTTCATGTTTCCTTCATGGTTCCTTCATGTTTCCTTCATGGTTCCTTCATGTTTCCTTCATGTTTCCTTCATGGTTCCTTCATGTTTCCTTCATGTTTCCTTCATGTTCCCTGCAGTGAAATGAGAGTCTGTTGACTGCAGAGAGAGAGTAATTTCATGACCTTGCAGTCACACGGCAGCGACGTGTTAATGAAAGTGGCACGTACTCAACCTGAAACCTGAAGCTCTAAAAACAAACCAGCGAGGTGAGCAGCAGGTAAATACACTGCACAGATTCATCACTTTATGCAAACATTACATAAATACTGTCACACAGACGCTGACATGAAGTTGGAGCGCTGACTGCTGAAGTTCAGAGACTCACAAAGAGCTCAGTGTGTGATGTGTAAGCATTCACACATGCTCACACACACACACACACGCACACACACACACACACACACACACACACACACATACATGCACACACACACACACGCACACACACACACACACACACACACACACACACACACACATACATGCACACACTTGCGGAAGGACTACTCAGATCTTTTCCTAACAGTAAAAGTTGCTATACCAAATTGTGTTGCAGGTAAGAGTTCTGCATTCAAAATCTTTATTTTAAAAGGAAAAGGAACTGGTTTCGAATATACGTAGAGTAACAAAGTTAAGATCACTCTTTATGCAGAATCATTTATGAAATGAGTGGATTATGATTATTATCAAGATGGTGCAAATGCCCAAAGTGCAGAAGAAATATAAAAATGGCAAAAATGGAAATACTAAAGTGAAGTACCTCAGAAGTACTAAAGGAAATGTAAAACTGTGTTGAAATGTTGCTGCCGATCACATCTGTATCCACATTACAGTTTTACAGCAGATATGGCTTCAAAGTGTTCAAGTTTTCAAAGTAAATAACGAGTTATAATTTCTCCTCTAAATGTTTAAATATCTCCACTCATCTCATGTTTCTCTGCTGGATTTATCTTTATTATTCTTAAAGAAAAGTCTGTGTGCGTCAGGGGTCAGGAGCAACTTTCCAAACACAAGATGTGTGTGTGTGTGTGTGTGTGTGTGTGTGTGTGTGTGTGTGTGGTGTGTGTGTGTGTGTGTGTGTGTGTGTGTGTGTGTGAGGGCCCATGTGCTAGTGATTTCTCCTCTGTGTTTGGGGTCCGTTAGGGGCCCCCCCACTGTCAGCAGCCGATAATGAGAGGTGTGCTGGCTGCTGATTGGCTGAGAGGTGAAACACTTAAACAGCGTGTCATCATGTCCTCAGACAGAGAGGTTACTCTGAGGACAGACATCAGTAACCCTTAAAGACTCAAATATAACTACAACCAGCAGCTAACCTTTTATTAGAATTATGACTGAGAAACAAGTCAAGAGTCGAGAAACAAGTCAAGAGTCTGAGAAACAAGTCAAGAGTCTGAGAAACAAGTCAAGAGTCTGAGAAACAAGTCAAGAGAAGAGTCTGAGAAACAAGTCAAGAGAAGAGTCTGAGAAACAAGTCAAGAGTGAGAAACAAGTCAAGAGTCTGAGAAACAAGTCAAGAGTCTCAGAAACAAGTCAAGAGTCTGAGAAACAAGTCAAGAGTCTGAGAAACAAGTCAAGAGTCTGAGAAACAAGTCAAGAGTCTCAGAAACAAGTCAAGAGTCTGAGAAACAAGTCAAGAGTCTGAGAAACAAGTCAAGAGTCTGAGAAACAAGTCAAGAGTCTCAGAAACAAGTCAAGAGTCTGAGAAACAAGTCAAGAGTCTGAGAAACAAGTCAAGAGAAGAGTCTGAGAAACAAGTCAAGAGTCTGAGAAACAAGTCAAGAGTCTGAGAAACAAGTCAAGAGAAGAGTCTGAGAAACAAGTCAAGAGAAGAGTCTGAGAAACAAGTCAAGAGTCTGAGAAACAAGTCAAGAGTCTGAGAAACAAGTCAAGAGTCTCAGAAACAAGTCAAGAGTCTGAGAAACAAGTCAAGAGTCTGAGAAACAAGTCAAGAGTCTGAGAAACAAGTCAAGAGTCTGAGAAACAAGTCAAGAGTCTGAGAAACAAGTCAAGAGTCTGAGAAACAAGTCAAGAGTCTGAGAAACAAGTCAAGAGTCTGAGAAACAAGTCAAGAGTCTCAGAAACAAGTCAAGAGTCTGAGAAACAAGTCAAGAGTCTGAGAAACAAGTCAAGAGTCTGAGAAACAAGTCAAGAGTCTCAGAAACAAGTCAAGAGTCTGAGAAACAAGTCAAGAGTCTGAGAAACAAGTCAAGAGTCTGAGAAACAAGTCAAGAGTCTCAGAAACAAGTCAAGAGTCTGAGAAACAAGTCAAGAGTCTGAGAAACAAGTCAAGAGTCTGAGAAACAAGTCAAGAGTCTCAGAAACAAGTCAAGAGTCTGAGAAACAAGTCAAGAGTCTGAGAAACAAGTCAAGAGTCTGAGAAACAAGTCGAGAGTCTCAGAAACAAGTCAAGAGTCTGAGAAACAAGTCAAGAGTCTGAGAAACAAGTCAAGAGTCTGAGAAACAAGTCAAGAGTCTGAGAAACAAGTCAAGAGTCTCAGAACAAGTCAAGAGTCTGAGAAACAAGTCAAGAGTCTGAGAAACAAGTCAAGAGAAGAGTCTGAGAAACAAGTCAAGAGTCTGAGAAACAAGTCAGAGTCTGAGAAACAAGTCAAGAGTCTGAGAAACAAGTCAAGAGAAGAGTCTGAGAAACAAGTCAAGAGAAGAGTCTGAGAAACAAGTCAAGAGTCTGAGAAACAAGTCAAGAGTCTCAGAAACAAGTCAAGAGTCTGAGAAACAAGTCAAGAGTCTGAGAAACAAGTCAAGAGTCTGAGAAACAAGTCAAGAGTCTGAGAAACAAGTCAAGAGTCTCAGAAACAAGTCAAGAGTCTGAGAAACAAGTCAAGAGTCTGAGAAACAAGTCAAGAGTCTGAGAAACAAGTCAAGAGTCTCAAAACAAGTCAAGAGTCTGAGAAACAAGTCAAGAGTCTGAGAAACAAGTCAAGAGTCTGAGAAACAAGTCAAGAGTCTCAGAAACAAGTCAAGAGTCTGAGAAACAAGTCAAGAGTCTGAGAAACAAGTCAAGAGTCTCAGAAACAAGTCAAGAGTCTGAGAAACAAGTCAAGAGTCTGAGAAACAAGTCAAGAGTCTGAGAAACAAGTCAAGAGTCTGAGAAACAAGTCAAGAGTCTCAGAAACAAGTCAAGAGTCTGAGAAACAAGTCAAGAGAAGAGTCTGAGAAACAAGTCAAGAGTCTGAGAAACAAGTCAAGAGTCTGAGAAACAAGTCAAGAGAAGAGTCTGAGAAACAAGTCAAGAGTGAGAAACAAGTCAAGAGTCTGAGAAACAAGTCAAGAGTCTCAGAAACAAGTCAAGAGTCTGAGAAACAAGTCAAGAGTCTGAGAAACAAGTCAAGAGTCTCAGAAACAAGTCAAGAGTCTCAGAAACAAGTCAAGAGTCTCAGAAACAAGTCAAGAGTTGAGAAACAAGTCAAGAGTCTGAGAAACAAGTCAAGAGTCTGAGAAACAAGTCAAGAGTCTGAGAAACAAGTCAAGAGTCTCAGAAACAAGTCAAGAGTCTGAGAAACAAGTCAAGAGTCTGAGAAACAAGTCAAGAGTCTGAGAAACAAGTCAAGAGTCTCAGAAACAAGTCAAGAGTCTGAGAAACAAGTCAAGAGTCTGAGAAACAAGTCAAGAGAAGAGTCTGAGAAACAAGTCAAGAGTCTGAGAAACAAGTCAAGAGTCTGAGAAACAAGTCAAGAGTCTGAGAAACAAGTCAAGAGAAGAGTCTGAGAAACAAGTCAAGAGAAGAGTCTGAGAAACAAGTCAAGAGTCTGAGAAACAAGTCAAGAGTCTGAGAAACAAGTCAAGAGTCTCAGAAACAAGTCAAGAGTCTGAGAAACAAGTCAAGAGTCTGAGAAACAAGTCAAGAGTCTGAGAAACAAGTCAAGAGTCTGAGAAACAAGTCAAGAGTCTCAGAAACAAGTCAAGAGTCTGAGAAACAAGTCAAGAGTCTGAGAAACAAGTCAAGAGTCTGAGAAACAAGTCAAGAGTCTCAGAAACAAGTCAAGAGTCTGAGAAACAAGTCAAGAGTCTGAGAAACAAGTCAAGAGTCTCAGAAACAAGTCAAGAGTCTGAGAAACAAGTCAAGAGTCTGAGAAACAAGTCAAGAGTCTGAGAAACAAGTCAAGAGTCTGAGAAACAAGTCAAGAGTCTCAGAAACAAGTCAAGAGTCTGAGAAACAAGTCAAGAGTCTGAGAAACAAGTCAAGAGTCTCAGAAACAAGTCAAGAGTCTCAGAAACAAGTCAAGAGTCTCAGAAACAAGTCAAGAGTCTCAGAAACAAGTACAAATAAATCAGAAACATTTTTGAAAAGTCTGAAGGAAAATAAATGAACATTCTGTGAAAAACTCAAAATAAAAAACAATGTCAAAATTATGAAAGAAAACAAAATTAAGAAAAATGACAAAACTCGGAGAAAAACTCAAAATGATGAGCCAGAGTTCAGTCTCAGATTGCAGTAATGCTCGTGCACTGAATAACTCAACTGCACTCTAAGGGCTTAGTGTCCACATAGCGCCGTTTCCTGAGATCCACCATCTTCTGTTGATAAAGAACATTGCAGCGGGTTCTTGAAATGCATTTATCCTTCACCACGTTTCAGAGCCAAGGGAAGCATCGGCTCATCCTACATTCTTAATTCTTGTGATTGGTTCAGGTCGGTCAGACGGACACGAGGGTCTCAGGGTTAGTGTTTCTGCTCTCATTCAAACACAGCATTTCTCCAGACGTGTTGCAAAGTCTTAAGATGGGAAATCAGTGGCAGATATTTCTGAACATTGCAAAGGAAGCCGTGCAGGAAATGTTCCTCAGCATTTGAGTCACAGAATACATGTATGGAAAAGATGGACGCAGAGCTGCCGGTTTTAGCTTTACATTTAATGGAATCCAACAGATTTGAAACTGATTGAAATACAACTCTCATTGTAATTTGTTAATGCTCGCAGCTCCAATGCATCTAGTACTTATCCATATGTGTTGTATTGAGGGTCCACTGTGGTGTAGCGCAGGGGCGGACTGGCCATCGGGAGTACCGGGGGTTTCCCCGGTGGGCCGGTCGGTGAGCAGTTTTCGGTTGCTCAACACATAAGCATGAAAGTCTTTGCAAGACATGTCTTTCAAATTGTATTGCACAAATAGAATCCCCTTCAGTGACTCAACAGACAGCTGGTTCCTCTCCTTGGTCCACTGGCTCTGCATCAGTGAGAAAACCCTCTCAACATTTGCATTGTGAGAGGAAAGTGCAAAGACAAACTGTGCAATCTTCAGTAGTTCTGAGTAACATGCAATGCTTTTGGCCTTCTCAAAATATTTGGTCCACTTCTGGTGCACCTGCAGGCCACTGAACTCCTCATCACGGTTGCACCTTTCTGTGAATCTCTTCAGATTGGTGACCTGGTCAAAACACTTGACATCATCAATTACCACCCCCTTCTCTCCTAGGAACTTGATGCAGGCCTCCACATCATTCCACTCTGGTGGCTCACTCAGATCCATCCACGTGAATGTGGAGAACTCTTCCATGGGAGTCATCCACTTCTCCAGATACTCCAGACATGTACTGTACAGGCCTTGCACATCAGCACAGAACTGGTCATATTCCTTACCAAGTCCATCACTACGCTTTTGTGCCAGTAGTCCCTTAACTTTAAGGGACATGAAGTTGTTGCTCTTGCGTTCAAGAAGAATGGTGTGGATGCTGTTCATTATTTTCTTTACCTCCATAATGGAGTTCTTCTCCTTTTCCATGTCTTGAATGTGGGTGTGGAACGCAGACATGAGTGAGTGCATGTGCCAGAGGTAGATCTCACTGAATTCGTTTTCAAAAAACTTCTTGATCACTATGGGTGGTTTTTGCTGAGACAGAAAGAATGCCTTTAAGGCTGGAAACATCTGTATCATCCTCTCAATGCCTGGGAACAATGACAGCCACCTTGTCTTGCTGTGAGAAAGCATCCTTCTGTATTCAATGTCAACAAAATCACAGTACTCCTTCAGGCTCTCAGTGCGCACAGTGTAAATGTGGAAGTACTGGTAGATTTTGAACATGATATTCTCAAGGTCAATATCTATTGTGTCTGCCCCATGATGAACACAATTATTCAATATGTGTGCTGGGCAACCCACACCGATCAGAGTGTTCTTCTGCAGCAACCTCTTCAAATTTGCAAACACATTCTTTCCCCCTTCATCACGTCGGATTCCTCCAAAGTTTGTGTTGCAATTGTCGCCAGTAAATGCAATGCATTTTTCAGACAAATTGTTTTTTGCCAATGTTTCAATGAGATATTGTGCAATGGTTTCTGCTGTCTCATTTGGTGTGTCTTTAACCTCGATTAATTTGTTTGCATGCCACCCTCTTCCAGTCAAAGTACTGGATTATGATTGGGAATATTTTCACTGCTCCGTGGTTACTCCCGTCTGTAGAAACACCACAGTACTGGATTTCTTTGAGTGCTTCATGTGCGACATCAATCGAGTGGGGCGCTATAACACCATTGACAATGGCTTCGGTTTTAGTGCGCGCACTACTGAATTTTTTGTGTCAGAGTCTGGAAATGCTTTTTTTAGCAAGGCACTTGTGCAATCCATAGATCTGTAGCTGTTGTGATGTTTCACAGTGTGAAATGCAAACGCACCCTCCGCTGCATTTACAGCATCCTCTGTTTTGCCTGGTCTAACAAAGAAGTCTGTCAACTTTGCCGACAAACTCTCACCTTGCACAGCTTTCCTATGTTTGTCTGTGTCCATGTGCGCTTTAAGATCGCCTGCACCTTTATTGGACACACACACGTATGTGCAAGCTTTGCACATCCGACCGGGTCGGTACATTTGGAATTTCTTCTGCAATTCATCTGTAAAAGTACATTTGCGCTTTGGCATTGTGAATGTGAGCTGCGGTCCGCTCTGTCCCCTTCCTCTGTTTGTGTGTCAGCGTAGTTGTAGAGCCGCCCACAAAGCTTCAGACTCAGGGATTACGTCACACACGCAACAGAGTACCGTAGTATTCTGTGCAATGCGCCAGTCAATTTAAGTACATGCAAACGGTCCGCGAAACCCGGACATTTTCATGAATTTATAAACCCCCCCCGGACGACCCGGACAGGGCGTGAAAAGAGGACATGTCCGGGCAAAAGAGGACGTTTGGTCACCTAGCCTATTGCAAGCTAGCTAATGCGTTAGCTAGGCTATTGCCTACAGTACCTTGTGTGTCCACAGGGTCAGGGTCAAATTAACTCCATTCACTGACCAAATTCTGGTGAAATGTGCAAGCTGCTGGTAGATTTGCTTCACTCATTGACAACGGTAATCTATTTGAACATTATAGTAGGGCTGCTCAATTAATCTATTTTAATCACAATTACGATGTTGGCTTGCAACGATTACGAAAACAACGTAATCGAAATAAAACGATTATTATTTTTTTTATTATTATTATTTTATTTTTGTATTTTTTTTGTATTGGTTTTTCAGTTGAATTATACTTAACGTTCAGGGTAATCAACTGTTAAAAACATACTGTTCAATTAAAACATTTCAGTAAATGGATAATCGTTTTTAATAATCGTGATATCAATTCTTGACACAAATAATCGAGATTATGATTTTTGCCATAATCGAGCAGCCCTACATTATAGCCACTTGACTGGGCTGGTGAATCAATGAGACTACTATGATGGCTTATACTGTCTTTTGTTCGATTAGCTTAGACGTTAGGTTACCTTATTAATACTAACAATAATAAAGGGTCCATTATTTGTCCACCTGCCTGACTAAAGCTACTGTCTGGGGAAATTAGCCTTTACTGCCTTTAAGACTTTACTTGGTTTACATACATAATAATAACATGGTGGTAACATAATAACGTAACATACTAATCAATACTAATCACTTATGTAGGCTGAAGATGATCCTGCTGGGTTAGGTTTATTGTTTTGGGTGCAGTCACTTTTGCCTCCACTTGCTGTTCAAATAAATATTGTAGAAACTTGGATTTTGGTATCGTTCGTCAACCTTGGGCAGATCGTCACAGTATAATTTTATTTCATGTGTCAAGCCAGGCAAATTGGGTCCAAATGTTATTGCATCAATGATCTGTTAACATTAAAATCACTAAATATATGCTGTAATTATTTTTGCTGTAGGCAACTCAAGGGCTCAGGTAATGTGATTACTATATGAATAATGGTCCAAAATAACATCAAATGAATAGGTTTTTTTGTTAAGTAACATACTTTCTTCGCCGGCCGGCCGATACATGCCACGCATTAAGGCCTCTACACACCGGCCCGACTTTGGGAGTCAGAGGCCGTCCGAAGCCGTCAGAGGCAGTCGGGCATTCGCGTCGCACTACTCAGGTTGGTGTGTCGTCTTTACGGCACATTTTCAACCCTCCCGCCTCCTCCCCCATTTTCAACCCAAAGAACGTCGGGACAAATCAATCACTCTGATTGGCTGTTCAGCTTAGCGAATCAGTGCATCAGAAGTGAAGCGGAAGTGAGGGACCAAAACAAACGATAAGAAGGCACACACAGACGGCTAATCTTCCTCATTTTCATCTCACCCGGACGCAAGAGTTTCTTTTTCATCATGACGGCATGGAATAAAGAAAGTGAAGACCAACTGATCAACTGTTTATATTACTAAGTCTGTTCTTCTTCTCTCGGTGTATAAAACGCAGTCTGTCTTCCGGTTGTTGCCTCTTTTGAATGACGAATACACACTACCGCCGCCTGCTGGTAAGGAGAGTTATTGCCACTCGTCGGCTGAAGTATTTGCGGTGTGTTCGTAGGCGGGCGGCTTTATCCGACAAAGCCAACGAAGCCCGACGTAGCTGACGTAAAAGTCGGGACGCCTTCGGTACGCGTTCTTTGGTCTCAGGTTGGTGTGTAGAGACCTTAAGGGTGGGCCTGTCTGTCCAATAATCCCCGGGCCACTTTTTCCCCCCAGTCCGCCCCTGGTGTAGCGGGTGATTATGGATCTACCAATCAGAGGGACAGCGGTTCGATCCCCAGCCCTGCAGTCAACATGTGTCTTTGGGCAGGACACTGAACCACAAAGAGCTTCTGTATTGAAGTCACTTTGGATAAAGAATCAGCTAGGTGACGTAAATCAAATATAGATGGAGCAGCTCAACGATCCAAACTCATCCGTTACTCTCTGAGTTCAGATCCAAACTCATCCGTTACTCTCTGAGTTCAGATCCAAACTCATCCGTTACTCTCTGAGTTCAGATCCAAACTCATCCGTTACTCTCTGAGTTCAGATCCAAACTCATCCGTTACTCTCTGAATTCAGATCAAAAGTCACTTTTAATAGTTGTTATGATCATTTCTGTATTATAACTTGCACACACTGTCTTTGAGTCCCTTTTCAAACGCTCTATGAATAAAATACATTCTTTTGATTGGATTTCCTCAACAGCTGCTCTCCAGACTCCCTGATGCACCTCTCTCTGTCTGGTTTCTGCAGAACCTGAAGGCCCGGTTGTCTCTGGTTCTCTGGGGTTCTGTTTGTCTCTGTGAGGACAGACTCTAACTCCCAGAGGATCTGAGTCTGATTAGCGACACGCTGTCGGTGCCGAGGGTTGTGACAGGATCCACTTCCTGCTCAGCGCTGAGCAGATGTTCCACATTATTGATGCTGTTTATGAGAGACAGAAAAATCCCATAAAACACAGACCTGGATTTATCATCACAGTCTGTGTGTGTGTGTGTGTGTGGTGTGTGTGTGGTGTGTGTGTGTGTGTGTGTGTGTGTGTGTGTGTGTGGTGTGTGTGTGTGGTGTGTGTGTCTGTGTGTCTGTGTGTGTGTGTGTGTGTGTCTGTGTGTGTGTGTGTCTCTGTGTGTGTGTTTGTGTGTGTGTTTGTGTGTGTGTGTGTGTGTGTGTGTGTGTGTGTCTGTGTGTGTGTGTGTGTGTGTGTGTGTCTCTGTGTGTGTGTGGTGTGTGTGTGTGTGTGGTGTGTGTGTGTGTGGTGTGTGTGTGTGTGTGGTGTGTGGTGTGTGTGTGTGTGTGTGTGTGTGTGTGTGTGTGTGTGTGTGTGTGTGTATTATACATATTAGTTTGGGGAAATGAAAATAGCAGCTAGACAACGCCTACCTTTTCTTTCTGTATACAGCCTTTTCTCATGGCTTTTTGTTAGTGTCTTAACGTTGATGCACTGAGCTGATCAAGCCTCCTCCATATAGACCTTACTCTGGTTTCCTGCCATCCTCTGACGCCTTTATCTGAGATGTTTCTATAATAATAATAATAATGCATTTATTTATAGAGCACTTTTCTAGCAACTCAAACATTTACAGAGTAAATATTCATAAAACATAATTAAAACAACACACTTCAAATATGTAAAACACAACATTAATTACAGATTAAAAGCAGTTCTGAAGAGGTGAGTTTGATTTGAACTCAATCCAGAAACCCTTTGAATCCTGACGTTACTCAGATTGATCAACAGCTGGTACTCGTGTCCCTGTGTCAGTAGTGAGTACTCGAGTGCCGATTTTCGGGACTCGACTCGGACTCGTGAATTCTCGCGCAAGATGACTCGGACTCGACTCGGACACTCCTTGGGTGACTCGGACTGGACTGGAAAAGTGGGGACTCGAGAGTGACTTGGACTCGTGAATTGGTGACTTGACTACAACACTGCCCTGTGTTATCTGACGGATTAAACAGTCCTTCTGAAACATGCTACTCCTCTCATCTTCTCTCTGTCTCATTGAGACCTCCTCTCATCTTCTCTCTGTCTCATTGAGACCTCCTCTCATCTTCTCTCTGTCACATTGAGACCTCCTCTCATCTTCTCTCTGTCTCATTGAGACCTCCTCTCATCTTCTTTCTGTCTCATTGAGACTCCTCTCATCTTCTTTCTGTCACATTGAGACCTCCTCTCATCTTCTTTCTGTCTCATTGAGACCTCCTCTCATCTTCTTTCTGTCTCATTGAGACCTCCTCTCATCTTCTCTCTGTCTCATTGAGACCTCCTCTCATCTTCTCTCTGTCTCATTGAGACCTCCTCTCATCTTCTTTCTGTCTCATTGAGACCTCCTCATCTTCTTTCTGTCACATTGAGACCTCCTCTCATCTTCTTTCTGTCTCATTGAGACCTCCTCACATCTTCTTTCTGTCTCATTGAGACCTCCTCTCATCTTCTTTCTGTCTCATTGAGACCTCCTCTCATCTTCTTTCTGTCTCATTGAGACCTCCTCTCATCTTCTTTCTGTCTCATTGAGACCTCCTCTCATCTTCTCTCTGTCTCATTGAGACCTCCTCTCATCTTCTTTCTGTCTCATTGAGACCTCCTCTCATCTTCTTTCTGTCACATTGAGACCTCCTCTCATCTTCTTTCTGTCTCATTGAGACCTCCTCTCATCTTCTTTCTGTCACATTGAGACCTCCTCTCATCTTCTTTCTGTCTCATTGAGACATCCTCTCATCTTCTTTCTGTCGCATTGAGACCTCCTCTCATCTTCTTTCTGTCTCATTGAGACCTCCTCTCATCTTCTTTCTGTCTCATTGAGACCTCCTCTCATCTTCTTTCTGTCTCATTGAGACCTCCTCTCATCTTCTTTCTGTCACATTGAGACCTCCTCACATCTTCTTTCTGTCACATTGAGACCTCCTCACATCTTCTTTCTGTCACATTGAGACCTCCTCTCATCTTCTTTCTGTCTCATTGAGACTCCCTCACATCTTCTCTCTGTCGCATTGAGACCTCCTCACATCTTCTTTCTGTCGCATTGAGACCTCCTCACATCTTCTTTCTGTCACATTGAGACCTCCTCTCATCTTCTTTCTGTCTCATTGAGACCTCCTCACATCTTCTCTCTGTCGCATTGAGACCTCCTCACATCTTCTTTCTGTCACATTGAGACCTCCTCTCATCTTCTTTCTGTCACATTGAGACCTCCTCTCATCTTCTTTCTGTCTCATTGAGACCTCCTCTCATCTTTTTCTGTCACATTGAGACCTCCTCATCTTCTTTCTGTCGCATTGAGACCTCCTCTCATCTTCTTTCTGTCGCATTGAGACCTCCTCTCATCTTCTTTCTGTCGCATTGAGACCTCCTCTCATCTTCTTTCTGTCGCATTGAGACCTCCTCTCATCTTCTGTCTCATTGAGACCTCCTCACATTCTTTCTGTCACATTGAGACCTCCTCACATCTTCTTTCTGTCGCAGAGCTAACCCTGACCTTTCCGCTTCTAATTTCCGACGCCTTGGAGGAAATCTGATCCCTGAGTCCTGCAGCTTTATTTACGAGGCTTGAAGGAAATACTCTGAGTTTTTATTTTAATAGTTTTGGCAGCAGGAGGTTCCAGAGAGCCGATCAGCGGCAGCTCCTGTGTTCCAGAGGCTCATGTTCGATGTTTTATTGTCCGTCTGCTCGTGCTTTCTGGCTGAAGTTACCCTCACTAATGCTCTGACATCATCTCTGGATGCTGGAGTTATAACCCTCCAGAGGAACTGCTCACACGCCAGCTTTCCTTCAGCTTTCCTTCAGCTGTTCCTTAGGGTCAGGGTCAGCTGATGGAAAGAAGGTCTCTCTGCAGGTGGTTGTGTGTGCAGGAGCAGAATCCTCCAGCAGGGGGCGGTGCAGGGTTAGGAACACAAACTGTGAATCAGTTCATCAAGGACACACTGATGCTGTGAGGACATTAATGATGGTCAAACTTTCATTATAAGGATCCAGAAAAGCACTTTTTATTACAGATAAAAGCGGTACATTCAAGGTGTCAGGATGAGCATTACAGTCTGAGCACATTAGGAAACCCTCTGTACCTTTTATATAAAGTCAGATCCATTAAAGTGGTTTGAGTTCCTGAGTTGTAGATATTTGAGGACCCCTCGTCCTGCAGTGGTACACATTAAAAAACAAAATAAATATATGTTGAGGTTCAATATGCACATCTCAAGCAAGTTTAACATTTATCTAAAGACCTTTTAGTGCCTATTCTTCTCCTGTAGTGTGTTCTATAAGTGAATGTAAATGGTCTGCAAAGGCTAAAATCCTTGTGTTCTTCACTATGTAGAAGCTGCGTTTACTTTTTAATACTAAGTGTATTAGTGCACACTGCAGAGATAAATGAAGTATCTCAGGAATAATTGTCTGGTTCAAATCTTTGGTGATGATTTAAATAAACCCTCCTCTTCACAGCCGTGCTCAACTGTTAATGCTCATGTAAAGAACATGGGTTAAAGACGTCCTCTGAACAGAAACACACACACACACAGGAAGGTGATTCTTCATACCTGTTAGCGCTAGCGCCTCACATCTCCACGTTCTTCCACTTCCCTTTAAAGGCAGCGCGTCCAATCGATGCCGCTCCGATAGCGCAGATAAAAGACCCTGATGTGATCTCGCTGTAATGAGGTTGGGATCTGGCAGGACTTTAACATGTTGTTACTGAACACGTGTGTTTGAATGAAGAACTGCCGCTGATAGGTGCAAGCATCTTCCTGCCAGATGAGAGGGCTTTGATGCCGATTTCCAAACACAGAATATCTAGTAAAATGTATTTTTCTGAAGTCTTTAATGTTATGCTACTCGCCTTTTAACTTCTAGACATTTATTTATACACTCTTAAAACTTCTGGGATAACTTTAGGACAGAACACGTTAGTCTAACCCACATGTTAAACGTTCCACACATCGCCTAAACATTAAATATTAACATGAAGAAAAGAGAGGGCCGGGGCTCTGTCATGAAGAATGGGATTAATCTAACGTTAGCTAGTGACATAAACGAGCTAACGGCAGCTAGTGACAGAAACGAGCTAACGGCAGCTAGTGACATAAACGAGCTAACGGCAGCTAGTGACAGAAACGAGCTAACGGTAGCTAATGTCCTTGAGTGACGATCGTAAGTTAACTTCAGCTAACGTCAGCTTGTGACTGTCACTCATTCGTTTACTAATGTTAGCTTTTTACCGTCACTCACATCAGTTATCCTACGTCAGCTTACTTACATAAAGTAGCTAATTCAGCTTGTATAATGTGATGCTAAAAAAGCTAACGTTTGCTTACAAATATGACAGTCACAAGCTAACGTTGGTTGGCTACTGTTTATAAGCTAACTTCAGCTAACGTTAGCTTGTGACTGTCACCTACATAAAGTAGTTAATTCAGCTTGTATAATGTGAGTGACGGTAAAACAGCTAACGTTAGATAACGAATATGAGTGACAGTCACAAGCTAACGTTAGCAGCAGTTCGCTTGTGACTGTCAGTTATAAACAGCAGCTAATGAGCTAACGCTAGCTTGTGACTGATTCAGCTTCTATAATGTGATAAAAGCTACCGTTAGTTAATGTACTTGAGTGACAGTCACAAGCTAACGTTGGTTGGTTACTGTTTAAAAGCAAACATATGTTACGGTATAAGCTAACATTAGCTAACACAAGCTAACGTTGAAGAAACACTCGTTTACCGGCTCTGTGGATTTAACAGTGCTGGAAAGTAATTAAGTAATTACTCAAGTACCGTACTTGAGTATAAAATGAAGGTACTTTACTGAGTATTTTCACATTATACTTCAACTTTAATTTGTAGGCAAACTTTTTACTCCACTTCATTATTTTGGAGATTCGAATACAAAATATAAATTAACTACAATATTATAATATTTATTATAGGCTAAGATTCCTAGTAGTGTTTAAAGTAATTCAATAAACCCAATTTATTGGAAGTGATGAAAACATTAAGTATGCATCAATAACTATAATACCTCATTTTGAATATAAGGCGCTTGACTGGGCCTTTCTGCATAATGAGTACTTTTACTTTTGGTTCTTAAGGGATTTGTAAATGCTAATATGTTTTGTTCCTTTACTTAAGTACAATTTTGAATTCAGGACTTGTAACTGAGTGTTTTTACACTGAAGTATTACTACTTTTACTCAAGTACATCATCTAGAAGAATAGAATAGAAAGCCTTTATTGTCATGATACAAAAATATACAATGAGATTTTCTACAAGTTCTTATATCTCTGGGATTCCACCCAACAATCAGGGTGTGTGTGTGTGTGTGTGTGTGTGTGTGTGTGTGTGTGTGTGTGTGGTGTGTGTGTGTGTGTGTTCTGTGTCTGCACCGTGGACAGGATTGTTTCCAGGAGGCCCTAATGAAACGCAGATCATTTCATCGCAGCGTAAACTAATAAAGCCGAACAAACAGCGGCTCGGGACGTAATCAGACCTGACGACAAGTGACAGGCGAGCGTTCGCTGCCTTTCACTAAATTCACTTTTAGTCTTTGGCGGGCGGAGAGTCACCGTTAAAGAGCAGAGAGTCACTGTTAAAGGGCGGAGAGGAGATCATGGAAGCCATTATGAGGCGACCTGTGAACCCTAAGAAGACCCCGACAGAGACAGGGGTCAGAGGTCATGCAGGCCATTAGCGTAGCATTATTCAAGGCTTTTATTGTGATTTGTACAGAGCTACAGTGTAGATATGACAATGAAAATCTGAGGCTCCTCCAACAGAGCAACACAGATAATAGTGCAAGTAAATACAATAGAACATAATAGAAATAGTGCAGAATAGTCTCTATACAAGTAATTGGAATATTGCAACCCAGTCTCACTGCATTTCGTGTTATAGTCACGAAATAAATGTAATCTATTGATTCGTGTTCACCAACACTCGTGCCACACAGAACGATTTTAAAAGCAATGTGTTTCTATTGGTAGTGTGTTTCGTGCCTGCACCACATCTTTTTGTCAGGTCGGGTCTTGGAAGACCGGAAGCTGTGTGGTTCATAAAAACATTTTCTTACTCAATATCAAGCCACGATTATTGTTTTTATTTTAAATTGTATAATGTCGGACTTTTTTTGCCGTCCGCGAGGAAAAGAAATGGCTCAGAGCCTCAGAACACTGACATCTGTATTTTTAAATCTGTTTTTCCTTCTAATTGTTATTATTTACATTGCTTTTAAAAAAATTCTGTGTGACACAAAAAAAATGGGGAAATGGTGTTGGTGAACACGAATCAATAGATTAATGTTGTGACTATAACACAAAATGCCGTGAGACTGGGTTGAATATTTATATGAGTTGCAAACAGATGAATGTTATGGATGTTCTTTAAAAAGTTCAGGTGTTTACAGTCTGATGGCCTGGGAAGAAACTGTCTCTGAGTCTGGTGGTTTTATGAGGTTTCTCTTCACATTTACATGCTGCCCAAACACTGACGGGATGAGGAGCTGTGTGGTGTGTGTGTGTGTGTGTGTGTGTGGTGTGTGTGGTGTGTGTGTGTGTGTGTGTGTGTGTGTGTGTGTGTGTGTGTGTGGGTGTGTGTGTGTGTGTGTGTGTGTGTGTCTTTAAGAGCATTAGCCTCATCTCCCGCTCCATTAGAGACGTTTCCCTGCAGAGCGAGCTTTAACACTCATCATAATCCGGCTGATCTCTGAGATGTTTGCTGGAGCTTTAGAGAGTTCATTTCCCTGATAACCCAGTTAGAGGAGGCTTAGGAAGTGTTGAGGAGAAATGTTAGAGAGGGACACGAAACATTGGATCTGAGACGAGGCGCTACACGCAAAAACATGTTTTAAATACAGCGGTCATTTGGAGATTTGGGGTTTTTTCAGACAACTAAGAAGAGTTAAGTGTTGATCTTAGAGAGGATATAAAATACTCACTTTGAGACGAGAAACTGAACCAGAGACGGTCAAAAACACCTTTTTACCCATGCACTGGTCTTTTTAAGAACTTAAGCTATTTTGCTTCTAGCAGACGAGTTAAAAGAAAACATCCAAACTTTACCAACTGTCCATTTGTAGTTCTGTTGTGAACCCGGAGATGTAAGAAATATATAGCGTCTCCAGTATTCAGAAACCACCGGATGATAACTTGCATTTGTTCGGCATATTTGCAAAAATGTTACTTGCTTTTTTATTTCTATTTTGAGATGTTTTGATTCTAGGATTGTTTATTTCTACTCTTAATTTCTCTAATGTTAAATGCCTTGTCTTTTATGCTGCTGCAACGCAAACATGTCCCAAATAGGATCAATAAAGTACATCTTATCTTATCTTATTTGGACAAACGTGACAAAATGGTTCAATAAATTTAAATCTTGGACAATGTTTGAGGGCTTTTTGGGGTCGGAGAACTTGTAATATAAAGAGTTTTACAGAGATATCTAAGTGTTAAATGTGTTAACGGGTAGTCTTTAGTTCATTGTTGAGATATTCACTAACAGCTCCAAGTATATATATGTTTGTTTCTGAACATTTATCAGAATCAGAGACATGTTTTTGTGTCTTCCTGTTGGTGTAGAACTGTGTTTCATGTTCATGGCTGATGGGGGATGGTGGGAGGAATCTGACCCGCCTCTCTTTCTACCAGTGTATTGTCACACTTTAGACAACATGCACACACACCCTGCATGCTCACACACACCATGCACACACACACACACACCATGCACGCTCACACACACACACACCATGCACGCTCACACACACACACACACACACACACACACACACACACACTGTGCACGATAACAGACACATTGCATGCTCACACACCATACAGGCTCACACACACTGGGCACGCTCACACACACTGTGCACGCTCACCTAAACACACACACACACACCATGCATGCTCACACACACACACACACACACACACTGTGCTTGCTCACACACACCCTGTCCCTGCATGCTCACACACACACACACACACACACACACACACACACACACACACACACACACACACACACACACACACACACACACACACACACAGAGCGGTGGGATGGTGTGTGACTCTTCCTCTGGGGTTGAGTTTAATTGTTTGGTCATCGTCTCCATGCTCTCTGAGTCACAGTCAATAAAGCCACATTAGAGGGACAGGACTTGAGGGGCAGGACCCCGGCGTGGGGGGGAATATAAGAATATAATGAGACCGGACCCTCCCCGAGTCTCTCTCTGATATCAGGACTGTCACTGCCCCCTTTGTCCGCCCAACGACTCATTCTTACCCGGCAACAGCTCCTGAGTCTGAGGGACTCCGTGAGAGAATTAGCATCTGTGAACGTTGGGTTTTAAATGAGAATAGAGAGCCCGTATCCTGCATTTAGTCAATCACCTAATTCACAGATATCTTTGGCAAACCATGGCATTGTAGGTGACCTTTGCTAATGCATTAAATCCTGTTTAAAATCAGAGTTCACCCTGTAGAGTGTCCGGCTGTCGCTAACTTTAGCTTCGGCTGGTTTCTTGAATAGTGACATTTAAATGTGGTGTAAGTACTTATCTTTAGCATCCTTTTTAAATGCTGAATGGTTTCTTAAAAATACTTATTTTTTGTTATCCTTGTATATTTATTTTTTTATTTACTTTGCAAATCATTCTTTTAGATTGTTTATGTTCGCAGCACCAGACACCAAAGCAGATTCCTTGTATGTGTGAACGCCAGTGGCGAACCGTCAGGGCCTTCAAGGTATTCAGAGAATACACTGGAACACTCAGATAAAACAAACAAAAAATCGAGTTAATTATATAAATAAAATGTAATAAAATGAATAAAAGAGAATGGTATGTGTGTTACGTTGATTTGTTTCTCCTTCTCGGACCATGCACTACGCATTTCAGTGGTTTTGTGTTAGAAAAAAAAAGCAACCAATCAGATCTTGTTCTGGGTCTCTGGGTAGAATATCCTTCACCAAGGTATTCTATATCCTTGATAGAAGGCCCTGGCCGTTGCACTGAATGAGAGCGTACGTTTGGACTGACAGTTTGATCAACCAATCATATATTGATTTGTAGCCAATGGGCGTATTCTTTCAGAGTTTCCCTCGGTTCCAGGGTCCTCTCGAAGGCCCGCTAGTTAACTGGCTCGAGACAGAGGATCTAGATGAATGCGACGAAGCAATTCATGCCATTTTATTGTTTTTAACGTTGAAATGATAAGTGCAGCAGGTGAAGATGAAGTTGTTGCGGATTTGTTGTCAGTACCCTTTTCAAGACGACAATTCAGTGAAAAGACGGAGGGGGGGGGGCGCGGCGGCGGGTGGGGGGGTGGTGTGTGTGTCTACAGAAGGTCCAGTTGTGATAGACACGGTTCGTCACTGGTGAACGCACCTGGCGATAAACTGGATTCTGATTCTCTGAGAGCTTCAGGTCTAGATGTTCTGGTGTATATTACAGCAGCTAAATGACCAACCAGCGATCATGGTGGGTAAAATCAGTAAAACTCAATTATGCAATTTCACGTTAAAATAGGGTGGTTGTAAGCTAACCGCTAACGTTTGCTCCTGTAGTTTCTAGACGTCCCATCACTCTGGTTAGGGTTAGGGTTAGGGTTAGGGTTAGGGCTAGGGCTAGGGTTAGGGCTAGGGCTAGGGCTAGGGCTAGGGTTAGGGCTAGGGTTAGGGTTTCTGCAGAGGGTTAGGGCTAGGGCTAGGGTTAGGGTTAGGGCTTCTGCAGAGGGTTAGGGTTAGGGCTAGGGTTAGGGCTTCTGCAGAGGGTCAGGGTTAGGGCTAGGGTTAGGGCTAGGGTTAGGGCTTCTGCAGAGGGTTAGGGTTAGGGTCAGGGCTTCTGCAGAGGGTTAGGTCTAGGGTTAGGGTTAGGGCTAGGGTTAGGGTTAGGGCTTCTGCAGAGGGTTAGGGCTAGGGTTAGGTCTAGGGTTAGGGCTAGGGCTAGGGTTAGGGCTTCTGCAGAGGGTTAGGGTTAGGGTTAGGGCTTCTGCAGAGGGTTAGGGCTAGGGTTAGGGTTAGAGTTAGGGCTAGGGTTAGAGTTAGGGCTAGGGTTAGGGTTAGGGTTAGAGTTAGGGTAGGGTTAGGGTTAGGGCTTCTGCAGAGGGTTAGGGCTTCTGCAGAGGGTTAGGGTTAGGGCTTCTGCAGACCAAAGCTCAAAGGGGAAGTCTTTCTTCGCTGATTCTAAATGAGAAGGGACCAAACCCTGTTTCCCTCAGTTATCACCTCTCCATCAGATATCATTTATCTTTTGCAAACCGTATCATTTTTCTAACGTGAAGAGAAGTCACACGCAGCCTCTGAGGCGGAAAATGAAGCGATCAGATTTAATGTGAATCACATGTTGCAGCAGATCTGCATCTGATGGTTTCAATGTTTGAACGTTGTGATGGGATAGCCATAACATGTCAACTGTGGGGGGGGGTGATGGTGGATGAGATAACCAGCTCACTGACCTCTGCTGACCACACACACACACACATACACACACACACACACACATACACACTCACACACACACACACACACACACACACACACATACACACACACATACACACACACACACACACACATACACACTCACACACACACACACATACACACACACACACACACACATACACACTCACACACACACATACACACACACACACACAACACACACATACACACACACACACACATACACACACACACACATACACACTCACACACACACACACACACACACACACACATCAGGTCTGGATGTGTAGATAGTAGTTGACACACTGTGGTGAGTCCTAAAACCCTGAAATGACTTAGCTTTCCTACTTTCGGCTACTCTACTGGCTACCTCCTAAGAGCTAATAATGTGTTGTTATAAGACATAATGAGTCTGTTGATTGTGTATATATATGTATATTCATATTTGTATACATATGCCCACTGCTCCTGGTACTAGGATGGGTTAAAAGCAGAGAACACGTGTCACTGTGTGCTCTGTGCTCTGCATGTGTTTCCATTAGAGGGTTTATCCTCCAATTCTATACATATTTTTCTATGCATTGTATTTTGTATTACTGGATTGTGGGAAACGGTATTTCGATCTCTCTTTCTGTACACACAAACTGAAAGATTGACAATAAAGTTGACTTTGACTAAGACATGTCAGTAATGGTTGTGACGATATAAAACATGAAATTGCCAAAAACACAATCCCAAAACATAATCTGTGCAGAAATCTAAATCGCAAATAGACAAGACCTCCAGCAGGCGATGGTGCGTCAGAAGCCCCTCCCATTTCCTCAATTGGGGGATCCAATTGGTTGTGGTCTTGAGCTTTAGGGGTGAAAGGGAAACACCATGGACAAAGACAAAGAGATTGTTTTTGCAGATGGGAACACTCAAAATTAAACAGAATATCGAGATGTTCGACTCCATGAAGGCAGCACAGATGTCATTTCTTACACCGCTAACGATAGATAATGTGAGCACCAAGTCCTACGTCATTTGGGTTTCGCCCAGATTACTTCTTTGGCTCCTGTAACCCTCCACCAAGTTTGATAAAAATAGTGCCAGAAGTTTCTGTAATTGAACAGACCAGAAGTCGAATTGACAAACCTCCTTATAATGGAGATAATTATAAAATCCTTTAAAGTCTTTATCAAGGTTAAAGTAGGTCAATTAAATATACCTGTTGTGTTAACAGTTACTGTATTTGCACAAACAGCGTATGAAGGTCTGATGTTGTTCACAGTGATGTCACAGTGATGTCACAGTGATGTCACAGTGATGTCACAGTGATGTCACAGTGATGTCACAGTGATGTCACAGTGTACCTGTGCAGCAGACATCCAGGTGTTTGTGTTTTACTCACCTGAACATGAGAGTGTGTATTTAAAGTCTGTTGGTGAATAACTGGAACACCAGACGATGGGACGTCAGCTGACGTCCCATCACTAACTCCTTCATCCCGTTATAAATGAGGTTCGTTAGTTAGCCAATGTCCAAACCTCAACCTCACCTTTAACCCCCGCTGAGATACTCTCACCTTCATCCGGCCTCTTTGTTTCACTACCCACCCTCCCTCCTTCATCCCTTTCACTATCTACTTCATCCCTATTTATAACCCTTAATCCCTTTCCTACCTCCTCTTTACCCACATCCCTCATCCTTCCTTCCTCTTTCCTTCATCCCTTCCTCTCTCACTACAATAATTAATCCTTCACTTCCTATATCCCTTCATCCTTTGATTCCTCCCTTCCTTCTTCCCTTTATCCCTTCGGCCATTCATCCCTACAACCCTTAACCCTCCCTTCCTAAATCTGTTCATCCTCCCTTCCTCTCCTCATCCCTCACTCCCTACATCCCTTCCTAACTCCCACCCTCCGTCTCCTCATCCATACATTGCTATGACCCTGATCCCTAACTCCCTTCATCCTTTGATTCCTCCCTTCCTTCTTCCCTTCTTCCCTTTATCCCTTCATCCATCCCTCACTTGCTACATTTTATCCCTCACTCCCTTTATTCCTTCCTCCTCCCTTCCTTCTTCCTTTATCTCTTCGGCCATTCATCCCTGCCAATCTTAACCCTCCCTTTCCTAAATCCCTTCGTCCCGTCCTACAACCTTCCCACCACTGGTCCCTAACAACCTACATCTCTTCATTCCTTTTATCCCAATCACTTTATTCCTCCCTCCCTCCTCCTCCCTTCCTCCTTTTCCTCCTTCCTTCCTCCTTCCTCCATTCCTTCCTCTTCCTTCCACCCCACATATCCCCTTCATCATTGTATCCCTTCCTCCCTCCCTACATCTCTTTATACTACAACCCCCCACTTTCAGCCATTCATCCCTCTCTAGGACCCTTAATCCTCCTTCCCTCTATCCCTCCCTCTCTCCTTCCCTCTCTCCTTCCCTCTCTCCTTCCCTTCTCTCCTTCCCTGCCCCCTCCCTGTCTGGAGGCTTGTTTTCAGATTGGGTTAGAAAGGATTTCCTCAGCTCATGGAAAGTGGTTTCTCTCTCTGGTTAGAGTCTGAGTCTCTTGTGTGGCCCTGAGTTTAAGCCCACCTGCCAAACTAATTTACGACCTCGTTCAGAGAGACTGTGCCGGCGTCCTGAAGGTTTCTGGGTTTCTGGCCCCAGCGCTGCGACAGTATTTCACGATGATCCGGCTCTCCCTGGCGGTGCCATAAAACACTTCATATTACCACACTCATATTACACACTCTGCAGAAACCCTTTATGAACACTGTCTGCCTCACACTTTAGGAGGCCGTCCAAGCCGGTTCCTGGCGGTCACACGGTGGTCAGATGGAGAAGTCATTACAGCAGAACTCTCCTATTAGAATATTACATTTCAGTAGAACATGTGTTGTTGGTCCAGATAGCTGCATGTTTCACTGACACTAGATCTACGGAGGTCCAGAACTCCCCATCAGGAGGAGCAGCTTCAGAAAGGATGCAGATATAAAAACACAAATGTTCCACATGAAGAAACATCTTCAGCAACAACACGTGCAGCATTTAGAGAACACTCAGCAACTTGAGGAGACATGCGCAGCGTTTACTAAAAGCTGCAGAAACCAAACGCTGCAGAAACAAAACGCTGCAAGAAGGTATTAAACGATATTGAAGCTTTTGTTTTGTATTTGCAGCGCTTCGTTCCTGGAAAACATTAAAGGTCCCATGTCATGGCCATTTCTACTGATCATAGTTCCCTTGTTGAGGTCTACTAGAATAGATTCACATTGTTCAATGTTCCAAACTCACATTGGTTTCTCACAGCATCTCTGTATAGTCTGTGTATTCACTCTCTGTCCTACACGGCTTGTTGGAGCTCCTGCCCCCCCTCCCTGTGAGCCCAGTGGCCGTCTGTGAGACACAGCGAGACACAGCGAAACCCAGCCCGAAACCAGCCTCGCCGCGTCCCGCTGTCTCAGGCGGAGAAATCGGTGGCGCTGCAGCTGAGGAAAGATTGTGTGGTGTGTGTGTGAGGAAGTCGTTACGTTACGTCACTATAACCAGGAAGAAAAAGAGAAATGTCCAACGAGGTGTTCAGGGGCAGGGGCAGCACAGACAGGTCTTCTCTGAGTTAGAGTTGTACTCGCTACAGGGTGCACTTTGAGGGTTAGTGACTCTGCAGACCGTTTACATGCAGAAGCTACAGAACACAAGGGGACGGGTCAGAACCAGGAAAGCATGACATGGGACCTTTAAGTAGAAGTACAGAAGTATTGTCGGCTAAATGCTGTGAATATACTTCTTCAAGTATCAACCCGTTGTGCACGATGGCTCTTTTGAACGTATTAAAGGATATTGATCCGTTATGAGCCGCCTCGGTTCTGGTGACGTTAGTATTTCTGTGTTTACGAGAGTCCAACGTGTCCCACAGATATTAACGTGCCCTCGTCGCTCATAGCAACCCGACCCTGACTTACGGCTGTAACCGGGGCAGAAAATGTTAAAGCTCACTTTATGTCTGTTTTTCATTGGGGGGGGGGGGGGGGGGGGGTTGTGTTTATTATGTCACATTCTTTCACACGCAGTGAAAAGGCGGGAGTTTGTGAGTCCGTGCGTCCTTTCAGCGAGGCATTACCATGTCCTTTGATGGACTTCATTGGGCCCAAAGCAGGAGGACGTAACCCTGTTTATTTAAATGTGCAGCTTTGTGGGCCTCTAAATGCTGCTCTGCTGCTCCATTCAGCGCCAAAAACAAAAACCTTTGACCTCTTTGTCTCCGGCTCCATTCGATGGCCATCTTTGTGCTGCGTAGATTTCTCATTTTAACAATTTTGCAGTAAAACGAGGTGGTTTCCCTTTGGTCTCCTGGCTGGGCGTCTGTGCCGTTTGGTGGGAACGTGCACCTCGACACTTCTTCTTCTGTGGTGCTGCGATGACATCAGTCCTTTTAGCTTTCTCCCCTCAGCTTGTTACAATTAAAAGACACAAAACAGATTCCCAGCCAGGCCGTCTCCGAGCCGACGGTCGCTCTTATTCCACATAATGGCAGGATTAGCTAAACATTATTACAGCTAATATTCAGCTGGCGCTCTGCAGCTCCTAAACTCTGACAGATTATAATATTTCATCTCAAAAGAGCTTTTAAACTCTAATGCAGCCCTGCACTTCTGGGTTGATGTTAGACTTCAGGGTGAGTCACGGGTCACAGCGACGACAATGTGAGGAATTTAAACACTGACAGTTGATATCAAGTTTAAAGCAGTGGAGTGATCAGTTTAACTTTAATGGGCTCTCTGACGGCTGTGTTCAGGTGTGCGTGCGTGTGTGTGTGTGTGAGTGTGTGTGTGTGTGTGTGCGTGAGTGTGTGTGTGTTTGTGGCGTGTGTGTGAGAGTGGTTTGTGTGTGTGGTTTGTGTGTGTTTGTGTGTGTGTGTGGTGTGTGTGTGTGTGTGAGTGTGTGTGTGTGTGTGTGTGTGTGTGTGTGGTGCGTGTGTGTGTGCGTGTGTGTGGTGTGTGTGTGTGTGTGTGTGCGTGAGGTGTGTGTGTGTGGTGTGTGTGTGTGTGTGTGTGTGTGTGTGTGTGTGTGTGTGTGGTGTGGTGGTGTGGTGTGTGGTGTGTGTGTGTTTGTGTGGTGGTGTGAGTGCGTGTGTGTGTGTGTGTGTTGTGTGCGTGTGTGGTTGCGTGTGTGTGTGTGTGTGTGTGTGTGTGTGAGTGCGTGGGTGTGTGGGTGGTGTGTTTGTGTGTGTGCGTGTGCGTGCGTGTGTGTGTGTGTGCGTGCGTGCGTGTGTGTGCGTGCATGTGTGTGCGTGTGTGTTTGTGTGTGTGCGTGCGTTGTGTGTGCGTGTTTGTGTGTGCGTGTGCGTGTGCATGTGCATGTTAGTGTGTGTGTGTGTGTGTGTGTGCATATGTGTGTTTGTGCATGTGTGTGTGTGTGCGTGTGTGTGTGCGTGTGTGTGGTGCGTGTGTGTGTGTGTGTGTGTGGTGTGTGTGTGTGTGTGTGTGTGGTGTGTGTGTGTGCATGTTAGAGTGTGTGTGTGGTGTGTGTTGTGTGTGTGCATGTTAGAGTGTGTGTGTGTGGTGTGTGTGTGCGTGTGTGTGTGTGTGTGTGTGTGTGTGTGTGTGTGTGTGTGTGTGTGTGTTGTGGTGTGTGTGTGTGTGCGTGCGTGCGTGTGTGTGTGTGTGTGTGTGTGTGCGTGCGTGCGTGCGTGTGTGTGTGTGTGTGTGGTGTGGTGTGTGTGTGTGTGTGTGTGTGTGTGTGTGTGTGTGTGTGTTGTGTGTGTGTGTGTGCAGCTCTGGTAGTGTGACTTTATGAGCATCTTTACGAGCGGCTCTCACAGTGATGGAGCGTCTGAACGGCCTGACTGCAGCGGGGCTAAAATCAACAGCAGTATAATACGCTTTAGTGAAAGAGCTGCCAGTAAAACATCTCCGAGAAACTCTGCTCACTTCCTCCTCTCTGACTCAGAGTCATACGGAGGCTAACAGATGATAAACTAACGGGATACAACAAAACTCTTCCATCAGGAGAAACCAAACGCTGCAAATACAAAACGCTGCAAGAAGCTCTTAGTAGCTTTCAGTAAACGCTGCCATGTCTCTCAAGTTGCTGAATGTTCTCTAAATGCTGCACGTGTTGTTGATGAAGATGTTTCTCGCAACACAGTCTCACCCCCTGAAGGTCCAGGAGCGACGCTTGGTCAGGGTCCTATGGCGTGCAGTTGTGACGCACCGAGTCTCCTTCAGCTTCATAAACGGACGCAAAGAGGGCGGTATTTGACGCTCAGGGAAGCACCGCATCGGTCCATGTCGGCGGCACTTAAGGTCTCTACACACCAACCTGAGACCAAAGAACGCGTACCGAAGGCGTCCCGACTTTTACGTCAGCTACGTCAGGCTTCGTTGGCTTCGTCGGATAAAGCCGCCCGCCTACGAAACACCGCAAATACTTCAGCCGACGAGTGGCAATAACTCTCCTTACCAGCAGGCGGCGGTAGTGTGTATTCGTCATTCAAAAGAGGCAACAACCGGAAGACAGACTGCGTTATACACCGAGAGAAGAAGAACAGACTGCGTGATACACCGAGAGAAGAAGAACAGACTGCGTGATACACCGAGAGAAGAAGAACAGACTGCGTTTTATACACCGAGAGAAGAAGAACAGACTTAGTAATATAAACAGTTGATCAGTTGGTCTTCACTTTCTTCATTCCATGCCGTCATGATAAAAAAGAAACTCTTGCGTCCGGGTGAGATGAAAATGAGGAAGATTAGCCGTCTGTGTGTGCCTTCTTATCGTTTGTTTTGGTCCCTCACTTCCGCTTCACTTCTGATGCACTGATTCGCTAAGCTGAACAGCCAATCAGAGTGATTGATTGTCCCGACGTTCTTTGGGTTGAAAATGTGCCGTAAAGAGACGACACACCAACCTGAGTAGTGCGACGCGAATGCCCTCTGACGGCTTCGGACGGCCTCTGACTCCCAAAGTCGGGCCGGTGTGTAGAGGCCTTTAAGGCATTGCCGACCCATATCCACAGGATTTTACACCCGGAAGTAAGTATTCTCTTTACTGTCGATTGATTTTACAGTGATATCTGCACTACTCATCAACTCAAAACACCAGATTATCCTTGTTAATTACACAACATTGATTGGTTTAAATTGTGTCAATGCTTTTGTATTTTCCCCTTCGATTCGGAGAAACAAATATTTTTTCGGAGTTTAGGATGGCAGAAGACACTACACTACCCAGAATCCTCAGCTATCGTTTGGGACTACAACATGTGCTTTGCTTCACAAACCCCGTGATTAGTCCTCAAGCTCTGTGATTGGTTGACCTCATTCCATATGAAAAAACGTTTCGTAAAAGATAAAATCATACTTTATTCAGCAGTGCTTGCTTTACTCTTTGAAAGTCATCACATGAATGCATTGTAATAAATGGTTCGGCTGCATTAAATATTACACATCTGTCGTAGTTCTTTATTTATCTACAGAGATCGGGCCTCAGAATAGACCGGAAACTATTCTTTTACCGTTCTGTTTTAATTTCACAATAAAGTTAGTAGTAATATTTGTATTGATATTATTGTTTTATAACTATAGACCGCTGGGTCATGTTAAGACCATCTTATCTGTGTTCTGTGGGTTTTTCCATCGCTTTTGTTATAAATATCAAAACAATAACAAATATATTCGTCGTAAACTAAACCGGAAACAGCAGTATATTTTATTTTGTTAACACTGTAAACTTGACAGCTTTTAACCCAAACCACCTACTGGTTAAAGCACGTTATTACACGTTTAGAGTAATTGCAATGCAGGTAGATTGTGTTGCTTTTTAATGACTGTTTAAAATGCCTTTTTCTTAATGTCTTTCATTTTTGTAAAGCACTTTTGAATGTGTTATATTTATGAAAACATTTAAATATTAAGAGTACATACAAAATAGGAGGAAAGTAGAAGGTCAATGATAGAAATATAGAATAGAAAATATCAAGAAGATACTGTAAATGATATCTAGAATAAAACAGTTTAGTGCCGGATGTACAAAGATATTAATCGGAGGATGTGCAAAACAGACAAACTAATTAGGCTTTATTTAAACATTAAATAATACTTTAGGTTAAGGTCTTCTTTTAAATACATGTAAGCAAAAAGCTTTGGGGTATCTGATAATATTAAGCCTGACAAAGTACTTAACGTTGCATATATTGCATGTGTAGTGAGCACTAATTTACTCATGTTACATAATTCACTCATGGAACTACGGTTTGGGGGTATTGTTCCGCACGGACACTTATGTTGACTGTACCTCCTGTGTACCTACTGTGCCCTCCTTCCTCTTCTCCCCTTCTCTTCTCGGACTGCAACCGGACAACATGTGCATTTCTGCTGCTCATAAAGTAACCTTTTGCACCTTCGATGCACCGCCTCTGACTCTATCTCTCGGCACTACACTGGTGACCCTGACATAAGTCTCGCAGAAGTTTCCGAGACTGAACTGAACATGGCTAGAAACGCAGTTTTTCTCAAACTGCCGGAGATTTTTGGAGACGTCCGTGGCTGCTTCGTGCGCACGGACTGAGGCTCGGTGCGCCCTCCGCGGAATGGCCTGAGGACGTCGCTCGCCATTCCCGCATCGTTTCGGCACTGTGGGACAGCTTGCCTTCCGACCACATGGAGACGATACACGACCTGCTAGGTACGGAAGAACCCGTCTTCTTGCACATGGAACTGTTTCTTCAGGACATGCAGCCGCATGTCCAGCCAGCGCTCACTAACACGGCTAGTGTTGAGCCCCGCGCTTTAGCCGAAGAAGCTGACCGGTTTCTTCCTGGCCGCCCGGCGATTTACCCCTGACGTGCTGCCCCGACACGCAGCGGCACCTTCCCTGGTAGGGGCACGCCGCCTAGCAGAGGCTCCGGAGCCGACGACATCAACTAACGGCTACCGGCTTGCAGCTAACGGCCGTCGACAACGGCTAACAGCTAACGGCTAACAACGGCTAACAGCTAACGGCTAACAACGACAACTAACGGCTAACAATAACAGCTAACGGCTAACAACGATGACTAACGGCTAACAACGGCTAGCAGCTAACGATGACTGACAGCTAGCGGCTAACGGCTGACTTCGTCCATCAGTTAACGTGACTGTTAACCCTTTTTGGTGGTGCCTGAGAGGAGGTTCGATCATGTCTGGTCGGCCTCGTGTGGACCCTCTCGCTTTTTCACCACCTCGACGGCGGTTTCGGACGTCGCCCACGTTTTCATCGGCGCCTGGGTGGCGCACTTCTGGACCTCGCCTCGACAGTTTCGGACGTCGCCCATGCTTTCATCGGCCCATGGGTGGCGCGCTTCGGGACCCTGTCTGGCCTCTTCCCTCGCCTCGGCAACAGCTTCGGACGTCGCCCACGCCTTCATCGGCCCGCGGGTGGCGCACTTCTGGACCCTGCCTGGCCTCTCCTCTGACCGCGGCTCACGGTTCGCCTCGACGGCGGCTTCGGACGTCGCCCCGTCTGGCCGCTCCCCTGTCCACGGCTCCTTCCTCCCGGGGATACCGCTCCTTCCTCCCGAGGGCTTGTGCCCGCCGCCGCTGTGCCCTCGCCTGCGGCCGGCAGCGCTCCTCCCTGCTGGGGACCACCGGGATATTCATGCCCGTCCCCACGTCGCACAGCGACCCAGCTTTCTGCGGCTGGCGGATGTTTTCTTCATTCGCCACGACGCCTACCGCGGCCCCCTTGTGACGGCCCGTTCCGTGGCCCGCCCCCCACCCCCCAGTGGGGGTGCCCTCGCCCTCGTTGGGCCCCTGCCCTCTCCTGCGGCCTCCTTCCGACGGCCCGTTCCATGGCCCGGCCCTCGCCTGCGACCCCACTCTCCTCGGCCCCTGTGGTGCTTCCTCCCGGACGCGAGGATTGTGCCATGTTTGAATTCTGGGGGGGCTGGTGTAGTGAGCACTAATTTACTCATGTTACATAATTCACTCATGGAACTACGGTTTGGGGGTATTGTTCCGCACGGACACTTATGTTGACTGTACCTCCTGTGTACCTACTGTGTGCCCTCCTTTCTCTTCTCCCTTCTCTTCCCGGACTGCAACCGGACAACATGTGCATTTCTGCTGCTCATTAAAGTAACCTTTTGCACCTTCGATGCACCGCCTCTGACTCCTATCTCTCGGCACTACAATGGTTTGTTTTGGGACTTGACAATCAACTTTCCTGCAATGTTAACTTTGTTGAAGCACTTATTTTAACCGATATTATACATATTTATTATACTCTTATAAGATGTATGTAGATAGAATAAGAAATGTGCAGAATATGACAGTTTAATGGTGGAGGTACACATATTGAGAGATGTCTTGTTGAGGAACCTATGACCCAAGTTTGTCATCATTGCATAACTACACCGTAGTTGTGTATAAAACCACCAGACTCAGGGACAGCTTCATCCCACAGGCCAGAAGACTATTAAACACCTGAACTTTGAAACAACATCCATAACATTCATCTGGCTGCTACTTAGAAATGATTTGTCAAATATATCATATTCCAATCACTTGACTTATTGCACTATTTCACTTTTTACTATTTTACTATTTTTCTTTTTGTATTTACTTGCACTATTTTTTCTGTGTATCTGTTTTATTGTGTTGCACTGTTGGAGGAGCCTGTGACCTAAGGGGGGGGGGGGGTGACCTAAGGGGGGGGTAGGACACGTTCGAGTCCTGTTTTGGTTAGTGGGCCGTCGATGGGATTCATTCCATTTCAAAGTGCTGTTTGACGCTCCGTGTAAACTTCGCGCACTGCCACTCCAACATCCAATCACAGAGCTTGAGGACTAATCACGGGGTTTGTGAAGCAAAGCACATGTTGTAGTCCCAAACGAAGCTGAGGATTCTGGGTAGTGTAGTGTCTTCTGCCATCCTAAACTCCGAAAAAATATTTGTTTCTCCGAATCGAAGGGGAAAAATACAAAAGCATTGAACACAATTTAAACCAATCAATGTTGTGTAATCAACAAGGATACTCTGGTGTTTCTGAGTTGATGAGTAGTGCAGATATCACTGTAACATCAATCGACAGTAAAGAGAATACTTACTTCCGGGTGTAAAATCCTCCGTTATCCAATGGGAATGGACGCTCACATTGCCTTTAAGTGTCGCCGACATGGACCGATGCGGTGCTTCCCTGAGCGTCAAATACCGCCGCCGATGGGAATACATTGCAATCAGTTGAAAGCTCTTTGCGTCCGTTTATGAAGCTGAAGGAGACTCGGCGCGTCACAACTGCACGCCATAGGACCCTGACCAAGCGGCTCCATAGGACCCTGACCAAGCGTCGCTCCATAGGACCCTGACCAAGCGTCGCTCCATAGGACCCTGACCAAGCGTCGCTCCATAGGACCCTGACCAAGCGTCGCTCCATAGGACCCTGACCAAGCGTCGCTCCATAGGACCCTGACCAAGCGTCGCTCCATAGGACCCTGACCAAGCGTCGCTCCATAGGACCCTGACCAAGCGTCGCTCCATAGGACCCTGACCAAGCGTCGCTCCATAGGACCCTGACCAAGCGTCGCTCCATAGGACCCTGACCAAGCGTCGCTCCATAGGACCCTGACCAAGCGTCGCTCCATAGGACCCTGACCAAGCGTCGCTCCATAGGACCCTGACCAAGCGTCGCTCCATAGGACCCTGACCAAGCGTCGCTCCATAGGACCCTGACCAAGCGTCGCTCCATAGGACCCTGACCAAGCGTCGCTCCATAGGACCCTGACCAAGCGTCGCTCCATAGGACCCTGACCAAGCGTCGCTCCATAGGACCCTGACCAAGCGTCGCTCCATAGGACCCTGACCAAGCGTCGCTCCATAGGACCCTGACCAAGCGTCGCTCCATAGGACCCTGACCAAGCGTCGCTCCATAGGACCCTGACCAAGCGTCGCTCCATAGGACCCTGACCAAGCGTCGCTCCATAGGACCCTGACCAAGCGTCGCTCCATAGGACCCTGACCAAGCGTCGCTCCATAGGACCCTGACCAAGCGTCGCTCCATAGGACCCTGACCAAGCGTCGCTCCATAGGACCCTGACCAAGCGTCGCTCCATAGGACCCTGACCAAGTCGCTCCATAGGACCCTGACCAAGCGTCGCTCCATAGGACCCTGACCAAGCGTCGCTCCATAGGACCCTGACCAAGCGTCGCTCCATAGGACCCTGACCAAGCGTCGCTCCATAGGACCCTGACCAAGCGTCGCTCCATAGGACCCTGACCAAGCGTCGCTCCATAGGACCCTGACCAAGCGTCGCTCCATAGGACCCTGACCAAGCGTCGCTCCATAGGACCCTGACCAAGCGTCGCTCCATAGGACCCTGACCAAGCGTCGCTCCTGGACCTTCAGGGAGGGAGACTGTGTTGATTCTTCATGTGGAACATTTGGGTTTTATATCTGCATCCTTTCTGAAGCTGCTTCTCCTGATGGAAGAGTTTTGGTTCGTTGTAGTGCGTTTGCACCTTTCGGCCTCCGTTAAAATCCGATGCAAACTAACAACGAACTTGTGAAATGTTTCTGTAAAATGGAAAACCCGCTCTGAGAGGTCAGCATTAAAGCCTCCTCTCTGCAGCTTTATGACTCTGAGCAGATGTTATTTTTCTGTTATCATCTATTTCTGTGAAGAGAGGGTACACACACACACACACACACACACACACACACACACACACACACACACACACACACACACTTGTTTACGACGTCGGCTCAGAGGTTCGGTCCGGAGCAGGACAGGTGCTCCGGTCCCAGCTGATCCACATTCCAACTGCTTTCATTTTACAAGAGCTAGGGGCCATTCTGGCTCTGGATCTGTGGCATACACACACACACACACACACACACACACACAACCACACACACACACACACACACACACCACACATACACACACACACCACACACAACACACACACACATACACACACACATACACACACACACACACACACACACATACACACACACACATACACATACACACACATACACACAAATACACACACACATACACACACACACATACACACACACACACACTACACACACACACATACACACACATACACACACACACACACACACATACACAACACATACACACACACACACACACACATACACACACCACATACACACAAATACACACACATACACACAAAACACACACACACCAATACACAAACAAACACAACACACACACACAAACACACACACATACACACAAATACACAAACATACACACACATACACACACACACACACATCTCGGTGCTTCACTCAGACATCTGCTCGTTTCACTTATCTGCCATCGGGTCCTCAGAGGAGTTTATACTGATGGAGATTAACAGAAATACACACTCACTGCGATGTTCAGGTGTGTATCAGTATGTAGTGTCTCTACTTTAAAGAGTCCTCTCCTGCTGATGTTCAGGTGTGTATCAGTATGTAGGGTCTCTACTTTAAAGAGTCCTCTCCTGCTGATGTTCAGGTGTGTATCAGTGTGTAGTGTCTCTACTTTAAAGAGTCCTCTCCTGCTGATGTTCAGGTGTGTATCAGTATGTAGGGTCTCTACTTTAAAGAGTCCTCTCCTGTGATGTTCAGGTGTGTATCAGTATGTAGGGTCTATACTTTAAAGAGTCCTCTCCTGCTGATGTTCAGGTGTATATCATTATGTAGTGTCTCTACTTTAAAGAGTCCTCTCCTGCTGATGTTCAGGTGTATATCAGTATGTAGTGTCTCTACTTTAAAGAGTCCTCTCCTGATGATGTTCAGGTGTATATCAGTATGTAGTGCTCTACTTTAAAGAGTCCTCTCCTGCTGATGTTCAGGTGTGTATCAGTATGTAGGGTCTCTACTTTAAAGAGTCCTCTCCTGATGATGTTCAGGTGTATATCAGTATGTAGTCTCTACTTTAAAGAGTCCTCTCCTGATGATGTTCAGGTGTATATCAGTATGTAGTGTCTCTACTTTTAAGAGTCCTCTCCTGCTGATGTTCAGGTGTATATCAGTATGTAGGGTCTCTACTTTAAAGAGTCCTCTCCTGCTGATGTTCAGGTGTGTATCAGTATGTAGGGTCTCTACTTTAAAGAGTCCTCTCCTGCTGATGTTCAGGGTGTTATCAGTATGTAGTGGTTCTACTTTAAAGAGTCCTCTCCTGCTGATGTTCAGGTGTATATCAGTATGTAGTGTCTCTACTTTAAAGAGTCCTCTCCTGCTGATGTTCAGGTGTATCAGTATGTAGTGTCTCTACTTTAAAGAGTCCTCTCCTGATGATGTTCAGGTGTATATCAGTATTAGTGTCTCTACTTTAAAGAGTCCTCTCCTGATGATGTTCAGTGTATCAGTATGTAGGGTCTTACTTAAAGAGTCCTCTCCTGATGATGTTCAGGTGTGTATCAGTATGTAGGTCTCTACTTTAAAGAGTCCTCTCCTGCTGATGTTCAGGTGTGTATCAGTATGTAGGGTCTCTACTTTAAAGAGTCCTCTCCTGCTGATGTTCAGGTGTATCAGTAATGTAGTGTCTCTACTTTAAAGAGTCCTCTCCTGCTGATGTTCAGGTGTATATCAGTATGTAGTGTCTCTACTTAAAGAGTCCTCTCCTGATGATGTTCAGGTGTATATCAGTATGTAGTGTCTCTACTTTAAAGAGTCCTCTCCTGCTGATGTTCAGGTGTGTATCAGTTGTAGGGTCTCTGCTTTAAAGAGTCCTCTCCTGCTGATGTTCAGGTGTGTATCAGTATGTAGGGTCTCTACTTTAAAGAGTCCTATCCTGCTGATGTTCAGGTGTGTATCAGTATGTAGGTCTCTACTTTAAAGAGTCCTCTCTGATGATGTTCAGGTGTATATCAGTATGTAGTGTCTCTACTTTAAAGAGTCCTCTCCTGCTGTTTCAGGTGTATATCAGTATGTAGTGTCTCTACTTTAAAGAGTCCTCTCCTGATGATGTTCAGGGTGTATATCAGTATGTAGTGTCTCTACTTTAAGAGTCTCCTGCTGATGTTCAGGTGTGTATCAGTATGTAGTGTCTCTACTTTAAAGAGTCCTCTCCTGCTGATGTTCAGGTGTATATCAGTATGTAGGTCTCTACTTTAAAGAGTCCTCTCCTGCTGATGTGCAGGTGTATATCAGTATGTAGTGTCTCTACTTTAAAGAGTCCTCTCCTGCTGATGCAGGTGTATATCAATGTAGTGTCTCTACTTTAAAGAGTCTCTCCTGCTGATGTTCAGGTGTATATCAGTATGTAGTGTCTCTACTTTAAAGAGTCCTCTCCTGATGATGTTCAGGTGTATATCAGTATGTAGTGTCTCTACTTAAAGAGTCCTCTCCTGCTGATGTTCAGGTGTATATCAGTATGTAGTGTCTCTACTTTAAAGAGTCCTCTCCTGCTATGTTCAGGTGTATATCAGTATGTAGTGTCTATACTTGAAAGAGTCCTCTCCTGCTGATGTCAGGTGTATATCAGTATTTGTTTCTACTTTAAAGAGTCCTCTCCTGCTGATGTTCAGGTGTATCAGCATGTAGTGTCTCTACTTTAAAGAGTCCTCTCCTGATGATGTTTCAAGTGTGTATCATGTAGTGTCTCTACTTTAAAAGAGTCCTCTCCTGATGATGTTCAGGTGTATATCAGTATGTAGTGTCTCTACTTTAAAGAGTCCTCTCCTGCTGATGTGCAGGTGTATATCAGTATGTAGGGTCTCTACTTTAAAGAGTCCTCTCCTGCTGATGTGCAGGTGTATATCAGTATGTAGTGTCTCTACTTTAAAGAGTCCTCTCCTGCTGATGTTCAGGTGTATATCAGTATGTAGTGTCTCTACTTTAAAGAGTCCTCTCCTGCTGATGTTCAGGTGTATATCAGTATGTAGTATCTCGACTTTAAAGAGTCCTCTCCTGCTGATTTCAGGTGTATATCAGTATGTAGTGTCTCTACTTTAAAGAGTCCTCTCCTGCTGATGTTCAGGTGTATATCAGTATGTAGTGTCTCTACTTTAAGAGTCCTCTCCTGCTGATGTTCAGGTGTATATCAGTATGTAGTGTCTCTACTTTAAAGAGTCCTCTCCTGCTGATGTTCAGGTGTATATCAGTATGTAGTCTCTACTTTAAAGAGTCCTCTCCTGCTGATGTTCAGGTGTATATCAGTATGTAGTGTCTCTACTTTAAGAGTCCTCTCCTGCTGATGTTCAGGTGTATATCAGTATGTAGTGTCTCTACTTTAAAGAGTCCTCTCCCTGCTGATGTTCAGGTGTATATCAGTATGTAGTGTCTCTACTTTAAAGAGTCCTCTCCTGCTGATGTTCAGGTGTATATCAGTATGTAGTGTCTCTACTTTAAAGAGTCCTCTCCTGCTGATGTTCAGGTGTATATCAGTATGTAGTGTCTCTACTTTAAAGAGTCCTCTCCTGCTGATGTTCAGGTGTATATCAGTATGTAGTATCTCTACTTTAAAGAGTCCTCTCCTGCTGATGTTCAGGTGTATATCAGTATGTAGTGTCTCTACTTTAAAGAGTCCTCTCCTGCTGATGTTCAGGTGTATATCAGTATGTAGTGTCTCTACTTTAAAGAGTCCTCTCCTGCTGATGTTCAGGTGTATATCAGTATGTAGTGTCTCTACTTTAAAGAGTCCTCTCCTGCTGATGTTCAGGTGTATATCAGTATGTAGCGTCTCTACTTTAAAGAGTCCTCTCCTGCTGATGTTCAGGTGTATATCAGTATGTATGTCTCTACTTTAAAGAGTCCTCTCCTGCTGATGTTCAGGTGTATTCAGTATGTAGTGTCTCTACTTTAAAGAGTCCTCTCCTGATGATGTTCAGGTGTGTATCAGTATGTAGTGTCTCTACTTTAAAGAGTCCTCTCCTGCTGATGTTTCAGGTGTATATCAGTATGTAGTGTCTCTACTTTAAAGGTCCTCTCCTGCTGATGTTCATGTGTATATCAGTATGTAGTGTCTCTACTTAAAGAGTCCCTCTGCTGATGTTCAGGTGTATATCAGTATGTAGTGTCTCTACTTTAAAGAGTCCTCTCCTGCTGATGTTCAGGTGTATATCAGTATGTAGTCTCTCTACTTTAAAGAGTCCTCTCCTGCTGATGTTCAGGTGTATATCAGTATGTAGTGTCTCTACTTTAAAGAGTCCTCTCCTGCTGATGTTCAGGTGTATCAGTACGCTCTTTGTTCTCAGTATTAATTAAACTTCGTTAGGTGATACGTCTGCAGTGGAAAGAGAGGGAGGAGATGGAAAATAAAGAGTGAAGGACTGGGAAAAAGAGAGAGGAGGGAGGGAGGGATGGAAATGTAAGGCAAAGGGAGATTGAAGGGAGGGAGGGATGGAAAAAGAGAAGCATGAGGGAGGAGAAACATGGAAAGAGGAATGTAATACCAATGGCAGAGGATGAGTGGTTTGCATCCTTGAAAATTTCTCTTTCTAGATCGCGTGGATCAGCGTCTCGACTCGAGGGTTTTAGCAGAAGAAGAAGAAGACATACTTTATTATCCTCAAAAGGAAAGTTACTTATTAGCATCTGTAATCTGTGGCTGGTTGTGATGATGAAACAGAGCTCCTCTCTGAAGGCTCCTTCACTCAGGGAGGTCCTCACAAGCTGAGGGTCATTGGCTTCACTGCTGACAATCTACAGAACACTGTTCTAAATAAAGCCTGGTAAACTTTGCCTTCTGCGGTCACGCCTCTTGTAAGTGTGTGTGTGTGTGTGTGTGTGTGTGTGTGTGTACGTGTGTGTGTGTGTGTGTATAATTGTGTGTGTGTGTGTTTGTGTGTGTGTGTGTGTGTGTGTGTGTGTGTGTGTGTGTGTGTGTGTGTTGTGTGTGTGTGTGTGTGTGTGTTGTGTGTGTGTGTGTGGTGTGTGTGTGTGTGTGTGTGTGTGTGTGTGGCCTCCATAAAAGCAGATGTTACAGCAGCCGTAAATACAAGCTACACTTTATTCCTTTAATCAGTGATTTACAGCGGGCCGCTCTCAGCCAATCACACGGCAGCTCAGCCTCAGTTATCTTTGGCTCTCAGAGAGCATTTCTCTCCAGAAACAGAAACACCTGAACCCAGTGAGGTCAGCAGAGAGTAGATAACACATGGAGCTTTAACTCTGGAGATACTGAGACCCAATAAAACGCTGCGGCTGACTTAAAATAACCACGGACCTGTTGGGAAATACAAATAGTTTCTCTCTTCTGATTTGCTTCTTGAAATTATTTTGGAAACTCTTTACATTCTGACTTTTTTCTTTAAACTTTTTTTTCATAATCTCAGAATAGTTCTTGAATATTTTCAAAATTCTGACATCCTGACCTTTTCAGAAAATCTCAATTATATTTTTGACTTTTTTCTCAAAGTTTAGATTTTTTATCGGAAAATCCCAAAAACTCGGAATTTTTCCTCAAAAACTGAATTACAGTTTTTTTCTTAAATTTTGATATTTTAGGGAAAATCTAAAAATAATGAAGTTTTCCGAAATCCCACAATTCTGACTTTCCAAAATCTCAGAATACTTGTTTCTAGACATTCTGATTTTTTTCTGAAGATCTCCAAATGTTGATTTCATTTTCCAAAAATGAAGTCCAAATTTTGACTTTTTCCTCAAAATCTCAGTATTCTGTCTTTCTGAAAAATTTCACAATTTTGACTTTTCTCACAACTCAGACAAAATTCTCTTTTGGTCAGATGGTAATAAGTCGTCTTTGCTCTCGGTCACGGCGCTGTTGGACAGCAGGTTGTGAAACATCAGAATCTGAGTTCAGGTTGCAGGGTGTGTGTGTTTAAGATGAATGTGTTCTCACTGACACACACACACTAGCCGTGCTGTCACTAACGATGCAGCCTGACGGATCTGAACACATTAACCCGAGCTGTCGTTACGTAAAGAGAAACTTTCACTTTGCCCACGGTGAGGTTATCTCCTCTGAATGAGACCCTCCTCTCATGTTCGTGTTTCGTCCTCCCGTCTCCTCAGAGACGCTGTGCTAATATTCTGCAGACGGGGGAAACGATGTTATCTAAATATGCCGACTGAGCTTTTTCCCATCTCCTCGTTTTGACAAAGAAAGGCAATTAAGAAGCAGTGTGCGGCTAATACTGCTCATTACAGACCTCTGACAGCCTGAGCGCCACACAAAGCAGGAATTACTGGATGGAGAGAAGTCCACTGTGGACCTGCTAACGTTTCATTTCACTGCTCTGGACTCTGGAGGGCAAACACAGAGAGAACAGTAATGCAATCCTGCTAAATAGTAATACATGCAGTAAAGAAATACTACTTTAGTGACGAGAGGTTCATTTATATTCATGTTCCCATCTAGAGTCCAGATGAACGTGCAGCAGAGGGTTAGAAACACGCTGAAACAATAGAAAACTGCTGGAATGACTCTTCATACGTTGTCATTCAGTGGTGTTACTTTTAAGTGAGAAACCTGAGTACTTCAACTTCATTGACAACATTAGACATTCATTCTCAACGGTATGACTTTATTCTTGACATTTTGACTCTATTGCCAAAATGCAAAAAGTCTTCCTCCTCTCATTTTCACTTTAATTTGGAACGTTTGCTCCCATGATAGGCCAGAAGAATGCAAACTAATCCTTAAAATGTGAGAAATATCCAGTTCCCTCCTCTGTTCTAAATATAATCTCCGGTGTGAGCGTTCACCTTCGCTCCCTGCAGGGATCATCAGCAGATCTCTGGACCTCCATCATCCATCACTGGAGTCGTGCTGCGTTCAGGGACCGCGATAACGAGACGGCCAGGAAACAGATGTGAGAGCGATGGAAACACCTTCATTATTTATCATGAAGAAGAGGAGGACTTCAGGGGTGAAGAAGAAGAAGAAAGGTAATCCCTGGTCACACTGCATATCTGCAGCTAAATATTTCCACTGTCCCCCCTCCAGACTCCATCACTCCCAGAGTTTAATCACATGACCTCGGGTCGTCCGTCAGCTTCGTCACGCTTTCAGGCCGGATCACAGCTGGCGCTCCTGGCTCTCTTCTAACCTGATTTATCTCCTCCTCTGAGGATAAAGGACGTTTCCCTCTAATGATCAAACTTCCCCTCCTCTCCTGAACTCTGAGAGGAAATTAGAAACAGAGGTCGCTAACAAGTGTCTAAATGAGACGACTAAATGTCATCACACCCAACATTAGCCTCCTTTAGCTTAGCGGTGGTGACGTGAAGTCATGTGACGTGCTGTATAGTTCCTTTATAGCCCAACATTAGCCTCCTTTAGCTTAGCGGTGGTGACGTGAAGTCATGTGACCGTGCTGTAGTTCCTTTATAGCCCAACATTAGCCTCCTTTAGCTTAGCGGTGGTGACATGAAGTCATGTGACCGTGATCTAGTTCCTTTATAGCCCAACATTAGCCTCCTTTAGCTTAGCGGTGGTGACGTGAAGTCATGTGACCGTGCTGTAGTTCCTTTATAGCCCAACATTAGCCGCCTTTAGCTTAGCGGTGGTGACGTGAAGTCATGTGACCGTGCTAGTTCCTTTATAGCCCAACATTAGCCGCCTTTAGCTTAGCGGTGGTGACGTGAAGTCATGTGACCGTGCTGTAGTTCCTTTATAGCCCAACATTAGCCGCCTTTAGCTTAGCGGTGGTGACGTGAAGTCATGTGACCGTGCTGTAGTTCCTTTATAGCCCAACATTAGCCGCCTTTAGCTTAGCGGTGGTGACGTGAAGTCATGTGACCGTGCTGTAGTTCCTTTATAGCCCAACATTAGCCGCCTTTAGCTTAGCGGTGGTGACGTGAAGTCATGTGACCGTGCTGTAGTTCCTTTATAGCCCAACATTAGCCGCCTTTAGCTTAGCGGTGGTGACGTGAAGTCATGTGACCGTGCTGTAGTTCCTTTATAGCCCAACATTAGGCTTTTAGCTTAGCGGTGGTGACGTGAATCATGTGACCGTGCTGTAGTTCCTTTATAGCCCAACATTAGCCGCCTTTAGCTTAGCGGTGGTGACGTGAAGTCATGTGACCGTGCTGTAGTTCCTTTATAGCCCAACATTAGCCGCCTTTAGCTTAGCGGTGGTGACGTGAAGTCATGTGACCGTGCTGTAGTTCCTTGATAGCCCAACATTAGCCTCCTTTAGCTTAGCGGTGGTGACGTGAAGTCATGTGACCGTGCTGTAGTTCCTTTAATAGCCCAACATTAGCCTCCTTTAGCTTAGCGGTGGTGACGTGAAGTCATGTGACCGTGCTGTAGTTCCTTTATAGCCCAACATTAGCCACCTTTAGCTTAGCGGTGGTGACGGAAGTCATGTGACCGTGCTGTATTTCCTTTATAGCCCAACATTAGCCTTTAGCTTAGCGGTGGTGACGTGAAGTCATGTGACCGTGCTGTATTTCCTTTAAGCCCAACATTAGCCGCCTTTAGCTTAGCGGTGGTGACGTGAAGTCATGTGACCGTGCTGTAGTTCCTTTATAGCCCAACATTAGCCGCCTTTAGCTTAGCGGTGGTGACGTGAAGTCATGTGACCGTGCTGTAGTTCCTTTATAGCCCAACATTAGCCGCCTTTAGCTTAGCGGTGGTGACGTGAAGTCATGTGACCGTGCTGTAGTTCCTTTATAGCCAACATTAGCCGCCTTTAGCTTAGCGGTGGTGACGTGAAGTCATGTGACCGTGCTGTAGTTCCTTATAGCCCAACATTAGCCCCTTTAGCTTAGCGGTGGTGACGTGAAGTCATGTGACCGTGCTGTATTTCCTTTATAGCCCAACATTAGCCTCCTTTAGCTTAGCGGTGGTGACGTGAAGTCATGTGACCGTGCTGTAGTTCCTTTATAGCCCAACATTATCCTCCTTTAGCTTAGCGGTGGTGACGTGAAGTCATGTGACCGTGCTGTAGTTCCTTTATAGCCCAACATTAGCCTCCTTTAGCTTAGCGGGTGACAGGAATCATGTGACCGTGCTGTATTTCCTTTTAGCCCAACATTAGCCGCCTTTAGCTTAGCGGTGGTGACGTGGAAGTCATGTGACCGTGCTGTAGTTCTTTTATAGCCCAACATTAGCCTCCTTTAGCTTAGCGGTGGTGACGAAAGTCATGTGACCGTGCTGTAGTTCCTTTATAGCCCAACATTAGCCCCTTTAGCTTAGCGGTGGTGACGTGAGTCATGTGACCGTGCTGTAGTTCCTTTATGCCAACATTAGCCGCCTTTAGTTAGCGGTGGTGACGTGAAGTCATGTGACCGTGCTGTAGTTCCTTTATAGCCCAACATTAGCCACCTTTAGCTTAGCGGTGGTGACGTGAGTCATGTGGACCGTGCTGTAGTTCCTTTAAAGCCCAACATTAGCCTCCTTTAGTTTAGCGGTGGTGACGTGAAGTCATGTGACCGTGCTGTAGTTCCTTTATAGCCCAAATTAGCCTCCTTTAGCTTAGCGGTGGTGACGTGAAGTCATGTGACCGTGCTGTAGTTCCTTTATAGCCCAACATTAGCCTCCTTTAGCTTAGCGGTGGTGACAGGAAGTCTGTGACCGTGCTGTAGTTCCTTTATAGCCAACATTAGCCTCCTTTAGCTTAGCGGTGGTGACATGAAGTCATGTGACCGTGATCTAGTTCCTTTATAGCCCAACATTAGCATCCTTTAGCTTAGCGGTGGTGACGTGAAGTCATGTGACCGTGATGTAGCTCCTTTATAGCCCAACATTAGCCTCCTTTAGCTTAGCGGTGGTGACGTGAAGTCATGTGACCGGATCTGTAGTTCCTTTATAGCCCAACATTAGACCCTTTAGCTTAGCGGTGGTGACGTGAAGTCATGTGACCGTGCTGTAGTTCCTTTATAGCCCAACATTAGCCGCCTTTAGCTTAGCGGTGGTGACGTGAAGTCTGTGACCGTGCTGTAGTTCCTTTATAGCCCAACATTAGCCGCTTTAGCTTAGCGGTGGTGACGTGAAGTCATGTGACCGTGCTGTAGTTCCTTGATAGCCCAACATTATCCTCCTTTTAGCTTAGCGGTTGGTGACGTGAAGTCATGTGACCGTGCTGTAGTTCCTTTAAAGCCCAACATTAGCCACCTTTAGCTTAGCGGTGGTGACAGGAAGTCATGTGACCGTGCTGTAGTTCCTTTATAGCCAACATTAGCTCCTTTAGCTTAGCGGTGGTGACTGAAGTCATGTGACCGTGCTGTAGTTCCTTATAGCCCAACATTAGCCACCTTTAGCTTAGCGGTGGTGACATGAAGTCATGTGACCGATCTAGCTCCTTTATAGCCCAACATTAGCCGCCTTTAGCTTAGCGGTGGTGAGGAAGTCATGTGACCGTGCTGTAGTTCCTTTATAGCCCAACTTAGCCTCCCTTAGCTTAGCGGTGGTGACGTGAAGTCATGTGACCGTGCTGTAGCTCCTTTATAGCCCAACATTAGCCTCCCTTAGCTTAGCGGTGGTGACAGGAAGTCATGTGACCGTGCTGTAGCTCCTTTATAGCCCAACATTAGCCACCTTTAGCTTAGCGGTGGTGACGTGAAGTCATGTGACCGTGCTGTAGTTCCTTTATAGCCCAACATTAGCTGCCTTTAGCTTAGCGGTGGTGAGTGAAGTCATGTGACCGTGCTGTAGTTCCTTTATATCCCAACATTAGCTCCTTTAGCTTAGCGGTTGGTGACATGAAGTCATGTGACCGTGCTGTAGTTCCTTTATAGCCCAACATTAGCCTCCTTTAGCTTAGCGGTGGTGACGTGAAGTCATGTGACGTGCTGTAGTTCTTATATCCAACATTAGCCTCCTTTAGCTTAGCGGTGGTGACGTGAAGTCATGTGACCGTGCTGTAGCTCCTTTATAGCCCAACATTAGCCTCCTTAGCTTAGCGGTGGTGACGTGAAGTCATGTGACCGTGCTGTAGTTCCTTTATAGCCCAAACATTAGCCTCCTTTAGCTTAGCGGTGGTGACGTGAAGTCATGTGACCGTGCTGTAGTTCCTTATATCCCAACATTAGCCACATTTAGCTTAGCGGTGGTGACGTGAAGTCATGTGACCGTGCTGTAGTTCCTTTATAGCCTAAAGTATTTTACTTCAGAAATCATAACGTGGTGTTGGGCCAGGGAGATGGTGCCTCAGGGACCAACAGGAACACGTCATATCTGCAGCTCTGTGTTTCCTGCTGTCAGGAGGAAGTGAGATAAAGTTTCCTTCTTTCTCTGTCTAGTTCAGTCTGTTTCTTCCCTCTCTCTCTCCCTCCTCTCTCCGCTCTCCTCTCCTCTCCCTCTCTCTCTCCCTCTCTCTCTCCCTCCCTCTCCTCCTCTTCTCTCTCCTCTCTCTCTCCCCTCCCTCTCTGGGGGGCAGTGATTGTGACTGGAGGTTAGAGGAAGGTCAGATCTAAAATCAATGAGGAAACAAACTCTATTTCTGCCAACAGGAGGATCATTGACATGAGGAAGAGGAGAAGAGAGGAAGAGGAGGAGGAGGAGAGGAGAAGATAAGAAAAGGAGAAGAGAGGAGGAGGAAGAAGAGAGGAAGAGGAGAGAGGAAGCTGTTCCTGCTGAGAGGCGTCAGGTGAAACGGGAGAATTCTTTTTTCTAGAAATCATTCTGGTGCTAAGCAGAATTGTAACTTCTGGATCCATACAGCTAATTTATGTGACACACACTGCGTTTCTGTTTGATACCACGCTGCTATGAAGGAGAACACACACACACACCACACACACACACACACACACAAACACACCAACAACACAAACCACACCACGCACGCACGCACACTCACACACACACACACACACACACTCACACTCACACACACTCACAACACAGGAAATGAACCCACAGAGTGCTGGAGCTCTGAATGGAAAGGCAGGGCGGCTTTAATTGCAAATATCCTGGTAAAACAAATACCACCAATAATAAAACAGCGGCTCATGAAGAGAAACACTCTCCTCTTATATCCAAATAGAGTTTAAGGGGGGGGGGGGGGGGGTTCTGTAGTAAATAAAACACAGAGTAATAGAGTGTTAAAGGGAACATGGGGGGCTGCAGTAATGCCCCCCCCTCTCCCTTAGAGCGGATATTACAGGTTGACTCACAGGGAGTTCATAGATCAGAGATGATCAGCTCCTGATCACTGAGACTGATCAGCTCTGATCATGAGGCTGATCAGTTCCTGATCACTGAGGCTGATCAGCTCCTGATCACTGAGGCTGATCAGCTACTGATCACTGTGGCTGATCAGCTCCTGATCACTGAGGCTGATCAGCTCCTGATCACTGAGGCTGATCCAGACGGGTCCCAAACTACGCCCGCCGAACATTTCAGCCCTCAGGTGAGACGTGTGCGTTTCATTTGGACTTCTTAAATATAATGAAAACAGATATTACACAGTATCATGTGTTAAGAAGCCCAATAACTTCTTTTCATAACACGCTTGAAATAAACCCTCCATCTTTCCTCTCATCGGCTGCAATCTGAAGCTTCTGTGAAGGAATGAGCTGCTGACAACATAAGGAAACCGGTGGAGAGCTGTGGGGGGGGGGGGGGGGGGGGGGGGGTGCTGGATGTTATCCAAAAGACTACAAGGAGACTCAAGGAGATCAGAAGACTACAAGGAGACCAGAAGGACTACAAGGAGACTCCAAAAGACTACAAGGAGACTCCAAAAGACTACAAGGAGACTCTAAAGGACTACAAGGGAACTCCAAAGGACTACAAGGAGACTCCAGAAGACTACAAGGAGACTCCAGAGGACTACAAGGAGACTCCAGAGGACTACAAGGGGGGACCCCAGCGTGTCTTGCAGAGCCACTGCCCCTAGTTGCAGAATAAGTAATACAAAGTGATTTCTCCAGCTTCCTGTATCTGCTGCCTCCTCTGATTGGTCCACAGACTGGTATTCTGGAGTTTTAACATCGTTGTGGTTCACTAAGTGCATCGTTACCAGTTTCAGCCCAGATGGGAGGCGTGTGGCGCAGTGGATAGAGCCTTGGTGTTGGGATCAGGGGAGCACAGGTTCAAACCCCACTGCAGTCAGCATGTCGTTGTCCCTGAGACACTTCACCCCAAAGTGCTCCTGTGGGGATTGTCCACAGTATTGAGTATGTGAGTCGCTTTGGATAAAAGCGTCTACGAGTAACATGTGATGTCATGTAGTGAGTGCAGCTTCACACCGTCTCCATCATGTGATCACAGCGTTCTGTCATAACTCCATCTGTTCCTCTGGTTCTCTACAGTGTGAAGCCTCTCTGTCACTCTGTGGAAACACAATGATGTTGGGGATAAAGCATGGCAGTGTTGAAGTCATGGACGTGCTGTAGTTCCTTTATAGCCTAAAGTTATCTTTTACTTCAGAAATCATAACGTGGTGTTGGGCCAGGGAGATGGTGCCTTCAGGGACCAACAGGAACACGTCATATCTGCAGCTCTGTGTTCCTCTGGTTCCTGCTGTCAGGAGGAAGTGAGATAAAGTCAGTCAGTCAGTCAGTCAGTCAGTCAGTCTCTCAGTCTCTCAGTCTCTCAGTCTCTCAGTCTCTCAGTCTCTCAGTCTCTCTCTCTCTCAGTCTCTCTCTCTCTCTCTCTCTCTCTCTCTCTCTCTCTCTCTCTCTCTCTCTCTCTCTCTCTCTCTCTCTCTCTCTCTCTCTCTCTCTCTTCTCTCTCTCTCTCTCTCTCTCTCTCTCTCTCTCTCTCTCTCTCTCTCTCTCTCTCTCTCTCTCTCTCTCTCTCGGGAATAAAGCCATGGCAGTGTTTGAAGTGTAATACAGACAGCATGCGGATGATTGGACGGTTTAGAAACCCGCTCTGGTGGCGTTTGGATCGACTGGTTTTGCCTCATTGAGCGCTGCGTGTTCACCGAGTCTCTCTGATCCGTCTCTATTGAATAAGCTCATGTTTTCGGGGAGGGGAAGATTGATGCTGCTCCCTCTGAACTCTGGGAAAAAATCCCTGGCCTTGGCTGGCAGGATTTGGGGGTTTGTGGGTAATGGGGGGAAACCACTTCCCCAGCTTGTTAAACAGGACCATTAAACAGCATTATGGCCTCTGAAGGCTGGAGGAGTTCTCCTGTGTCTCCTGATTACTCCACAAACACTGCAGTGAGGAGGAGGCTGGAAACAGGAGAGAGAGGAGGCTGGAAACAGAGAGAGAGGAGGCTGGAAACAGAGAGAGGAGGCTGAAACAGAGAGAGGAGGCTGGAAACAGAGAGAGAGGAGGCTGGAAACAGAGAGAGAGGAGGCTGGAAACAGAGAGAGGAGGCTGGAAACAGAGAGAGAGGAGGCTGGAAACAGAGAGAGAGGAGGCGGAAACAGAGAGAGGAGGCTGGAAACAGAGAGAGGAGGCTGGAAACAGAGAGAGGAGGCTGGAAACAGAGAGAGGAGGCTGGAAACAGAGAGAGAGGAGGCTGGAAACAGAGAGAGGAGGCTGGAAACAGAGAGAGGAGGCTGGAAACAGAGAGAGGAGGCTGGAAACAGAGAGAGAGGAGTCTGGAAACAGAGGAGGAGGCTGGAAACAGAGAGAGAGGAGGCTGGAAACAGAGAGAGGAGGCCCCCGTGGTGGGCCTTATAGGGTGTAAAGTTTCAGGGACCTCAAAATGAGCACAAAGAGACTAAAAACTAATGAAAAGAGGATACAAATAGGACAGAGAGACTCAAAATGTAGACAATAAGACAACAAATGACTACAAAGAGACTCCAAAGGGACTCAAAAGAACTACAAGGAAACTCTAATGGCGCATTTCCACTACAGGGCCTCGCTCGGTAGGCTAGGCCTCGTTAGGCCTCGTTAGGCCAGGCTCACTTTATGCTGCGTCTCCATTACAGTTTAGTAGCTGGGGCAGTAACTATAGTAACGCAGTGTAGGCGGAGCCGTGACGTCATCTTCAATGAGAACCACAAAACCAACATCAGCCGTTAGCTGTTAGCACTCAGAGCTCACAGCTCATATCTGTTCAGAAACTAGACAGAAGTGAAACAAGTCCAAACCACAGCCTGTCTGTGTCATGGAGAATACAGTCGCTGCTTTATTTATGTCTGCAGGCCGTTGTTGTGAGTGTGGACGGACGGGCATATACTGCGTTAGCTTAGCCGATCTCCATTCAGAAAACACGCATTTTAAAGGTGTCTCTCTGCCGTCTGTCTGCAGACTTGTCAAAGCATTAATTCATGGTTTTTAACGGTATCAGTATGTGTTACTTCGGCATCATTAGAAACGTGTATTACAATTAAATCACGGTCACATATGTTCACCTTGTTGTAGTTGTAGCCCCTTGCCAGCGATTCTCTCTCTAGTTTAGCATACTCCGCCCGACTCAGCCTGGTTGTTGGCCCGGAAAGAACCTCGATTTTATGGGGCCAGAAAAACTGTGAAATAGTACCCACTAGCCGGAACTACGCTAAGTGGAAACGCAACCAAAAACGGGCCGGGCCGGGCAAGGCACGGCACGGCACGGCACGCTTAAAGCGAGCTCCGCGCTGTAGTGGAAATGCGCCATAAAGGACTACAAATAGACTCGAAAGGACTACAATAGACTCAAAAGGACAGCGAAGAGACTCAAAACAACTACAAAGAGACTTGAAAGGACTACAAAGAGACGAAAAGAGACTCAAAAATACTACAAAGAGATTCAAAAGCACTACAAAGAGACTCAAAGAGACTAAAAAGAGACTCAAAAAGACTCAAAAGCACTTCAAAGAGACTCAAAAAGACTCAAAAGGACTTCAAAGAGACTCAAAGAGACTCAAAAGAGACTCAAAAAGACTCAAAAGCACTTCAAAGAGACTCAAAAGAGATTCAAAGAGACTCAAAAGAGACTCAAAAAGACACAAAAGCACTTCAAAGACACTCAAAAGCACTTCAAAGACACTCAAAAAGACTCAAAAGCACTTCAAAGAGATTCAAAAAGACTCAAAGAGACTCAAAAAGACTCAAAGGGACGAGACTCAAAAGAGACTCAAAGAGACTCAAAAGGACTACAAAGCACTTCAAAGAGATTCAAAGAGACTCAAAAAGACTCAAAAGGACTTGAAAGAGACTCAAAGAGACTACAAAGAGACTCAAAAGGACTCAAAAGAGACTCAAAAGGACTCAAAAAGACTCAAAAGAGACTCAAAGAGACTCAAAAGGACTTGAAAGAGACTCAAAGAGACTCAAAAGGACTACAAAGCACTTCAAAGAGATTCAAAGAGATTCAAAAAGACTCAAAAGGACTTGAAAGAGACTCAAAAGAGACTACAAAGAGACTCAAAAGGACTCAAAAGAGACTCAAAGAGACTCAAAAGGACTCAAAAAGACTCAAAAGAGACTCAAAGAGACTCAAAAGGACTCAAAAAGACTCAAAAGAGACTCAAAGAGACTCAAAAGAGACTCAAAAGGACTTCAAAGAGACTCAAAAGAGACTCAAAGAGACTCAAAAGGACTCAAAAGAGACTCAAAAGGACTTCAAAGAGACTCAAAAGAGACTCAAAGAGACTCAAAAGGACTCAAAAGAGACTCAAAAGAGACTCAAAAGAGACTCAAAAGAGACTCAACGAGACTCAAAAGGACTACAAAGAGACTCTAAAGGACGACAAAGAGACTCTAAAGGACTACAAAGAGACTCTAAAGGACTACAAAGATGTGAAAAACAAGTACAAAGAAATAAAACCAGCACAAAGATGTCCATGATCCTCCCCTGAACCCACGTACAGAATCAACGCTCTGCTTTGATATGGACCGTTCTCAGCAGTGCTTTAAGTTATAATCTGTAAAACTGATCCTCATCATGGAGATATCAGTGCACACGCTGAGGCTGTGAGGTAAAGAGCTCACACTTCAAAGGTCCTGAAGCATCCTATGATCCTCATCATGGAGATATCAGTGCACACACTGAGGCTGTGAGGTAAAGAGCTCACACTTCAAAGATCCTGAAGCATCCTATGATCCTCATCATGGAGATATCAGTGCACACACTGAGGCTGTGAGGTAAAGAGCTCACACTTCAAAGATCCTGAAGCATCCTGATCCTCATCATGGAGATATCAGTGCACACACTGAGGCTGTGAGGTAAAGAGCTCACACTTCAAAGGTCCTGAAGCATCCTATGATCCTCATCATGGAGATATCAGTGCACACGCTGAGGCTGTGAGGTAAAGAGCTCACACTTCAAAGGTCCTGAAGCATCCTGATCCTCATCATGGAGATATCAGTGCACACGCTGAGGCTGTGAGGTAAAGAGCTGACACTTCAAAGATCCTGAAGCATCCTGATCCTCATCATGGAGATATCAGTGCACACGCTGAGGCTGTGAGGTAAAGAGCTGACACTTCAAAGATCCTGAAGCATCCTGATCCTCATCATGGAGATATCAGTGCACACACTGAGGCTGTGAGGTAAAGAGCTCACACTTCAAAGGTCCTGAAGCATCCCATGATCCTCATCATGGAGATATCAGTGCACACACTGAGGCTGTGAGTAAAGAGCTGACACTTCAAAGGTCCTGAAGCATCCTATGATCCTCATCATGGAGATATCAGTGTACACACTGAGGCTGTGAGGTAAAGAGCTGACACTTCAAAGGTCCTGAAGCATCCTGATCCTCATCATGGAGATATCAGTGCACACACTGAGGCTGTGAGGTAAAGAGCTGACACTTCAAAGATCCTGAAGCATCCTGATCCTCATCATGGAGATATCAGTGCACACACTGAGGCTGTGAGGTAAAGAGCTGACACTTCAAAGGTCCTGAAGCATCCTGATCCTCATCATGGAGATATCAGTGCACACACTGAGGCTGTGAGGTAAAGAGCTCACACTTCAAAGATCCTGAAGCATCCTGATCCTCATCATGGAGATATCAGTGCACACGCTGAGGCTGTGAGGTAAAGAGCTGACACTTCAAAGATCCTGAAGCATCCTGATCCTCATCATGGAGATATCAGTGCACACGCTGAGGCTGTGAGGTAAAGAGCTGACACTTCAAAGGTCCTGAAGCATCCTGATCCTCATCATGGAGATATCAGTGCACACGCTGAGGCTGTGAGGTAAAGAGCTCACACTTCAAAGGTCCTGAAGCATCCTGATCCTCATCATGGAGATATCAGTGCACACACTGAGGCTGTGAGGTAAAGAGCTGACACTTCAAAGATCCTGAAGCATCCTGATCCTCATCATGGAGATATCAGTGCACACGCTGAGGCTGTGAGGTAAAGAGCTCACACTTCAAAGATCCTGAAGCATCCTGATCCTCATCATGGAGATATCAGTGCACACACTGAGGCTGTGAGGTAAAGAGCTGACACTTCAAAGGTCCTGAAGCATCCTGATCCTCATCATGGAGATATCAGTGCACACACTGAGGCTGTGAGGTAAAGAGCTCACACTTCAAAGATCCTGAAGCATCCTATGATCCTCATCATGGAGATATCAGTGCACACGCTGAGGCTGTGAGGTAAAGAGCTGACACTTCAAAGGTCCTGAAGCATCCTGATCCTCATCATGGAGATATCAGTGCACACACTGAGGCTGTGAGGTAAAGAGCTGACACTTCAAAGGTCCTGAAGCATCCTGATCCTCATCATGGAGATATCAGTGCACACGCTGAGGCTGTGAGGTAAAGAGCTGACACTTCAAAGGTCCTGAAGCATCCTGATCCTCATCATGGAGATATCAGTGCACACGCTGAGGCTGTGAGGTAAAGAGCTGACACTTCAAAGGTCCTGAAGCATCCCATGATCCTCATCATGGAGATATCAGTGCACACACTGAGGCTGTGAGGTAAAGAGGTGACACTTCAAAGATCCTGAAGCATCCCATGATCCTCATCATGTGACCCATGTTGTTCTCTCTCTGCTCACAGCTGCTCACGGGTCAGCAGGTCTGCACCGGTCACTCTTTCTTCATGGTGCTCCCATGTTTCAGAGGTTAGCTTCATGTAGCATGTTGCTACTTCAGGTGTCTGGGTTCATGAAGGCTGTATTCACTTTATATAACGGCTGAATCAATGTCATTCAAACTCAACCATTCAGTCAATGGAGCAGCGACTGTGTGTCAGGCCATACAACAGGGGGTCAACTCAAGACTTCATGTGGCCCCTCAAGAGCTCTGAAAGAATATAATAAGTGTATTATACAATAACATGCCGCTTTACAGAAGCATGTTGCCCATAAACTGCATGTCCCACAATGCATCTCATTTTGTGACACTGAAGAGACTTGCAATTATTCGCCCTAGACTTCTGCTTTCAGACGAAGTTAATCATGAAGTTATTACCCCATCCCATAATAATCCAATGCAGAGGCAGTCATGCAATATAATTAGGGCTGTCAGTCGATTCAAATATTTAATCCCCCTGTCTACTCAAACAGACGAGCCTGTTTACAGATGTCGGCGAAATGCTGCTTCTCTGTCTTCATAACAGTCAAAGCACGAGACTGAAGTTCCCACTGTGGGTCAAAATAACGCGCTGTGATGAGCAGTCGACACGTTGGATGCGATCCGAATGATCTCACGCAGCCCCTCGTCCTCCACAATGTTAAGCTGTAGCCACACATTTAGCTATCGCTGTTGTTGTCCAGGCGTCTCTCCGGCAAACTTTCAAGCGTGGTCTGCCGCAAGCGAGCGGCGGGAGCGGGCTGAGCATCAGCTGTGCTTGGCTCGCTGTTTAAAACACCTTTTCTTGTATCCATATCTCTCTCGCTAGAATCTCCCACCATCCAACTAAACAACAACAACAACAACGTCAAGCCTTTGGGCTCTGAAACTACGGGGCGGGCCGAGGACAAATACACATGCGTTAATCACACGTTAAAATAATTAGTGGCGTTAAAAATTGTTTGCGTTAACGCGTTATTAAATCCGTGAACTTGACAGCCCTAGTTTTAATATAATATTTTATATTATATATTTATATATGTGTATTTATATAGTCTGAAAGGTACAACCGGCCCTTTGAGTGCAGCCATAATGCTGATGTGGTCGTGATGAAATTGAGTTTGACCCCCTGCTGTATACTGTCTTTAGTTAGTTAGCATTCATTTATAGATATCAATAAACAGTGAATATCTAACGTCAGTGAGGACAGGATCCTCTCTTTGGCTTTGTGTTGCTCCTGTGACTGGACATTGGAACAGCAGGATAAAGAAAGTAGTCCTTGTGTTGCATTGGAACAGCAGGATAAAGAAAGTAGTCCTTGTGTTGCTCCACTCGTTAGACATTGGAACAGCAGGATGGAGGGCTAGCTTTACTGCTGCTAACACTTCGAGAGAACATTAATGCTCCAGTACCGATGCACTTTTTAAAATGCATACACAACATCTTAATCTTATAAAAGCATAGAGCTGTCTCAGGGACTCTGATCTCATGAGAGCTGAAGTGAGGCTGAAGCTGAGAGGAGAGTTCAGGAACTGCTGACACTTTCTCTCTAAAACAAGTTCAGTTTGATCTGATTTAATAATCCATAACAATCAATTAACTCTACAGTACAGACAAACATCTGCTGCAGTGTGTGTGTGTGTGCGTGGTGCGTGCGTGCGTGCGTGCGTGCGTGCGTGCGTGCGTGTGTGTGTGTGTGTGTCTGTCTACAGTGCAACAAAACAGGAAGATTAAATGTGGTCTCCTAAACATAAGATCTCTAGCATCTAAAGCAATATTGGTAAATGATTTAATATCAGATTATTGATATTTGCTGTCTCACTGAAACTTGGTTGAGACGTGTGAAGAGTATGTCAGCATAGATGAGGCCACTCCACCAGCCTATCAATACTCCCACTGCTCGAGGCACAGGCCGGAGTCGCAGCCATCTTTGACTCAAGTTTACTTATCAATACTTAACCTGATAGCATGTCTGCATGTAAGGAAGAGATTCCATCAATACTTAACCTGATAGCATGTCTGCATGTAAGGAAGAGATTCCATCAATACTAAACCTGATAGCATGTCTGCATGTAAGGGAGAGATTCCATCAATACTTAACCGATAGCATGTCTGCATGTAAGGGAGAGATTCCATCAATACTTAACCTGATAGCATGTCTGCATGTAAGGGAGAGATTCCATCAATACTTAACCTGATAGCATGTCTGCATGTAAGGGAGAGATTCCATCAACACTTAACCTGATAGCATGTCTGCATGTAAGGGAGAGATTCCATCAATACTTAACCTGATAGCATGTCTGCATGTAAGGGAGAGATTCCATCAACACTTAACCTGATAGCATGTCTGCATGTAAGGGAGAGATTCCATCAACACTTAACCTGATAGCATGTCTGCATGTAAGGGAGAGATTCCATCAATACTTAACCTGATAGCATGTCTGCATGTAAGGGAGAGATTCCATCAATACTTAACCTGATAGCATGTCTGCATGTAAGGGAGAGATTCCATCAACACTTAACCTGATAGCATGTCTGCATGTAAGGAAGAGATTCCATCAATACTTAACCTGATAGCATGTCTGCATGTAAGGGAGAGATTCCATCAATACTTAACCTGATAGCATGTCTGCATGTAAGGGAGAGATTCCATCAACACTTAACCTGATAGCATGTCTGCATGTAAGGAGAGATTCCATCAATACTTAACCTGATAGCATGTCTGCATGTAAGGGAGAGATTCCATCAACACTTAACCTGATAGCATGTCTGCATGTAAGGGAGAGATTCCATCAACACTTAACCTGATAGCATGTCTGCATGTAAGGGAGAGATTCCATCAATACTTAACCTGATAGCATGTCTGCATGTAAGGGAGAGATTCCATCAACACTTAACCTGATAGCATGTCTGCATGTAAGGGAGAGATTCCATCAATACTTAACCTGATAGCATGTCTGCATGTAAGGGAGAGATTCCATCAACACTTAACCTGATAGCATGTCTGCATGTAAGGGAGAGATTCCATCAACACTTAACCTGATAGCATGTCTGCATGTAAGGGAGAGATTCCATCAATACTTAACCTGATAGCATGTCTGCATGTAAGGGAGAGATTCCATCAATACTTAACCTGATAGCATGTCTGCATGTAAGGGAGAGATTCCATCAACACTTAACCTGATAGCATGTCTGCATGTAAGGAAGAGATTCCATCAATACTTAACCTGATAGCATGTCTGCATGTAAGGGAGAGATTCCATCAATACTTAACCGTTAGCATGTCTGCATGTAAGGGAGAGATTCCATCAACACTTAACCTGATAGCATGTCTGCATGTAAGGGAGAGATTCCATCAATACTTAACCTGATAGCATGTCTGCATGTAAGGGAGAGATTCCATCAACACTTAACCTGATAGCATGTCTGCATGTAAGGAAGAGATTCCATCAATACTTAACCCGATAGCATGTCTGCATGTAAGGGAGAGATTCCATCAATACTTAACCTGATAGCATGTTTGCATGTAAGGAAGAGATTCCATCAATACTAACCCGATAGCATGTCTGCATGTAAGGGAGAGATTCCATCAATACTTAACCTGATAGCATGTCTGCATGTAAGGGAGAGATTCCATCAATACTTAACCTGATAGCATGTTTGCATGTAAGGAAGAGATTCCATCAATACTTAACCCGATAGCATGTCTGCATGTAAGGAGAGATTCCATCAACACTTAACCTGATAGCATGTCTGCATGTAAGGGAGAGATTCCATCAATACTTAACCTGATAGCAGTCTGCATGTAAGGGAGAGATTCCATCAACACTTAACCTGATAGCATGTCTGCATGTAAGGGAGAGATTCCATCAACACTTAACCTGATAGCTGTCTGCATGTAAGGAAGAGATTCCATCAATACTTAACCTGATAGCATGTCTGCATGTAAGGGAGGGAAACTTATACAACATGTACACCACCCCAAATTGATCATGTGTTGATAGTGCAGGTGCGCTGCGAATAAAGTTAGACTCTGTTGCTCCTTTGAAAAAGAAGAGATAAAAAACATGGACTAGCTCCATGGCATGATGCCGACAGACAGACGGACAGACGGACGGACGGACGGACGGACGGACGGACGGACGGACGGACAGAATGATTTCATGTGCTTTTTTAATGATAAAATGGTTCCTCTTAGAAACAAAATGAATGACCTCTTGCCTTCGACCAGTATAGAGTTACCAACAGCTCCCGGAAACATAGTTCTAATATTACACTAGATAGGAAACTAGAATGCTTTTCAGCCATAAACCTTGAACAATTGAATTCAATGATTCTTTCTTCTAAACCATCAACATGTATCTTAGACCCGATTCCAACTAAGCTGTTAAAGGAAGTTCTTCCATTAATTAGCACTTCTTTATTAAATATTATGAATATGTCTTTATTATCGGGCTATGTTCCACAATCATTTAAAGTAGCAGTGAAAACCTCTTCTTAAAAAGCACAACCTCGATCCAGAGGTTTAGCCAACTATAGACCTATTTCTAATCTTCCGTTCCTCTCAAAGATTCTTGAGAAAGCGGTCGCAAAACAGTTGTGTGATTACTTAAAAAACAATGATTTATTTGAAGATTTTCAGTCTGGCTTTAGAACACATCATAGCACAGAGACAGCTCTGGTTAAAGTCACAAATGACCTTCTAATAGCCTCAGACAAAGGACTTGTCTCTATTCTTGTCTTACTCGATCTCAGTGCTGCATTTGATACTATCGACCATGATATCCTATTGCAAAGACTAGAGCACTTAGTTGGCATAAAGGGAACTGCTTTAGGCTGGTTTAGGTCCTATCTATCTGAACGCTCTCAGTTTGTGTGTCAACGATAAATCTTCCATGCAAACCAAAGTGAGCCATGGAGTGCCACAGGGCTCAGTGCTTGGACCTATTTTGTTCACATTATATATGCTTCCGTTAGGCAATATTATAAGGAATCATTCTGTAATTTCCACTGTTATGCGGATGATACTCAACTATATTTATCCATCAAGCCTGATGAAACCAATCATCTAAATAAAATTCAAGACTGCCTCAAGGACTTAAAAACGTGGATGACTTTAAACTTTTTGATGTTAAACACGGCCAAAACTAGTTATTGTACTCGGCCCAAAGAATCTACGAAACAAATTATCTAAAGATATATTACTATGGATGGCATTAATTTGGCCTCCAGTGAGACTGTAAGGAACCTTGGTGTTTCCACAGGCCATAAGACTGTTAAAAACCTGAACTTTTTAAAGAATATCCATAAACTGTTTGCAACTTAGAAATAATTTATCTAATATATACTATTCCAGTTACTTGTATATAAACTTTCCTTGCACTATTTCTATCCTATTTTATTTGTATTTACTTGCACTATTTTATCTGTTGTATTGTGTTGAGGAGTCTCAGATTGTCCTTGATATATCTACACTGTAGCTCTGTACACATGACAATAAAAGGGGGGGGGGGGGGGTCATTATCCTGCATGTTATCAGAGTAACAGTGGCCTTTATTAGGTCAGCTGAGAGAGGGAAATCAGCACAACCCCCGGAGGGAGATCTATGGGATAGATCTGTGGGATAGATCTGTGGGGTAGATCTATAGATCTATGGGATAGATCTGTGGGATAGATCTGTGGGGTAGATCTATAGCTCTATGGGGTAGATCTATAGATCTGTGGGATAGATCTATAGCTCTATGGGTAGATCTATAGATCTGTGGGATAGATCTATGGATCTATGGGGTAGATCTATAGATCTATCCCCCATCTCCTCATCAGCTCCTGAGCTGCAGCAGCATGATAACCCAGAGGAGTTCTGCTCCAACACAGAGTCTGGAGAAGTTTCAAGAGTCCTCATTTAGAGCGAAATCATCTCTAATAACGAGGGATTAGTGACTCCCTTTGATCTTTAATCCTCAGAAACTCTGTCAGAATCTGAGACACAGAGGAGGAGGGAAGTACTCAGATGGTGTACTTTAGTAAGAGTAGAAGTACTCAGATGGTGTACTTTAGTAAGAGTAGAAGTACTCAGATGGTGTACTTTAGTAAGAGTAGAAGTACTCAGATGGTGTACTTTAGTAAGAGTAGAAGTACTCAGATGGTGTACTTTAGTAAGAGTAGAAGTACTCAGATGTTGTACCTAGTAAGAGTAGAAGTACTCAGATGGTGTACTTAGTAAGAGTAGAAGTACTCAGATGGTACTAGTAAGAGTAGAAGTACTCAGATGTGTACCTTAGTAAGAGTAGAAGTACTCAGATGGTGTACTTTAGTAAGAGTAGAAGTACTCAGATGGTGTACTTAGTAAGAGTAGAAGTACTCAGATGGTGTACTTTAGTAAAAGTAGAAGTACTCAGATGGTGTACTTTAGTAAGAGTAGAAGTACTCAGATGGTGTACTTTAGTAAGAGTAGAAGTACTCAGATGGTGTACTTTAGTAAGAGTAGAAGTACTCAGATGGTTGTACTTAGTAAAGTAGAAGTACTCAGATGGTGTACTTTAGTAAGAGTAGAAGTACTCAGATGTTGTACTTAGTAAGTAGAAGTACTCAGATGGTGTACTTTAGTAAGAGTAGAAGTACTCAGATGGTTAACTCTAGTAAGAGTAGAAGTACTCAGATGGTGTACTTAGTAAAAGTAGAAGTACTCAGATGGTGTACTTTAGTAAGAGTAGAAGTACTCAGATGGTGTACCTTAGTAAGAGTAGAAGTACTCAGATGGTGTACTTTAGTAAGAGTAGAAGTACTCAGATGGTGTACCTTAGTAAGAGTAGAAGTACTCAGATGGTGTACTTTAGTAAAGTAGAAGTACTCAGATGGTGTACTTTAGTAAGAGTAGAAGTACTCAGATGGTGTACTTTAGTAAGAGTAGAAGTACTCAGATGGTGTACCTTAGTAAGAGTAGAAGTACTCAGATGGTGTACTTTAGTAAGAGTAGAAGTACTCGATGGTGTACTTTAGTAAGAGTAGAAGTACTCAGATGGTGTACCTTAGTAAGAGTAGAAGTACTCAGATGGTGTACCTTAGTAAGAGTAGAAGTACTCAGATGGTGTACCTTAGTAAGAGTAGAAGTACTCAGATGGTAACTTTAGTAAGAGGAAAGTACTCGGATCTTGTACTTGAGTAAAAGTAGAAGTACTCGATCTTGTACTTGAGTAAAGTAGAAGTACTCAGATCTGGTATCTTTGTAAAAGTTGACCATTTACCTCTGAGATGTAGTGGGGTAGAAGTACACAGTAGTAAACATTGTACTCAGTTACTCTACACCTCTGCCTCTGATCAGGTGAGGCGGAGCTTCAGACTGGATTAGTGTTGAAAAGAGGAACCAAAACGTTTTAAACCAGAACCCTTTAACACAGAAGGTCCCATCACACTGAGACAGCAGCGCACTGATCTGAGTCTTTAGATAACTGGACAACTGGACAGGTAGGAAACGTTGGAATCTTTGCACGTTGTTCTCTACGGACAGTTGTCCAGCTTTGTAATCCTGAGCATCACACACAGCACCGCCGTCTATTACGGTCGAGACCTACTTCACAACAACTCCAGCGCACTACCCCACTGAGCCACAGCCTCCCTACATTAAAGGTCCCCTATTATACTGTTTTTCATCAATATAACACAGGTCTCAGATATATACAGAACCTGTCTCTGATTGGCAAATGTTAGCTTGGGGGGGGGTCACCTTGGTTGCTGATTGGCTAATGGTTACACAAGCCAAAAAATCGTTATGACATCATAAACACTGAAAAAAGAAAATAGTTGAACCAACTTAATTGAATTACTTCATTTGGTAACACACAATTTAATTAAGTTTTTTCAAATAAGGTTTTTAAATTATATTAACACAAATTATTTAAGTCAGATGTAATTAAAAATGTGTTTTCTTTCAAATCAACAGTTTGCATTAATCCAGCTTACATTTTCCAAGTTTTCCAACTCAATTATTTGCTTTACCCAAAAGTAAGATACTGCTTATTAACAACCTAAAACTACAGTTTCATAAAAAGTATTTATTTTAAGTAACCTCGGTGTGAAATTTTAGTTTACTAAATATAATTTAAATACTTTATTCACAATTAAAATGTTAAGTTGGCTGAAAGACAAATCATGGACTCAAATATAATGTATTTATACTTTATTATATAAAATATAAAAACAACAATCATTTGTAAGTAGTACAAATGTTACATATTACATTTTCAACCACAGACCTTATTTCAGGCTGACAACCAAAAACACATTAACTTCAGTGTAGTACTTACTGATTTGGAATGACTGGGTAACAGGATAGAGAGGTGCAGTGATGATGTGTTTCTGTAGGACGACCCTGAAGGAAGCTGCTGGTTCCCTTGACACAAAGCAACGGGATTTCTCCATAGGATTTTGGAATATTGTAAAAAACATGATCTGTGGAAAACGAACCCTTTTGATAAATGCACGTTTTGTTCAGCCAGATAATCTCCACATGTCCGGCTGAACAAAACGTGCATTTATCAAACAGCTTCGTTTTCCACAGATCTTATTTTTTTACAATATTCCAAAATCCTTTGGAGAAATCCCGTTGCTTTTTGTCAAGGGAACCAGCAGCTTACTTCAGGGTCGTCCTACAAAAATACGTCATCACTGCACCGCTCTATTTCAGGCTGATAACCAAAAACACATTAACTTCAGTGTAGTGCTTATTGACATTAACAGAACATTGAAGCAATGGTGAAATACATTAAGTACCGAGATATTTTACTTAAGTAAACCACTGCATGAAAGCTATTAGAAACAAATATTTAAACATTAACAACATTTCTGTTCTTCTGAATACATAACCGTTTCTTGGAATCGAAACTAAAATGGTGAAACAAAAACCTACAGCACCCACAACATTTTCTTTTACATGTGCAATGTCCGATGTCAAGACGCCATTGTGCTAATACAGCACTAGTCCATGTTTTGGCCCAAGGAGGAAAACATTGTTTTGTTTGTCGTTACTCTGAGCTTTGAAGTCTGCCATACAGACTTTGCACTTTGGCGGACATCTTGTGTTGGTCAAGCTGCATGATTATTTTCTGAAGTACTTCAAAAGTGAAATGAAGGGGTTTTGGATATGCTATGTTGAGTGCATATAGCAAACCCAGAAGGAGGGCACAAGCTGAGGCAACTGAAGGCAGTTCATTCAGCACCTCCACGCCCTCGATGATGATGCCGATGTCTGCTAGTGGCTCCTGCAGTCCTTCCCCCTCCTTCCGTATCACAAACACAGCCATTGTGAGCTCCTCCATCTCCTTCTGAAGATCATCTGTTCTGGAGTCCTAGAGTAGGAGTACATGACAACAAACATCACTGGCATCACTTTGCACTAATATGCAATAACTATGCACTTAATATGGGACAATAATATCACTGGCCGGAGTCCTACTCTGTGATAACTCACTGATTATTCGGACGACTCACCTGATCAGGACCTAATATTTAAAAAATGCTAGGACACCCTGAACTCGCATATTGCAGATTGAAAATATATCCCTCTTACTTCTATATGTTTAATTGTTATTCCAGCTTGATCTGTATGTATATATGTTTTTCATTTATCTCATCTGATCCATCTGTATTATTGCGATTATGTTGAGAAGGATTAATATTAATATCATTCAATTGTTGTCAAATTGTGGCTGTGCTGTGTGGCTGTCTGTGGGGGGGTTGTCGTGCATTGTTCTGTTAAAATGTGTACAATTCAATAAAGAGTATTTTTTTTTAAAAACATGCTAGGACTACTTTTTACATATACATGTTGTGTTTCGCGGTATACTTGGGAAAATGACTAAAACCCAAATTCCGATGCTATGCTTTAGTTATTCCTGAAGACTAGGTGGCATGGTAGCCACCAGTGTATGAATGGGTGAATGTGAACGTGGTGTTAAAGTGCTATGAGGAAATGGAAAACCACAAAGGTGCTTTAAACTTACATGATGTCAAATGTCCACGGACAGGTGTTATTTTAGTAGAGAAATGTCCCTTTTACAGCATTAATATCAATCTAATATATATTAGCACGTGTGCCTTTGACAAGCTGTGCTGACATGCAAATTACAGTTCAAACTTGCTAGATATTCCTTGATCAGCTCATCTGGATCTTCTCCCAGGAAGATAATGAGGGCTCTCAGGACACACTCCCTCCGAAGATGAATGTCTTCAGTCTAGGACAACATTATTTCGGTTAATTTTATTTTTCAAAATGTCTATTGACAGATTTCCTTACTCTTACGGAGCTTACACACGGCGGCGTGCGTTGAAGCTTGCCGACAGGCGTGTCTGACGCTTGACCAACAACCAATCACATGAATCTCCCGCCCCGGACACACAAGCACGCGGTTGGATTGGCTAGAGCTTGTACTGGCATATGATTCACTACGCTTTGCTTTACGCTTTGCTCCCACAATGCAGTTCGGCAAAGCGTGACGTCACCCCATTCAAAGTGAATGGGCAGAAGCGTTGAAGCTTCAACGCACGCCGCCGTGTGTAAGCTCCGTTACAGCTAAAATCCTTCACTTTATTTAGAAACAAATGGACACTCCTAGTTACAGAGTTTCATAAAAAAACGGTTGCCCTCCCCATGTATCTATAAAAGGATACACAAAATGTATCCCTTTTAGCTTTCAAGGACTCATTTGACAATGCAGATTTACCTGGTCAAAAATGTCCATGATGTCAGCAGTCTTTTGACGTGTTGATCCTCCTTTGGCACGGATGACTGTGATTAGCTGACTTGAGTGAATGTCCAACTGGGCCATGAACTTCTCCTCAAGAGGAATGGTCATTATCCTCTGGAACTCTGCATTGATCTATGAAAGAATAATACAAAAATGACAGTGTGTAAATTCATAAAAATTCAATTGGACTCAGTCTGTATACAATTAACATTTGAAAAAAGAACCATTGAAGCAAGTGTAAACTTCTTCAGACCCCTTTTCGGACGTGTAATTAGCTAAAGCTTTGTTGTTTATTGATATCAGACAATGACACTACAGATTATTCAATTATTAATTAAATGTTTCGTTTTGTTATTGCATTCATTTGTATAGTACTGTATCATGTCTGTATCACCTTTTGTTTCATTTGTATTTTCTTCGGTTTTACACGCTCGAAAAAAAATAAAAAATAAACTAAACTAAACTAAGCATGCCTACACACTGGCAAAAAGTATAACAAACTAAAAATGTAAATTCTGTCAGTAAACACAGTGTTAAACATAATCTTTACCACACCATATTATGATGAATGGATAAAAGCTTACTAAAAAATGGATACAGACTAGATTATTACCTCTTTTTGTTGGAACAGTGCCGGCCACCTGTCTTTGAAGTCCTTGATTCCTGGCTCTTGGTTTACCACCTCCTGTCGTCTGTAGGCGAACGTGTGAGCCATTTTGTCTGCGATGACCCTATTATTGTTCCTTATCCTGATGTCTGTCAGAAGTTCTAGTCTTTCTTTTTCTAGGCTTTCCAGATTGGCACCAGTGGGGAAGGATGGATAAAGGTGGAAAAAGGTGGGCTTTACTGGGAGTATCTTTGTAGGTCAAAATAATTAGCATATTAGCTTTGGCTAAACTCTGAAATGAATAACTCCACAGAAAACAAAACTGTGGATTTTGTCCTATAATCACCTGCACTTTGCGTTGTGATGCTGTGTCGTCTTTACACAATTCAGGTGGAACATGTTATATCTGACATTGTACATTATTTTTATATAAGAAATATAACTTGTCTGAATTACACTTACCGTATGTCGAAGTCACCGTTTCAAGAGAAAAAGGCGGCATATGTGACGGTGGAAAGATCTGGCAAAGACGTTGACGTCAGACGCACTTTAGATGTAGTAGTCCAATACGATGTGTCCAAGCCTGAAGAAACCACCACCGGTCAGGCATAAGAAATCATGAGAAGAAAAATAAATACATTTATATTAGGGGGGACATTTCTATTCGTTGTTAAGCTTTCACAGTCACGTATTATTACCCCGAACGTAGTAATGGTCTTATCAGCAACAGCAAATCATACTACAGGGCTTCTTATTAGCACATTAGCACAGCAACACAGAGCTGGACAACGCTTTAACCACCGAGCTACTATACACGAGGCTTTATCAACGCCGCATCGATCACTTCCAGCATAAACAAGAAGGCAGTCGCGCCACCGAGGCAACCGGCACAACAAATTATTATTGCATCTCCCACACAGCGAGGTTAAGTTCTATGTTCGTCAGCCGGATGCATCACCGGGCTTTCACCAGCGTGACATGCCCCCTCACTGCAGCTCGGTGATGCCGTATCGTCTTTATAATTACACTCGACGCAACGGTGGCGACACTACATTAAACCGTTCACACACGCCGAAGTAGTAAAAAAAAAAAACGTGTGCAGTTTGGAGACAAGCTAATGTACTAATAACGATAGTACTAGCCTTAACATGACCCAGTTTGCGCATTAGTTTGCGCTAATTTGGTAATAAGCAGCTACGCCAGTACACAATATGAATAACTTTAACACATTTCAGTGACAGTATTAAACCAAGAGAGTAGGCTTCCACCCGCAAGTAACCAAACTATCGTCATGTTTGAGCTAAAGCTAGCGGTTTAGCTAACAGTGGGGCCAGTGCGTCATAGCTTGGTTCCTTCAGTTTTCTAACGTTAAGGCTAAATATTTGCAACAACATTTAAACAATTCAGGTGGAACATGTTATATCTGACATTGTACATTATTTTTATATAAGAAATATAACTTGTCTGAATCACACTTACCGTATATGTCGAAGTCAACGTTTCAAGAGAAAAAGGCGGCGCATGTGACGGTGGAAAGATCTGGCAAAGACGTTGATGTCATGACGTCAGACGCACGTTAGATGAGAGAAACTTGATTGATTTGCTTTCACTGATAACAAAATAGCAAGTCAAGTCAACGAACAAAAAATTCACATGAATATAACCCACAAAAGTACATTGGAATCTCTAAAGCAGAAATCTGAATCAGATTTATTAAATGTATTAAGTTACTTCAACAACTATCAAGTACACTTTTAGAGTGAAGATGCCAAAAATCTGATCAGCTCATTTTCAGACAGGTTTTTATAGAAATGGATCAGGACAGAAAGAGAGAGAATCTTTGTTCCTGAAACGTTCAGAGTCTCAGTCCTCTAGGTCATCATCTCAGTCTTCCCTCTTCACAGTACACGAGTTCCTCTCTCGGGGGTTCAGATCTGATGAAGACCCTCCGGAGTTTGCAGGAATGTGACCTGCAGACAGGAAGTCACAGCGAGGAGAGCCGTAAAACAGCTCTGCAAATACTTCACTGATAGATTTACAAACTTCAGACTTTAGAGGAGGAGGAGGAGGAGGAGGAGGAGGAGGAGGAGAGAGGAGGAGGAGGAGGAGGGGTTTGTTTGAGATGCTTTCTGTGCTCGTGATAAACTCGAGGAGGCTCTGAGGAGGAAGCTGTTACCTCTCCTGATGAGAAGTGAGTCTTTAATCTCCTCCTGCAGCTTCACCTTCAACATGTGACTTCACCTTCACATTATTCAGTCCTGATCTGCAGCTCTTCTCCTGGATCACAAGAGCTGCAGAACAGCAATCAGAATATCATTATTATTATTATATTATATTATATTATTATGTGTATTGGTCCCACAGAGGGGAAGTGTACATTGTTACAGCAGAAAAGAGCCACAGACAGCTTCATGTTACCTAAGAAGCATGCATAAAAGAGAAATGACACAATTGACAAAAACACATCCTGCAACAGTTCTGAGGATTTAGCAGCCAGGTATATAATGCACAGTTATTAACGCATATATATATATTGCACATATTGGTATAGCTTCCAGATGTCTGCACTCTGAGGGGGTTTCTATCTCCAGAGGATCAGATTCACCTGATGCTCCTCCGGCTCTAAGGGCTTCCTCACTGCTGCTATATGTGTTCCTGCTAAAGCTAATTGCTAGTACTTAGCATAGGTTTATTAAACTTTACTGCTGTGGTTCAAGCTTCTAAATCAATCATCAATCAATCAATCAATCAATCAATCAATCAACCAATCAATGTTCATTTAAGTAGCCCAATATCACACATGTTACATTTGTCTCATTGGACTTCACAGTTTGTACAGAATATCAGTATGACAATAGGAAGAAGTAGTGTGTGTGTGTGTGGGTGTGTGTGTGTGGGTGTGTGTGTGTGGTGTGTGTGTGTGGTTTTGTGTGTGTGTGTGTGTGTGTGTGTGTGTGGGTGTGTGTGTGTGTGTGTGTGTGTTTGTGTGTGTGTGTGTGTGTGTGTGGTGTGTGTGTGTGTGTGTGTGTGTGTGGTGTGTGTGTGTGTGTGTGTGTGGTGTGTGTGTAAGAAGGACCCTCACAGTAAAACACGCTGAGGGTCTGAGACCAGTGCTATTTTCGTCAAGAAAAACTATGACGAAAAATGTTCGTCAACAACCTTTTTTACATGACTAAGACGAGATGATGACGAGCTAAAAATAGATTCTTGATAATAAAAACTATGACGAAATGTATATTTACGTTGACGACGGGAGGACTAAGGTGTTAATGGAGGACTATCGGCCATTCAAATGCATCTTCCGTTTCTAACTTGCGATATCATTATTTCCGCTGTCTTCACTCCAGAAGAGCGATCTTCCCCGTGTCTCTCTGTGTGCGGGGGGCGGGCCTCACTCTCTCTCTGTGTGCGCGGGGGCGGGGCCTCACTCTCTCTCTGTGTGCTGGGGGGGCGGGGCCTCACTTCTCTCTGTGTGCGGGGGGCGAGGCCTCACTCTCTCTCTGTGTGCGGGGGGCGGGGCCTCACTCTCTCTCTGTGTGCGGGTGGCGGGGCCTCACTCTCTCTCTGTGTGGGGGGGGGGCTCACTCTCTCTCTGTGTGCGGGGGGCGAGGCCTCACTCTCTCTGTGTGTGCGGGGGCGAGGCCTCACTCTCTCTCTCTGTGTGCGGGGGGCGGGGCCTCACTCTCTCTCTGTGTGCGGGGGGCGAGGCCTCACTCTCTCTCTCTGTGTGTGCGGGGGCGAGGCCTCACTCTCTCTCTGTGTGCGGGGGGCGAGGCGTCACTCTCTCTCTGTGTGTGTGGGGGGCGAGGCCTCACTCTCTCTCTCTGTGTGCGGGGGGCGAGGCCTCACTCTCTCTCTGTGTGCGGGGGGCGGGGCCTCACTCTCTCTCTGTGTGCGGGGGGCGAGGCCTCACTCTCTCTCTCTGTGTGCGGGGGCGGGGCCTCACTCTCTCTCTGTGTGTGCGGGGGGCGGGGCCTCACTCTCTCTCTGTGTGCGGGGGGCGGGCCTCACTCTCTCTCTGTTGTGCGGGGGGCGGGCCTCACTCTCTCTCTGTGTGTGCGGGGGGCGGGGCCTCACTCTCTCTCTCTGTGTGCGGGGGCGGGGCCTCACTCTCTCTCTGTGTGTGCGGGGGGCGGGGCCTCACTCTCTCTCTGTGTGCGGGGGGCGAGGCCTCACTCTCTCTCTCTGTGTGCGGGGGGCGGGGCCTCACTCTCTCTCTGTGTGCGGGGGCGAGGCGTCACTCTCTCTGTGTGTGGGGGGCGAGGCCTCACTCTCTCTCTGTGTGCGGGGGGCGGGGCCTCACTCTCTCTCTCTGTGTGCGGGGGGCGGGGCCTCTCTCTCTCTCTGTGTGTGCGGGGGGCGGGGCCTCACTCTCTCTCTGTGTGCGGGGGGCGGGGCCTCACTCTCTCCCCGTGTCTAGATATTACACAAGTAAAGTGTTAAGAGAGTGAAATGTTTCTTTACGAATTTCAGCACTTGATGCTGTCACATTGATTCCAATTTCAGATACCTGTATTTGCCGAACTGAATTAGTTTAAAGAGAGAAAACATTTTGACTGAAAGTTGACTAAAATGTAATGATTTTTCATCGACTAAAACTAGACTAAAACTATGAAGGATAAAAAGGACTAAAATGTGATTAAAACTGATAACCATTTTCGTCTAAAGACTGAGACTAAGACTAAATCAAAAAGAGCTGCCAAAATGAACACTGTCTGAGACCCAGCAGGCGGACTCTTTAAAATCACTAATCCTGTATCTCAACATAGTGAAATATAAGACCAATGAAAACAGGATTTATAATGCAGATATTCTGACCTTCTGAAAAGGTTGTTCACGTATGGACTCAATACTTGGCTCCTTTTGCACAGATAAACGCATCAACTCTACATGGAGGCAATATACTCCATGATATCCTAATCATTTTGTGAGCTGCACCTGTTATCTGATTTCTACAATATGTCTTCTATCAAATCTAATGCTTCTCTTGATGGTCACATATACTTCTCTCTTCAGATGCACTGTCGAAATCTTTCGGTTTGGTTTAAAGTTGCAACAGAATGACATGTAATCTAGACGGGGAATCTAAATGTAATCCTGCTAGTTTTAGAGTTTGCTGCTGCAGGATTTAAAGTGAAACCACAATTTAATTAGCTTTGAAAGGAGCCGTTGCTGCGGGGGCACGCTGACAGTTTAATGTATGGAAACATCTCTGTAACTCTAACCCGAGAACACACTGCAACACACACACGTCTATCTGGGAGTTGTTTATATGGGGGACAGTTAAACGGGGTTATGTTCAGCCGTAAAAGCCAGACCTTCCTGACGAATATGGAACCAGTTTATGTGGAGGAATGTGGAAACTCCACTCGGTCACATGGTCTGTTAGTGCAACACTTTATTTATGATGATGCAGACGGGTGGAAACGCTCCGACGGCAGGAGGGTGTGGAGGGAATAAATAACTGCCGTTTGGAAAGAGAGGCTCTCCTCCTCACACTCAGCTCTTAGAGAGGAGCCGCTGTGACGCAGAATCTACTCTGACCACAGTTTGCATTATCACGCTGCTCACAAGGAGGCTCAATATGGTTTTACATACCATTTTAAATGAAGAATTGCAGAGATATCCGAGGCTGAAAATACGGACAATGGAGTTTACTGATGGACAGAAAGCTTTAATGTTGCTAAAGTCAATGTATCAAGGGTAGCTGTATGCTAAGCTAACACCAACCCTAGAGCTGCACAATTAATCCAAAGCACAATATGGACTTGTGCAATATTCACATTTTAGGAAGCACAATATCTGTTATACGCTAAATATGTGTTAAAATACAATTTTTAAAATATTTAAATACAGAGAAATCACGGCCTACAAATGAAATCTTTACAGACTAAACAAACATACTTGTTTGGAGGACATACTCTTTTAGAAATCTTAGAATCATTTTAATGGACATTTGAGTAAAAATGCAAAAATCATCAATCCATTTGTATTTCTAATTTCTAAATATTCACAATTAGTTCTTATGTTGACCCCCAGCATCCCAGAGTAACTCTCTTCTTCACGGGGTCCTTGATTGTGTGCAGAGGTGGAAGTAGTAGAGTACAAATACTTTGTTAGTGTACATGTTTCTGGTATCAGTACTTTACTCCGTGACTTATTTCTGATGACTTTTTACTTTGACTTCTTCCATGTTGAACCCAAATACCTGTACTTTCTACTTCTTACACTTCTAACAAATACCTGTACTTTCTACTTCTTCCTTGAACCCAAATACCTGTACTTTCTACTTCTTACATGTTGAACATAAATACCTGTACTTTCTACTTCTTCCATGTTGAACCCAAATACCTGTACTTTCTACTTCTTCCATGTTGAACACAAATACCTGTACTTTCTACTTCTTACATGTTGAACATAAATACCTGTACTTTCTACTTCTTACATGTTGAACCCAAATACCTGAACTTTCTACTTCTTCCATGTTGAACCCAAATACCTGTACTTTCTACTTCTTCCATGTTGAACACAAATACCTGTACTTTCTACTTCTTACATGTTGAACACAAATACCTGTACTTTCTACTTCTTACATGAACCAAATACCTGTACTTTCTACTTCTTACATTTGAACAAATACCTGTACTTTCTACTTCTTACATGTTGAACCCAAATACCTGTACTTTCTACTTCTTACATGTTGAACACAAATACCTGTACTTTCTACTTCTTACATGTTGAACATAAATACCTGTACTTTCTACTTCTTACATGTTGAACACAAATACCTGTACTTTCTACTTCTTACATGTTGAACCAAATACCTGTACTTTCTACTTCTTACATTTGAACCCAAATACCTGTACTTTCTACTTCTTACATTTGAACCCAAATACCTGTACTTTCTACTTCTTCCATGTTGAACCCAAATACCTGTACTTTCTACTTCTTCCATGTTGAACCCAAATACCTGTACTTTCTACTTCTTACATGTTGAACCAAATACCTGTACTTTCTACTTCTTACATGTTGAACAAATACCTGTACTTTCTACTTCTTACATGTTGAACCCAAATACCTGTACTTTCTACTTCTTACACTTTAACCAAATACCTGTACTTTCTACTTCTTACATGTTGAACCCAAATACCTGTACTTTCTACTTCTTCATGTTGAACACAAATACCTGTACTTTCTACTTCTTACATGTTGAACACAAATACCTGTACTTTCTACTTCTTACATGTTGAACACAAATACCTGTACTTTCTACTTCTTACATGTTGAACACAAATACCTGTACTTTCTACTTCTTACATGTTGAACACAAATACCTGTACTTTCTACTTCTTACATGTTGAACCCAATACCTGTACTTTCTACTTCTTACATGTTGAACACAAATACCTGTACTTTCTACTTCTTACATGTTGAACAAATACCTGTACTTTCTACTTCTTACATGTTGAACACAAATACCTGTACTTTCTACTTCTTACATGTTGAACACAAATACCTACTTTCTACTTCTTACATTTGAACCCAAATACCTGTACTTTCTACTTCTTACATTTGAACAAATACCTGTACTTTCTACTTCTTCCATGTTGAACCCAAATACCTGTACTTTCTACTTCTTCCATGTTGAACCCAAATACCTGTACTTTCTACTTCTTACATGTTGAACCCAAATACCTGTACTTTCTACTTCTTACATGTTGAACCCAAATACCTGTACTTTCTACTTCTTCCATGTTGAACACAAATACCTGTACTTTCTACTTCTTACATGTTGAACCCAAATACCTGTACTTTCTACTTCTTCCATGTTGAACCCAAATACCTGTACTTTCTACTTCTTCCATGTTGAACCCAAATACCTGTACTTTCTACTTCTTACATGTTGAACCCAAATACCTGTACTTTCTACTTCTTACATGTTGAACACAAATACCTGTACTTTCTACTTCTTATATGTTGAACCCAAATACCTGTACTTTCTACTTCTTACATGTTGAACCCAAATACCTGTACTTTCTACTTCTTCCATGTTGAACCCAAATACCTGTACTTTCTACTTCTTACATGTTGAACCCAAATACCTGTACTTTCTACTTCTTACATGTTGAACAAATACCTGTACTTTCTACTTCTTATGTTGAACCCAAATACCTGTACTTTCTACTTCTTACATGTTGAACCCAAATACCTGTACTTTCTACTTCTTACATGTTGAACCCAAATACCTGTACTTTCTACTTCTTACATGTTGAACAAATACCTGTACTTTCTACTTCTTACATGTTGAACCCAAATACCTGTACTTTCTACTTCTTCCATGTTGAACCCAAATACCTGTACTTTCTACTTCTTCCATGTTCCAAACAGGCTGGTTCCTTTAGTCTGAATGTGTGTTTGGTGGCGTGATCATTATTATTTAGAGTCATTGCGTGCCTATTGATTTGAACACGATCCGTGTATCCATCATTTCCTGGTCTTCTCTAAAGAAGAGGGACCAATGGAAACGTTGTCATGTTGCCGTTGTTCAGCATGGAAACATTCATTAGCTAACAATGACATTATTGTTCTATTAATATAAAGGGAGGTCAGGTACTCTTTAAAACAGCTGCTAGTTATGGGTACTTTTTACTGAAGTACATTTCAAAGCCTCTTTACTTTGACTTGAGTAAAGAAGTTTAGTCAGTACTTCTACTTTCACCAGAGTATTTTAAACACGAGTATCTGTACTTCTACTTGAGTACAGGATGTGTGTACTTCTACTTGAGTAAAGGATGTGTGTACTTCTGCTTGAGTAAAGGATGTGTGTACTTCTACTTGAGTAAAGGATGTGTGTACTTCTGCTTGAGTAAAGGATGTGTGTACTTCTGCTTGAGTAAAGGATGTGTGTACTTCTACTTGAGTAAAGGATGTGTGTACTTCTACTTGAGTAAGGATGTGTGTACTTCTACTTGAGTAAAGGATGTGTGTACTTCTCTTGAGTAAAGGATGTGTACTTCTACTTGAGTACAGGATGTGTGTACTTCTGTTGAGTACAGGATGTGTGTACTTCTACTTGAGTAAAGGATGTGTGTACTTCTGCTTGAGTAAAGGATGTGTGTACTTCTGCTTGAGTACAGGATGTGTGTACTTCTGCTTGAGTAAGGATGTGTGTACTTCTGCTTGAGTAAAGGATGTGTGTACTTCTGCTTGAGTAAAGGATGTGTGTACTTCTGCTTGAGTACAGGATGTGTGTACTTCTGCTTGAGTAAGGATGTGTGTACTTCTGCTTGAGTAAAGGATGTGTACTTCTGCTTGAGTACAGGATGTGTGTACTTCTGCTGAGTACAGGATGTGTGTACTTCTGCTTGAGTAAAGGATGTGTGTACTCTTGCCCTCTCTGCCTGAGTGTTATCTTCAGAGATGTGTACTCCTTCAGTTATTCCACCTCTCCGCCCTGAACAGAGAGTGTTTAGCAGGAAGTGACCCGGCTCAGAAACCACCAGGAATTCCCCAAAGCTAAAAGTAAACGTGGGGGTTTCTGTGTCCGCAGCATGATGCGTATTTTAGTGAAGCGGTGATCAGCGCCCTGTCTAATTACACAGGAATCAATCACAGAGTAACGAGTGTTTGGGGAGCCTCTAATCCTCTGCATCTGTTGAGGGTAGCTCCAGCTAACATTCACACGCTCAACTTCCACTGCTCAACCTCCACTGATCCCAGACCAGCAGGGAGGGAACAATATTTACACCAGACTCATCATCTCACTACAGCTTTATTACTGAGAGCCTGCAGTCAAGTTTTCATTTAGTTTATGACTGAAATGTTCTTCAAAAACGTAAACTCTACTTCTGTTGAAATGTTAAAGGTTACATTTTACTGATGTTTGATGTTTTAAAACCGATATTCGAGAATACAGTGCCGTCAGAAAGACTCGCATATCGTACTGAAGTTAACAATAACAACAAAAACCAGATGATATCTTCAACAGAACAACAGTTTTTATTGACTGATGCTATCAACCTTTAGCTGGCTAACTTTATCTAGGTAGCTCGCTTAGCTTAGCTACCGATCTAACAAGCTAGGTAGCGAATGTTCAACCCAGTCTCACGGCATGTCGTGTTATAGTCACGAAATCAATGTAATCTATTGATTCGTGTTCACCAACACGATTTCGCATTTTTCCCGTGTCACACAGAACGATTTAAAAAGCAATGTATCTATTGGTAGTGTGTTTCGTGCCTGCACCTCGTCTGTTTGTCCGGTCGGGTCTTGGAAGACCGGAAGCTGTGGGGTTCATAAAAACATGTTCTTACTCAATATCTCACCCTAAGCCTATCCCTTTTATTTTAAATTGTATAATGTCGGAGTTTTGTTGCCGCCCGTGAGGAAAAGAAATGGCTCAGAGCCTCAGAACACTGACATCTGTATTTTTTAATCTGTTTTTCCTTCTAATTTGTTATTATTTACATTACTTTTAAAATCGTTCTGTGTGACACGAAAGAAATGGGGAAATCGTGTTGGTGAACACGAATCAATAGATTAATTTCGTGACTATAACACGAAATGCCGTGAGACTGTGTTGGAATGTTTGCTAACGTCAGCTATTTAGCCGGCAAATATTATCTAGGTAGCTTGCTTAGCTCAGCTAGCTATCTAACAAGCTAGGAAGCAAATGCTATCGACTAGCTATGGCCAACTTTGTGGCTCTGGTTTTAAATGCGAATTATAATTGAACCCTGTATGATTCGACTTGTTGTTGTATTTAAGCAGACGCTCTTATTCAGCAGCAGCTCCAAACATCAACGTAATGCCTCTAATATACGCCTTCTGAATAAAGTAATCACATGTTGGTTATAACTCCATAACCGTTCATTGAAAAGCTCAAAAACAGTAGCAATAGCTATCGTACTGCCGGCAAAGGTGAATAGTGAATAGTTTGATAAAGACTTTTTGTCCACTGAAACTTGAATAAGAGTATGACTAAATATGATGAAGACATGTAAGAGACTTGACATGACTTAGACTAACTAAGAAATGAGGAATACTACAGGCATCCTTTCCCACGCTTCCTTCAAACGGTCCGTCCTCCCTGTGAACCGTGCCTCTGAGATGAATCATGGAATAAGGGTTTTATTCTTATACATCTTGGTTGAGGTGAACTACTGGGAACAATAAGCATTAACCTCATAAAACATGCCGTCTGGGGTCAAAGAGGAAGAAGCAGCTCCTGTATTTCCTCTCATCTTTCCTACAGACCCTCTCTCAGCTCCTCTTCCTCTCCTCTGCGTGGCTCTCAGGACATTTCTGTGATTAAAGCCAAATGACTTCTCCCTTCTTTTACCCACAGCTGCTCCCATGTAATCACTGCTATTAAGGATACCAGATGAAAGACACGTTTACGACCTGTAATGATATTGCAATTGATTCACAAACAGTTTAAGTACAAGTGTGACTAGCGACACTAAACAGGACATATTTAAAATACATCTTACTAACAAGAGTTCAAGTTGAAACAGAAACAAGCTAAAACCAAGCAAGGAGTCAGAAAGACCATCAAAACGTGAATGTATTTATAATACATCATGCTCTATAGCAGGTCCTGCTGTAATGCTAACAGACAGATACCTAAGAACGAGAGAGCCTATAGGCCCAGACATGATGTTATAGAAACAAGGTCAACAATAATAAACATTATCCCAAACAACAAACATCAATAAAACAAGCTATGAAGACAGAAGGAGATTAGGGAACACATTTATTTGAGATTCGACCAGAAGTGATTCGAAAAATATAATTTTTCTCAGAAGTCCAAAAAGAAAAATCCACTTTTGGTCGAAAAACAAACACTTACCCTAACTACCTAACATGAGTATTAATAAGTCTGAACCCTGGTTTAATGCAGGTAAGATGTTATTATGTACCGTTCAACAAGTACCATGCATACAAATACATCAATCTCCAAAAGACAAGGGAGGATTTAGGGCAGATTCAACAGCTCTTTTCCATCTGCAGTCCCTGCTGCGTGAACACGGACACCAATCAGGATCTATAACAGATCTGTGCTGAGTTTAGAGGAAGAGGAAGAGTTTAAGGATCCCATCACCTCCACACACGTTCACACCAGAGTTCACACCAAACACCGAGAGTTACCTGATATTCTGCCCCCCTCATGTCAGAGGTTCCTCCAGATGGGAGTTTTGTTCCAGACCCTTTGTGACCCCGAGAGGCGCTGGAGTGTGATCCCTGCAGACCCCAATATCCCCCCAAATATCCCCTAAATATCCCCCCAAATACACCCCCAAAACACCCCCAATATCCCCCAAAACACCCCCAATATCCCCCCAATATCCCCCAATATCCCCCCAAAACCCCCAATATCCCCCAAAACACCCCAATATCCCCCCCAATATCCCCCAATATCCCCCCAAAACACCTCCAATACCCCCCAATATCCCCCAAAAACCCCCCAATATTCCCCCAAAACACACCCCCAATATTCCCCCCAAACACCCCAATCCCCCAAAACCCCCCAATCCCCCCCAATATCCCCCCAAAACACCTCCAATACCCCCCAATATCCCCCCAAAACACCTCCAATACCCCCCAATATCCCCCCAAAACACCTCCAATATCCCCAAAACACCCCCCAATATCCCCCCAATATCCCCCAATATCCCCCAAAAACACCTCCAATACCCCCCAATATCCCCCAAAACACCCCCCAATATCCCCCCAATATCCCCCAATATCCCCCAAAACACCCCCCAGTATCCCCCGAATATCAGATTTTGGCCACTTTATGATGTCATAACGATGTTTTGGCTTGTGTAACCATTAGCCAATCAGCAACCAAGGTAGAACCCCCCCCCCCCCCCCCCGCTTTCACACCGGAGTACTTTCCCAGTATAGTTCCAATATAGTTCCGAAAATGTCGCGTTCACACCAAAAAATCCGGAACTAGAACTTAGTTCATGAGAACCTTTTCACCCCTTTCAGTCCCTGCTAGAGAGCAGGTACTCTCCTGGGGGAAAAAGTGCCCCAGTTCTGATTGGCTGGGCGGATTGCAAACCACGCCCCGTAAAACTCTGAAAAGTTTTGTGAAGCCGCCATTTTATTATCCTCGCATTAGCATTATTAGCATTAGCATTAGCCCGCGCACCAACGCAGAGAGACTAACTTATGGCAACACAAAAGAAAACATGGGAGCGGTGGAGATGAGGAGGTGTCGGCGTTCTGGCGATTTACTCGGAAGGCTTCAGTAGAAGCTGCTGGGAGTCCCAGCAGCTTCTACTGAAGCCAGTCCCCAACTCCGGGACTTCCGGCCGGGGACTTCGGGTGCAGTATACGCCGTGAAGTTGTTGGTGGCCTGCCAGTAAACCCAAAGCAGAAGAAGAAGAAGTGACGTCAGCGGCTCATTTGCGTAATGTTCCCTCAGGAACTTATTCCGGTGTGAACGCGATCTGCTCTTTAATTCATCAGAACTAAAGAGTTCTGATGAATTAAGTTCGGCAAAGTACTTGGTGTGAAAGTCTATTAACGCCTATTGAGTTCTTTTTAACCAAATCTCTCTCAGAGGGGCGTGGGGAGGGGCTCCTTATTTTCATCTAAACTAAGTAACAGACAGAGAATCAGCACTTTGGAAACAGGGCTGAAACAGAGGGGATTATGGGATGCTGCAATGATCTGTTTGGGGTTTCAGCCAATCAGAGACAGGCTCTTGATATATCTGAGACCTGGAATATATAATATGGGACCTTTAAGAGATTTTTAACTCTGTCTTTATTTCTCTAAAACCTCCCGGTCGTGTTACATTCGAGGAATACAAGCGTTCGGGGGTCTCCGGATAAAACCTCAGAAATACTTTTGTGTATAAAAACCGTAACGTGAAACTCTCCGTGCTCTCAGAGCCGTCTGACTGCAGCTTCTCCTCCGGGGGTCCGCTCACTTTAAAACCACGAGACGAGAAGCCAAACCCGTCCACTTTCTGGAAACTCTTCTTTATTTTGGCTTTTGCTGCAAAAACTAAAAAAATGCATTGAAATGAAAACGACTGCTTTGAAGTCCTCTGTGCTGATAATGAACGATGACTCTGAGAAGGAGAAGTTCGATCTCAGTCTTTCCTTTTCTAAAACACTCTCTGTTCTGTACTGACTGCTCTCAGGTGGTCCTCCAGGATTTTAATTTATTTAAAACATGTATTTACTCTGCTAATGTTGATTCTACTTTTACTCAAGTACAAGATCTGAGTACTTTTACTTTTACTCAAGTACAAGATCTGAGTACTTCTACTTTTACTCAAGTACAAGATCTGAGTACTTTTACTCAAGTACAAGATCTGAGTACTTTTACTTTTACTCAAGTACAAGATCTGAGTACTTCTACTTTTACTCAAGTACAAGATCCGAGTCCTTCTACTTTTACTCAAGTACAAGACCTGAGTACTTTTACTTTTACTCAAGTACAAGATCTGAGTACTTCTACTTTTACTCAAGTACAAGACCTGAGTACTTTTACTTTTACTCAAGTACAAGATCTGAGTACTTCTACTTTTACTCAAGTACAAGATCTGAGTACTTCTACTTTTACTCAAGTACAAGATCTGAGTATTTCTACTTTTACTCAAGTACAAGATCTGAGTACTTCTACTTTTACTCAAGTAGCCTAAAAGATCTGAGTACTTCTACCTTTACTCCAGTACACGCTCTGAGTACTTCTCCATAGTCCCTGAGCATGTCTTGTCTCCATGCTGCTGCTGATGAACGATGTGGGTCACTAAGGGTCTCTGATCTGATCACTTGTGAGTGTTTTCCTGGTGTTTTGCGTGCAGTCTGAACTCTGAAGGCTCCGGGTCA